>JAQGDG010000026.1:6000000-6704565 GCA_029844215.1 Przewalskia tangutica | reverse complement strand
GTTGAAAGGCTGCATCGGGTGCCTACCTTCACCTTATGTCGCATGCAGAAGCCCGTGTTGTGGCTTATTTTCGCTTTCTAAAAGTTTTTACCAATGTGGTTAAGAACTCAGCGAGTCCTGGATCGCATTCGCCTCGCCGGTTTCGATTTCGTGGATAGTTGCGGAGATTATTGTCTCTCGGAGGAGTGTTTAAGCTACCATTTCGGTGTTCGGATGTCGCCATGAAGCCTTGTAGGGGCGGATGTGTAAGTCGGCCGATTGGTTCGATGTTGGCAAGATTCAGATAGTCGGTTCAGCTTGTTCCAGACCGTGGATAGGTAAAGCTTGTCTAGAAGAGGTTCCGCACTGCAGAAATCGTATGGATAATCGGCGACGCACGCTAGAGTTCAGCCGACGGTTGGTCTTCTTGAAGGTACCACCTGTTTAAAAGTGACGAGTTTTGGAAACAGAGGGAACTTAGCCCAAGTTACTTTGGGCCTTTTGAGTTCATGTGAAGAATAGGCCGGTTGCCTATATGTTAGCATTTGCCGTCCGACTTAGGAGGCAAGACGTCCGGCCTTCAGACAGATGTTCGGGAAGTATCAAGATCCATCCGTAGTGTTCCCGCTAATGATGACCACGTTGAGATAGTAACCCGAAGTTTCGATATCAAGCCGTATCGAATGTAAAGAGTTCGAGTGCACGACATCCTCCCGATCGCAAGCAGTCGGCACCATTTGTCGGGTCGTTTGAGCAAGGCTCGCGACAAAGTGACAAAAGTGGTACCATTTGTCGGGTCGCCGAGAAGCGTTAATGCCTCGTGCAAAGTGACAAAGTGGTATCTACGAGTAAAGAGAAGTGAGCATGTATGGCAGCATTGATGTGATCATTTCTTTTGTAAAGAGAAGGCGCAAGGAAGTATATTTTAGACCGGAGAAGTATGTTACGATGATGATTAGAGGTGTTTCTCGTGGACTTTGACGTAAGTATTTACGCAGCTTGTTTCGTGGCGGTATGGCAGATTGTTCTCGTAAGTATAGTAGTGAAGACTATATCGGCGCACGCTTGTTTTGAGATTTAGAAGGAACATTCGACGAATGTTTCTAAGGAGGAGAATGTTATACCCCGTATTAGTAGTATGTAAGACGACGTGAGAAAATTTGAAACTTGTATTAAGGCTTCGAATTAATTTTGTTCACACCGCTTAGAGTCGTTTTTAAACGCTTTTACAAATTTTCGTAGGGAATTTCCGCCATGTCATTTTTAATTTTTGCGGATTTTCCGAGAGACGAAACATTTTGGATCAACGAGAGGCGACACTTGTCACCCTCTAGTTGGTGGTGGTGAAAGCATGGGACGATTTGGGTGAGTTTTGTCAAGTAGTAGGTAGGATATTTTGTGTGCAAGTTGGCTATGTACACATGCCCTAATCTTGGCCTTACACTTGCCCAGCACTTGCTAAATCTTGGCCATTGGTTGGCCCTCCTCGACCTATAAATACCCTCCCTTTGATGAACTTCTTCATCCAAAAATCTCTTAAGTCTTGAAAGCTTCTTCCTCCCCTTTGTGTAGTGTAGTGGCGAGAGCCTCCTCTTGGCGAGAGCCCTTCCCTCCTAGTAGTGTGGCGTGGGTACCCTCTAGCCTAGTTGCTTTGATAATACCCCCTCTCTGGTAGAAATACTCTCAAAAGTATTGTTATAATGCCCAAATTACCTTAGCCATATACCTTGTAGTATTCTAAGGTTATACCTATACAAAAGCCAGTTATACTATTATACTTCCGTCAATACCAAACCAAACCCTAAGGAAAATCTCCATGGTTAGTCGATAGTTTGTAGAAGTTGGTTAGAACTTCTAGGTAGTTTGGAGCGGGTTGGAGCGCTCGGAGTCGGAGCTAAACGATTGCCGGGATCGACTTTATACTTGGATAATTATGGGCTTATCGAGGTAAATATCTTGTCCTCTATTGTAATTGAAATTACATGTTGTAGAATATATAGTTGAAGTATACTATATAGAATCAACGTAGTTAGTTGGCAATGTCTTTCGACTTAAGCATGAAGAATCGACTGTAATTACATAGGGTGTATCAGACATGAGACTTGTGTAGTAGCACCGTGAGTAGAATTGCACTTCGGGTTAGATGTATAACCTCGTTGGCTTGGTAGTGGCCTCGACAGAGGAGGAGATTTACGCTGTTGTGGGGAGGTGCGAATTTTCGGTAGAATGTTCTCGATGAGATCTAAATGTTAATGCGCCTTGTGGCCTTATAGGTCAAGTACACGGTGGCGCGATCTACTTGCCGGCTTAAGGAGTGGCCAAGGTTTGAGGTACTTGAGCGTTGTGCTATTAGTCGATACTCGTCGCGAGGTATGTGAACCTCTTCCTATCTCTTCTAGCATGATATGTGTGAACTATGTAGTACGGCAGACGTACATGTGCTAAATGTATTTGATTGATTTAAAACATAAAGTGTTATAACGGCTTTATGGGAAGTTGGTTATAACAACTTTATCTGTAAGAAAATACATGTGGTTTTAAAAGGTAACCGATTTGAACTATAATCGGCTTGTTATGTGTTAATAAAGAATTTGAAGTATTTCAAAAGATTTTTGAATCATTTTGAAAGAAGAAGTAATACTTGGTTTTGAAAACTTAAGAGTTATACTAGCTTTACGGGAAGTTAGGTATAACGGCTTAAGAATGTTTCTTGATTTCGAAATCAGAATGTGTATCGACAAACCACTGCAGCGTTAATAAAAGGAAATGTTTTGACTAATTAAGTATTATTAAAACCAGTAGAAACTTCCATCTGCATAGAAGCTAAGATGAGACAAAATGATATTTCCTAGATCATGGCTGCTGTAATAAGATTATTATAAACAAGAATATCCTACTCACATATAAGGCTTAGGTTTCTCAGATTGTTTAAAGGAGAATTATATTCTTAAATGAATAAGACTATGAACTACGAAACCTTTCTAAAAATGAGAAACTTGAACATTGGAAATTAGGCAAACTTGAACATTGAAAAGAATGTTGCTACTTGATTTTACAAAGAGAAGTAATTGATTTACTTTAAAAAGATAATCACTTATTTTCATATACTACGTGTATTGTGTGACTTTTGTAAAGTAACGATCTTTTAAAGAGTTAAGGTATGAAGTACGTGGGGATAAAACCCGATCTTGTTAATCATATAGTAGAAAGTACCTTGTGTGAACAACTTGATTGTATTGGTTTGTGATAGCCTTGTAATACTTTCTTGTTGCTTTGATAAGTAAACGTGTTAGGATGCTACGTGTGTTAGTATCTTGTGATTTTGTGTAAAGGGGTTTCTTGATTGTGCTTATTAACTATCGGCCGTTATGATAGTATTGTGGCATTCATCTCGAGATGATTCCGTTTGTCGCCTCCGACGCGGGTAGACTCAAAGCGGTCGATGGACCTATGATTCGAGAATACCTCACGCAGTCCTGTGGGCCTATGCGAGAGCTACGTGAGTTCCGTGTTAGTGTGCGCCCTTATGGGCATGCGTCCACGTGGGCATGCGGATCAGCGAAGTCCGTGACGACGCCGGGAGTAGCTACCGATGCGGGAATACCTCATGCGGGCGATGAGATTGGCCTACGCGTGAGCCGCGGGAAGTTCGAGGACTAGACGCCGCACATTAGATATCGCGGGCAAGTGGCCGCTTTGATCATGTGACGATTCAGACATATCTTTATGATACGCTCACGACCTTGTTGATACCGTGGTGTTAGTAGTCCGCTATGCCTTCAGACTTACCTCACGGTGTTATTATGGCACAGGTGGGACCGGTGTTCATATGTGTTCCTTGGTGCTTTTATATCATAAGCCTGGCGATGAGGAAGGTACTCCACGGGCATGATTGATGTTGTGGGCGTGAGACCCATTGTTATATTTGAGTGATGACTTTGAGGGCGTGAGTCCCTGACTTGATAAGACTGCTTGTTTATTGTGAATTGTGGGTTTGTTATCATACATGTCTCCTGCTTTATATAGACTACTATGATTCCATTTACGACTTATTTTCAGCCACATACTGCTGCACTTTTGCCATCGACCTCCTTCGGGGGGCTGCGTTCATGCCGCAGGTAAAGGTACACCAGTCGTTGATCCTCGCTCTTAGGGTCACAGTTCAGCGTTTGGGAAGCTCCGTTCCTCCGGAGGCTTATTTTGGTATGGTTCCCTGTCATTATAGGTACTTACATTCGTGGTATGACGGCCCCGTCGTCGTTGTTGTCATATCATTCGTAGAGTGCTGAAATCTTGTAGTGGCGGGGGTTTGTAAAAGGATTAAACTGCTCATGTTGAAAGAGTTGTGGTATATATATATGCCGAAGGCAAGTTTTCGCAGATTATTGTTTATACTTCATTATTTTATGTTATTGATTTATGTTCCGCTGATTTTCTCGATGTATGACTACCGGGTGCGAGGTAAGGCACGACCACGGGCGGAGTTGGTCGCGACAGTCTTGATCACTTTCATGATTCGCCGAATCGCCGAATAAACTCGATGATCTTCCTCGGTTCTAGATCCATAGAACTCGGGTGGTCGCAACTCAAGAAGTCGAAATCTCAACTATCGATCTAGGGTGAACATCGTACCGCTGGGAACCTCACTTCGCTCGTCTCTCATTCCTAGCCACAAGACTAGCTAGTAACTGGGCCATTTCCTTGTAACTCATATCCTCGGCTCCTGGTCGTGAAACTGGAGGCTCAGGTATCGTGGCCTCAGTAGAAACTGCTGCCGCTCTAAACTCTGCTGGGGCTAGCGGCCATAAAACTCGTCGTCAAGTACTATCTCGTAATGACCGGCTCGTGCCTCGTAACCCTCTGTGTTCTACTCGTAGCTCCCTCTGCTGCCTTGCCCTTCTGGGCTCTGGTTGCCTTGCGTAGAGGCATAACGGGTGCAAAGAATACGTCAGAGGGAGTCCAACTTATAACACAGCTCTAAGGCACGATCTCAGAGTGAGAAGAATGGAAACCAATCCTAAATATCCCGCAGCCTCCTGATTATAGGTGTGGTGCACAACACACCGATAATCAAGACTCTACTAGATACGGTCTGTAGACACTTTCCGAGGATTAACTGCTCTGATACCACTTTTGTCACAACCCGACCACGGGCCCGCGACTGGTGCCTTACCCCGGGAACCCTAGTGATACAACATCAGAGAAAATCAATGAAATGAAAACTTACATGAAACAAGATATACAATAATGAAATAAGAAAACAGACTAACCAAAACGGTTACCTTTCTGAATATATAAATAAAACTTGAACGCGAACAGTTACATCCCTTTTACAAACTCGCCACAACAAGATTACTGCACTTCTAAGAATGTTATAACAACAACGACGGACAGGCTCGCCATACCACGAATGTAAGTACTACAACGATAGGGGACTATACCAAAGATAAGCCTCGGAGAAACGGAGCTTCCCAAAATGACGTGATCCATGAGCGAGGATCAACAATCGGTGTACCTCACCGCGGATGAACGCAGCCCGGCGAGAGTCGGTACAACAGTACCAAGTATGTGAAAATCAAATACCGTAAATGAAATCATAGTAGTCTATATAAAACAGAGACATATATGATAACGAAACTACGATGCATAATATATGCGATCACGCTGTCGGGACTCACGCCCTCAAAGTCATCACTCAAATATAGCTATGGGTCTCATGCCCGCAACATCAATCATGCCCGTGGAACACCTTCTCACCGCGGCTCTACGATAACCACACCATGAGTACATGAACACTGTGTCCCACTTGTCATAAAAACCGTGACGGCAAGTACGAAGGCTAACTACTGTGATACCAAAGCGCATCATCAATCGACCGGGCAAGTACGAAAGCCAACTACCGATACAAAGCCGTACCAACAAATCTATATAACCATACCACGGCCGACTCGGTGGCAAGTACGAAAGCCAACTACCAGATACCACCGCGCCACGTAGCCGTCCGGCAAGTACGAACTAACTACCGTGATACCAAACCGAATCACGAGACTTTGTCACAAAATGAACGGGCAAGTACGAAGGCTAACTACCGATACCAAGCGAATCACCACGCACTCGGGCAAGTACGAGCCAACTACCGATTCCAAGCCGAATCAAGAAACTCGCGGAGAGCTAGTCCATGGAATAATAATCACGTGCGTGCACTGGAATGCTCCGTCGCTGCCGACGCCCAAGTAAGATCATAACAAATCAGCCGCCCTCCATCGAGACGCGGTGGTATAGAAATACAATACTAGCACGACAAGGCTATCACACGCAAACATAGGCAAGTTACACACAACTCAAGTACTTTCATTTTATGCCAAAGTCCGTGTTTTAACCCCAAAGTACTACGTGACGTTAAATTCTTTTAAAAGATCCATTTCTTTTACAAAGGTCACCGACGCCCGTATTATCAAAATAGAGTGACTAACATTTTAAGTAAACCAAAACAACTTCCATACTTTCCTTTTAAACCAAATTAAGACAATACTATGCCTTCTTTTTAGACCAAAACACTTCTCCTTTTAAAGTCAAATTACCATTTTAAAACTAATGATAAAACCATTCTTTGTTTTCATAAAGTCGTTATAACTAACTTCCCATAAAGTCATATAACACTTTATGTTTTAAACCAATTTAAGACAAAACCATGTCTTTCTTTAAACCAAACACTCTTCAATTCCTCAAGTCTCTTTTCTTTTAGAAATCAAGTTCCTTAATATTTCACATCAAGTCATTTATAAGTCAAGTCTCTTATCTTTTAAAACCACAAACCATTTCTTTACCTACATAAAGTTGTTATAGCAAACTTCCCATAAAACCGTTATAACACTTTATGTTTTAAACCAACCAAATTCATTTAGCACACGTACGCTCACCGCACTACATAGTTCACAACAATCATGCTAGAAAAGATAGGAAGAGGTTCACATACCTCGCGACGATTATCGATAATTAGCAAAACGCCCACGACTTTCTAACCTTGCTCGCCTTTTCCACCCTTCAAGTAATACGCCACTCGTAGTACTTCAACCTATAAAGGCCACAAAACGCCTATCAACCTCTAGATCTCTTCAGAGAATAATTCTAGATACAAGATTCCTTATTCTACGGAAAATTCAAGCAGCCTCTCCCCGCAACCACAAAAATCTCCTCCTTTAACGAGTCCCGCTACTAAACCAACAATCCTATGGGGGTTACACGCCTAACCTGACGTGTACAATTCTACTCCACAATAATACTACAAGTCTACTGTAAATACAATTTAATTCTTTATAATCATCCTTCCAATATATCTTATACTCAATTCTAAACTGCTACAACATGTAATCTCCAATTACAATAGGGGGACATAGGTAATTACCTCGATAAGCCCAAAATTATCCAAGATATAAGTCGATCCCGAGCAACGCTTAGCTCCACTCCCTTACGCCCAACCCGCTCCAAGCAACCCTTAGAAGTTTCTAAACAACTTCTTAACACTTCATCTAAGCTATGAAGATTTTTCTAGTGGCTTCATTTTGCGACTATGGAATAAAGTAGAGTATTTTCTGCTCTTATGTTGGGATTTTTTTGGAATACCACAAGGGATTTAGGCTAACGTATTTGGAATAACAACAATACTTGAAGAATTCTACTCAAGATGGGGGGTGGGGTGTTTGGACGAGAACTCACTAAGGGAGGGAGGAATTTTTGCCTTGGAAACTTTCTAATGTGGATGAAATAAAGTCTTGCACACAAGGGGTATTTATAGGGAAATCAATGGCCAAGATCTAGGCAAGTGGATGGTGAGGATGGAGTACATGTGTGTGGGTAGTTGGCCATCCATTTGGCTACCATTAAAATGGGACAAGTGGCCACCACAAAACGGGTCACTTGTCCACCAAAAACGCCACTGTCCTTCTCCAATTCGCCAACACGGCTACACGGGGTGACACGTGTTGCCCCTACTCGTCCAAAATATTTCATCTTCCAAAATATCCGTAATGCCAAAATCAAAATAAGTGGGCCCCACCAGAATTTTCCCGTGGCCCCACGTGACCAATTTCGAAATAAAATTTCATAATTCTCAAATATTCCAAAAGTCCAAATACCAAATTTGGGAATCCACCCCTTTAACTAACATTTTTCCTTCACAAAATCCGAAACTTTTCCGAAAAATCACATCTTTCTTCCTTTCCAATTTATCGTCAGATTCTCGCACGCACGCCCTCGTATACATACCCTCGAACTACGGGTGTAACATTCTTCCCTTAGAAACATTCATTCCAATGTTCCTTCTAAGCCTCTAATCATACAAGCGCGGATAGTCTTCACTACTATACTTACAAAACCAATTATGCCACACATGGCCATAATATAACATACGCGCGAAACTCAATCCAAGCCAACGAGGAATCACCCCTAACGTGTATAACAACACAAAAACTTCCATCCATGGTCCAAAGGATACTTTCTTCACATCTATACTTATAAAAAGGACACTTCACATCTTCGCCTCTTTTCTTACTTGTCGTACCCTCCTCGTACACTCGAACTCTTCCTCATATACTTACGACATTTCGTCATTGCTTTCCAAAATCTCGGGTTACTATCTCTAACTTGGTCATCATTAATCGGGAACACTGAGGGATCTCCGATTACTCTTCCAAACATAGCAACATGGAATATCGGACGCATCGCTTCCTAAGTCGGACTAAGAATAACTTATAGGCAACCCGCCTATTCTACTATTATCCTAAAATGCCCAAAGTACCTCGGGCTATGTTTCCCCTTCTTTCCAAATTTCGTCACACCCTTCCGGGGTGGTACCTTTAAGAAGACCCACCGTCAACCTGAACTCCATGTGTCGACGCCGATCGTCCGCACGACTTCTGTTGACTCTGAGCTGCTAATAACTTCTTCTGGATAAGCTTCACCTTATCCACATCCTGCTGAAACAAGTAGGGACCAAACTATCTGAACCTTGCCGACATCGAACCAATCGACGGACAACCTACACTTCCGCCCATACAAGGCTTCATAAGGCACCATCCGAATACTGAAATGGTAGCTAGTATAATACTCACTCAACAAGAGGCAAAAATCCTCACAGCTACCCCTGAAATCAAAACACCGGCCCGTAACCTATCCTCAAATGTTCGATAAAATGTGTTGTTCGTCCGCCCGAGGTGAATGCACATCGAGACTCACCTGAGTTCCTAACCCCGCCTGGTAAAACCTCCCGAAAAAGAAATAGCCATAAACTGGGCTCCACTACCTGCCATAAAAATAAAAGTAGGAACCCGCACTCGACAACCTTCCCCGATATACAACATCTCGCATAACCTCCGCCGAGTAAATACCCCGACTAAAAGACAAGATGCGCTGACCCCATCGCCCTACCATCGGTCGAACGCATCCACAAACTCGCACGATGGTTATCTAAACTTGGGCCTAACACCCGCGTGACCCTATCATCTAGCGGACCACCTCAACCGACCACCACATTCCGGCTGCGGGTTGACTCACGAAATGGCCTCAACCCGATCCACTTCAGACTAAACTCTCGCTCCCGATCCGAACAATCTTACTGGGCCACGCCATGAAAGCTACTACTTCCATCTCACACTACCCATGGATTTATCACAACTTACACCACGCTAACCGAACATAGCACTCACACGTATGTCACGATCTGCTCGGCCCGGATCGTGCCTTACCCCGCACCCTAGTGATACAACATCGAGTAATCAGAACATAAAACACATACATGAAACAAATGAAGTACAAACAGAATTGAGAAAACTTGCCTTTCGCATATATATAAATAACAACTTTTTCAACATGAACAGCTTTAATCCTTTTACAAACCCCGCCACAACAAAGATTACTGCACTTAAGAAATGATACGACAACAATGGCGGACAGGTCCCGCCATACCTCGAATGTAAACACCTACAACAACAGGGACTATACCATCGATAAGCCTCCGAGAAACGGAGCTTTCCCAAACGCCGAACCGTGACCCTAAGAGCGAGGATCAATGATCGGTGTACCTTTTACTCAGATGAACGCAGCTCGGGCGAGGTCAAGACAACAGTATGTATGAAATCAAAATAACATCAGAAATGAAATCATAGTAGTCTATACAAAGCGGGAGACATGTATGATAACCAAACTACGCTCACTATAAATAAGCAGTTATGCCAAGTCAGGGACTCACGCCCTCAAGTCATCACTCAAATTTAACAATGGGTCTCACGCCCACAACATCAATCGTGCCCGTGGAATACCTTCCTCACTGCCGACAGTTTATGATATACAAGCACCAAGGAATACACATGAACACCAGGTCCCACCTGTGTCCTAATAAAACAAAGACAGGTAGGTACGTAAGGCATAGCCGATTACTAACACCCACGCACCAACAAGGTCATAAATCGTGTCATGATATCTCGCTCAGACTGGTCACATGATAAAAGCCGGTCACTCGCTCGCAGATCAAATGTGCGCGTTTAGCCCCGAACTCTCCGCACCCGCATAGGCCAACCTCATAGGCCCGCATGAGGTATAACCCCGCATCGAGGGTAGCTACTCCGCATCGCCCCGACTCGCACCGCATAGCCACAAAGACCGCATGACCACAAGGGCCGTGAAATAACTCGGAACTCCCGTAGTTCCGCATGGATCCCCGGACCCGCATGAGGTATTCTCGAATCACGGTCCTGCATCACCGAAGTCTACCCGCGTCGGAGGCGCCAACCTCCGGACACAAGTCAAGGTGAGTGGTACAATACCAACATAACTACTGATAGTCAAACAACTTTAAAGCGCAAATGGAGGAAAACCCCTTTACACTAACATCACAAGATACTAACACACGTAGCATCCTAACATGTTTACTTATCAAATCAACAAGAAAGTATTACAAGGCTATCACAAACCAATACAATCAAGTTATTCACACAAGGTACTTTCTATTAACAAGTTCGGGTATCTATCCCCAAAGTACTTCACACATTAAATCTTTAAAAGATCTATTTCTTTCACATAAGTCACACAATACCCGTAGTATAAAATAGAGTGATCCCTTTTAAGAAAACCAAAACTCTTACCTTTGTAAAATCATGTAACAACATTATTTTCCAACCGTCCAAGTTTGCCTAATTTCAAAAGTTCACGTTTCTTATTTTAGAAAGGTTTCGTAGTTCATAGTCTTATTCATTTAAGAATATAATTCTCTTTTAAACAATCGGAGAAACATAAGCCTTATATGTGAGTAGGATATTCTTGTTTATAACAATCTTATTACAGCAGCCATGATCTAGGAAATATCATTTTGTCTCATCTTAGCTTCTATGCAGATGGAAGTTTCTACTGATTTTAATAATACTTAATTATTCAACACATTTTCCTTTATTAACGCTGCAGTGGTTTGTCGATACACATTTCTGATTTCCAAATCAAGAAACATTATCCCTTTTAAAAATCAAGTACTCATTACTCACGAATGAGGTTTCACACAAAATTCATATAATTCATTTAAGTTAAGTCTCTTATCTTACAAGATCAAGTCTCTTAACTTCTAAAATAAATAAATCATTCGTTTTATCTCTCTTAAGCCGTTATACCTAACTTCCCATAAAGCTAGTATAACTCTTAAGCTTTTAAAAACAAGTATTACTCTTCTTTTAAAAACAGTTCTTAATTCTCTTGAACTACTTCAAGATTATTATTATTCGCTTAAGTCAAAAGACATTGCCGCATAACCACGCTCAATTAACACACGACGCCTACCGTACTACATAGTTATACACACATCATGCTAGAAGAGATAGGAAGAGGTTCACATACCGCGACGATTATCGACTATTAGCAAATCGCCCATCGCTATAACCCGCTAGCACGGTTCACCTTCTAAGAGCACATGTTACTCGCAGAACATTCAACCTATACAGTTATACAAGTCTATCAAAGTCTAGACTACTCCAGAAATAAATCTAGATGCAAGATCCTACGGAAAATTGGCCTCTTCCTACCCACAACTACACAAGTCTACTGTAATACGCCCCACGTAATTACAGCTCGCTTCATAACTTTAAATTGTGCTTAAGTCCACGGACATTGCCACAACATTAAGTTCAAGCACTATATATAGTATACTTCAACTATATATTCTAACATCATGTAATTTCCAATTACAATAGAGGACAAGATAATTACCTCGATAAGCCCATAATTATCCAAGTTAAAATGTCGATCCCGGCAACGTTTAGCTCCAACTCCGAAGCGCCAACCCGCTCTAAACCACCCTTAGAAGTTCTAACCAACTTCTACACAATACTCCAACTGACTATGGAGATTTTCCTTAGGGTTTCGGTTTGACCGACGGAAGTATAATAGTATTTCGGGCTTTTCAGATAGGTATAACCTTAGAATACACCAAGGTATATGGCTAAGGTAATTTGGGCATTAAAACAATACTTTGGAGAGTATATCTACACCACACAGGGGGGTATTATACGAACGCAACTAGGCTAGTGGGTGAAGTCTCGCCACAAGGCCACACAAGGGGAGTGGCTCTCGCCAAGGGGGAGGGGATGGTCGATTTGAGAACACCCTAAGAGAGGAGGGTTTTAACACTTAGAGATTTGTGGAAAGGATGAAGAATTCATCAAAGGGAGAGGGTATTTATAGGTCAAGTGAAGGCCAACCAATGGCCAAGATCTTGCCAAGTTGCAAGGCAAGTAGGCCAAGATCCACCCAAGTGTCCTTGACCAACTAACACACAAAAATATCCTACCAACTCCCTCGACTAACAAGGCCAATTCGCCCACCCCTTTACCGCCCATTCACGCCCGCCAATGAGAGGTGCCAAGTGGCGCCTCTTGTTGGCCCAACACGCTTCGCCTCTGAAAATCCGTGAAAAATTAAAAATGACATAGCCGAAATTTCCTATGAAAGTCGTGGAAACGTTTATTTAAAAACGACTTAATCGGGTGTTGTGCACAAAAGTAAATCGCCAAGCCTATTCTCAAGTTCAAATTTTCTACGCACGCCCCACGCATACTCCGAAATACGGGTATAACATTCTCCCTCCTTAGAAACATTCGTCCCGAATGTTCCTTCTAAGTCTCATAACTAACGCGCCAAGATAGTCTTCACTACTACACTTACGAACAATCCCGCCACACCGCCACGTAAACACCGCGTAACTACTTACATCAAAGTCCACGAGGAAACACCTCTAATCATCACCACAAAACACTTCTCACCGGTCTAAAATATACTTCCTTCGACCTTCTCTTTACAAAAGAAATGATCACATCTATGCTCGCCATACATGCTCGCTTCTCTTTACTCGTAGATACCACTTTGTCACTTTGCTCGAGGCATTAACCTTCTCAGCGACCCAACAAATGGTACCACTTTTGTCACTTTGTCGCGAGCCTTGCTGACGACCTAACAAATGGTACCGGGCGCTTGATCCTCGAGGATGTCGACACTAATCCTTACCACATTCGACATCGTCAGCTTCAAAACTCGGTTACTATCTCAACGTGGTCATCATTAATCGGGATACTGATGGATCTCGGTACTTTCTCGAACATAACAATACGAAGATCGACGCATCGCTTCCTACGCCGGACGGCAAATGCTAACATATAGGCAACCCGCCTATTCTCACATGAACTCAAAAGGCCCAAAGTAACTCGCTAAGTTTCCTCTGTTTTCCAAAGCTCGTCACACTCGCCCGGGGTGGTACTTTCAAGAAGACCGATCACAACTCAACTCTAAGCGCTGCCGCCGATTATCCGCACGATTCTCCGAGCCGCCGTAACTTCTTCTAGACAAGCTTCTCACTATCCAAAGTCTGCTGGAACAATCCTGAACCAACTGTCTGAACCTTGCCAACATCGAACCAATCGACCGGTAACTTTACACTTCCGCCCCTACAAGGCTTCAAAAGGTGACATCCGAACATTGAAATGGTAGCTTAAACACTCCCTCCACAGGAGACAACAATCCCCACAACTATCCCTGAAATCCAAGCACTGGCCCGAGGGCGACGCGATTCTCGAGACTCACCGAGTTCTTAACCCGCCGTAAAACTTCCAAACAAAAATCGCTGCACTCGGGCTCCACTGTCGCCATAAGGTGAAGGTAGGCACCCTGCAGCCTTACAACCTTTCATTAAAAACAACATCGCCGAGTGAACGGTCCCGACCAAGAACACGATGGGCTGCCCCATCGCCCAACCACCGGTCTAACGATCCACGAACTCGTGACGTCAACTAAACTTGGGCCTAACACCCTCGTGACTTCGCTACAAGGCGACCACCACAACCAGACCCTACCACCAAACATGCCGCGGGTTGACCCGCAACGCGGCCTCAACCCGACCCGCAACGCCGCAAAATGCTAGCTCCACGAAGGAAAACTCACTAATCACGTTACGAAAACCTAGCGGTCTTCTTAGCTCAACTACCCCCTTTCATTCCACACTATTTAGGGACCTATCCTAAACATAGCTCACGTGCACTATGCACTTCCGATACGGATCAAACATAACACTACACCTTTTCTCGAGATGGCCTCACCTCTAAGGTCTCTACGTATAAAACTCTAAGGCTCACACCTTCTCTATCCCCCAAATCTTACTTGGTTAACTAACCAAGATTTCTAATAACAATATTAACACACTGCTATCAAAACATAGCACTTATGATATACCCATCTTATCACACATACTGAACTCAAGAGGGTTAAGGATATGCCTGAATCTACTGCTTCACTCCCCTAGTCGTTCTAATCAAACTCGCCTGTAGGCGATAGCAGGGAAGGTGACGAACTACCCACCGATCCTCAAGGCTAAGTCCTCCTACCAGACACTCTTTCGACATCGTGCACTCGACGGTCATAGTACAACAAGTACCAACTAAAAGACGACATTCCCGATGACGCTCACAACCGCGAACCGAAGCCACGGAGTTCTAACCAACTCCCGCATACCCGAACGTCCCGAACCGTGGAAGACCACTCTGACGTGGATGTGCATAATCAAATCCGTTGGTGAGGTGACTCGCCGAAAGTTACCAAAGGACCTTCACGCCCGCCCTTCTCGCCGCCCTCGTTAACCCGCCGATCTCTACGCTCGACTGCTGTGTATAAGCTCGCATACGTGCCATGCTCGCTTCAATCAAGAACTACTTGCACAACCTCTCGTTGATATTCATCAAGACTCGTACATCGGTATACTCTCTCGTAGTTAAATCCATGCTAGTAAATGGTCGCCTTTGCAATCCATATTCTCTGCTCCTGGTCGTGGAATCGGCGTTCAAATATCATGGCCGCAGAGGAACCGCCGCCGCTAAACTTTATCGGGCTAGTGATGTCGCAGAAATCCTCGAATGAAGCATTAACCTAGGTAATGATTGGGCCTGTTCCCACGTAACCCACTGAAATCTACTCGCAGCCTCACGCTTTGCCCTCCCGCCCGGGTTTTGCCCTCACGCGAGGCATAACGGTGGAAAGAAATACGTTAGAGGTCCAACTTACAACACAACTCTAAGGCACGATCTCGAGTGAGAAGAATAGAAACCAATCCTAAATATCCTATAGCCTCCACGATTATTGGTGTGGTGCACAACACACCGATAATCAAGACTCCCATCGATACGGCTCAGACACTTTCCGAGGATTAACCGCTTCGATACCACTTTTGTCACGACCGCCTCGGCCCGTGGATCGTGCCTACCCGGCACCCTAGTGATACAACATCATAGTAATCAGCGGAACATAAAACACATACATGAAACAAATGAAGTACAAACAGTAATCTGAGGAAAACTTGCTTTTCGCATATATATAAATAACAACTTTTTCAACATGAACAGCTTTAATCCTTTTACAAACCCCGCCACAACAAAGATTACTGCACTTAAGAAATGATACGACAACAATGGCGACAGTGGTTCCCGCCATACCCCGAATGTAAACACCTACAACAACAGGGACTATACCATCGATAAGCCTCCGAGAAACGGAGCTTTCCCAAACGCCGAACTGTGATCCTAAGAGCGAGGATCAATGGCGGTGTATCTTTACTCGCGCAGATGAACGCAGCCTCAAGGAGGTCGATAACAGTACCAAGTATGTGAAATCAAAATAAATATCGTAAATGAAATCATAGTAGTCTATACAAAGCAGAGACATGTATGATAACCAAACTACGCTTCACCATAAATAAGCAGCATGCCAAGTCGTGACTCACGCCTCAAGTCATCACTCAAATTTAACAATGGGTCTCACGCCACAACATCAATCGTGTCGTGGAATACCTTCCTCACCGCAGCGGTTATGATATACAAGCACCAAGGAATACATACGAACACCTGTGTCCCACTGTGTCCTAATAAAACGAAGACAGGTAAGTAAGGCATAGCCGACTACTAACACCTACGCACCAACAAGGTCATAAATCGTCATGATATCTGTCTGCACTGGCCACATGATAAAAGCCGTCACTCGCCCGCAGATCAAATGCGCGCGTTTAGCCTCGAACTCTCCGCAGCCTCGCATAGGCCAACCTCATAGGCCCGCATGAGGTATAACCCGCATCGAGGGTAGCTACTTCCGCATCGCCCCGACTCGCATCCGCATGGCCACAAAGACCGCATGACCACAAGGGCCGTGAACTAACCTCGAACTCCGTAGTTCGCATGGATCCCCGACCCGCATGAGGTATTCTCAATCATGGTCCTGCATCACCGAGTCTACCCCGCATCGGAGGGCAGCTTAACCTCCGACACAAGTCAAGTGAGTGGTACAATACCAACATAACTACTGATAGTCAAACAACTTTAAGCGCAATCGAGGAAAACCCTTTACACTAACATCACAAGATACTAACACACGTAGCATCCTAACATGTTTACTTATCAAATCAACAAGAAAGTATTACAAGGCTATCACAAACCAATACAATCAAGTTATTCACACAAGGTACTTTCTATTAACAAGTTCGGGTATCTATCCCCAAAGTACTTCACACATTAAATCTTTAAAAGATCTATTTCTTTCACATAAGTCACACAATACCCGTAGTATAAAATAGAGTGACTGTCCTTTTAAGAAAACCAAAACTCTTACCTTTGTAAAATCATGTAACAACATTATTTTCCAACCGTCCAAGTTTGCCTAATTTCAAAAGTTCACGTTTCTTATTTTAGAAAGGTTTCGTAGTTCATAGTCTTATTCATTTAAGAATATAATTCTCTTTTAAACAATCGGAGAAACATAAGTCTTATATGTGAGTAGGATATTCTTGTTTATAACAATCTTATTACAAAGCATGATCTAGGAAATATCATTTTGTCTCATCTTAGCTTCTATGCAGATGGAAGTTTCTACTGATTTTAATAATACTTAATTATTCAACACATTTTCCTCTATTAACGCTGCAGTGGTTTGTCGATACACATTTCTGATTTCCGAAATCAAGAAACATTATCCCTATTAAAAATCAAGTACTCATTACTCACGCATGAGGTTTCACACAAAATTCATATAATTCATTTAAGTTAAGTCTCTTATCTTACAAGATCAAGTCTCTTAACTTCTACAATAAATAAATCACTCGCTTTATCTCTTAAGCCGTTATACCTAACTTCCCATAAAGCTAGTATAACTCTTAAGTTTTTAAAACCAAGTATTACTCTTCTTTAAAACAGCTTCTAATTCTCTGAACTACTTCAAGATTATTATTATTCGCTTAAGTCAAAAGACATTGCTGCATAACCACGTTCAATTAACACACGACGCTCACCGTACTACATAGTTATACACACATCATGCTAGAAGAGATAGGAAGAGGTTCACATACCTCGCGACGATTATCGACTATTAGCAAATCGCCCACGGCTATAACCCGCTTAGCATGGTTCACCTTCTTAAGTAGCACATGCTATCGCAGAACATTCAACCTATACAAAGTTATACAAGTCTATCAAAGTCTAGACTACTCGGTAGAAATAAATCTAGATGCAAGATCCTACGGAAAATTGGGCACCCTTCCTACCCACAACTACACAAGTCACTCAGAATACACCCCACGTAATTACGCTCGCTTTAACTTTAAATTCAGCTTAAGTCCAAGGACATTGCCACAACATTAAGTTCAGTACTATATATAGTATACTTCAACTATATATTCTAACATCATGTAATTTCCAATTACAATAGAGGGACAAGATAATTACCTCGATAAGCCCATAATTATCCAAGTTAAAATGTCGATCCTGGGCAACGCTTAGCTCCAACTCCGAGTGCTCCAACCCGCTCTAAACCACCCTTAGAAGTTCTAACCAACTTCTACACAATACTCCAACGGTCTATGGAGATTTTCCTTAGGGTTTGGTTTTGACCGACGGAAGTATAATAGTATTTCGGCTTTTCAGATAGTATAACCTTAGAATACAACAAGGTATATGGCTAAGGTAATTGGGCATTAAAACAATACTTTTGAGAGTATTTCTACACCACAAAGGGGTATTATACGAAAGCAACTAGGCAGTGGGTGAAGTCTCGCCACAAGGCCACACAAGGGAGGGCTCTCGCCATGGGAGGGATGGTGTTGGACGAGAACACCTCTAAGAGAGGGGGAGGGTTTTAACACTTAGAGATTTGTGGAAAGGATGAAGAATTCATCAAAGGGAGAGGGGTATTTATAGGTCAAGTGAAGGCCAACCAATGGCCAAGGTCTTGCCAAGTGCAAGGCAAGTGTAGGCCAAGATCCACCCAAGTGTCCTTGACCAACTAACACACAAAAATATCCTACCAACTCCCTCGACCAACAAGACCAATTCGTCCACCCCCTTTACCGCCATTCACGCCCGCCAATGAGAGGGTGCCAAGTGGCGCCTCTTGTTGGCCCAACACGCTTCGCCTCGGAAAAATCCGTAAAATTAAAAATGACATAGCCGGAAATTTCCTACGAAAGTTGGAAACGCTTCATTTAAAAACGACTTAATCGTGTTGTGCACAAAAGTAAATCGCCAAGCCTATTCTCAAGTTCAAATTTTCTACGCACGCCCCACGCATATACTGAAATACTGGGGTATAACAATGTATCTACCATAACAACCTAAACAAGTCTCTTAAGGTCAAGATCTCTCAGAATTCATCGCTTCACTTTCCTTTGCCGCCTAATCAAATCTTGCTCACGGGCGATAACTACGTAGGTGATGAACCACCACTTGTCACGATGCGAACCCGGCCCGTGGATCGTGCCTTACCCCGCACCCTAGCGATACAACATCGAGAAAATCAATGAAATAAAACTAAAACTCGAGACAAGACATAAAGTATGAAACAAAGCAACCTGCAAGTTACCTTTTGAACATAAATGAAAACTGAATAGCTATATCCCTTACAAACTCGCCTACAATAAAGGTTGCTGCACTTCTAAGAATTTTGAAACCATAATGACGGACAGCCCCGCCATGCCCCGAATATACAAAGTCTACTACTTCAGTGGAACCGCACTACGTGACAAGCTTTGGAGATATGGAGCTTCCGAGAACCGAACATCGATCCTAAGAGTGTGGATCACAAGCTATGTACCTCAACTCGCAGATTGAACGCAGCCTCAAGCGAGGTCGATAACAGTACCAAGTATGTGAAATCAAAATATCAGAAATGAAATCATAATAGTCTATATAAAAACAGAGACATGTATGATAACCAAACTACGTTCACAATATATATTAGCAAATATGTCAAGATAGGACTCATGCCGTGAAATCATCACTCAAATACAACCTGAATTTAACTCCGCACAATGGCCGCATGCCCCAAGATCTCACCTCAGTATAAGCATGGCCCTCGAACTGTCCTAGCTGGCCCATACCCATGGACCATCCAATGTGTCGGTATGCCCAAAGGAGAAAACAAGATAACAATCTCGTGGAAGCATACCTGGCTCCCAACGTGTCAAGATGTCCAAACAACTAACAAGATAATACTCATCATGGAAGCATACCCGGCTACCCAACGCACAAGATGTCCAAACAAATAACAAGAGAATACTCACCGGAAGCATACCCGGCTACCCAACGTGTCGCATGTCCAATCAAATAACAATAATAACACCCTAGCTGAAGCATACCCGTGGCCTCCCAACGTGTCAGTATGTCCATCAAGAATCGATATAGTGGAAGCATACCCGTGGACCATCCAACGTGTCAGTATGTCCATCAATCAACCGATAGCCGAATCTCCAACGAGACGCCAGAGCACGTAAATACAACACTTGCACAACAAAAGCTATCACAACAAACATAGGCCAGTTCAACGTACTTTCATTTCATGTCAACAATTCCGGGTTTCAACCCTAAAATACTACATACTTTCATTCCTTCAAAACAAAGACCTCTTTCTACGTAAAGCCACACGATACTAACACGTAGTATCGAACACATTCAGGTTTAAATCAAGCACTTTAAACACTTTTTAGCACAACGTCAAGTATACCAATCTAAATCCAATAATGAATCCATTTCTTTATTTTCCATAAAGTCGTTATAACTAACTTCCCATAAAGCTGTTATAACACTTTATGTTTTAAACCAACCAATTACAACTACAAGCCCTTTGTGAGACCAAGAGGGCTTATTCTTTAACCACCGAGCACCCATTACTAACGAATAAGATTTTCCTACTTTTTCAAACAATCAAGAACTTTACACTTCATATCAAGTCAAGGCAAAACAAGGAAACCAAATTCCTTTAACACGCGTGCATCATCGACTATATATTTCACAAATAATCATGTCAAGAGGATAGGAAGAATCACATACCGCGACGATTGCCGATAATTAGCAAAAGGCTCCACAAGACTATACCTCCAAGTAGGATACGCCACTCGTAGTACTTCAATCCTAATAAGGTCATAAAACGCCTATCAAACTCTAGCTTCAACGAATAAACTAAGTGCAAAGTCCCTAAATTCTACGGCAATTTGGACGTAACTTCCTTTGTTTCTACTAACTTTGCCACCTTTTCAAGGTCGAATTTCAATAACCAACGCCACATTTAAGGCACACAATTCACTAACCACAAAGGGATTACACGCCTTAACAGACGCCAGAAATTCCGCCCCACAATGATACAAAATAAACCAATAATTTCCATGCCATTCTTGGCCAACAATATAACCAATACTAACCCCTTTCAACTCTTTTCCAATCCAAGTTCTTAGGTCTAACATGATATCTAGCCCTAGACATCTTCAACAACTACAATCCCCTTTACAACATGCGACACCAAATTAGTAACCAAATTGAAGTTATCATCTTAAGGCTAACATGCCCATTTCAGCTTTTCAAAGAAGACAACAAGATCCAAATCTATTCAAATATAATGACTCGTGCTCAATTCGAACTACTAAAATATAATGACCTCAAAGCTCATTTCTAAACTACTAAAATATAACAAAGATTAAAACTTATTTCCAAGAGAAGGGAAAACTTTTACCTTAAGGAATAGCCCACAAAAGCCCCTTTCCTCCACTTCTTCACCGTCAAATTCGTCCACCGCTTCCCACAAGTTTACCCACACTTTTCCTTCTTCCCGCCGCTCCAACAATTTCTCCTAAGGCAAGGTTTTCTTTAAAATCTAGAGAAAAGGGAGAGGGTTTTCTTGGGAGGGTTTGAGAAGAAATGGCCAAGTCTTCCAAGACTGGCCCTAAAATAGCCCTTAATCAAAGTCAAAATGATGGGAGGGACACTTGTCATCCTCCCATAGGCTTTTAACAAAATATCCCCTGATTTTCGTCTTTTCCCGCAGAAAATCCGCCACGGCGCTGCCTCGCGGCGCCACTTCCGAAAAGTTCCAGATTCCGCGCGCCGCGCTTCATTCCGGCCGCGGCGCTGCAACCCCTGTGGACTCTCAGTACAACCGGCGCCATGCCTCAGATTCAGGCCGCGCTGCACTTCGAACTGAAACTGCTTGCTCGATCGCACACCTAACTTGTAACTTCCATAACTTTTGACTCCGATATCCTATCGACGAACGATTTGTTGCGTTGGGAACTAGATTTAACGGACTACACACTAGGCTCTTTAAACACCTCGAAATTCTTAACAACTGGGGTACAACACTCCAAGGTAGACTCGAAATGGCCCAAATGATGTTTGTCAACTTATCTTTCAACTTTCAAATCTTATAATTCTTGGTATGTTCTTATCTTCTTGAATTTACGGGGTGTAACATTCTCCCCCCCCCCCCCCCTAGAAACATTCGTCCCGAATGTTCCTTCTAAGTCTCCAAAACGCAGACGCCGGTATAGTTTTCACCACTGCACTAACAAAAGAATCGCTTATGCCACTCACGGACTTATCACCCAAAATAATCCCGCATACTATGTACTCAGACAAGGATCATCAGAAAATCTTTTACTCTAGCCTACACTTACCTCTAAGGTCTCGATTGTTATAAATTCTAAGGTTCAAAATTTTCTCATCCCTGACTTACCCTTTTCACTAATCGTGCTTCTAAATCACATTTTTAACACAAAGTTATCCGAACATAACACTTAACACATCACCATAACATCAATGCATACTAGTCTCTGTAGGGTTAAGAATATACCGTAACTATTACTTCACTTCCCTTTTTGTCGTTCTACTCATGTTCCTTCCTCGCACGGCGCATAAAAGGAGGAGATGAATCACCATCGATCCCAAGGTCGAGTCTTTACATCCTCGCTACTGTTGGACAATTTCGCAAAATGGCACCCGCCGGCCGCATGCAAAACAAACTCCCATTCCAAAGACGACACTCCCATCATGGAGCCTACCACAACGCCACAACGAGGTAGGGGTGGTCCCATCTCGACTAACGCCCCGCTTCCCAAAACCTAAAACCTTGGAGCCCCGACCGCCCGGAATCTCCGAACGCCCCAAGATCGTGGCGGAGCACTCCGTCGGGCGGAGGCGCATAACTAGTTCGCCGCCGAGGCCGCCGCTCGAAGGTCACCAGAGGACCCTGCTGTCCTGGCCCTCTTCTGCTGATCTTGTTAATCCGTCTACCTCTACGCTACTCACACCCAAGTGCATAAGCCTGCATGCGGGCAATATCCATGCCCGGCTGAATAGCTACTCCCGCAACTCTACTAAGTAGTCATCGAGTCTGTGACATAACGGTGCACTTTATCCTCCATATCGCCACCAGAGCGGGACATACCGAGCCAATGAGTCAAACTCTACATTGTACTCAATCAGGCGCCTCTTTGTCTCAAAGATCAAAAATCTGGCCCGTGTCCTCATCATCCGTGAGGCAAGAAATGGCCAAGGAAAGCCTCGAGAACTCGCCTAACCATTGGAGGCGCATGCTCCCCGGGACAGCTCCCACGAATCAAACGATCGCAGATCACGCACGATGCGAACCTAAAACCACCGACTCGGCCTCAAGCCTCGATCACTCACGATCCACAGAATCGCTTGATGAACTCCTGCGGATCATCCTCGTGCCTCGACCCGTAGAACTCGTGTGGCCGCAACTCGTAAAAATCCCGTAGTCTCAAACTATCTGACCTCGGGTGAACTATGGGTGCTACTGCATCGAATCGCCAGATCCAGCCTATCTCGTGCTCGCCACGATCCCGCCAATAATCGGGCCATCTCTTGTAACCCATCTCTCCGCTTCCAGCCGAGGAACTGGAGGCTTAGGTGTCGTGGTCTCGAGAGACCGGCCGCTTACTCGCAGCCTCCTCTCGCCGCTTACCTTCGGGCTCGGTTTGCGCGAGGCATCACCGTATACAAAGAATACGTCAGAGGGAGTCCAAATTATAACACAGCTCTAAGGCACGATCTCAGAGTGAGAAGAAGGGAAACCAATCCTAAATATCCTATAGCCTCATGATTATAGGTGTGGTGCACAACACGCCGATAATCAAGACTTCACCGGATACGGTTCAGAGACACTTTCCGAGGATTAATCGCTTCGATACCACTTTTGTCACGACCGAACCGGGCGTGATCGTGCCTTACCGGGCACTAGCGATACAACATCGTAGAAAATCGGAAATAAAAACTAAAACATGAGAAAAGACATAAAGTATGAAACAAAGCAACCTAAGTGGTTACCTTTTGAACATAAATGAAAACTTGAGCATCCTTACATCCGCACAAACACGCTTGCACTCTCTAAGAATTTTGAAACCATAATTATCACGACCGATCCGGGCGTGATCGTGCCTTACCGGACACCCTAGTGATACAACATCGAGAAAATCAATGAAATAAAACTAAAACATGAGACAAGACGTAAAGTATGAAACAAAGCAACTAACACGGTCACCTTCACGAATATATACTTATATATATCAACACGAATGATTAAATCCTTTTACAAACCCCGCCAACAAGATTAAGGACTTACAGAATGTAACCATAACTATGACGGACGGGGCCCGCCATACCCCGAATGCACAAGTATCTACACCGATGCGGACTATACCAAAGATAAGCCTCGAGAAACGGAGCTTCCCAAAATGTCGAATCGTGATCCTATGGCGCGGATCCTGGCCGTGTACCTCTACTGCGGCATGAACGCAGCCTCAAGGAGGTCGATGCAACAGTACCAAGTATGTGAAACTGTAAAATACTATAAATGAAATCATAATAGTCTATATAAAGTAGGAGACATGCATGATAACCAAAGTACAGTCCACAATATATAAACAGTCATGTCAAGTCAGGGACTTACGCCCTCAAAGTCATTACTCAAGTATAACAATGGGTCTCACGCCCACAACATCAATCATGCCCGTGGAATACCTTCCTCACTGCCGGCAGTCTATGATATAATCACACCAAGAAGTACACATGAACACCAGGTCCCACCTGAGTCATAAAAACCGTACGGGGCAAGTACG
Organism: Przewalskia tangutica; assembly: GCA_029844215.1. Lineage (NCBI taxonomy): Eukaryota > Viridiplantae > Streptophyta > Magnoliopsida > Solanales > Solanaceae > Przewalskia > Przewalskia tangutica. Next base: position 6,679,625 of record JAQGDG010000026.1, on the reverse strand, counting down.
AAGGCTAACTACCAGATACCAAGCCGCATCATCAACTGACCGGGGCAAGTACGAAAGCCAACTACCAGATACCAAAGTCGTAACAACAAATCTATATAACCAAACCACGGTGACCCAGGCAAGTACGAAGCCAACTACGGATACCAAGCTGCGCCGCGCGGTGGCAATCGAAGACTAACTACCGATACTGGCGGAATCACGAGACTTCGTCCACAAAACTGAACGGGCAAGTCTGAAGGCTAACTACGGATACTGGCCGAACGACCACGACGGGGCAAGTACGAGAGCCAACTACCAGATACCAAGCCGAATCAGTAAAACCTCATGGAGAGCTAGTCCATGGAAAAATCCTAATGGAAGCATACCCGTGGGCCACCCATCGTGTCAGTATGTCCAAAGGAAATAACAAAGTAACAATCAAAGTGGAAGCATACTCGTGGGCCACCCATCGTGTCAGTATGTCCATCAATCAACCAGATAGCCGGCCCTCCAACGAGAGACGCGGTAGCACGGAAATACAACACTTGCACAACAAAGGCTATCACCACAAGCATAGGCAAGTTCAACATACTTTTAGACATTCTTTTTATTACAACAAAACCGGATTTTTAACCCCAAGGTACCACGTATTTTAACTCTTTTCAAAAGATCTCTTTTTACGTAAAAACAACTCGATACTATTATCCGTAGTACCAAACACGTTCATGTTTAAATCAAGTACTCTATACTTTTTAAACCAAGTGCCTTCCTTTTAAAACAACATCAAGTATACTCTTTAAAACTCAAATACTTACTCTTTTCAAAACAAGTAACCTATACTTAAATAAAGTTACCCTTTTAAAACCAATGATAAAACCATTCTTTTGCTTTCATAAAGTCGTTATAACTAACTTCCCATAAAGTCAGCATAACACTTTATATTTTAAACCAATTTAAGACAAAACCATGTCTCTCTTTTAAACCAAAAACTCTTCAATTCCTCAAGTCTCTTTTCTTTTAGAAATCAAGTTCTTTTTAAAGACCAAATACCCATTTCTCATAAAAGCGGTTTCACAACTGTTTAACACAAACTAAGTCCTTAATATTTCCTATCAAGTCATTTATAAGTCAAGTCTCTTATCTTTCAAGATCAAGTCTCTTAACTTTCAAAATCAAGTCGTTTAGCTTTCAAAATCAAATCTTTCTTTTATCCTCATAAAGTCGTTATAACTAACTTCCCATAAAGCTATTATAACACTTTATGTTTTAAACAAACAAAATTCATTTCACACACGTACGTCTACCGTACTACATAGTTCAAAACATAGTCATTACTAATTCACATCAAGTCATTTATCTTTTAAAAACCACCAACCATTCCTTTACCCACATAAAGTTGCTATAACAAACTTCCCATAAAGCCGTTATAACACTTTATGTTGTAAACCAACTAAATTCACTTAACACATGTACGTCTACCGTACTACATAGTTCACAACATATCATGCTAGAAAAGATAGGAAGAGGTTCACATACCTCGCGACGATTATCGACAATTAGCAAAACGCTCCACAGTACTGTAACCCTGCTAGCCTTTTCCACTCTTCAAGTAGAATACGCTACTCGTGGTACTGCAACCTATAAAGGCCACAAAACGCCTATCAACTCCTCGATCTCTTCGTAGAATATTCTAACTGCAAGATTCCTTATTCTACAGAAAATTCGGCAGCACCTCCCCCCCCCCCCCCGTAACCACACAAATCTCCTCCTCTACTCCGGCCCGCTACCAGGCCAACAACTCTCAGGGGATTATACGTCTAACCGGACGTGTACAACACTGCCTCACAATTAAACTACAAGTCTACTGTAAATACAGTCCAATGTAAATACAGTTTAATTCCTTTATAATATTCATTCTACATATAGTATTCTCAACTATACATTACTACCACATGTAATATCCAATTACAATAGGGGGACATAGATTATTACCTCGATAAGCCCAAAATTATCCAAGATTATATGTCGATCCTGAGCAACGTTTAGCTCCAATTCCTTACGCTCCAACCCGCTCCAAGCGACCCTTAGAAGTTTCTAAACAACTTCTCTTAACACTTAAACCAAGCTTATGAAGATTTTCTAGGGTTTCATTTTGCGACTTTTGGAAAAAGTAGTATTTCCGGGCTCCTAGTATTAAAACAACTTTGGAATACTACTAGGGATACTAGGCCAAGGTATTTGGGACTATACAATAATACTCAAAGTATTTTCTTACACAAGAGGGGGGAGGGACGAAAACAAGACTTAAAGGGAGGGAGTATTTTTGCTTGGAAAGGCTTAAGTGTGGAATGAATTTAGTCATCAACTAAGGGGGTATATATAGGGGATTCAAGGGTCAAGATCTATGCAAGGTGTGTGGTCAAGATTGGGCCATGTGTGTGTGGGTCCCACCATACCACATGGCCAACGAAAAGAGCTTCCAAGTGGCATGGCCATTTCGGCCAAGGGGACAAGTGGCTAGCCACTTGTCCCTCCAATTCGGCCAAGTGACACATGGGGGTGACACGTGTCGCCCCCCGACTCGTCCAAAATATTTCGTCTTCCGAAAATATCCAAAATACCGAAAATCTCAAAAACAAAGCGGGCTCCACAAAACCGTAAATTTCTCCCGTGGGCCCCACGTGACCATTTCCGAAAATAAAATCTCAAAATTCTAATATAATCCAAGAAGTCCAAATACCAAATCTGGGAATCCAATTCCCATTAACGAACCTTTTTCTTCACAAAAACCGGAAACCTTTCCGTCGAAAAATCACATCTTTCTTTCTTTCCAAAATTTCTGTCGTATTTTCGTACGTACATCCTCACATATATACCCTGGAACTACGGGGTATAACATTCTTCCCCCCTTAGAAACATTCGTCCCGAATGTTCCTTCTAAGTCTCCAAACATACCTGCGCTGGTATAGTCTTCACTACTATACTTACCAAACAAAACCTGCCACCAATGGCAATAGTATAACATACGCGCAAAACTTAATTCAAGCCAACGAGGAATCACCTCTAACATCACAAAAATCTCACACCCATGGTCTAAAGGATACTCCTTTCGCATCTTCACTTCACAAAAGAAATGATCACTTCCGTTCTCATAACACATTGTTCGCTTCTCTTCTTACTCGTCGTCCCTTTCTCGTACACCCGAACTCTTTCTAGTACACATACCACACTTCAGTCACCTCTTCAATTTCCACAACCCTGGAGTTACCACCTCCAAACTTGGTCATCTTACTAACCTCAAATTCCCCCAAGGCCATTCCCGGCCTTCACGATTCGATTCTGGTCGAACACATCCACGAACTCATACGATGGTTACCTAAACTTGGGCTTAGCACCCTCGTGACCCTACCACCTGGCGGGACCACCTCGAACTGACCCCACCTCATTCCGGGCTGCGGGTTGACCCGCGACCTTGCCTCAACCCGACCCATTCGTCGCGCCAAACTCTTGTTCCCCGATCCGGAACAATCTCACTAATCAAGTCACGAAAACCTAGTGGTATTCTTAGCTTAACTACCCTCTTATAATTCACACCACTCAGGGACTTATCACACAATTATACCCCACGTATACTATGCACCCCGACAAAGGTCAATTCGTAAACAAAATCTTTTACTCAAGACGGCCTTGCACGCAAGGTCCTAACTGTTATAAATTCTAAGGCTCATAATCGTCTCGTCTCCAGACTTACCCTTTTCTCAACTGCCCATGTTTTCTAATTCACACTTAACACAATGCTATCCGTACATAGCACCTAACATGTACCCACCATAACAACATAAACAAGTCTCTTAAGGGCTAAAGATATCTCTGCAACTACTGCCTCACTTTCCCTTTGTCGCTCTAACCATAATCCTGCCCTGCAGGGCGCCTAGCTATATAAGGCGATGAACCATCCACCGATCCCGAAGGCTGAGTCTCTACATCTGTGCTTCCTCTGGTCGGACAAACTCTCACCAAATGGCCCTGTTGGCCGTAAGCATACAAGCTGTCGAAGCAGTACGACACTCCCCATCACATGGCCCTGACGGCCACAAGTATAATAATCTCCCAAACTAGCACGACACCCTGAGGATCATCCTCAGCTCTCTATCCATAGAACTCTGGCGAACTGCAACTCAAGAAATCCCGAAGTCTCAGACTATCGGATCTAGGGTGAACCACTGGTACTGCCGGAACCACCGGCTCCCGTCCGTCCTCATTCCCAGCCACCAGCCTAGCTAGTAACTGGGCCATCTCCATGAACTCATATCCTCGGCTCCTGGCCGTGGAACTAGAGGCTCAGGTATCGTGGCCTCCGTAGAAACTGCTGCCGCTCTAAACTCTGCTGGGGCTAGCGGCGTCATAAAACTCGTCGTCTGAAGTACTATCTCAGGTAATGACCAGGCCTGTGCCCTCGCAACCCTCTGTGTTCAACTCGTAGCTCCCTCTCGCGCTTGCCCATCTGGGCCCTGGTTGCCTTTCGCAGAGGCATAACTGGTACAAACGAATACGTCCGAGGGAGTCCAACTTATAACACAGCTCTAAGGCACGATCTCAGAGTGAGAAGAATGGAAACCAATCCTAAATATCCTGTAGCCTCCTGATTATAGATGTGGTGCACAACACACCGATAATCAAGACTCTACTAGACACGGTCTGTAGACACTTTCCGAGGACTAACTGCTCTGATACCACTTTTGTCACGACCCGATCCCGGGCCCGTGACTGGTGCCTTACCCCGGGCACCCTAGTGATACAACATCAGAGAAAATCAGCGGAAATAAAAACTAAAACATGAGACAAGACATAAAGTATGAGGCAAAGCAACTAACACGGTCACCTTCACGAATATATACATATATATATCAACACGAGCAGTTAAATCCTTTTACAAACCACACAAGCATTTATGGACTTCTAAGAATGTAACCATAACTATGACGGACAGGCCGCCATACCACGAATGTACAAGTATCTACACTGACAGGGGACTATACCAAAGATAAGCCTCCGGAGAAACGGAGCTTCCCAAAACGCTGAACTGTGATCCTATGAGCGCGGATCCACAACCGATGTACCTCTACCTGCGGCATGAACGCAGCCCCCCGAAGGAGGTCAGTACAACAGGTACCAAGTATGTGAAACTGTAAAATACTATAAATGAAATCATAATAGTCTATATAAAGCAGGAGACATGTATGATAACCAAACTACAGTCCACAATATATAAACAGTCATGTCAAGTCAGGGACTCACGCCCTCAAAGTCATTACTCAAGTATAACAATGGGTCTCACGCCCACAACATCAATCATGCCCGTGGAATACCTTCCTCACTGCCGGCAGTCTATGATATAATCACGCCAATAATACACATGAACACCAGGTCCCACCTGAGTCATAAAAACCGTACGGGGCAAGTACGAAGGATAACTACCAGATACCAGCGCATCATCAGTGTGGCCAGGGGCACGAAAGCCAACTACCAGATACCAAAGCCGTACCAACAAATCTATATAACCAAACCACGAAGCTGACCCAGGGCAAGTACGAAAGCCAACTACGGATACGAGCTGCGCGCCACGTAGTGGCGGGGCAAGTCACGAAGACTAACTACCGATAATCCGGAATCACGAGACCGTCACAAAACTGAACGGGCAAATCGAAGGCTAACTACCGATACCAAGCGAAACAACTACGACTTCGGGCAAGTACGAGAGCGACTACGGATACCAAGCGAATCGGTAAAACCTCGTGGAGAGCTAGTCCATAGAAAAATCCTAATGGAAGCATACCGTGGGCCACCCATCGTGTCGGTATGTCCAAAGGAAATAACAAAGTAACAATCAAAGTGGAAGCATACTGTGGGCCACCCATCGTGTCGAGATGTCCATCAATCAACGGATAATAGCCTCCAACGAGAGAGCGGTAGCGGAAATACAACACTTGCACAACAAAGGCTATCACCACAAGCATAGGCAAGTTCAACATACTTTTAGACATTCTTTTATTACAACAAAACCGGATTTTTAACCCCAGGTACCATATTTTAACTCTTTTCAAAAGATCTCTTTTTACGTAAAAACAACTCGATACTATTATCCGTAGTACCAAACACGTTCATGTTTAAATCAAGTACTCTATACTTTTTAAACCAAGTGCCTTCCTTTTAAAACAACATCAAGTATACTCTTTAAAACTCAAATACTTACTCTTTTCAAAACAAGTAACCTATACTTAAATCAAGTTACCCTTTTAAAACCAATGATAAAACCATTCTTTTGCTTTCATAAAGTCGTTATAACTAACTTCCCATAAAGCTGTTACAACACTTTATATTTTAAACCAATTTAAGACAAAACCATGTCTCTCTTTTAAACCAAAAACTCTTCAATTCCTCAAGTCTCTTTTCTTTTAGAAATCAAGTTCTTTTTAAAGACCAAATACCCATTTCTCATAAAAGCGGTTTCACAACTGTTTAACACAAACTAAGTCCTTAATATTTCCTATCAAGTCATTTATAAGTCAAGTCTCTTATCTTTCAAGATCAAGTCTCTTAACTTTCAAAATCAAGTCGTTTAGCTTTCAAAATCAAATCTTTCTTTTATCCTCATAAAGTCGTTATAACTAACTTCCCATAAAGCTATTATAACACTTTATGTTTTAAACAAACAAAATTCATTTCACACACGTACGTCTACCGTACTACATAGTTCACAACATAGTCATTACTAATTCACATCAAGTCATTTATCTTTTAAAAACCACCAACCATTCCTTTACCCACATAAAGTTGTTATAACAAACTTCCCATAAAGCCGTTATAACACTTTATGTTGTAAACCAACTAAATTCACTTAACACATGTACGTCACCGCATTTACATAGTTCACAACATATCATGCTAGAAAAGATAGGAAGAGGTTCACATACCTCGCGACGATTATCGATAATTAGCAAAACGCCCACAAGATCAGAACCGCTTAGCCTTTTCCACTCTTCAAGTAATACGCTACTCGTGGTATCGCAACCTATAAAGGCCACAAAACGCCTATCAACTCCTCGATCTCTTCAGTAGAATATTCTAACCGCAAGATTCCTTATTCTACGTAAAATTCGGCAGACCTCCCGTAACCACACAAATCTCCTCCTTCTACTCGGCCCGCTACTGTGCCAACAACTCGTGGATTATACGCCTAACCGGGACGTGTACAACATCGCCACAATTAAACTACAAGTCTCATCAGAATACAGTCCAATGTAAATACAATTTAATTCCTTTATAATATTCATTCTACATATAGTATACTCAACTATACATGACTACCACATGTAATATCCAATTACAATAGGGGGACATAGATTATTACCTCGATAAGCCCAAAATTATCCAAGATTATATGTCGATCCTGAGCAACGTTTAGCTCCAATTCCTTACGCTCCAACCCGCTCCAAGCGACCCTTAGAAGTTTCTAAACAACTTCTCTTCACACTTCAACCAAGCTTATGAAGATTTTCTAGGGTTTCATTTTGCGACTTTTGGAAAAAGTAGTATTTCCGGGCTCCTAGTATTAAAACAACTTTGGAATACTACTAGGGATACTAGGCCAAGGTATTTGGGACTATACAATAATACTCAAAGTATTTTCTTACACAAGAGGGGGGGGGGGGGGGAGGGACGAAAACAAGACTTAATGGGAGGGAGTATTTTTGCTGGGGAAGGCTTTAGTGGGGAATTAATTTAGTCATCAACTGGGGTATATATAGGGATTCAGGGTCAAGATATATGCAAGGTGTGTGGTCAAGATTGGTCGATGTGTTTGTGGGTCCCACCACACCACATGGCCAACGAAAAGAGCTTCCAAGTGGCATGGCCATTTCGGCCAAGGGGACAAGTGGCTAGCCACTTGTCCCTCCAATTTGGCCAAGTGACAAATGGGGGTGACACGTGTCGCCCCGACTGTCCAAAATATTTCGTCTTCCAAAATATCCAAAATACCAAAATCTCAAAAACAAAGCGGCTCCACAAAATCAGAATTTCTCCGTGGGCCCCACGTGACCATTTCCAAAATAAAATCTCAAAATTCTAATATAATCCAAGTCCAAATACCAAACTGGGAATCCAATTCCCATTAACGAACCTTTTTCTTCACAAAACCGAAACCTTTCCGTCGAAAAATCACATCTTTCTTTCTTTCCAAAATTTCACCAGATTTTCGCACGCATATCCTCACATATATACTCGGAACTACGGGTATAACATTCTTCCCTTAGAAACATTCGTCCGAATGTTCCTTCTAAGTCTCCAAACATACTACTTGGTATAGTCTTCACTACTATACTTACTAAACAAAACCCGCCACCAATGGCAATAGTATAACATACGCCAAAAACTTAATTCAAGCCAACGAGGAATCACCTCTAACATCACAAAAATCTCACACCCATGGTCTAAAGGATACTCCTTTCGATCTTCACTTCACAAAGAAATGATCACTTCCGCTTCTCATAACACATTGTTCGCTTCTTCTTACTCGTCGTCCCTTTCGCATACACCGAACTCTTTCTAGTACACATACCACACTTCCCACCGCTCAATTTCCACAACCCCGAGTTACCACCTCCAAACTTGGTCATCTTACTAACCTCACCCCAAGGCCATTCCCGCCTTCACGATTCGACTGGTCGAACACATCCACGAACTCATACGATGGTTACCTAAACTTGGGCTTATCACCTCGTGACCCTACCACCGGCGGGACCACCTCGAACTGACCCCACCTCATTCCGGCCGGGTTGACCCGCGACCTTGCCTCAACCCGACCCATTCGTCGCGCCAAACTCTTGTTCCCCGATCCGGAACAATCTCACTAATCAAGTCACGAAAACCTAGTGGTCTTCTTAGCTTAACTACCCTCTTATATTTCACACCACTCAGGGACTTATCACACAATTATACCCCACGTATACTATGCACCCCGACAAAGGTCAATTCGTAAACAAAATCTTTTACTCAAGACGGCCTTGCACCCAAGGTCCTAACTGTTATAAATTCTAAGGCTCATAATCATCTCGTCTCCAGACTTACCCTTTCTCAACTGCCCATTTTTTCTAAAAGAAGAGAATTGAATTGAAATCACATCAGAAGAATATTAAAGAATAAGACCGAATCAGATTTACATGTGATCATTTACTGAGAGAATTGTATAGTTTGACTGAGGAAGTCTGCCAATTTTCCGTAGAATAAGGAATCTGTACCTAGAATTATTCTACAGAGTAGTCTAGACGTTGATAGACTTATATGACCATTATAGGTTGAAGTACGACGAGTAGCGTATTCTACTCGAAGGGTGGAAAGGGCTAGCCGAATTACAGTACTTTGGAGCTATTTGCTTATAGTCGATAATCGTCGCGAGGTATGTGATTCTTCCTATACTCTTGAGCATGATATTTTAAAAGTATATATATATATATAGTACGGTGAGCGACGTGTGTTAACTGAACGTAGTTTTACGGCAATGTCTTTTGACTTAAGCCTGAATAATAAGAATCTTGAAGTATTTCAAAAGAATTAAGAAACCTTTTTGAAAGAAGAGTAACACTTGGTTTTAAAAGCTTAAGAGTTATACTAGCTTTATGGGAAGTTAGGTATAACGACTTAAGAGAGATAAAAAGAATGGGTTATTGATTTTAGAAGTTAAGAGACTTGACTTAATTGATTTAATGTGAATTTTGTTAAAAAGCGTGAAACCTCATTCGTGAGTAATGGGTACTTGGTTTGTAAAAGGAATAATGTTTTACTGATTTTGGAAATGAGAATAAGTATCGAACAAACCACAGCAGCGTTAATAAAGGGAAATGTATTGACTAATAAAGTATTATTAAAACCAGTAGAAACCTCCATCCGCATGAAGCTAAGATGAGACAAAATGATATTACATTTCCTAGATCATGGCTGCTTTAATAAGATTGTTATGAACAAGAATAACCTACTCACACATAAGGCATATATTACTCAGTTGTTTTAAAAGAGAATTATGTTATTAAAATGATTAAGATTATGAACTATGAAATCTTTCGAATAAAAGACGTGAATATTTGAAATTAGGCAAACTTGAACTTTTGAAAAAAAATGTTGTTACTTGACTTTAAGAAGGAAAGTGTTTTGGTTTAACAAGAAGGGCATAATATTACCTTAGTTGTTTTAAAGGGAAAATATGGTATTATTTTAATCTGTCTTAAAGGAGCGTTTAAATGTTATGACCACATGACACCGCGTTCATGAGATGATCCGAGAATGTATTTCACTCGACTACCGCGTCCATGGGATGGACCGGGAATGTATTTCACTCGACTACCGCGTTCATGAGATGAACCGGGAATGTATTTCACTCGACTACCGCGTCCATGGGATGGACCGGGAATGTATTTCACTCGACTACCGCGTTCATGAGATGAACCGGGAATGTATTTCACTCGACTACCGCGTTCATGAGATGAACCGGGAATGTATTTCACTCGACTACCGCGTTCATGAGATGAACCGGGAATGTATTTCACTCGACTACCGCGTTCATGGGATGAACCGGGAATGTATTCCACACGACACCGCGTTCATGGGATGAACCGGGAATGTATACCACCTGATTTGATACCGAGTCCATGAGATGGACCGGGAATGTATTCTATACGATTTCACCTCGAGTCCATGAGATGGGCCGAGACATGTTACACGTATCACATGACCTATACCTAGACTGCCGGCAGTGAGGAAGGAGTTCCACGGGCATGAGGGATGACTTTGAGGGCGTGAGTCCCTGACTTGACATGACTACTTTTATATTGTGAACTGTAGTTTGGTTATCATACATGTCTCCTGCTTTATATAGACTACTATGATTTCATTTACAGTATTTTTCAGTTTCACATACTTGGTACATGTTGTACTGACCTCCTTCGGGGGGCTGCGTTCATGCCGCAGGTAGAGGTACACCGGTTGTTGATCCTCGCTCATAGGATCACAATTCAACAGATTAGGAAGCTCCGTTTCTCCGAGGCTTATCTTTCGCATGTTTCACGAGTTGTAGGTTACTGCATATCTGTGGTATGGCGGCCTCGCCCCGCCATAGGTGTTGTTACTTTCTTAGAGTGCAGAGTAATCGTTGTGGGCGGGGTTTGTAAAAAGGATGTCGCTCAAAATTTCTGTATATATGCAAAGAGGCAACCGTTTTGGTTGGCCTGTTTTATTATCTTATCTCTTGTTTCATATCTGTATGTTTTATATTCCGCTGATTTCTCTGATGTATGACTACTTGGGTGCCCGAGTAAGGCACCAGTCACGGGCCCCGGAACGGGTCGTGACAATTATAGATGTGGTGCACAACACACCGATAATCAAGACTCTACTAGACACGGTCTGTAGACACTTTCCGAGGACTAACTGCTCTGATACCACTTTTGTCACGACCCGACCCCGGGCCGCGACTTGTGTCCTACCTGGGCACCCTTCTATTCATACAACATAATAAACTGCGGAAGATAATTAACACTTTTTTTTTCTTTTAAACCAAGGCCAAGCCGATAAGGCTGCCATAACATAAAAATTACCCGAAACGGTCTACACTGTTTAACAATGTAAAAACAACTCTAGCCACCCGGCCAGATGAATACAGACCTCTAAGATTTGAACAAATATTATGACGGGACAAGGCCCCGCCGTACCCCTGAATATACATAGCCATGACAACTCCGGAACATTGGAGCCATCTCAAAATGCTGAACCAGGATCCTAATGTCACAACCCGAACCCGGGCCCGTGACTGGTGCCTTACCCCGGGCACCCTAGTGATACAACATCAGAGAAAAACCAGCGGAAATAAAAACTTAAACATACAAATAGATATGGATCAAGATAAAAGAAAATAGGCCAACCAAAACGGTTGCCTTTCAGCATATATATATATATCGACCTTTGAACGAGCCATAATCCTTACAACCCCGCCCACAATAAAGCATGCACTGAATGTACAAGAACCTACAGACTCAGGGTAACATACCAAAAGATAAGCCTCCGAAGGAACGGAGCTTCCCAATACGCTGAAATGTGATCCTAAAAGCGGGGATCGACAGCCGATGTACCTCTACCTGCGGCATGAACGCAGCCCCCCGAAGGAGGTCAGTACAACAGGTACCAAGTATGTGAAACTGAAAATACTGTAAATGAAATCATAATAGTCTATAAAAAGCAGGAGACATGTATGATAACCAAACTACAGTACACAACATATAACCAGTCATATCAAGTCAGGGACTCACGCCCTCCAAATCATCACTCGTGCCCGTGGAATTCCTTCCTCACTGCCGGCAGTCTATGATATAACAACACCAAGGAGTATACATGAACACCAGGTCCCACCTGTGTCATAAAAACCGTACGGGGCAAGTATAACTACCAGATCCGACCGTACCAATAATACTGTACAACCATATCATGAAGCTGACACGTGGCAAGTGCAATAGCCTCCACCAGCTCCTCCCTGTACCACGTAGGCGGACGGGGCAAGTGAATCGCTACGCACCAGATCACAACCGTAAGTCACGGCTCCATCCAAACACCGACTGGTCGACACGCGTGGCAAGTGCACTAGCCTCCACCAGCTCCTCCCTGCGCCACGTAGCTGACGGGGGCAAGTGAATCGGCTAAGCACCAGATCACAACCGTAAGTCACGATACTTCGCCGCGAAGCTGACACGTGGCAAGTGCAATAACCTATACCAGATCCACCTGCGTCACGTAGCTGACGGGGGCAAGTAAACAGGCTACGCACCCGATCACAACCGTAAGTCACGATACTTCGCCATAAATAACCATAATGGTCACATGTCCACAGTATCCATCATCGGCGTAGACATGACCATGTAACAATGATAATGGAAGCATACCCGTGGAATCTTCCGTCACTGCCGGTACGTCCAAGTAAGTTCTCAACAAGTCAACCGGCCCTCCATCGAGAGACGCGATAGTATTGAAACACAATTTTTGCACAACAAAGGCTATCACAACAAGCATAGTCAAGTTACGCAACAACAAGCATAGGCAAGTTATACACAACTCAAGGTACTTTCATTTTATGTCAAAGTCCGGGTTTTAACCCTAAAGTACTACGTGCGTTAAATTCCTTTTAAAGATCTATTTCTTTTACAAAGGTCACTCGATACCCGTAGTATAAAAATAGAGTGACTAACACTTTTAAGTAAACCAAAACACTTTCCCTTTTTTAAAATCAAGTAACAACATTCCTTTCCAAAGGTTCAAGTTTGCCTAATTTCAAATGCTCAAGTTTCTCATTTTAGAAAAGTTTCATAGTTCAATGTCTTAATCTCTTTTAAAACAATTGAGTAACATATGTCATATGTGTGAGCAGTTTATTCTTGTTTATAACCATCTTATTAAAGCATCCATGATCTAGAAAATGTAATATCATTTTGTCTTATCTTAGCTTCTATGCAGATGGAGGTTTCTACTGGTTTTTATAATAATTAATTAATCAATACATTTTCCTTTATTAACGCTGCAGTGGTTAGTTCGATACTTGTTCTCATTCCCGAAATCAGTAAAAAAAACATTATCCCTTTTATCTTCCTTAAGACGTTATACCTAACTTCCCATAAAGCTAGTATAACTCTTAAGCTTTCAAAACCAAATATTACTCTTCTTTCAAAATGATTCTTTTGAAATACTTCAAGTTCTTTATTATCACACATCTAGTCAGTTATAAGTCAAATCAGTTATCTTTTAAAAACCACAAAGCATTTTCTTACCTACATAAAGCTGTTATAACCAACTTCCCATAAAGCCGTTATAACACTTTATGTTTTAAACCAATCAAATACATTTAACACATGTACGTCTACCGTACTACATAGTTATACACATATCATGCTAGAAAAGATAGGAAGAGGTTCACATACCTCGCGACGATTATCGACTAAATAGCAAAACGCTCCAAGTACCTCAAACCGTCGGCTACACCTTAAGCCAAGTAGATCACGCCACACGTAGTACTTCAACCTATAAAGGCCACAAGGCGCCTAGTAACATCGAGCTCTCAACGTAGAATATTCTACGGAAAATTCGCAAAGACCTCCCCCGCAACCGCAGAAATCTCCTCTATCGAGGCCTGCTAACAGGCCAACAACTCCAGAGAGGGGGTTGTACGTCTAATCCGAACGTGTACAATTCTACTTCTGCATCGTTACACAAGTCTCATGTAATACACTATGTAATTCTGTCATTTATCTTCTTTAAATTCAGGCTTAAGTCAAACGACATTGCCGCAAAACTATATTCAGTTCTATATATAGTATACTTCAACTATATATTCCTACAACATATAATTCCAATAACAATAGGCGGACAAGATTATTTACCTCGATAAGCCCAAAATTATCCAAGTTTAAATGTCGATCCTGAGCAAGGTTTAGCTCCTACTCCGTGCGCTCCAACCCGCTCCAAACAACCCTTAGAAGTTCTACACAACTTCTTCTTAATACTTCAACTCGCTATGAAGATTTCCTTAGGGTTTCGTTTAGTGGCTAAAGGAAAGTATAGTAGTATTTTCCGGGCTTTTCGTATAGAGGGTACTTGGAAATACTACAAAGGTTTTGGGCTAGAGTATTTTGGCATTCCTACAATACTTGGAGAAGTATTTCTCAACCAAGGGGGGTATTTCTCGAAAACAACTAGGCTAGGGGTACCCTGGCTAGAACATTACAAAGGGGGAGGGGTGCTCTCGGCCAAGGCCTTTCTCAAAGGGGAGGGGGGGAGTTGGACGAGAGCTCACAAGGGAGAGGGAGGGATTTTTAGACTTAGAACAATTTTTGGATGAAGAAGTTCATCAACTAAGGGGGGTATTTATAGGTCAAGCAATGGCCAACCAATGGCCAAGATGAAGCCAAGTGCAAGGCAAGTGTAGGGGGAGGATTCACCCATGTGTCCTTATCCATCTACCACACAAAATATCCTACCTAACCCTTGACCAAGAAAGAGCACAAAAAATGTGCCAAAGAATGCCCATGTTGCCGTCCATTGAGGGTGACAAGTGTCAC
This sequence comes from Przewalskia tangutica, assembly GCA_029844215.1. NCBI lineage: Eukaryota > Viridiplantae > Streptophyta > Magnoliopsida > Solanales > Solanaceae > Przewalskia > Przewalskia tangutica. The sequence continues at coordinate 6,664,497 of JAQGDG010000026.1, read as the reverse complement.
CCTCCCGTTGGTCCAAAATATTTCGTCTCTCGAAAAAATCCGCAAAAATAATAAATGACATAGCCGGAATTTTCCCTTCGCAAAGTTTGTACAACGTTTCGTCGGAAAACGACTCTTTTCGGGGGTTGTGCACAAATTTCGAACCTTGCCTACCTTAAGGCTTAAACTTCGTACGTACGTCTTCACATACATACTTTGGAAATACGGGGTATAACATTCTCCCCTCCTTAGAAACATTTGTCCCGAATGTTCCTTCTCAAGACAAATAACGATCAAGTTCCTCATAGCTTAACCAGTTTGCAAATGTCGCACATGGTCACAGAATAACACGCGCGCAAATACTTAAATCCAAGCCAACGAGGAATCACCTCGACGATGCAAAACAGTACCAACTCTCGCTTCTGATCCAAAGGATACTCCCTTCGCACATTCATTTCATAAAAATGATTACTTCCATCTTTCAGCACAAGTTCACTTCTTCCTTTTCTCGTCGTACCGTTCTCGAACTCTTCCTAGTACACGTACCACACTTCAGTCAACCCTTCTGTTGCCAAAACTTTGGAGTCACAACCTCCAAACTTGGTCATCTTACTAGCTTCACTTTCTTCTAAGGCCATTCCCGGCCTTCACGAACCGATTCAGGTCGAACGCATCCACGAATTCATACGATGGTCATCTAAACTTGGGCCTGGCGCCCTCGTGACCCTACCACCTGGCGGGACCACCTCGAACTTACCCAACCCCAAACCGGGCTACGGGTTGACCCGCAACATAGCCCCAACCCGACCCACTTAACCCGTCAAGCTCTTGTTCCCCGATCCGGAACAATCTTACCTATACAGGTCATGAAAGCTACCACTTCCATTTTACACCACCCAAGGAATTTTCCCATAATTACTCCACGTATACTTATACATTCTGACAAAGATCACCCGCAAAATCTTGTACTCAAGACGGCCTTACATCTAAGGTCTCAACTGTAATATTCTAAGGTTCATTATTTTCTCATCCCCAGACTTACCCCTTTCACTAACCAAGCTTCTAAATCACATTTTAGCACAAAGCTATCCGAACATAACACTTAACACATCATCATAACATCAATACATACAAGTCTCTAGAGGGTTAAGGATATACCTGAAATTAGGCGGTTCAAAGGACCGCTAAAACTGGGAACTTCCACCGCGACCTCTGCCGTGGCCTGCCGGTGCATGAACATCCTGCCTAGCTATGGAAGGTGAAGAACCCAATCGATCTAGTAGTGCTGTGCTATCCCACCGCTACCCCGGTCGGACAGCCTTCGTCAAATGGCCTGCCGCCACAAGTATAGCAATTTCCCAAACCGACGACATTCTCTATGGGCTTTACCACAACCCACACCGAGATACGGGTGGCCTCATCCGCGAGCACTTCTACTCCGGAAAATCTGAAACACGATCACGACTGCTCTCGAATATTCCAAGCGCCCCGACGACGGTGGGGACCACTTGTACCGCGGAGGCACATAATCGCTTTCGCTGAGGCGGTCCGCCTCGAAAGTCACCAAAGGACCTGCATTGCTCGCCTCTTCGCGATCTCGGTCATTCCGTCGATCTCTCCGCTCCTCACATCCAAGTGCATAAGCCTGCATGCGGGCAATGTCCATGCCCGGCTGAAGAGCTACACCCGAAAAACTCTCTGCTAGGTAATCATCGAGCCCTGCAACATATCGGTGCACTCGATCCTCCATACTAGCTACTAACGCGGGGACGTACCGGGCCAATGAGTCGAACTCCACATTGTACTCCCGAACCGTACGCCCGTTCTGCCGCAACACCAAAAATCGGTCGGCCCGAGCCATCCTCATCTGTGGAGGCAAGAAATGCCCCTGAGAACTCGTCCCATATAGCTGGAAGTGCATTCTCTCCCCGGGACAGCTCCCACAAATCAAACCCCGATCATTGCGGTATCACGCACCGATGCAACCTAGGACCACCGACTCGGTCTCCGATGCCTGATCACTCTCATGATCCAGAATCGCTTCGGATGAACTCCTGCGGATCATCCTCAGGCCTCGACCCGTAGAACTCTGGCGGGCTACAACTCAGGAAGTCCCATAGCCTCAAACTATCCGATCTAGGGTGAACCATCGGTGCATCGGAACTGCCGCGTCCTATATCCTCAAGTCCGCCACAACCTCGCCCAATAATCGCCAACTCTTGTAACCCATCTCTCTCGCCTGCATCGGGACCGAGGCTCAGTGCATGTGGTCTCGTAGAGATCGCCGCTTCTACTCGCAGCTCCCTCTGCTGCCTTGCCCTTCTGGGCCCGGATTGCCTTGCGCGGAGGCATAACTGGTAAAAACGAAATACGTCAGAGGGGTCCAACTTATCACACAGCTCTAAGGCACGATCTCAGAATGAGAAGAATGGAAACCAATCCTAAATGTCTCGGCCTCCTGATTATAGATGTGGTGCACAACACATCGATAATCAAGACTCTACTAGACACGGTCTGTAGACACTTTCCGAGGACTAACTGCTCTGATACCACTTTTGTCACAACCCGAACTCGGGCCCATGACTGGTGCCTTACCCCGGGCACCCTAGTGATACAACATCAGAGAAAAACCAGCGGAAATAAAAACTTAAACATACAAATAGATATGGATCAATATAAAAGAAAATAGGTCAACTAAAACGGTTGCCTTTTAGCATATATATATATATCGACCTTTGAACAGTTACAATCCTTACAACCCCGCCACTCTAGGACTCTGAATGTACAAGAACCTACTGCACTGTGGGTAACATACCAAAAGATAAGCCTCCAAGGAACGGAGCTTCCCAATACGTTGAAATGTGATCCTAAAATGGATCGACGTAGATGTACCTCTACCTGCGGCATGAACGCAGCCCCCCGAAGGAGGTCAGTACAACAGGTACCAAGTATGTGAAACTGTAAATACTGTAAATGAAATCATAACAGTCTATATAAAGCGGGAGACATGTATGATAACCAAACTACAGTACACAACATATAAGCAGTTATATCAAGTCAGGGACTCACGCCCTCCAAAACATCACTCGTGCCCGTGGAATTCCTTCCTCACTGCCGGCAGTCTATGATATAACAACACCAAGGAGTATACATGAACACCAGGTCCCACCTGTGCCATAAAAACCGTACGGGGCAAGTATAACTACCAGATCCGACCGTACCAATAATACTGTACAACCATATCATGAAGTCGACATGGCAAGTGCAATAGCCTCCACCAGCCTCCTCGCGCCACGTAATGACGGGGCAAGTGAATCGCCACGCACCAGATCACAACCGTAAGTCACGGCTCCATCCAAACACCGACTCGCGGTCGACACGTGGCAAGTGCACTAGCCTCCACCAGCCTCCTCCTGCGCCACGTGGCGACGGGGAAAGTGAATCGGCTAAGCACCAGATCACAACCGTAAGTCACGATACTTCGCCGCGAAGCTGACACGTGGCAAGTGCAATAACCTATACCAGATTCACTTGCGTCACGTAGCTGACGGGGGCAAGTAAACAGGCTACGCACCCGATCACAACCGTAAGTCACGATACTTCGCCATAAATAACCATAATGGTCACATGTCCACAGTATCCATCATCGGTGTAGACATGCCCATGTAACAATGATAATGGAAGCATACCCGTGGAATCTTCCGTCACTGCCGGTACGTCCAAGTAAGTTCTCAACAAGTCAACCGGCCCTCCATCGAGAGACGCGGTAGTATAGAAACACAATTTTTGCACAACAAAGGCTATCACAACAAGAATAGTCAAGTTACGCAACAACAAGCATAGGCAAGTTATACACAACTCAAGGTACATTCATTTTATGTCAAAGTCCGGGTTTTAACCCTAAAGTACTACGTGCGTTAAATTCCTTTTAAAGATCCATTTCTTTTACAAAGGTCACTCGATACCCGTAGTATAAAAATAGAGTGACTAACACTTTTAAGTAAACCAAAACACTTTCCCTTTTTTAAAATCAAGTAACAACATTCCTTTCCAAAGGTTCAAGTTTGCCTAATTTCAAATGCTCAAGTTTCTCATTTTAGAAAAGTTTCATAGTTCAATGTCTTAATCTCTTTTAAAACAATTGAGTAACATATGTCATATGTGTGAGCAGTTTATTCTTGTTTATAACCATTTTATTAAAGCAGCCATGATCTAGAAAATGTAATATCATTTTGTCTTATCTTAGCTTCTATGCAGATGGAGGTTTCTACTGGTTTTTATAATAATTAATTAATCAATACATTTTCCTTTATTAACGCTGCAGTGGTTTGTTCGATACTTGTTCTCATTCCCGAATCAAGAAACATTATCCCTTTTATCTTCCTTAAGACGTTATACCTAACTTCCCATAAAGCTAGTATAACTCTTAAGCTTTCAAAACCAAATATTACTCTTCTTTCAAAATGATTCTTTTGAAATACTTCAAGTTCTTTATTATCACACATCTAGTCAGTTATAAGTCAAATCAGTTATCTTTTAAAAACCACAAAGCATTTTCTTACCTACATAAAGCTGTTATAACCAACTTCCCATAAAGCCGTTATAACACTTTATGTTTTAAACCAATCAAATACATTTAACACGTATGCGTCCTACCGTCTTACATAGTTATACACATATCATGCTAGAAAAGATAGGAATAGGTTCACATACCTCGCGACGATTATCGACTAAATAGCAAAACGCTCCAAGTACCTCAAACCGTCGGCTACACCTTAAGCTAAGTAGATCACGCCACACGTAGTGCTTCAACCTATAAAGGCCACAAGGCTCCTATTAACATCTAGATCTCAACGTAGAATATTCTACAGAAAATTCGCAAAGACCTCCCCACACAACCGCGTAAATCTCCTCTTCTTAATACTTCAACTCGCTATGAAGATTTCCTTAGGGTTTCGTTTAGTGGCTAAAGGAAAGTATAGTAGTATTTTCCGGGCTTTTCGTATAGAGGGTACTTGGAAATACTACAAAGGTTTTGGGCGAGAGTAGTTTGGCATTCCAACAATACTTGGAGAAGTATTTCTCAACCAAGGGGTATTTCTCGAAAACAACTAGGCTAGGGGTACTGGCTAGAACACTACAAAGGGGGAGGGGTGCTCTCGGCCAAGGCCTTTCTCAAAGGGGAGGGGGGGAGTTGGACGAGAGCTCACAAGGGAGAGGGAGGGATTTTTAGACTTAGAACAATTTTTGGATGAAGAAGTTCATCAACTAAGGGGGGTATTTATAGGTCAAGCAATGGCCAACCAATGGCCAAGATGAAGCCAAGTGCAAGGCAAGTGTAGGGGGAGGATTCATCCATGTGTCCTTATCCATCTACCACACAAAATATCCTACCTAACCCTTGACCAAGAAAGAGCACAAAAAACGTGCCAAAGAATGCCCATGTTGCCGTCCATTGAGGGTGACAAGTGTCACCCTCCCGTTGGTCCAAAATATTTCGTCTCTCGGAAAAATCCGCAAAAATAATAAATGACATAGCCGGAATTTTCCCTTCGCAAAGTTTGTAAAACGTTTCGTCGGAAAACGACTCTTTTCGGGGGTTGTGCACAAATTTCGAACCTTGCCTACCTTAAGGCTTAAACTTCGTACGTACGTCTTCACATACATACTCTGGAAATACGGGGTATAACACCTAAGCTCGCGGATCTACAACTGTGTACCTAAACCTGCGGACATGAACGCAGCCCAGAAGAAGTCGATAACAGTACGAATATGGAGCGGAAAATAAGGTGCGAGAACAAATCATAACTGTACAAAAGAATGACAAGGGCAAGTATAAAGAAAGGGTAAATACCAGATCCTACCGTGTCATTTCCATCTCGTGAACTTAATCGTACCTTATTATCTTTTCCCATTTTCCATAAGAGTATAGTCAAATTCTTACGTACATACCTAAGAAAACTCATCAAGTTCATAAACATATAACTTACGTATCTTGCATAATTTAATCCGTCCCTTTATGGAGGAACGCCTATACTGTCGGCCCAATCTGGGACGCGATAGAGTCACATAAGTCTGCCTATAAAGGTATACTGCCCGGCCCAATCTGGGACTTGATAAAATCACATAAGTCTGCCCATAAAGGTATACTGTATAAAAATAGGAGGCTCATGATCAAAACAGGGTCCCTCGCCCGTAGTATTGGTAAGAAATCCTACTCCTGGGACTATTTCACCCGCATAGGTCCTGTGGACCCGCATGAGGTATTCCTCGCATAGGCTGTACCCGCCCGCATGGGACTATTTCACCCGCATAAGCCCATAAGGACTCGCATGAGGTATTCCTCGCATCATGGGTAGCAAATCCACAGAACAGGTGGTATAACGTCTTGGGGGTTTACCCCTCATTTATACTCTTACCCTGAAGCAGGTGGTATAACGTCTTGGGGGTTTACCCCTCATTTATACTCTTACCCTAACTCAACCGGCCATCATACATAACATAAGCCCTACCGGCTTATCATACATAACATAAGCACTACCGACTTATCATACATAACATAAGCACTACCGACTTATCATACATAACATAAGCACTACCGACTTATCATACATAACATAAGCACTACCGACTTATCATACATAACATAAGCACCACCGGCTTATCATACATTACATAAGCAAGTTAAGAAATCCCCTAACTTCTTATTAGCTTGTTCATATACACTCTCATTTTTGTTTACTTAAGGCACTAACATGTCATTATAAAATCCGGGAATTTTAACCCAACGTACTACGTGCCTCTACTCCTTTAAAATGATTCTCTTTTAAATAAAACTTCCAAGATGCTAATAACCGTAGTATCAAGTCATATCTTCTTTTCAAGACAAGTCACAATACCTTTTAGAAATACATTTATAGGCTTCTAAATCAAGTGACTTCTTTCTTTAAAACTTTAAGCAATTGGTACCTTTAAAACAATTTTCCCTTCTTTATTTCAAATCATTTATTTGCTTACATTACTGAAGAAAACCATTATTTTAATCTTCCATAAAGTTGTTATAACCAACTTCCCATAAAGCCGTTATAACTCTTTATGTCTTAGACAAATTCATTCCTTTTATAACCAAGAGACTTATACTTTCAATTCAAATCACATAGCTTTCAAAATACTTCAAGTCTCTTAACTTTTAAGAAAACAAGTTTCTTAACTTTAGAATGGCAAGAAATCAACACTTTCCAAATCAAGTATTCTATACTTTTAAATCAATTCATTTCTTCCTTTAAGAATCAAGTCCCATAACTTGAAAAATAAAGTCCCTTAACCTTTTAAAAATTTGAGGTTCATAGTCTTAAAACTTCATACGTAAATTCTTATAAATTAAGTAACATATACCTTGGTGCGTTGTGAATAAGTTATACTTATTTATAACGATCTTAATCGAGTAGTCATGATCTAGAAAATGTAATACAATTTTTTCTTATCTTAGCTTCTATGCAGATGGAGAATTCTACTCATTTTAACTTAATTGATTGTCATTACATTTTCCTTTATTAACGCTGCAGTGGCTTGTTTGATTCTTATTCTCATTTGTGCCGTAACTTAGCCAAGTCAACTTGGCTCCAAATACCTCATAACGACTCTTACCAACATCCCCCATAAGACTTGGTAAGAACTTAGGATAACTTAGCCATAACCTTTACGTAGAGTAAATAAACATACATACCTCTTAACTTCTAAGAGTAGAAGGAATCATGAAATAGTACTACATGTATATTCCATACATAGAATCATGTCAAAAGAAGGAAGAGGTTCACATACCTCGCGACGATTATCGACAAATATCAAAATGCTCCAAAGTACTTCAACCTTGATAGCTATTCCATCCTTCAAGTAAAATATGCTATACTTAGTACTTCAACCTATAATGGCCATAATACGTTGTTATACCCCGTATTTCCAGAGTATGTACGTAAGGGCGTACGTACAAAAGTTTAGCCTTAAAAGATTAGGCATAGGACGAATTTGGGCACAACTCACAAAACGAATGGTTTTCCGACGAAACGTTTTACAAAACTTGCGAAGGGAAAATTCCGGCTATGTCATTTATAATTTTTGCGGATTTTTCCGAGAGATGAAACATTTTGGACCAACGAGAGGGTGACACTTGTCACCCTCATTGGACGGCAAAGGGGAGGCCACGGTTGGCATGAAATTGGGGCTTAAAACTTGGGTCAATGTTTTGTGAGGGATTTGTGGAGTAGGTTAGGGTGCACTTGTGCAAATCCCCACCATCCACTTGCCCTCCACTTGCCCTCATCCTAGCCCTTAAAAGCCCTATAAATACCCCCCCCCCCCCCCTTGATGAAGAGTTCTTCATCCACAAATCAAACTTTCCAAGTCTAAAATCCCTCCCTCCCTTTGTGTTGTGTTCGTCCAAGCCTCCCCCTTCCCTCTTGAAAAGGATTTTGCCGAAACCACCCCCTCCCCCTTTGTGGTGTTCTAGCGAGACCTACCCCCCCGGTAGAAAGTTGTCTTCTAAGTATTGTTACTATTCCCAAATACTTTAGCCTATACCTTGTTGTATTTCCAAAGTCACCTCTATACTAAAAAGCCTAGAAATACTACCTTATCTCCATTGTCACTAAACGAAACCCTAAGAGAAACTTCATTGTTGGTTGAAGTAGAAGTTGTTAGAAACTTCTAAGGGTTTCTGAGCTATCGAGCATGCAAATTAGGAGCTAAACCTTGCTCAGGATCGACATTTAACTTGGATAATTTTGGGCTTATCGAGGTAAATACTCTTGTCCTTCTATTGTAATTGGATATTACATTTAAGAATAGTTAAGACTTGAGTATAAGATATAGAAGGTTATAAAGAATAGAATTGAACTGTTATCACAGTAGAAGGGTATAACAGAAGAAGAATTAAACTGTACTTACATTTGTATTCTGATGAGACTTGGGTAACTTTACGGGTAGGGAAGTGCTGCCAAATTTTCCGTAGAATAAAGAACCCTATGTTTAGAATATCCTACAGAGTAGTCTAGACGTTGATAGACGTATTTGACTATTATAGGTTGATACTCTGCGCGCGACATATTCGACTTGGCAGGTGGATTTCGCCGAGAAGGTATGTGATTCTTCATATACTCTTGAGCATGATATTTTAAAGTATATATACAAGATGCAGACGTACGTGTGTTAACTGAACGTAGTTTTACGGCAATGTCTTTTGACTTAAGCCTGAATAATAAAGATCTTAAAGTCTTTCAAAAGAATTATAAATCAGTTTTGAAAGAAGAAGAATATTTGTTTTAAAACAAGAAGCTTAAGAGTTATACTAGCTTTATGGGAAGTTAAGTATGACGACTTAAGACAAATAAAAGGAACAGTTTACTTATGTGTTTATAAAAGACTTGTATTGATTTCTGGAAAGTACAGTAAAATGATTTGTTGAGTAGACATATTGTGATGCTATGTGTGTTAGTATCTTATAACGTTTGTGTAAAGAGGGTATTCTTATTTGTGCTTATGTTGTTTAACGATAAGCTGTTATGTTAGTATTATATCACTCACCTCTTGACATGATACCGGGGGTTAAGCTGCCCTCCGATGCGGGGTAGACTCAGGCGGTCTGGGACCATGATTCGAGAATACCTCATGCGGGTCCAGGGGACCTATGCGGAGCTACGGGAGTTCCAGGTTAGTGTGCGACCTTTATGGTCATGCGGTCTATGTGGCCATGCGGACTACGAGTCCAGGACGATTCCGAGGAGTAGCTACCCTCGATGCGGGGGATACCTCATGCGGGCCTAGATGGCCTATGCGGACTACGGGAGTCCAGGATTAGGCTTGCATAATGATACTATGGGCGATTGGCCCTGCTTCGATCATTCGCAGCCTAGAAAAGACTATTACGATTTACCTATTGTTGCTCTTGTTTATGATGTGGCACTATGTGCGGTTACATTGGTTGTTTCGTGCATATTTGTAAAATTGGTGTTAAAATGATATGATTTCATTTAAGTACTTTACAGTTTCACATACTTAGTACCTGTTGTACTGACCTCCTTCGGGGGGAAGCGTTCATGCCGCAGGTAAGGGAAAGCAGGTGCTAGATCCACATCCTTAGGATCTTTTACTTTGGTGTCAGGAGCTTCATCTTCTCCGGAGGCTCGACTTTTGGGTATGATCTCCCTGTTGTGTAGATAGTTTTGTACATTCAGGGTATGGCGGGGCCCTGTCCCGCCATAGTTGTTTACTTCCTTAGAGGTCTGTAGTCCTATTGTACAGTTGGGATGTAAACTGCCAGATTTTTATATATATGCCGAAAGGCACCCTTTTCTCAGATAAAATGTGTCTCATTTACAATTGTTTCATGTCTTGTGTTTTTATATTCCGCTGATTTCTCTGATGTATGACTACTTGGGTGCCCGGGTAAGGCACCAGTCACGGGCCCCGGAACGGGTCGTGACAAAAGTGGTATCAGAGCAGTTAATCCTCGGAAAGTGTCTACAGACCGTATCGATGAAGTCTTGATTATCGGTGTGTTGTGCACCACACCAATAATCAGGAGGCTATAGGATATTTAGGATTGGTTTCCATTCTTCTCACTCTGAGATCGTGCCTTAGAGCTGTGTTATAAGTTGGACCCCTCTAACGTATTCCTTTTCTGTAACAGTTATGCCTCCACGTAAGGCAACCCGGGCCCAGAAGGGCAAGGCAGCCGAGGGAGCTGCTAGTGGGACACCTAGAGTCACGAGGGCTCGGGCCCGTCTATACGAGGCGGCGAGTTCCACGACGCCGACCCGAGGAGGGTTTAGGGCGCAGCGATGGGCGATGAGACCACAAGACTGCACCTCCACACGGCTGGAGCGGATGAGATGGGTTCTGAGAGATGGCCCGCCATCGCCGTGATCGTGGCGACATGAGGATAGGATCGACGCAGTTCAGCCCACTGCGTCGTGGTTCACCCGAGATCGGACGAGTTGAGGCTACGGGATTTTACGAGTTGTAGCCCGCGAGTTCTACGGTCGAGGCACGAGGATGATCCAGGAGTTCATCCGCTCTGAGAGGATCATGCGAGTGATCAAGGCTTCAAAGACCGAGTCCGTGATCTTCGGCTCACATAGGCTGCGTGATACCGCAGTCGATTAGTTTGATTCGTGGGAGTTATCCCGGGGAGAGAACGCGTCCCCAGCTACTTCGGACGAGTTCTCGGAGGCCTTTCTCACTCATTTCTTTCCTCCACAGATGAGGAGGGCACGGGCCGACAGGTTTTTGTTGCTGAGACAGAGGGGACGCACAGTTAGGGAGTACAACGTTGAGTTTGATTCGTTGGCTCGATATGTCCCTGCGTTGGTAGCAGATATGGAGGATAGGGTGCATCGCTACGTCACCGGGCTAGATGATTATATGGCCGAGTCTTGTGCGGGTGTGGCTCTTCAGCCAGGTATGGATATTACCCGCATGCAGGCTCATGCACTTGGATGCGAGGAGCGTAGAGCCGGCGGGTTGTGAGCAGCGAAGAAGACCAGGACGGCAGGGTCTTTTGGTAGCTATCGTGGTGGGCGACCTCAACAGCAGTCTAGATTTGCACCACAGCCAGCTCAGAGCACTCCTACACATTCTCGGGGCGGCGGGATATTCGAGGCGCACTGAGGCCCTGTGGCTTCGAGCGTCCAGAGCAGCAGAGGTACTGGCCGATCGGGACCACCCCCCCTCAGTGTGGCCGATGCGGTAGATCCCACTTTGGGAATTGTGGTACTGCTACGGGAGTTTGTTACAGTTGTGGCCAGCAGGGTCACTTTGCGAGGAACTGTCCGACCAAGGGCAGCGCAGATGGTAGGGTCACTACGAGTTCTTTCGCGGTCTTCTGCCTCCTACAGTTACTCGCCCCGGAGGGCAAGGTACTCATGGGCCAGCAGGTCGCGGCAGAGGTCGTGGCGCGGGTCCCAGTTCTAGCGGTCCTTAGAACTGCATTTATGCCTTGTCCAGCCGGCAGGACTAGGAGGCCTCACCTGATGTCGTCACAGGTGCTTTATCAGTTTCTGGTTGTGATGTGTATGCCTTGATAGATCCGGTTTCTACTGCCCCTATATATCTCCCTTATTGCTAGTAGGATAGGGATAGAGCACGAGTCCATAGACCGCCGAGGTAGCTACGCCATGGGTGATTCGGTGGTAGCTCGGCGGATATATAGGGCTTGTCCGGTGACCATATACGATCGCCCACTGGCCGACTTGATAGAGTTGGATATGACCGATTTCGATGTGATCATGGGTATGGATTGGCTAGCTTCTTGCTACGCCAATGTAGACCGCAGAGGAGAGAGTGGTATTCTGATTTCTGCGGAGCCGGTTGTTGAGTGGGAGGAACATCAGACGCCAAGGGTAGGTTTATTTCCTACCTCAAGGCCGGGAAGATGGTGCGAGAAGGGTATATCTACCATCTCATTCGGGTGTTCGAAATCGAGGCTGCGGTACCAGATTTTGATCGATTCCAGAGTCGAGAGTTCCCGACGGCGTGTTTCAGACGACCTCCCGGGTATCCCTCCTGAGAGGGAGATAGAGTTTGGTATCGATGTGCTGCCAGACACTCGACCTATTTCCATTCCGCCATACAGAATGGCACCTGCCGAGTTGAGAGAGTTGAAGGACGGTGAGGATTTCTTGGAGAAGCGGCATCATCGTGCCCGTGTTTCTCCCCGGGAGCGCCGTTTTGTTCGTGAAGAAGAAGGGCGGACGCCGCGCACGTGTGTTGATTACGGTGCAACAAGGTGACCATTAAGAATGATACCCTTCCCGGGATTGATGATTTGTTCGACCCGATTGCGAAGTGCGAGATGTTTCTCCAAGATTGATCTGCGATCGGGCTATCATCAGGTGCGTGTTAGAGAGGCGGATGTCCCTAGGACTGCATTCCGGACCCGGTACGGGCACTATGAGTTCAGGGTTATGTCTTTCGGGTTGACCAATGCTCCGGCGGTATTCATGGATTTGATGAACCGAGTGTTCAAACCATTTTTGGACACGTTTGTGATAGTGTTCATTGATGATATCTTGGTTTATTCTCGCTCAGAGCAGGAGCATGCGGAGCATTTGAGGACTGTGCTGAGAGTTCTCCAGGACCAGCAGTTATACGCCAAGTTTTCCAAATGTGAGTTTTGGTTGGCTTCGGTGGCTTTTCTTGGGCATATTGTCGGGGCCGATGGTATTCGGGTGGATACGGCCAAGATCGAGGCCAGACTTGCCTAGACCTACTACTCCGGCAGAGGCGCAGCTTTACGGGCCTCGCAGTTATTATCGGTTCGTAGAGAAGTTTGCTTATCTATCTCGCACCATTGACTAGGCCGACTTAGAAGGCGGCTAAGTTTGATGGTGATGCTTGTGAGCGGGGTTTCGATTCTTGAAAGAGAGACTGACGACCGCCCCCGTTCTTACTCTTCCAGAGGGTCCAGATGGTTATGTTGTGTATTGTGATGCGTCAGGCGTCGGGCTCGGTTGTGTGTTGATGCAGCTGGGTAAGGTTATAGCGTATGCATCCCGACAGCTTAAGAAACACGAGAGGAACTACCCCATCCATGATTTGGAGTTGGCAGCGGTGATTCACGCCTTGATGATCTGGAGGCACTATTTGTATGGGGTTCATATGGATATTTATACAGACCACAAGAACCTCCAGTATATCTTCAGCCAGAGGGAGCTGAACTTACGACATAGACGGTGGTTAGAGTTGCTTAAGGATTACGATGTCGACATCCTGTACCACCCGGGGAAGGCCAATGTTGTGGCAGATGCTCTTAGCCGTAGGTCAATGGGGAGTCTATCAGATGTTCAGCCAGAGAGGAGGGGCATGGTCCGCGAGTTACATCAGTTAGCGAGCCTTGGAGTCCGACTGATTGATTCTGATAGCAGTGGGGTTCGAGTTCGAGAGGTTGCCGAGTCTTCCATCGTCGAGGAGGTGAAGAGGCAACAGTTTGAGGATCCGGTTTTGATTCGGTATCGTGATGCGGCTCTTCGTGAGGGGAAGGGTCCTTTTGAGATAGCACCTGATGGGGTGCTAAGGTTTGAGGGCAGGTTGTGTGTTCCAGATGTTTTAGGACTTGGCGGAGTTCTAGGGAAGCACACAGCAAGTTACTCTATCCATCCAGTGGTCGACCAAGATGTACCACGACCTTAGATCCGTATCGGTAGGATGGCTTGAAGAGGACGTTGCGAGTTTGTAGCTCGATGCGTGTTGTCGGCGGTGAAGGTAGAGCACGAGGCACGGTGGTTTGTTGCAGATCGTCACGACCGAACCGGGCGTGGATCGTGCCTTACCCGGACACCCAAGTAGCCATACATCAGAGTAATCAGCGGAACATAAAACAAGACATGAAAATATTATGAAGTAAGAAACAGTAATCTGAGAAAAACTTGCCTTTCGGCATATATATAAATCAATTTAAAACCGAACAGTTACATCCTTATTACAACTCTGCCCACAACAGTACTACAGACCTCTAAGAATGATACGACAACAATGGCGGGACAGGGCCCCGCCATACCCCTGAATGTAAATACCTACAACGACAGGGGACTATACCACTGATAAGCCTCCGGAGAAACGGAGCTTTCCCAAACGCTGAACTGTGACCCTAAGAGCGAGGATCAATGACTGGTGTACCTTTACCTGCGGCATGAACGCAGCCCCCCGAAGGAGGTCAGTACAACAGGTACCGAGTATGTGAAACTGAAAATAAATACTGTAAATGAAATCATAGTAGTCTATATAAAGCAGGAGACATGTATGATAACCAAACTACAGTTCACAATAAATAAGCAGTCATGTCAAGTCAGGGACTCACGCCCTCAAAGTCATCACTCAAATATAACTATGGGTCTCACGCCCACAACATCAATCATGCCCGTGGAATACCTTCCTCACTGCCGGCAGTCTATGATATAAAAGCATCAAGGAATACACATGAACACCAGGTCCCACCTGTGTCCTAATAAAACCGTACAGGGTAAGTACGAAGGCATAGCCGACTACTAAAACCCACAGTACCAACAAGGTCATAAATCGTACCATTACGAGATCTGTCTAGATCATTACATGATCAAAGCCGCCACTCGCTCGCAGATCTAATGCGCGCCTAGCCACGAACTCTCCGCAGCTCCGCATAGGCCAAACTCATAGGCCCGCATGAGGTATAACCCCGCATCGAGGGTAGCTACTCCCCGGCATCCGCCTGGACTCGCAGTCCGCATGGACACATAGACCGCATGACCATAAAGGCCGCACACTAACTCGAACTCGTAGCTCGCATAGGCCACCGGGACCCGCGTGAGGTATTCTCGAATCATAGGTCACACAGACTACTTTGAGTCTACCCCGCGTCGGAGGCGACAACCTCCGGAAACAAGTCAAGGTGAGTGGTACAATACCAACATATCGGCTGATAGTGAAACAATTTATGCGCAATCGAGGGGAATCCCCCTTTACCCAAACATCACAAGATATTAACACACGTAGCATCCTAGCATGTTTACTTAACAAATCAACAAGAAAGTATTACAAGGCTATCACAACCCAACATAATCAAGTTATACACACAAGGCACTTTCTACTATATGATTAACAAGATCGAGTTTTTATCCCCAAAGTACTTCATACATTAACTCTTTTAAAAGATACGTTACTTTCACAAAAGTCACACAATACCCGTAGTATATAAAAAATAGAGTGATTATCTTTTGAAGTAAATCAAAACACTTCTCTTTGTAAAATCAAGTAACAACATTCTTTTCCAAACGTTTCAAGTTTGCCTAATTTCAATTACTCAAGTTTCTCATTTTCGAAAGGTTTCGTAGTTCATAGTCTTATTCATTTAAGAATATAATTCTCTTTTAAACAATCTGAGAAACATATGTCTTATATGTGAGTAGGTTATTCTTGTTCATAATCAATTTTATTAAGCAGCCATGATCTAGGAAATGTAATATCATTTTGTCTCATCTTAGCTTCTATGCAGGTGGAGGTTTCTACTAGTTTTAATAATACTTTATTATTCAGTACATTTCCTTTTATTAGCGCTGCAGTGGTTTGTCGATACCCATTCTGATTTCCGAAATCAGTAAAACATTATTCTCTTTAAAAACCAAGTACTCATTACTCACGAATGAGGTTTCACACAAAATTCATATTAATTAATTAAGTCAAGTCTCTTATCTTTTAAGATCAAGTCTCTTAACTTCTAAAATCAATAAATCATTCATTTTATCATTCTTAAGTCGTTATACCTAACTTCCCATAAAGCTAGTATAACTCTTAAGCTTTTAAAACCAAGAATTACTCTTCTTTCAAAAACAGTTCTTAAGTCTCTTGAATTACTTCAAGATTCTTATTATTCGGGCTTAAGTCAAAAGACATTGCCGTACAACTACGTTCAATTAGCACGCGTACGTCTACCGTACTATATATATATTCTTTTAAAATATCATGCTCAAGAGGATAGGAAGAATCACATACCTCGCGACGATTATCGACTATAAGCAAATCGCTCCACGGCTATAACCCGGCTAGCCTTGTCCACTTCTCAAGTAGCACATGCTACTCACAGAACATTCAACCTATAAAGGTTACACAAGTCTATCAAAGTCTAGACTACTCGGTAGAATAAACCTAGATACAAGATTCTACGGAAAAATAGGTCAGCCCTTCACTACCCGTCAAACTACACAAGTTCATCAGAATACACCCTATGTAAGTACAAATCCCAATTCTCTTCTTTAAATTCAGCTTAAGTCCAAAGACATTGCCGCAAAACTAAGTTCAGTTCTATATATAGTATACTTCAACTATATATTCCTACAACATGTAATTCCAATTACAATAGGGGGACAAGATATTTACCTCGATAAGCCCAAAATTATCCAAGTTTAATGTCGCTCCTGAGCAAGGTTTAGCTCCTACTCCGTGCGCTCCAACCCGCTCCAAACAACCCTTAGAAGTTCTACGCAACTTCTACTTAACACTTCAACCGACTATGAAGGTTTTCCTAAGGGTTTCGTTTTGTGGCTAAAGGAAAGTATAATAGTATTTTCCGGGCTTTTCGTATAGAGGGTACTTTGGAAATACTACAAGGTATTTGGGCTAAAGTATTTGGGCATAACAACAACACTTGGAGAGTATTTCTATACCAAGGGGGGTAGTATTTCGACTTGCACAACTAGGCTTGGGGGAGGGGGTTCTCGGCTAGAACCACTAGGCAAGGGGTTTCGGCCAAGGGATTTTCTCAAAGGGGAGGGGATGGTGTTGACGAGAACACTACTAAGAGAGGGGGAGGATTTTAACACTTAGAAAGTATTTGTGGATGAAGAAAGTCTTCAACTTAGAGGGGTATTTATAGGTCAAGTAAAGGCCAACCAATGGCCAAGATCATGCCAAGTGCAAGGCAAGTGTAAGGCCAAGATCAAGCCAAGTACACCTTATCCATCTACCACACCAACTTGCACAAATATCCTACCTAACCCAAGGCCACCTTTTTCGTCTATGCCGCCCCAACCTTCCTTCCAATGTGAGGGTGACACATGTCACCCTCCCGTTGGTCCAAAATATTTCGTCTCTCGGAAAAATCCACAAAAATTAAAAATGCCATAGCCGGAATTTTCCCTTCGCAAGTCTTGTAAAACGTTTCGTCGAAAAACGACTCTAATCGGGTGTTGTGCACAAAATAAAAATCGGCCAAGCCACTTTAAAGCCCATACTTTTCTACGTACGTCCTTACGTACATACTCTGGAAATACGGGGTATAACACAGACGATAGAGATCCCGACCTGGAAGTGGGAGGTGATCAACATGGACTTTATCACAGGATTACCTCGCACTCAGAGGAGACATGATTCTATATGGGTTATCGTCGACAGGCTGACGAAATCAGCCCACTTTCTTCCCGTCAGGACGCCTTTTTCGGCTGAGGATTATGCCAGACTTTACATCCGAGAGATCGTCCGACTGCATGGAGTCCCTATTTCGATCATATCGCAGAGGAGCCCGGTTCTGGCTAACTTCGGAGGTCCTTCCGAAGGGTTTAGGACGCAGTGAGCACGAAATCGCATTCCATCCTCGCAGACGGACAGGGCGAACGCACTATCCGAACTCTTGAGGATATCTTTGCGAGCTTTGTGTTATTGACTTGAGGGTAGTGGGAGGATCATTTGCCTCTAGTTGAGTTTGCGTATAATAATAGCTACCACTCCAGTATTCAGATGGCGCCTTATGAGGCCTTGTAAGGGAGGAAGTGCAGATCGCCGATAGGCTGGTTTGATGTGGGAGAGGTGCAGTTAGTGGGACCAGATTTGGTGCAGCAGGCAGTGGATAAGGTGAATCTTATCCAGGAGCGGTTACTGTCAGCTCAGAGTCGACAGAAGTCATATGCAAATCATCGTCGTCGGCATATGGAGTTCGAGGTTGATGATTGGGTTTTCCTGAAGGTGTCACCCATGAAGGGTGTGATGAGATTCGGGAAGAAAACTCACCCAAGGTACATTGGTAGTCAGACGATTGTCCGCAGGGTAGGCAAGGTTGCCTATGAGTTGGATCTGCCGTCCGATCTGGAGGCAGTGCATCCGGTGTTTCATGTTTCTATGCTGAGGAGATGTATCGGGGATCCATCTAGGGTGCACCCGATTGACGATGTACAGGTGACCGAGGGGTTATCGTATGAGGAGATTCCCATAGCGGTAATCGATCGGCAAGTTAGGCGTCTGCGGACGGGCGTGGCTTAGTCAAAGTCTTGTGGCGGAACGAGCTCAGGGAGGAGATGACGTGGGAAGCTGAGGAGGACATGAGGCAGAAGTATCCTCACCTATTCCCCACACCTCCAGGTAACTCACTTTCCTACTTGTTGATTTAATTTACTTATTGCCTAAGTGTTGTTTTGTGGCCATGTGTGGCATTTGCAAACTGTTTTAAGTTGTGGGGGACTTCTTCGTTGTCTGTATTGGGAAGGAACATTCGGGACGAATGTTTCTAAGGAAGGAGAATGTTATACCCCGTATTTCCAGAGTATGTACGTAAGGGCATACGTACAAAAGTTTAGCCTTAAAAGATTAGGCATAGGACGAATTTGGGCACAACTCACAAAACGAATGGTTTTCCGACGAATCGTTTTACAAAACTTGCGAAGGGAAAATTCCGGCTATGTCATTTATAATTTTTGAGGATTTTTCCGAGAGATGAAACATTTTGGACCAACGAGAGGGTGACACTTGTCACCCTCATTGGACGGCAAAGGGGAGGCCACGGTTGGCATGAAATTGGGGCTTAAAACTTGGGTCAATGTTTTGTGAGGGATTTGTGGAGTAGGTTAGGGTGCACTTGTGCAAATCCCCACCATCCACTTGCCCTCATCCTAGCCCTTAAAAGCCCTATAAATACCCCCCCCCCCTTGATGAAGAGTTCTTCATCCACAAATCAAACTTTCCAAGTCTAAAATCCCTCCCTCCCTTTGTGTTGTGTTCGTCCAAGCCTCCCCCTTCCCTCTTGAAAAGGCTTTTGCCGAAACCACCCCCTCCCCCTTTGTGGTGTTCTAGCCGAGACATACCCCCCCCCCCCTGGTAGAAAGTTGTCTTCCAAGTATTGTTACTATTCCCAAATACTTTGCTTATACCTTGTTGTATTTCCAAAGTCACCTCTATACTAAAAAGCCTAGAAATACTACCTTATCTCCATTGTCACTAAACGAAACCCTAAGAGAAACTTCATTGTTGGTTGAAGTAGAAGTTGTTAGAAACTTCTAAGGGTTTCTTGGAGCTATCGGAGCGTGCAAATTAGGAGTTAAACCTTGCTCAGGATCGACATTTAACTTGGATAATTTTGGGCTTATCGAGGTAAATACTCTTGTCCTTCTATTGTAATTGGATATTACATTTAAGAATAGATAAGACTTGAGTATAAGATATAGAAGGTTATAAAGAATAGAATTGAACTGTTATCACAGTAGAAGGGTATAACAGAAGAAGAATTAAACTGTACTTACATAGGACTGTATTTACAGTAGACTTGGGTAACTTTACGGGTAGGGAAGTGCTGCCAAATTTTCCGTAGAATAAAGAACCCTATGTTTAGAATATCCTACAGAGTAGTCTAGACGTTGATAGACGTATTTGACTATTATAGGTTGATACTCTGCGCGCGACATATTCGACTTGGCAGGTGGATTTCGCCGAGAAGGTATGTGATTCTTCCTATACTCTTGAGCATGATATTTTAAAGTATATATATAGTACGGTAGACGTACGTGTGTTAACTGAATGTAGTTTTACGGCAATGTCTTTTGACTTAAGCCTGAATAATAAAGATCTTAAAGTCTTTCAAAAGAATTATAAATCAGTTTTGAAAGAAGAAGAATATTTGTTTTAAAACAAGAAGCTTAAGAGTTATACTAGCTTTATGGGAAGTTAAGTATGACGACTTAAGACAAATAAAAGGAACAGTTTACTTATGTGTTTATAAAAGACTTGTATTGATTTCTGGAAAGTACAGTAAAATGATTTGTTGAGTAGACATATTGTGATGCTATGTGTGTTAGTATCTTATAACGTTTGTGTAAAGAGGGTATTCTTATTTGTGCTTATGTTGTTTAACGATAAGCTGTTATGTTAGTATTATATCACTCACCTCTTGACATGATACAGGGGTTAAGGCGCCTCCGATGCGGGTAGACTCGGTGATGCAGGACCATGATTCGAGAATACCTCATGCGGGTCCAGGGGACCTATGCGGAGCTACGGGAGTTCCAGGTTAGTGTGCGGCCTTTATGGTCATGCGGTCTATGTGGCCATGCGGACTACGAGTCCAGGACGATGCCGAGGAGTAGCTACCCTCGATGCGGGGGATACCTCATGCGGGCCTAGGTGGCCTATGCGGACTACGGGAGTCCAGGATTAGGCTTGCATAATGATACTATGGGCGATTGGCCCTGCTTCGATCATTCGCAGCCTAGAAAAGACACATTCTTTTACCTATTGTTGCTCTTGTTTATGATGTGGCACTATGTGCCGTTACATTGGTTGTTTCGTGCATATTTGTAAAATTGGTGTTAAAATGATATGATTTCATTTAAGTACTTTACAGTTTCACATACTTAGTACCTGTTGTACTGACCTCCTTCGGGGGGCTGCGTTCATGCCGCAGGTAAGGGAAAGCAGGTGCTAGATCCACATCCTTAGGATCTTTTGCTTTGGTGTCAGGAGCTCCATCTTCTCCGGAGGCTCGACTTTTGGGTATGATCTCCCTATTGTGTAGATAGTTTTGTATATTCAGGGTATGTCGGGGCCCTGTCCCGCCATAGTTGTTTACTTCCTTAGAGGTCTGTAGTCCTATTGTACAGTTGGGATGTAAACTGCCAGATTTTTATATATATGCCGAAAGGCACCCTTTTCTCAGATAAAATGTGTCTCATTTACAATTGTTTCATGTCTTGTGTTTTTATATTCCGCTGATTTCTCTGATGTATGACTACTTGGGTGCCCGGGTAAGGCACCAGTCACGGGCCCCGGAACGGGTCGTGACATACGTCCATTAACCTCTAGCTTCAAACGT
Organism: Przewalskia tangutica; assembly: GCA_029844215.1. NCBI lineage: Eukaryota > Viridiplantae > Streptophyta > Magnoliopsida > Solanales > Solanaceae > Przewalskia > Przewalskia tangutica. Next base: position 6,642,923 of record JAQGDG010000026.1, on the reverse strand, counting down.
AGGATATTCTAAGTGCAAAGTCACTAAATTCTACGGAAAATCGGACAACACTTCCTTTGTTTCTACATACTTTGCCACCTTTTTCAAGGACGAATTCAATAACCAAACACGCCACATTTAAGGCTTAATACACCAACCAATCAAAGGGGATTACACGCCTTACAATACGTGTAAAATTCCGCCCCACAATTAATACCAACTAAGTCCTTAATCAAGGCCATTCTCGGCTAACTTATTCCATAACACAAAGTCCTTTCCAATTCTTTTTCAATCCAACTTCTTAGGTCTAACATTTTATATAGTCATAAACAACTTAGCAATTATAACCACCTTAATCAATTCTTTAGATAACATGCGACGACTAAACTAGTAACTAAATTGAATTACAATCTTAAAGGCTAAATCATGCAACTTTTCGGATTCCATAACACATATCATTCTTCATAATATAATCCACATGATCATTTCTAACTACTACAACATGAAATCTTGAATTTTAATAGCAAGACGGAGATTATACCTCCTTAAGCTCAAAATGATCCAAAACCCTAAGTCGATCCTTAGCAACTCCAACTCCTTTTCTTGACGTTCCAATCCGCTATTTGCAACCCTTAGAAGCTTGTGAAAAACTCCTCTTCTATTTCCAACTTCAAAGTTGAATAACACCTTGGGTTTCCGCCTTGCGACTAACGTAAAAATGCGGTTTTTCCGGGATCTTTCTATTGAGATATCCTTACAATACCCTTAGGGACCTTGGGTTAAAGTCTTGTGAATAATGGACAACATTTGAAATTTTTTTGTGTGGGAGATGTCTCAAAGCCAAGAACTTCCTTAAAGAACACACAAGTTCTTGGCTAATTTTTCTAAGTGTGGGATGTCTTGCTACTAGTAGTAGTAGTAGTAGTATATATAAATAAATCAAAGGCTAGGATAAATCCAAATGGAAGGCTAGGATGTGGTCAAAATTATCAAGCTCTCTTGACTTTGACTTAGTCAATAAAATCAAGCCAAAGTCTAGCAAGACTTGCTTATCTACACAATGGTCAAATGACCATTCTATTTCATCCAAGACCATTGTGGGGGGGGGGGGGTGCCACGTGTCGCCCTCCCATTCGTCCATAAAATTCCGTAACCCTCGTGGGTCCCACAAAGCGTAAAATTCCTCGGGTGGGCCCCACGTGACCAATCCGTAAAAATAAATTTCCATAATGTTAATAAGTTCCATACTCTTCAAATAATGCATTTTGAGAATCTAATTCTCACCAACGAACATTTCTCCTTTCCGACGTTCGGAAGATTTTCCGTCGGAAAAACAATTCTTCCTTTCGTACCAATTTCAAGTCTTGTGTTCCTTACTTACATTCTCTTAAACATGTCCTTGAATTACGGGGTGTAACAAAAATGGTAAAAACATTACCTATTACCTGTTGACAGTTATAACAAAGTTATTATAACTTATATAAAGATTGGAATATAAGCTGGAAGATTAAAGAAGTAATTCCGGCATGCTAGCCGAAAATTGGATAAGTTTGATTGTAGTAGTTGGCCAAGAACACCAACTAATGTACTAATGGACTGTATTTACATTGGACTGTATTTACATTGGAATGTATTTAAATTGGACTGTATTTACTTTGGACTAATGGACCATTTTGTTTATTATGGGGCAGAATTTTACACGTCCAGTTAGGCGTGTAATCCCCTTTAGTATTGTTGTATTATTGCGCCTTAAATGTGGCATGTTGGTTATTGAATTTCGGGCCTTAAAAAAGGTGGAAAAGTACGTAAAAATAGGGGAAGTGCTGCCCGATTTTTCGTAGAATAAGAGACCCTATACTTAGAAACATTCTACGAAGAAATCTAGACGTTGATAGACGTATTTGATTATTATAGGTTGATATTCTACGCGCGGCATATTCGACTTGGCAAGTGAATTAGCCGAGGAGGTATGTGATTCTTTCTATCCTCTTGAGCATGATTGTTGTGAAATATATAGTACGGTAGACGTACGTGTGTTAAATGAATTTGGTTTCACTTTGATGTCCTTGACTTGAGTTCTAAATGTTAAGAACCTTGAATTATTCTAAAAAGTCATGAATCATTATTCGGAAGGAAATTGATACTTGGTCTTTAAAAGAATAAAGTTCTCTTAATTTCAGAAATGAGTGTGGTTGTCTTTGGTTGGTTTAAAACATAAAGTGTTATAATGGCTTTATGGGAAGTTAGTTATAGCGACTTTATGAAGATAAAAGAATGGCTTGATTATTTTGAACGTTAAGAGACTTGATTTTGAAAGCTAAGAGACTTGATTTTGAAAGCTAAGAGACTTGATTTTGAAAGTTAAGAGACTTGATCTTGAAAGATAAGAGACTTGACTTATAAACGACTTGATTTTGGGAAATGAGAAGTAACTTGATTTAAAAGTATAGGTTACTTGTTTTGAAAAAAAGTAAGTTACTTGAGTTTAAAAGTGTAAGTAACTTGTTTTTAAATATTGAACTTGTCTTGATTGGAAAAGTATAAGTGGCTTGATTTTAAAAGGTGTGTGTGCCTTGATCTTAAAAGAGTGAGTTACTTGGGTTTTAAAAGTATACTTGACGTTGTTTTAAAAGTGTAAGCCACTTGGTTTAAAAAGTATAAAGTACTTGATTTTAAACATGAAAGTGTCTTGATACTACGGGTATTAGTATCGTGTGATTTTTACTTAAAAAAAGATCTTTTTAAGAGAATTGAAGTATGTAGTACTTTGGGGTTAAAACCCGGATTGTTGGCATAAAATGAGAGTCTAAGAGTATGTTAAACTTGCCTATGCTAGTTGTGATAGCCTTTGTTGTGCAAGTGTTGTATTTCTATGCTACCGCGTCTCTCGATGGAGGGTCGGTTTTCTTGTTGTTTACTTGGACATACCGACGCTGCTGGATGGTCCATGGGTATGCTTCCACTATGATTGTTATCGTGTTATTTACTTGGACATACTGACACATTGGGTGGCCCACGGGTATGCTTCCATTGTTATTGTTATGCCATGGACTAGCTCTCCATGAGGTTGATAGCAGCGGATCCGTATAAGCAAGCCCGTACTTGCCGATCGATTCGTCAGCCGGATCCGTAGTTAGCTTCGTACTTGCCGCCGTCGATTATAGCATAGTTGGTACGGTAGGCTCGTAGATGGCTTCCGTACTTGCCGATCATATCTACGTGGCGATGCGGATCTGGTAGCCGACTTTCGTACTGCCGATCGATTGATGGCCACACGACACAGCCGATCGTAGCTATGCCTTCGTACTTGCCCCGGTCAGTTTTATGATGCAGGCTGGATCTGGTGGTTAGCTTTCCTACTTGGCCCGTACGGTTTTTATGACACAGGTGGGACCTGGTGTTCATGTATACTTATTGGTGTTATTATATCATGGACTGCCGACAGTGAGGAAGGAGTTCCACGGGCATGATTGATATTATGGGCGTGAGACCCATGGTTATGTTTGAGTGATAACTTTGAGGACATGCGTCCCAGACTTGACATGACTGTTTATATATTGTGTACTGTAGTTTGGTTATCATACATGTCTCCTGTTTTATATAGACTGTTATGATTTCATTACAATATTTTTAGTTTCACATACTTGGTACCTGTTGTACTGACCTCCTTCGGGGGGCTGCGTTCATGCCGCAGGTAGAGGTACACCGGTTGTTGATCCTCGCTCTTAGGGTCACAATTCTGCGTTTTGGGAAGCTCCGTTTCTCCGGAGGCTTATCTTTTGGTATGATTCCCTGAGATTGTAGGTTCTTGTACATTCAGGGGTATGGTGGGGCCCTGTCCCGCATAGTTGTTATAAAAACTCTTAGAGGTCTGTAGTACTGTTGTGAGTTGGGCTTGTAAAGGATAACTGTTCGGGTTTTATATATATATGCAGAAAGGTGACCTTATTGGTTAGCCTGTTTCTTCTTTTATATTGTTCCATGTCTATGAGTTTTTATTCCGCTGGTTTTTCTCTGATGTATTATCACTAGGGTGCCCGGGGTAAGGCACCAGTCGCGGGCCCGAGGTCGGGTCGTGACAAATTTATACAAAACAGTCCAATAGTCAATGCCATTCTCGGCTAATATGTGCAACAATGTAAAGTCTGTTCCAATTCTTTTTTCAATCCATATTGTCGTTCTAACATGTTATATAATCGCAACCAACTTTAACAACTATAATCTCCTCTTTATATAACATGCGACGACTAAACTAATAGCCAAATTGAATTTCAATCTCAAAGGCTAAACATGCTAGTTTCGGATTAGTGGTTCCCATATCCATAACACTTATCAATCTTCATTATATATATCTCATGCTTGTTTATATCCATAACTACAACAACATGTAATCTTTAATCACTAAATCGACAAGATTGTTACCTTGATAAGCCCTAATCCAACTTCAAGATTCAAAGTGGCTCCTTAGCAACTTAGCTCATTTCCTTCACGCTCCAATCCGCTATTTGAAGCCCTTAGAATTTCATAAACAACTTTCCTTCAATTTCCAATCAAAACAATGAAAACAACTTAGGTTTTCATCTTGCGACTAACGTGAAAACGTAGTTTTTCCGGGATCTTTTTATTGAGATAACCTTACAATACCTCTAGGAACCTTGGGTTGAAGTATTGTGAATTATGAACAACAAATGAATTTTTTTCTTGTTCTTGAGAGAGCAAACCCGAGAGCTCCTCTTTCTTGCTCAAAGTTTCTCTAATTTTTTCTAAGTGTTGAGACTTGTCTTGCTACAAGGGTGATTATATAACAAAATGAAGGGTCAAGATTAAAACACTTGTGGGGTTTGGATGAAGGAGATTTAAATATCTAGTCAAGTGGGCTCATTGACTTGGTCAACAATGTCAAGCCTTGGCTTTCAAGACTTGATCATCTTTGCCTTGGTCATTTGACCTCTTTACCCTTGGCCTATTTCGATCAAGACCATGCAAGGGGGGTGACACGTGTCACCCTCCCATTCGTCGTAATATTTCGTTTCCCGACATTTTCATAATTCCGATAAATTCTACAAGTCTCAAATCTTAACGTCCTGATTTCTTACGTACGTTCTTATATACATGTCCTGGAATTACGGGGTGTAACAAATGTCCTGCATTTAAAGACCCATTTGGTTGTTTTAAAATTTTGGACCTGTTTTCCCAAAAATAATACTCCCATAGATTTATCATAGTCATTATAACTTGCAAGAATGAGTGACATGATTTCCAAGGCAATCGAGTGAGTTTTGGATCTACTTTAGCGAAGATGGAAACTCTTAAGTTAAAGAAAGAAGAGGTTTGACTCAAAGTTGACTTTTGGGTAAATGCGTCATTTCAATGTTTCGTCAATTCCGTTAGGTCCGGAATGTGATTTATGACTTAGTCGAGTCGTTGGTTTAGGTCCCGAGGGCTTCGAGTGAGATTTGAGTACTTAGGTGGAGATTTATGTCATTTTGAGAAAATTCTGACATTTTCATGGATAAGTGTCTCTTAAGAACCTCATATGGGTGTTTTGTCAATTCGAGTAGCTTCTTAGCATGGTTTATAGTCAAGTTACACTATTAGTTGATATTCATGTATTTCCGAATGAGTTTCGGCCGTTGATTGAGAAATTAGTTAAAGTAAGAATTGGGATTGACCTTGGTCAACATCAGGTCAAGATGACATTTTTTGGTTTTCTATATAAGTCTTTTCGCTTTGCAGATGGGACAACAGATTAATCCCACCCCTCAGTCACATCAGTGTCACCATTTGCGGTGGCATATGAAGCTGCAAAATAGTAGTCTGCGGTGTATAACCAGCCGTAGATGAGAGGTAGTGGGAAGTACGATAAATATATTATATTATTCACATAGATATATATTATTTATACCACCGTTGTAACTAGCCGGTGAGAAGTTATACATGTACATTATGTAAACTGTGTCGCGCTATAATTGGCCGGGAAAAAGTATTTATCTGTGCATCCATCCATACACCTCAGAGTATACACTAGGGAAGTGACATATTACACTCCTCAGGTTATAAGCCAATGGAGGATTATATAACCAAACGGTTATACCAAAAGTTCAGTACAATTTTAGAGTTTTATTGTTTGCCCTATGTGGCACACAGGTTATCAGAGTATCAAATTTATTTTATACTCTCCTTTATAGCTTATACTTTTATATTGATATTCATGTTTTACATACCAGTACATTTCATTCGTACAAATATCCCATTTGTCGGGGACACTGCATTTCATGCTGCAAATTAAGGTAAACGTGTAGGTAGACCTCCCTAGTAGGACCTGGTCGAGTTCTGCGATTCGAGTTGTAAGCTTCACTTAATCCGAAGCTACTGATTTAAAGTCATGAGCTGAGGTTTGGCACATATACATTTATGAGTAGGTCGATGCCCTATCCTGGTCATATCATAGTTATGTTTTTCATAGTGGCTTGTAGACTGGGTTGTCTAAATAGTCATCTTGTTGCGGCCTTGTCGGCCTTGTTGTATATGTATGAGGGCCTTATTGACAATATATCATATTGTCCTATTCATTTTCCCTTGTATTGATCATTCTGAGGCCTTGATGGCCTAGTTAATTGTATGCTCAGATGATGATATACAAGTGGTACACTCGGACCGTTCAGGATCCACGTACCGGCCACACCCCTCAGTTTGCGGTGTGATATGCTAATTGTAGAGATCACTTTTGGGTTACCATGACCCTACTCTAACAGTTCTCCCTTGTCGAGAATGAGTTATAGTTAGTTAATTTTAGTCATACAGTCAATATGATAGAAAACTTGATAGTTGAATGTAAGTAGTTATGCCATCGCCTGCTGGGCTATATAATTACACTCTTGTTTCCTTCGGGGCTATTTACTTATTAAGTTGACTTCTGTGATATACACAAATGCACACTTACCTTCAAGGCTATTCAGATATAGATTACATTCGGGGCTATTCAAATATAAATTACCTTTGGGGCTATTCAGATACAGATTGCCTTCGGGGCTATACATATATATAGTTTCATTCGAGGCTATACATACATAGATTACCTTTGGGGATATGCACTTGCCTTCGGGGCAATTTACACATATTAGATGCCTTATATGAGGCTAGTTAGTTTGCTATTGCATTGTTCAAATATTAGGAGTCAGAGACAGGTAAGTATATCTTCAGCTTTCCATTGACTCGTCAATTTATACTCAACATATTTTATTTATTAGTTCAGATTTAGTTTTAGTTATTTCAGTCGACTTACATACTTGGTATTTTATTTCATGCTGACTTTCTTTTGCCGCGAGCACTGTTTCATACATGCAGGTCCTGACTGATAGCTAGAGGGACCTCCATAGCAGATGTTAACGAGTATCATCTTGAGTGGTACACTCTGTGTCTTCCGAAGATATAGAGTCTAGAGTTTAGTATATATAGATGATGGGTGTCACGACCCGACCCCGGGCCCACGACTGGTGCCCTATCTGGGCACCCCTCTCTTATACTCTTACATCCCATATAAGACCTAGGCCAAATGATAAATGAAAACTGTACGTATGTAGCAACAAGGAAAGTCGGTGAGGCTGTCGCTATATATATAAAAAGGGAATAACCCAACAATGCAGTTATACAATTGAACCAAAAATATTTACAACTCCCGCAAGTCCATCCCACATATGAATACAGACCTCTAAGAGTTTGGACAGTAACCTATGATGGGACAAGGCCCCGCCCTACCCCTGAATATACACAAGTCTACTACCAAAGACCTGTACTAAGATGAAAAGCTCTGGAACAAGGGAGCCATCTCAACAAGCTGGGCAAGGATCATAAGCTCGCGGATCCACAAACTGTGTACCTATACCTGCGGGCATGAACGCAGCCCCCCGAAGGGGGTCAGTACAACAGGTACTAAGTATGTAAACATAAAGTACAGTAAACAAGATCATAACTGTACAAAAGAATGACAGGGACAAGTATGAAAATCAAATACTAGATCTGTTATACCCCGTATTTCCAGAGTATGTATGTAAGGACGTACGTAGAAAATTTGAACTTTTTAATAAGGCTTGGCCGAATTATTTTTGTGCACAACACCCGGTTAGAGTCGTTTTTAGACGAAACCTTTTAACACCTTTAGTAGGGAAAAATACGGCGATGTGATTTTTAATTTTTTCGGATTTTTACGAGAGACGAAACATTTTGGGCCAACGAGAGGGCGACACTTGTCACCCTCTCATTGGGGACGTTGGGCGGCAACAAGTGGGACGATTTGGGTTGGCTTTTGTCAAGTAGTAGGTAGGATATTTTGGTGGTAGATGGATAAGGTGCACTTGGCAAGATCTTGGCCCTACACTTGCTATGCACTTGGCATGATCTTGGCCATTGGTTGGCCTTTGCTAGACCTATAAATACCCCCCTCTTTGATGACTTCTTCATCCATTCCACAAAGTTTCTAAGTCTTGAAAGCCTTCCCCTCTCCTTGTAGTGTCTCGTCCAAACACCCCCCCCCCTTTAAGAAGGCCCTTGGCCGAGTAGCATCCCCTTTGAAGTGCTAGCGGTGGGTACCCCTAGCCTAGTTGTCTCGTATAAATACCCCTTGTTGTGATATAGAAATACTCTCCTAGTATTGTTATAATGTGCAAATACCTTGGCCCAAATACCTTGTAGGATTCCCCAGGTTACACTTATACAAGCCAGAAAATACCATTATACTTTCCTTTAGCCTCTAAACGAAACCTAAGGAAATCTTCACCCGTAGTTGAAGTTGTAAGTAGAAGTTGGTTAGAACTTCTAAGGGTTGTTTGGAGCGGAGTGGAGCACTCGGAGTAGGAGCTAAACCTTGCTCAGGCGCGACATTTTACTCGGATAATTTTGGGCTTATCGAGGTAAACACTACTGTCCTTCTATTGTAATTGGAAATTACATGTTGTTAGAATATATAGTTGAAGTATACTCTATATAGAACTATACTTAAATCTTGTGGCAATGTCTTTTGACTTAAGCTCAAGAATTAAGAATCGAATCAATCAGTAATTACATGGGGCGTGTTCTGATGAACTTGTGTAGTAGTGCAGTGGAGTAGAATTGTACCGTTGGGGTTAGATGTATAACCCCACGGTTGGCTTGGTAGCGGCCTCGATAGAGGAGGAGAGATTTCTGTTGTGGCGGGGAGAGTCTTTGCCAATTTTACGTAGATTATGGGCGTTGAGATCTAGATGTTAATAAGCACCTTGGCCTTATAGGTTGAAGTACTACGTGTGGAGTGATCCACTTGGCTTAGGAGTAGCGGCGGTTTGAGGTACTTGGGCGTTTTGCTATTAGTCGACAATCGTCGCGGTATGTGAACCTCTTCCTATCTCTTCTAGCATGATATGTGTGAACTATGTAGTACGGTAGACGTACATGTGTTAACTGTGTTGATTGTTCTTAAAACATAAAGTGTTATAACGGCTTTATGGGAAGTTGGTTATAATAGCTTTATGTAGGTAAGAAAATACTTTGTGGTTTTAAAGGTAATCGATGTGAATTATAAGCGGCTAGCTATAATAAAGAACTTGATGTATTTCAAAAGATTTATAAATCATTTTGAAGGGAGAGTAACACTTGGTTTTAAAGGTTTTAAAAAGAGTTATACTAGCTTTATGGGGAGTTAGGTATAATGTCTTAAGAGAGGTAAAGAAAATGGTTTACTGATGTTAGAAGTTAAGAGACTTGATCTTATAAGATAAGAGACTTAACTTATTTGTTTTAATGTGGATGTTTGTGTGAAACCTCATTCGTGAGTAATGAGTACTTGGTTTATTTAAAAGAATAATGTTTCTTGATTTGGAAATCGAGAATGTGTGCAAACAGGACCACTGCAGCGTTAATAAAAGAAAATGTATTAAATAATGATGAATTGTATTAAAACCAGTAGAAACCTCCATCTGCATAGAAACTAAGATGAGACAAAATGATATACATTTTCTAGACCATATTTCTTTGTAATAAGAATGTTGTAAACAAGAGTAACCTACTCTCACGTGAGACATATTGTTCAAAAAAGGAATCATGTGATTAAGTTTATGAACTATGAAACCATTTGAAAATGAAAAGCTTGAGTAATTGAAACTAGGCAAACTGGAACTTAGGAAAAGAATGTTGTTACTTGATTTTGAAAAGGAATGTGGGTTGGTCATTCTAATACTACGGGTATCGGGTGACTTTTATAAAAGTAATGGATCTCTTTTAAAAGAACTTAACGTATGTAGTACTTTGGGGTTAAAAACCCGGACTTTGGCATAAAATGAAAGTACTTTGAGTTGTGTGAAACTTGCCTATGCTTGTTGTTGTGAAACTTGCTTGTGCTTGTTGTTGTGAAACTTGCCTATGCTTGTGATGATAGCCTTTGTTGTGCAAGTGTGGTATTTACGTGTTTCGCGTCTCGATAGAAGTAGGTTGACTTGTTGAGAACTTACTTGGATGTGCTGGCAGTGATGGAGAATTTCACGGGTATGTTTTCATTTTGATAACTGTCTTGTTGTTGATGTCACATGGACATGTCTACACCGATGCAGTATTCCGGGGGCATGTGGCCATGCGGCCTTGTTATTATTGTTGCATCATGGACATGTCTACACCGTCTGATATTCGGGGCATGTGGCCATGCGGCCTTGTTATTATTGTTGTCACATGGACATGTCTACACCGATGCAGTATTCCGGGGGCATGTGGCCATGCGGCATCGTTGACCACCCAGTATATAGTTATTGAGGTTACAAGGGCATGTATACACCGTCTGATGTTCGGGGCATGTGGCCATGCGGCCTTGTTGTGTGTTGCATCATGGATACGTATACACCGTCTGATTCGGGCATGCGGCCATGATCGAACACGATCGATGTTGTGGCGTGAGACCCATAGTTATATTTGAGTGATGACTTGAGGCGTGAGTCCCGATCGACATGATTGCTTTTATGTTGTGAGCGTAGTTTGGTTTTCATACATGTCTCGCTTTATATAGACTAGTATGATTTCATTCTGATATTTACTGATTTCACATACTTGGTACTGTTATCTTGACCTCCTTGAAGTGCGTTCATCGCCGCGGTAGAGTACATCGATCGTGGATCCTCGCTCTTAGGATCTCGATTGGCGTTTTTGGGAAGCTCCGTTTCTCGGAGGCTTATCTTTTAGTATGTGTTCCACTGAGTTGTAGGTTCTTGTGCATTGGGGTATGGCGGGCCCTGTCCCGTCATAGTCGTTGTAAATCTTAAGTGCAGAAGCATTGTAGGCGGGGTTGTAAAGGATTAAAGCTGTTCGGGTTTTATGTATATCTTTGAAGGCAAATTTTTGGTTGGCTTTGTTTATTTATTATATCTCTTGTTTCATGACTTATGTTTTATGTTCGCTGATTTTCTACGATGTATGTATCACTAGGGTGCGGGGTAAGGCACGATGTGGGCAGGTTGGGCGTTACAAAAGTGGTATCGAGCGATTAATCCTCGGAAAGTGTCTCTGACCGTGTCTAGTAGAGTCTTGATTATCGGTGTGTTGTGCGCCATCTATAATCAAGAGACTATAGGACATTTAGGATTGGTTTCCATTCTTCTCATTACGAGATCGTGCCTTAGAGCCGTGTTGTAAGTTGGACCTCTCGGCGTGTTTCGTTTTTACGATTATGCCTGCGAAGCAACCGGGGCCCGAAGGGCAAAGCGGCGAGGAGCCGCTAGTGGGATTGAGGAGAATGCGAGCGCGAGCGTCGATACGAGTAGTGCTTGACGGCGAGTTTTGCGGCGCCGCGGCCAGCGAGTTTAGAGCCGCGGCGATGGCTGCTGAGACTCTGATACACGAGCCTCAGTCCACGATGCAGAGCGGGAGACGGGTCACGAGAGATGGCGATTATTGGCGAGGTTGTGGCGAGATATGAGATAGGTGGGCCAGCAGTTCGATTCAGCGGCTGTAGTGCACCGAGGCGAGTGATTTGAGGCTACGGGATTTCCTTAGTTGTAGCCCACTTTGAGTTTTGGTCGGCGGGAGGATGATCCGCAGGAGTTCATCCGTCGATTCTGCAGAGATCGTGCGGGTGATCGAGCTTGAGTGATCACGTGACATTTGGTTCGCATCACCGCGTGATACGCCGATCGATTGGTTTGACTCGTGGGAGCTTTCGGGAGAGCATGCCCTTCCGGCCGTTTGGGACGAGTTTTGGGGGCCTTCACGGCACATTTCTTGCCTCCACAAACGAGGAGGCTCGGGTAAGCGATTTTTGATGTTGAGGCGAGCAGGCGTCTGATTCGAGTACAATGGAGTTCGACTCATTAGCGGTATGTTCCGCATTAGTAGCTAGTATGGAGGATCGAGTGCACCGATATGTTACGTGGCTCGATGATTACCTAGCGAGAGTTGTTGGTGTTTCTCTTGGTAGGGCATGGACATTGCCCGCATCGAGCTCATGCGCGGAGTGCGAGGCGCGGTCGGCAGGTGGACGCTTCGGAGAAGAAGGCCAAGACGGCGGATATTTTGGCGACTTTCAAGGCGGACCGCCTCGGCAGCAGGCTAGTTATGTACCTCCGCCATTGCGAGTGGTCCTCCGCAGCCGGGACCGCTAGGATATTCGGGAGCAGTCGGGCTCCTGAGTTTGAATGTTCGGGAGTAGGGGTGTTGGCGGATCTGATCACCCCTACCTCGGTGTGGTCGATGTGGTAGACCGCATTCGGGAAGTGTCGTAGTACGAGGAGCTTGTTATTCTTGCGGCCAGCGGGGCCATATGACGATTGTCCGACCGGGTAGCGGTAGGATAGCACTGACTACTAGGCGATTGCGGGCCACGGTAGAGGTCGCGGTGGAAGTTCGATTTTAGCGGTCCTCTGAACCGCCTACTTCAGGTATATCCTTAACCATCTAGAGTTTTGTATGTTATGATAATGTATTAAGTGTTATGATCGGATAGCTTTGTGCTAAATTGTGACTTAGAAACATGCTTAGTGAAAAAGGGTAAGCCTGGGGGTGAGAAATGATGAACCTATATATATTACAGTTGAGACCTTAGATGTAAGGCCGTCTTGAGTACAAGTTCTTGCAAGTAATCCTTGTCGAGTGCATTTTTATGCCTAGAATGTATTGTGTGATAAGTCACCGGGTAGTGTGAAATGGAAGTGGTAGCTTTCATGACTGTAGGGTAAGATTGTTCGGATCGGAAACAAGAGCGTGATGCGGAAGTGGAGCGGGGTGGGGCCATGGGGAGGGCCAACCCGCGGCCGGTTTCGAAGTGGGGTCAGCTCTGGGTGGTCCCACCAGGTGGTGGGGTCACGAGGGTGCTAGGCCCAAGTTTGTATGACCATCGTATGAGTTGGTGGATATGTTCGACCAGAAGCGGATCGTGGAGGCCGGGAACGGCCTTAGAGAAGAACGAAGTTAGTAAGATGACCAAGCTTGGAGGTGGTGACTCCAAGGTTTTGCGAACTGAAGCAATGACTGAAGTGTGGTACGTATACTAGAAAAGTTCAAGTGTTCGAGAAGGGTACGACGAGGTAAGGGAAAAGTGAACGTGTGTGATCGTTTCTTTTCGAGAAATGAAGGTGCGAAAAGATTATATTTTTAGACCTTGGTAGGGACTTTTGAGGTAAACAGAGGTGATTCCTCGTTGGCTTGGATTTGGGTTTTCGCGCGCATGTTATTTTTGTGGCCAGGTGTGGCATGTTTGGTGTCGTAAGTTTAGTAGTGAAGGCTATACTGGCGCATGTTTGTGTTGAGACTTGAGAAGGAACATTCGGGACGAATGTTTCTAAGAGGAGAATGTTATACCGTATTTCCGCAGTATGCACGTGGGACGTGCGTAGAAAATTTGAACTTTTAATAAGGCTTGGCGAATTATTTTTGTGCACAACACCGTTAGAGTCGTTTTGGCGAAACGTTTTCACAGCTTTCGTAGGGAAAATTCCGGCTATGTCATTTTTAATTTTTGCGGATTTTTCCGAGAGACGAAACATTTTGGGCCAACGAGAGGGCGACACTTGTCACCCTCTCATTGGGGACGTTGGGCGGCAACAAGTGGGACGATTTGGGTTGGCTTTTGTCAAGTAGTAGGTAGGATATTTTGGTGGTAGATGGATAAGGTGCACTTGGCAAGATCTTGGCCCTACACTTGCTATGCACTTGGCATGATCTCGCCATGGGTTGGCCTTTGCTAGACCTATAAATACCCCCCTCTTTGATGACTTCTTCATCCATTCCACAAAGTTTCTAAGTCTTGAAAGCCTTCCCCTCTCCTTGTAGTGTCTCGTCCAAACACCCCCCCTCCCCCCTTTAAGAAGGCCCTTGGCCGAGAGTAAGATCCCCTTTTTGAAGTGCAGCATGGGTACCCCTAGCCTAGTTGTCTCGTATAAATACCCCTGGTTGTGGTATAGAAATACTCTCCTAGTATTGTTATAATGTCCAAATACCTTGGCCCAAATACCTTGTAGTATTCCCAAGGTTACACTTATACAAGCCCAGAAAATACCATTATACTTTCCTTTAGCCTCTAAACGAAACCCTAAGGAAATCTTCACCCGTAGTTGAAGTTGTAAGTAGAAGTTGGTTATAACTTCTTAGGGTTTTTTTGAGCACTCTGAGTAGGAGCTAAACCTTGCTCAGCGCGACATTTTACTCGGATAATTTTGGGCTTATCGAGGTAAACACTATCGTTCTTCTATCAGAATTGGAAATTACATGTTGTTAGAATATATAGTTGAAGTATACTATATATAGAACTATACTTAAGTACTGTGGCAATGTCTTTTGACTTAAGCCTGAAGAATTAAGAATCGAATCAATCGTAATTACATAGGGCGTGTTCTGAAGAGACTTGTGTAGTAGTACCGTGGAGTAGAATTGTACCCGTTGGGGTTAGATGTATAACCCCCCCCCCTGGTTGGCTTGGTAGCCGGCCTCGATAGAGGAGGAGATTTACGCTGTGGCGGGGGGGGGAGGTGCTGCCGAATTTTCTGTAGATTATGGAACGTTGAGATCTAGATGTTAATAAGCACCTGGCCTTATAGGTTGAAGTACTACGTGTGGAGTGATCCACTTGGCTTAAGGAGTAGCCGGCGGTTTGAGGTACTTGGAGCGTTTTGCTATTAGTCGACAATCGTCGCGAGGTATGTGAACCTCTTCCTATCTCTTCTAGCATGATATGTGTGAACTATGTAGTACGGTAGACGCATACGTGTTAATCGTGTTGATTGTTCTTAAAACATAAAGTGTTATAACGGCTTTATGGGAAGTTGGTTATAATAGCTTTATGTAGGTAAGAAAATACTTTGTGGTTTTAAAAGGTAACTGATGTGAATTATAACTGGCTAGCTATAATAAAGAACTTGATGTATTTCAAAAGATTTATAAATCATTTTGAAGGGAGAGTAACACTTGGTTTTAAAGGTTTTAAAAAGAGTTATACTAGCTTTATGGGGAGTTAGGTATAATGTCTTAAGAGAGGTAAAGAAAATGGTTTACTGATGTTAGAAGTTAAGAGACTTGATCTTATAAGATAAGAGACTTAACTTATTTGTTTTAATGTGGATGTTTGTGTGAAACCTCATTCGTGAGTAATGAGTACTTGGTTTATTTAAAAGAATAATGTTTTACTGATTTCGGAAATCAGAATGTGTACCGACAGACCACTGCAGCGTTAATAAAAGAAAATGTATTAAATAATGATGAATTGTATTAAAACCAGTAGAAACCTCCATCTGCATAGAAACTAAGATGAGACAAAATGATATACATTTTCTAGACCATGGCTGCTGTAATAAGAATGTTGTAAACAAGAGTAACCTACTCTCACGTGAGACATATTGTTCAAAAAAGGAATCATGTGATTAAGTTTATGAACTATGAAACCATTTGAAAATGAAAAGCTTGAGTAATTGAAACTAGGCAAACTGGAACTTAGGAAAAGAATGTTGTTACTTGATTTTGAAAAGGGATGTGGGTTGGTCATTCTAATACTACGTATCGTGACTTTTATAAAAGTAATGGATCTCTTTTAAAAGAACTTAACGTATGTAGTACTTTGGGGTTAAAAACCCGGACTTTGGCATAAAATGAAAGTACTTTGAGTTGTGTGAAACTTGCCTATGCTTGTTGTTGTGAAACTTGCTTGTGCTTGTTGTTGTGAAACTTGCCTATGCTTGTGATGATAGCCTTTGTTGTGCAAGTGTGGTATTTCTGTGTTTCCGCGTCTCTCGATAGAGGGCCGGTTGACTTGTTGAGAACTTACTTGGATGTGGCCGCGATGATGGAGAATTTCACGTATGTTTTCATTTTGATAATCGTCTTGTTGTTGATGTCACATGGACATGTCTACACCGACGCAAGATTCGGCATGTGGCCATGCAAATTATTATTGTTGATGTCACACGGACATGTCTACACCGTCGCGGATTGGGCATGTGGCCATGCAGCCTTGTTATTATTGTTGATGTCACATGGACATGTCTACACCGATGCAGTATTCCGGGGGCATGAGGCCACGCGCAGGTTGACCACTTGATATATTATTGAGGTTACATGGGCATGTCTACACCGATGCAGTATTCCGGGGGCATGTGGCCATGCAGCCTTGTTATTATTGTTGCATCATGGACATGTCTACACCGATGCAGTATTCCGGGGGCATGCGGCCATGATGCGAACACGATCGATGTTGTGGGCGTGAGACCCATAGTTATATTTGAGTGATGACTTGAGGGCGTGAGTCCCTGACTGGACATGACTGCTTTTATGTTGTGAACTGTAGTTTGGTTTTCATACATGTCTCCTGCTTTATATAGACTAGTATGATTTCATTCTGATTTTCTGATTTCACATACTTGGTACTGTTGTCTTGACCTCCCGAGCTGCGTTCATGCCGCGGTAGAGGTACATCGATCGTGGATCCTCGCTCTTAGGATCTCGATTCGGCGTTTTGGGAAGCTCCGTTTCTCGGAGGCTTATCTTTGTATGTGTTCCCGAGTTGTAGGTTCTTGTGCATTCGGGGGTATGGCGGCCCCTGTCCGTCATAGTCGTTGTAAATCTTAAGTCTGTAGAGAACCGTTGTGGCGGGGTTGTAAAGGATTAAGCTGTTCGGGTTTTATGTATATACCTTGAAAATCGTTTTGGTTGGCCTGTTTATTTATTATATCTCTTGTTTCATGACTTATGTTTTATGTTCCGCTGATTTTCTCTGATGTATGTATCACTAGGGTGCCCGGGGTAAGGCACCAGTAACGGGCCCGGGTTCGGGGCGTTACAAGATCCTACCGTGCCATATACAATAAGAGCCAACTGTATCTTGTATCACTGTACTACTGTACAATTGTACCACTGTATCACTGTATCAATGTATCACTGTACTACTGTATCACTGTACTACTGTATTGTTACACCCCGTAAGTCCAGGGCATGTTTAAGAGAATGTACGTAAGGAACACAAGACTTGAAATTGGTACGAAAGGAAGAATTGTTTTTCCGACGGAAAATCTTCCGAACGTCGGAAAGGAAAAATGTTCGTTGAGGAGAATTGGATTCTCAAAATGCATTAATTGAGGATTATAGAATGTATTTTCATTATGGAAATTTATTTTTACGGATTTGGTCACGTGGGGCCCACCCGAGGAATTTTACGTTTTGTGGGACCCACGAGGGTTATGGAATTTTATGGACGAATGGGAGGGAGACACGTGGCACCCCCCACATGGTCTTGGACGAATTGATACAAGGGTATAATGGTCATTTGACCAAAGTTTAGATGACAAAGTCTTGCAAGCTAAGAGCTTGACATTGTTGACTAAGTCAAGAGCCACTTGGCTTGATCCCTTTCATCCAAATTTAACATGTGTTGTAATCTAGACCCTCCAATGTGTTATATATCATCCTAAGTAGCAAGACTTAGCTCACAACACTTAGAAAAATTTGAGAGACTTGTGCAAGCCTTGTGAGGCTCTCGGCTTTGAGAAAAATTCCACACAAATTTTTTAAAGTTTTGGTTCTTTATTCACAAGAACCACGTAAGGGTATCTCAATAGAAAGATTTTGGAAAAATGACGTTTTTACGTTAGTCGCAAGGCGAAAACCTAAGATGTTCTTCAACTTTGAAGATGGAACTTGAAGAGGAGTTCTTCATAAGCTTCTAAGGAGTGCTTGGAGCGGATTGGGACATAAGAAAAGGAGCTAAGAATTGCTAGGGAGCGACTTTGAATCTTGGAAATTTTAAGGGCTTGTAAAGGTATAAATCTTGTCGTTTTAGCTATTAAAGATTACTTATCATTGTAGTTATGGATATTAGCAAGCATGAGGTATTTAGTATGAAGTTTGATAAGTATATTGGCTATTGGAACCCTAATCCAAAAACTAGCATGTTTAACCCTTAAGATTACAATTCAAGTTGATTATTAGTTTAAGTCGTCACATGTTATATAAAGAAGGAATTATAATTGTTGAAGTTGTGTATGACTGTATAACATGTTAGACCCAAGAACTTGGATTGGAAAGAAATTGGACAAGATGATATGTTGTTGCACCTTAGCCTAGAATGGCATTGTATTATTGGATTGTTTTGTATCATTTGTGGGGCGGAATTTTACACGTCTTGTTAGGCGTGTAATCCCCTATTGTTTACTACATTGTTGAGCCTTAAATGTGGCGTGTTTGGTTATTGAATTCGGCCTTGAAAAAGGTGGCAAAGTATGTAGAAACAAAGGAAGTGCTGTCCGATTTTCCGTAGAATTTAGTGACTTTGCACTTAGAATATTCTACGTTTGAAGCTAGAGGTTAATAGACATATTATGACCATTATAGGTTGAAGTACTACGAGTAGCGTATTCTACTTGAAGGGTGGAAAAGTTAGCAAGGTTATAGTACTTTGGAACATTTTGCTACTTGTCGATAATCGTCGCGAGGTATGTGAACCTCTTCCTTCCTTTGGCATGATTCTATGTATGGAATGTACATGTGGTATTATTTCATGTTCCCTTCTACTCTTAGAAGTTAAGAGGTATGTATGTGATTTACTCTATGTAAAGGTTATGTCTAAGTTATCCTAAGTTCTTACCTAGTCTTATGGGGGATGTTGGTAAGAATTGTTAGGAGGTATTTGGAGCCAAGTTGACTTGGCTAATTTACGGCACAAATGAGAATAAGTATCGAACAAGCCATTGCAGCGCTAATAAAGAAAAATATAATGACAATTGATAATAAAATGAGTAGAATTCTCCATCTGCATAGAAACTAAGATAAGACAAAATTGTATTACATTTTCTAGATCATGGCTGCTTTAATAAGATCGTTATAAACAAGTATAACCTATTCACGACGCATAAAGTATATGTACTTAATTTAAAGAGTTTACATTATGAAGTTTTAAGATTATGAGCCTTAAAATATTAAAAGGTTGAGAGACTTTATTTTCAAGTAAGAAACTTGATTCTTAAAGGGAGAAATGACATGATTTAAGGGAAGTAACTTGTTTTTAAAAGGTGTAAGTTACTTGAGATTTAAAGTTAAGAAACTTGATTTCTAAAAGTTAAGAGACTTAAAGTATTTTGAAAGTTAAGAAAATTGATTGGAAAGTATATGATACTTGGTTTTAAAAGTATAAGTCTCTTGGTTAAAAAAGGAATGAGTTTGTCTAAAACCATAAAGGGTTATAACGGCTTTATGGGAAGTTGGTTATAACGACTTTATGGAAGGTTAAGAGAATGGTTTTCTCTAATAAGGTAAACAAAGAAATAACTTGAATAAGGAAGGGCAATTTGATTTAAAGGTATCACTTGCTTAAAGTTTTAAAGTAAGGGTCAGTTGATTTAGAAGCCGAGAAATGTATTTCTAAAAGTGTAGTGACTTATGTGAAATGTAAACAAGCCTTGATACTACGGGTGTTAGTATATTGGGGTTTTATATGAAAAAGAATCTTTTGAAAAGAATGGAAGTACGTAGTACTTTGGGTTAAATTCCCGTATTTTTATGTGAAACGAAAAGTGCCTTGAGTATATAAAAATAAAAGTCTAAAGATTTAATGAACTTGCCTATGCTTGCTTGTGATAGCCTTGATTGCAAGTATTATATGTTTACATTGTCGTGAATCTCAGTTGGAGGGCCGACTGACTTGTTGTTATACCCCGTAGTTCCAGGGTATGTATGCGAGGACGTACGTACGAGAATACGACAGAAAGATTGGAAAGGAAGAAAGAGGCGATTTTTCCACGGAAAAGTTTCCGGTTTTTGTGAAGGAAAAAGGTTCGTTTATGGGAATTGGATTCCCAGATTTGGTATTCGGACTTCCTGGAATATTAGAGAATTATGGAATTTTATTTTCGAAAATGGTCACGTGGGCCCACGGAGAAATTTACGGTTTGTGGGGCCCGCTTTGATTTTGAGATTTTGGCGTTTTGGATATTTTTGGAAGACGAAATATTTTGATTGAATCGGGGCGACACGTGTCACCCCATGTGGCACCTTTGGGCCGAAATATGTTTGTGCACAACACCTTGTTAGAGTCGTTTCGACGAAACGTTTTCACGACTTTCGTAGGGAATTTCCGCTATGTCATTTAGTATTTTGCGGATTTTTCCGAGAGGCGGAACATTTTGGACCAACGAGAGGCGGCAGCACCCTCTCATTGGTGGGCAAAGTGGCGACACATGGACGATCAAAGGCAAGTGGGAGATATTTTTGGTAGATATTTTGTGCAAGTTGGCTAGGTACACATGGGTGAATCTTGGCCCTACACTTGCCTAACACTTGGTGTAATCTTGGCCATTGGTTGGCTTTCACTTGACCTATAAATACCCGCCCGGAAGACTAATTCATTCACAATGTGCCTAAGTATTGAAAGCTTCTTCCTTCCCCCTGAGTGTGGTGTCTTGGCCGAGAGCCCTCCCTCCCCTGGCCGAGTCCCCAGTGGGGTAGGCCGAGGGTAGACACCCCCTCCTTTGAGGTGCTAGCCGTGGGTACCCCCAGCCTAGTTGCTTTGTATAATACCCCTTTGTGGTATAGAAATACTCTCCAAGTATTGTTATAATGCCCAAATTACCTTAGCCTTATACCTTGTTGTATTCTAAGGTTATACCTTTCTAAAAGCCCGTAAATACTATTATACTTCCGTCCTACAAACCGAAACCCTAGGAAAATCTCCATAGTCCGATTTGGAGTATTGTGTGAAGTTGGTTAGAACTTCTAGGGTGGTTTAGAGCTGGTTGGGCGCCGGAGTTGAGCTAAGCGATTGCCGGTGATCGACTTTATACTTGGATAATTATGGGCTTATCGAGGTAATTATCTTGTCCCCCTATTGTAATTGGATATTACATGTTGTAGGAGTATATAGTTGAAGTATACTATATATAGTACTGAACTGTAATTACATAGGACTGTATTACAGTAGACTTGTGTAGTAGTACCGTGGAGTAGAATTGTACACGTTAGGGTTAGATGTATAACCCCACTGGTTGGCTTGTAGCTACTCGATAGAGAGGAGATTTACGCCGTTGCGGGGAAGTCTGTCGAATTTTCTCGTAGAAGTTCTACGATGAGATCTAGATGTTAATAAGCGCCTGTGGCCTTATAGGTGGAAGTACTACGTGTGGCGCGCTCTACTTGGCTTAAGGAGTAGCCGGCGGCGAGGTACTCGGAGCATTTTGCTATTAGTCGATAATCGTCGCGAGGTATGTGAACCTCTTCCTATCTCTCAGCATGATATGTGTAAACTATGTAGTGCGGTGAGCATACGTGCTAAATGTGTTTGAGTGGTTTAAAACATAAAGTGTTATAACGCTTTACGGGAAGTTGGTTATAACGACTTTATGTTAGTAAGAAAACGCATGTGGTTTTTAAAAGGTAATCGATTTGAACTATAATCGCTTGTTATATGGTAAGAAAGAACTTGAAGTATTTTCAAAAGATTTTTGAATCATTTTGAAAGGAGAAGTAATACTTGGTGTTTGAAAACTTAAGAGTTATACTAGCTTTATGGGAAGTTAGGTATAACGGCTTAAGAATGCTTTCTTGATTTGGAAATCGAATGTGTATCGACAAACCATCTGCAAATTAATAAAAGGAAATGTTTTGAATAATTAAGTATTATGAAAACAGAGAAACTTCCATCTGCATAGAAGCTAAGATGAGACAAAATGATATTTCCTAGATCATGGTCTTTGTAATAAGATTGTTATAAACAAGAATATCCTACTCACACATAAGGCTTATGTTTCTCAGTTGTTTAAAAGAGAATTATATTCTTAAATGAATAAGACTATGAACTCACTGAACCTTTCTAAAATAAGAAACGTGAACATTTGAAATTAGGCAAACTTGGACGTTTGGAAAATAATGTTGTTACTTGATTTTACAAAGGTAAGAGTTTTGGTTTCTTAAAAGGATACTACTCTATTTTATACTACGTATTGTGTGACTTATGTGAAAGAAGCAGATCTTTTAAGATTTTAATGTGTGAAGTACTTTGGGGATAGATACGAACTTGTTAGTAGAAAGTACCTTGTGTGAATAACTTGATTGTATTGGTTTGCGATAGCCTTGTAATACTTTCTTGTTGCCTTGATAAGTAAACGTGTTAGGACGCTACGTGTGTTAGTATCTTGTGATGTTTGTGTAAGCGGGGTTTCTTGATTTTGCTTATTAACTATCGGTCGTTATGATAGTATTGTGGCATTCATCTCTTGAGATGATTCCGGGTTGCGCCTCCGTCGCGGGTAGACTCGGCGATGCAGGACCATGATTCGAGAATACCTCATGCGGGTCCCGGGGCCTATGCGCGAGCTACGAGAGTTCCGTGTTAGTGTACGTCCTTTATGGGCATGCGTCCGCGTGGCCATGCGGATCGCGAAGTCGGGGCGATGCCGGGAGTAGCTACCTCGATGCGGGAATACCTCACGCGGCCGATGAGATTGGCCTACGCGAGTGCGGAAGTTCCAGGACTAGACGCGACATTAGATGCTGCGTGGCGGCTTTGATCATGTGGCGGTCTGAAGCATCTTATGATACGATTTATGACCTTGTTGGTGCTGTGGTGTTAGTAGTCGGCTAGGCCTTCGTACTTACCCCGCAGCTTTATTAGGACACAGTGGGACTCGTGTTCATATGTATTACTTGGTTCTTGTATATCATAAACTGCCGGCAGTGAGGAAGGTATTCCACGGGAACGATTGATGTTGTGGGCGTGAGACCCATTGTTAAAATGAGTGATGACTTGAGGTGTGAGTCCACGACTTGACATGGCCGCTATTTATGGTGAAGCGTAGTTTGGTTATCATACATGTCTCCCCGCTTTGTATAGACTACTATGATTTCATTTACAGTATTTATCTTTAGTTTCACATACTCGGTACCTGTTGTACTGACCTCCTTCGGGGGGCTGCGTTCATGCCGCAGGTTGAGGTACATCAGTCGTTGATCCTAGCTCGCAGGGTCACAGTTCAGCGTTTGGGAAGCTCCGTTTCTCCGGAGGCTTATCAGTGGTATAGTCCCCTGTCGTAGTAAGTGTTTACATTCAGGGGTTTGGCGGGGCCCTGTCCCGCCATTGTGGTCGTATCATTCTTAGAGGTCCGTAGTAATCGTTGTGGGCGGGGTTGGTAAAAGGATTGCCGCTCATTTGTAAAAGAGTTGATGGTTATATATATGCCGAAAGGCAAGTTTTCCTGATTATTGTTTTATATATTTCTGTTATCTCATGTTGTGGTTTTATGTTCCGCTGATTACTCTGATGTTGTGTCACTAGGGTGCCCGGTAAGGCACGACCACGCCCGGTTCGGTCGTGACAAAAGTGGTATCGAGCGATTAATCCTCGGAAAGTGTCTACGTATCGTATCGATGAAGTCTTGATTATCGTGTTGTGCACCACACCAATAATCGTGAGGCTATAGGATATTTAGGATTGGTTTCTATTCTTCTCACTCGAGATCGTGCCTTAGAGCCGTGTTGTAAGTTGGACCTCCGACGAAATTCATTCCCTTATCGTTATGCCTCCGCGTAGGCAACCCGCCCGTGAGGCGTGGCACCGGAGGCGAGAGTTGAGTTCGAAGGTTGCGAGGGCACAGCCCAATCATTACCTAGGTAGTGCTTCATTCGGGATTTCTGCGACGTCACTAGCCCGCAGAGTTTAGCACGACGGCGGTTCCTCTGCGTCCACGATATTTGAACCTTCGCCCACGCAAGAACAGTGAATATAGATTGCAAAGAGGCGACCACATTAGCTATAGATTTGGCTACGAGAGATTATACCGATGTACCACGAGTCTTGATGACTACCTAAGAGAGGGTTGTGCAAGAGTAATTCTTGATTGGCTTGAGCATGGCACGTATGCGGGCTTATGTACAGCAGGCGAAAAACGTAAGATTGGGTTAACCAAGGATGCAGAAGAGGGCGGAAGCAAGGTCCTTCGGTAACTTTCAAGGTGAGTATACCTTAAGTGCTATGTTCTGATAGCAGGGTGTTAGTTGTGATTAGAAATCATGGTGGGTTAACCGAGTAAGATTTTGGAGGATAGAGAAAGTGTGAGCCTTAGAGCTTTATACGCAAAGACCTTAGAGGTAAGGCCATCTCGTGTAGAGACGTATGTTTATGTTTGACCCTTATCGAGTGCATAGTGCACGTGAGTGTGTTTGGGATAAGTCCCATGTAGTATGAAATGAAAGAGGGTAGTTGAGCTAAGAAGACCGCTAGGTTTTCGTAACGTGTTTAGTAAGATTGTTCCTTCGGGAGATGGTATTTTCGCGCCTTGCCGGTCGTTGAGGCTACGTGCGGGTCAACCCGCGGTAGGTTTGGGTGGGGTCAGTTTGTGGTGGTCCCTCTTTGTGTTAGGGTCATGAGGGTGTTAGGCCCATGTTTAGTTAGCCGCGTGCAAGTTCGTGGATGCGTCGACCGGTGGTCGGGCCGATGGGGCAGCCTATCGTGTTCTTGGCCGGTCGTTCCTGCAGATGTTGATGTTATCCGAAAGGTTGTGAGGTTGCACGGTGCCTACCTTCACCTTATGACGGATGGAGCCAGTGGTACACTGTTTCTCTTCTAGGAGTTTGTACGAGCAGGGCTAGAACTCAGTGAGTCTCCTCAGACGCATTCGCCTCCGGGCGATGTTTTGATTTCGTGGGTGTGAGGATCGTTGTCTCGGTTGGGAGTGTTTAAGCTACCATTTCAGTGTTCGGATGTCGTCTTGTGACGCCTTGTAGGGGCAGAAATGCAAGTTGCCGGTCGATTGGTTCGATGTTGGCAGGGTTCAGATAGTTGGTTCAGGCTTGTTCCAGCAGACTGTGGATAGTGAGAAGCTTGTCTAGAAGAAGTTCGCACTCGAGGAATCGTGCGGATAATCGCGACGACGCCAGAGTTCGAGTTGACGGTCTTCTTGAGTACCACCCCGACAGGGTGTGGCGAGTTTTGGAAATGAAGGAACTTAGCCCGAGTTACTTGGGCCTTTGTGAGTTCATGTGAAGAATAGGCGGGTTGCCTATATGTTAGCATTTGCCGTCCAACTTAGGAGGAAGGACGTCCGGTCTTTCGTATTGATATGATCGGGAAAGTATCGGAGATCCATCCAGAGTGTTCCCAGTTAATGATGACCACGTTAGAGATATTAACCCCGAGTTTTGGAACCGGCCGTGTCGAATGTGGTAAGAGTTCGAGTGTACGAGATCCTCCGGATCATGGCGACCCGTACCATTTGTCGGGTCGTCGAGCAAGGCTCGCGACAGAGTGACAAAAGTGGTATCGATGACTAAGGAAGTATATTTTGACCCCGGAAGAGGTATTTGTGGTGATGTAGAGGTGTTTCTCGTGGACTTAGATGTAAGTTTTGCGCAGTGTTTCCATGGCCACCGTGGCGGATTGTTTCGTAAGTATAGTAGTGAAGACTATCATCGTCACGTGTTCGCTTTGAGACTTAGAAGGAACATTCGACGAATGTTTCTAAGGGGGAAGAATGTTATACCCGTAGTTCCGGGGTATGTATGCGAGGGCGCACGACGAGAATACGACGTAAAGATTGAAAGGAAGAAAGAGGCGATTTTTCCACGGAAAAGTTTCCGGTTTTGTGAAGGAAAAGGTTCGTTTATGGAATTGATTCCCGTGATTTGGTATTCGGACTTCTGAATATTAGAGAATTATGGAATTTTATTTTAGAAAAGGGTCACGTGGGGCCCACGGGAGAAATTTACGCTTTTGTGGGGCCCGCTTTGATTTTGAGATTTTGGCAGTTTTGGATATTTTCGGAAGACGAAATATTTTGATTTAATCGGGGCGACACGTGTCACCCCATGTGGCACCTTTGGGCCGAAATATGTTTGTGCACAACCTTGTTAGAGTCGTTTTCGACTAAACGTTTTCACGACTTTCGTAGGGAATTTCCGCTATGTCATTTAGTATTTTTATGGATTTTTCCGAGAGGCGAACATTTTGGACCAACGAGAGCGCACTTGCACCTCTCGTTGGTGGGCAAAGTGACGCATACGGACGATTGGGAAGGCAAGTGGGAGATATTTTTGGTAGATATTTTGTGCAAGTTGGCTAGGTACACATGGGTGAATCTTGGCCCTACACTTGCCTAACACTTGGTGTAATCTTGGCCATTGGTTGGCTTTCACTTGACCTATAAATACCCTCCCTTGGAAGACTAATTCATTCACAATTTGCCTAAGTCTTGAAAGCTTCTTCCTTCCCCAGTGTGGTGTCTTGGCCGAGAGCCCTCCCTCCCCTTGGCGAGAGTCCCCCAGTGGGCAGGCCGAGGCAGACACCCCCTCCTTTGAGGTGCTAGCCGTGGGTACCCCTAGCCTAGTTGCTTTCAGATAATACCCCTCAGGTATAGAAATACTCTCCAAGTATTGTTATAATGCCCAAATTACCTTAGCCTTATACCTTGTTGTATTCTAAGGTTATACCTTTACGAAAAGCCGAAATACTATTATACTTCCGTCACCACAAAACCGAAACCCTAGGAAAATCTCCATAGTCCGGAGTATTGTGTAAGTTGGTTAGAACTTCTAGGGTGGTTTAGAGCGGGTTGAGCGCTCGGAGTTGAGCTAAACGATTGCCCAGATCGACTTTATACTTGGATAATTATGGGCTTATCGAGGTAATTATCTTGTCCCCTATTGTAATTGGATATTACATGTCAGGAGTATATAGTTGAAGTATACTATATATAGTCTTGAATCAGTAATTACATAGGGTGTATCAGACATGAGACTTGTGTAGTACCGTGGAGTAGAATTTTACCCGTTAGGTTTAGATTTATAACCCCCCCCTGGTTGGCTTGGTAGCCGGCCTCGATAGAGGAGGAGATTTACGCTGTTGCGGGGGGGGGAAGTGCTGCCGAATTTTCTGTAGAAGTTCTACGATGAGATCTAGATGTTAATAAGCGCCTTGTGGCCTTATAGGTGGAAGTATCACGTGTGGCGCTCTACTTGGCTTAAGGAGTAGCCGACTTGAGGTACTCGAGCATTTTGCTATTAGTCGATAATCGTCGCGAGGTATGTGAACCTCTTCCTATCTCTCTAGCATGATATGTAAACTATGTAGTACGGTAGACGATACGTGCTAAATGTGTTTGAGTGGTTTAAAACATAAAGTGTTATAACGCTTTACGGAAGTTGGTTATAACGACTTTATGTTAGTAAGAAAATACATGTGGTTTTTAAAAGGTAACTGATTTGAACTATAACTGGCTTGTTATATGGTAAGAAAGAACTTGAAGTATTTTCAAAAGATTTTTGAATCATTTTGAAAGGAGAAGTAATACTTGGTGTTTGAAAACTTAAGAGTTATACTAGCTTTATGGGAAGTTAGGTATAACGCTTAAGAATGCTTTCTCGATTTGGAAATCGAATGTGTATCGACAAACCATTGCAAATGTAATAAAAGGAAATGTTTTGAATAATTAAGTATTATGAAAACCAAGAGAAACTTCCATCCGCATAGAAGCTAAGATGAGACAAAATGATATTTCTAGATCATGGTCACTGTAATAAGATTGTTATAAACAAGAATATCCTACTCACACATAAGGCTTATGTTTCTCGATTGTTTAAAAGAGAATTATATTCTTAAATGAATAAGACTATGAACTACGGAACCTTTCTAAAATAAGAAACGTGAACATTTGAAATTAGGCAAACTTGGGCGTTTGGAAAATAATGTTGTTACTTGATTTTACAAAGGTAAGAGTTTTGGGTTTCTTAAAAGGACACCACTCTATTTTATACTACGGGTATTGTGTGACTTATGTGAAAGAAGCAGATCTTTTTAAGATTTTAATGTGTGAAGTACTTTGGGGATAGATACCCGAACTTGTTAGTAGAAAGTACCTTGTGTGAATAACTTGATTGTATTGGTTTGCGATAGCCTTGTAATACTTTCTTGTTGCCTTGATAAGTAAACGTGTTAGGATGCTACGTGTGTTAGTATCTTGTGATGTTTGTGTAAGGGGTTTCTTGATTTTGCTTATTAACTATCGTTATGATAGTATTGTGGCATTCATCTCGAGATGATTCCGGGTTAAGCCGCCTCCGACGCGGGGTAGACTCGGCGATGCAGGACCATGATTCGAGAATACCTCATGCGGTCCTGGGGCCTATGCGGAGCTACGAGTTCGGGTTAGTGTACGTCCTTTATGGGCACGCGGTCGCGTGGCTACGCGATGCGAAGTCGGGGCGATGCCGGGAGTAGCTACCCTCGATGCGGGAATACCTCATGCGGGCGATGAGATTGGCCTATGCGGAGTGCGGAAGTTCCAGGACTAGACGCGCGCATTAGATATCGCGGGCAAGTGGCGGCTTTGATCATGTGGCGGTGCAGGCAGATCTTATGATACGATTTATGACCTTGTTAGTACTTGTAGGTGTTAGTAGTCGGCTAGGCCTTCGTACTTACCTGCATGCTTTTATTAGGACACAGTGGGACACGTGTTCATATGTATTCCTTGGTGCTTGTATATCATAAATCGCCCAGCGGTGAGGAAGGTATTCCACGCACGATTGATGTTGTGGCGTGAGACCCATTGTTAAATCGAGTGATGACTTGAGGGTGAGTCACGACTTGACATGATCGCTTATTTATGGTGAAGCGTAGTTTGGTTATCATACATGTCTCCCGCTTTGTATAGACTACTATGATTTCATTTACGATTTATCTTTAGTTTCACATACTCGCACTGCAGATCGACTTTCGGGCCGCTCATGCCGCGAGTTGAGGTACATCGATCGTTGATCCTAGCTCGCAGGTCACAGCGTTGGGAAGCTCCGTTTCTCCGGAGGCTTATCGGTGGTATAGTCCCCATGCGTAGTAAGTGTTTACATTCGTGGGTTTGGCGGGCCCCGTCCCGCCATTGTGGTCGATCATTCTTAGAGTGCGTAAATCGTTGTGGGCAGGGTTTGTAAAAATGATTCAGCAGTTCATTTGTAAAAGAGTTGATGGTTATATATATGCCGAAAGGCAAGTTTTCACAGATTATTGTTTTATATATTTCTGTTATCTCATGTTGTGGTTTTATGTTCCGCTGATTACTCTGATGTTGTGTCACTAGGGTGCCCGGGGTAAGGCACGACCACGCCCGGGTTCGGTCGTGACACTTGTTGTAATTTATTGCGTGCGCGTGGCGGAGGATTCCACGAGTATGCTTCCATTGTGATTGATCTCGCCATGCTTATCGATGAGGATTAGGGCATGCGACCGAGGCGGTTAGATTCGGATGTTTTATTACCCATGGCCATGCTTATACGATGAGGGATTCCGGGGCATGCGACCATGTTATATTTTTACTCCATGGGTTAGCTCCCCATGAAGACATGCGCCTACAATGAGGGATTCCGGGGGCATGTTATATTATTACTCCATGGGATAGCTCCCCATGAAGACCTGCGCCTACGATGAGGGATTCCGGGGGCACGGTATGGCCATGCGTATACGATGAGGGATTCCGGGGCATGCGGCCACGTTATATATATATATATATATGTTGTATATGTGTACGCCGACAGTGAGGTAGGATGCCACGGGCGCGTCACATGGTTATATGTTACCCTTACGACTGTCGGCAGTGATGGGGGATTCCACAGGGCAGGGAGTATAGATATATTTATGTATTGTAGGTGTGTACGCCGACAGTGAGGTAGAATGCCACGGTCGCGTCACATGGTTATGTTATTCACTTATAGCTGCCGACAGTGATGGGGGATTCCACGGGTACGATTTGATATTTGAGGGCTTGTGTCGGTAGCCCTGTGTGACTATTGTTCATGTGTTGAAATAGTCTTAAAAAGGTAAAACTGACTTTCATTACTTTCACTTTGGCAAGGCACAATATACTGTTATTTTGGTTATCATACATGTCTCCAGCTTTATATAGACTGTTATGATTTCACTACAGTATTTTCAGTTTCACATACTTGGTACATATTTAAATCGACCTCCTGGGCTGCGTTCATGCCGCAGGTTTAGGTACATAGCTTGCTGATCCACACTCTTTGGATCATTGTTCAGTTCTTGGAAAGCTCCATTTCTTTGGAGGCTTTGTCTTTCGGTACGATTCCCTGAGGTTGTAGGTTCATGTATATTCAGGGGTATGGCGGGGCCCTGTCCCGCCACAGTTGTTATGTTAAAACTCTTAGAGGTCTGTAATCGCATGTTGTGGGTCAGTTTGTAAAGGAAAGGAGGCAACTGCTTCGGTTATGTTTTGTTTTATATATTCAGGGAGGTAGCCTCATCGGCTAACCTATTAATTATATTTATGTTGATTTATTGTATAAGTTTCATGTATGTTCCGCTGATTATCTCTGATGTATACCTGTAAGGGTGCCTGGTAGGGCACGATCGCGGGCCGGGTCGTGACAAAAGTGGTATCAGAGCAGTTAGTCCTCGGAAAGTGTCTACAGACCGTGTCTAGTAGAGTCTTGATTATCGGTGTGTTGTGCACCACATCTATAATCAGGAGGCTGCAGGACATTTAGGATTGGTTTCCATTCTTCTCTCTCTGAGATCGTGCAGTAGAGCTGTCATAGTAGGTTGAATCCTCTCTGACCTATTCTTATGTATCAGTTATGCCTCCACGGAAGGCGACCAGGGCCCAGAAGGGCAAGGCAGCAGCAGGAGCTGCTAGTGGTCCACAGAGGGTTACCAGTACCCAGGCCCAGATTATGCCTGAGGTTGTGGCTCAGACGGCGAGTTCAGTTACGCCAACAGTATTAGAGGAGCCGAGAACAGCCGCAGCTCCAGAGGTTCCAATACCCGAGCCTCCAGTTCCGCCGCCAGGGGCGGAGTTTAGAGATTATGGAGAGCAGATCAGGCTATTGACTAGCATAGTGGTAGGGCAGCGCCGGCAGGAGCAGGTAGCTAACCCTAGAGCCGACAGTTTGAGGATTCGGGATTTTCTGGGTTGTAGTCCACCCGAGTTCTATGGTTCGAGATCTGAGGATGATCCTCAGGAGTTCGTTCGGCAGCTGCAACGGACTATGCAGGTGCTTAGGGCCTCGGAGACAGAGTCAGTTGTGTTAGCTTCTTATCGGTTACGCGATATTGCGTTGAACTGGTTTGAGTCTTGGGAGCTGTCGAGGGGTGTGGGTGCTCGTCCAGCAGTTTGGAATGAGTTCACGGAGGCCTTTCTTGATCACTTTTTGCCTTCTGAGATGAGGAGAGCCCGTGTTGATAGGTTCTTATCACTGAGGCAGAATGGGAGGACTATCAGAGAGTACAACCTGGAGTTTGATTCATTGGCCAGGTATGCGACCACTATTGTAGCTGACATGGCGGATAGAGTTCACCGCTATGTGATGGGGCTAGACCATTATATGATTACTGCATGCCTGGGAGTGGCCCTCCAACCAGGTATGGATATTTCCAGGATGCAGGTATATGCGCGGATCGAGGCGAGAGAGAGGAGACTTGACGCGATCCAAGAGGGCGGGGCGGTAGGGTTCCTGTTACACCCCGTAAGTCCAGGACATGTATAAGAGAATGTACGTAAGAAAACAAGACTTGGAATTTGGTACGAAAGGAAGAATTGTTTTTCCGGCGGGAAATCTTCCGAACGTCGGAAAGGAAAAATGTTTGTTGTTGAGAATTGGATTCTCAAAATGCATTATTTGAAGAGTATGGAACTTATTAGCATTATGGAAATTTATTTTACGATTTGGTCACGTGGGCCCACCCGAGGAATTTTACGTTTGCGGCCCACGAGGGTTACGGAATTTTATGGACGAATGAGAGGGCGACACGTGGCACCCCCACACTTGGTCTTGGTCGAATTTTGCAAGGCTAAAATGGTCATTTACCATGGTGGAAGATAAGTCTTGCTAAGCTTGAGATTGTTGACCAAGTCAACTTGTCCACTTGGCTATTATCCATGTGATCTTCATCTTAGCCACCCATCTGTTTAAGTCTAAGCCATCCAATGTGTTATATAAGCTTACTACTAGTGCAAGACTAGTCTTGAAAACTTAGAAAAATTGAGAGAACCTTGTGCCAAGAACAAGAGCTCTCGGGTTCACCCTAATCCCCACACAAAAAAATTTCAATTTTGTTCCATTATTCACAAGACTTTAACCCAATTTCCCTAAGGGTATTGTAAGGATATCTCAATAGAAAGATTTTGGAAAAACGGCGTTTTCGTATTAGTCGCAAGGCGGAAACTTAAGGAGTTCTTCAACTTTGAAGTTGGAACTTGAAGATGGGTTCTTCATAGGCTTCTAAGGAGTGCTTGGAGCGGATTGGAACTTAAGGAAAGGAGCTAAGAATTGCTAAGGAGCGACTTTGAATCTTGGATATTTTAAGGGCTTATAAAGGTGTAAATTTTGTCGTTTTAGTAATTAAGATTTACTTGTTGTAGTAGCTATGGATATTAGCAAGCATGAGGTGTATATTATGAAGTTTGATAAGTATATTGGCTATTGGAACCCTAATCCGAAAACTAGCATGTTTAGCCTTAAGATTACATTTCAAGTTGATTATTAGTTTAAGTCGTCGCATGTTGTATAAAGAAGGAAATTGTAGTTGTTGAAGTTGTTTATGACTATATAACATGCTAGACCTTAGAACTTGGAATTGGAAAAGGATTGGAAAAGACTTTGAATTGTTGGTTATGTTGTTGGCCGAGAATGGCTTGAATATGGAACTACTTCGTATTAATTGTGGGGCGGAATTTTACACGTATTGTAAGGCGTGTAATCCCCTTTGTTTGGTTGTTGTTTTGAGCCTTAAATGTGGCGTGTTGGTTATTGTATTCGGCCTTGAAAAAGGTGGCAAAGTGAGTAGAAACAAAGGAAGTGCTGCCCGATTTTCCGTAGAATTAGAGACCGTATACTTAGTATTATTCTACGTTAGAGACTAGAAATTGATAGTCATGTTGTGACCATTATAGGTTGACAATTCTACGTACGGCGTATTCGGCTTAGCTTGTGGATTTAGCCGAAAAGGTATGTGAACTATCTCATCTTCTAGCATGATTCCTTAAGATAAAGAAAGTATGTCCTACTCCTTAAATGATCCATTCCTTGGTTATATTTGGATTGCCTAAAATAGAATTTGTTCTATGTACTTCCTTGATTGTACCTTGATGTTTAAAGTGTAAGTTGTATAATCCATTTCCTTAGTGAAGTTTGGATTCTTAAAAGTGAAAGTATTTTACCTAAAGTACATAGAGTCTTGAAAAGTGTTTCCAAATCTTTTGGCTAGTGCCTTAATTCCAAAACCTAAAGGTCATTATAATGACTTTAGGGGAGTCAAAGGAGTGATTTACTTACTTGTTTTAAAAGAGGAGAAGTGACATGATTTAAGAGAAGTAACTTGTTTTAGAGGTGTGAGTTACTTGAGGTTTAAAAGTAGAAGAAACTTGTTTTCTAAATATTAAGAGACTTGTAGTATTAAGAAAGTTGAGAACTTGATTTGTAAGTATGTGATACTTGGTTTTAATAGTATAAGTCTCTTGGTTATAAAAGGAATGGATATGTCTAAAACCATAAAGGGTTATAACGGCTTTATGGGAAGTTGGTTATAACGGCTTTATGGAAGGTTAAGAAAGTTGTCTATTTTGATTAATGGGCATAAGTTGCCTAGATTGTGAAAATTTGAAGTTTCTTGATTTCAAGCTTTGAAATGAGTTTTCTAAAAGTGTAGTAACTTACTTTGAAAAATAGACATGCCTTGATACTACGGGTGTTAGTATCTTGGGGTTTTACATAAAAATGAGTCTTTTGAAAAGAATGTACGTACGTAGTACTTTGGCTTATTTAATTGAGAATTATTCTATGTGTGCCTTGATAAGTACTTTGTCTTGTTTAATTGAGAATTATTCTATGTGTGCCTTGATAAGTACTTGGGCTTGTTTAATTGAGAATTATTCTATGTGTGCCTTGATAAGTACTTTGGCTTGTTTAAATGAGAATTATTCTCTAAGTGCCTTGAGTTTATAAAATGAAAGTCTATAGATTTTATGAACTTGCCTGTGTGTGCTGGCGATAGCCTTTGACTGCAAGTATTATGTTTTATTACGTTGCCGCGACTCTAGGTTGAAGGGTCGGCTGTCTTGTTGTAGGATTACTTGGACGTACCGACAGTGATGTGGGATTCCACGGGTATGCTTCCATTATTTGTATTACCCCTTGGACATGCTTATACGATGTGGGATTAGGCGTGACCGAGGCGGGTTAGATTCCCGGATCTTTATAAAAGACATGTTAGTGCCTTAAGTAAACTAAAATGAGAGTGTATATGAATAAGACTAATAAGATGTTACACCCCGTAGTTCCAGGGTATGTATACGAGGACGTACGTACGAGAATACGACAGTAAAATTGGAAAGGAAGAAAGATGTGATTTTTCGACGGAAAAGTTTCCGGATTTTGTGAAGGAAAATGTTCGTTAAAGGGAATTGGATTCCCAGATTTGGTATTTGGACTTTTTGGAATATTTGAGAATTATGAAATTTTATTTCCGAAATTGGTCACGTGGGGCCACTGGAAAATTCTGATTTGTAGGCCCACTTTATTTTCGGATTTTTGGCATTACGGATATTTTCGGAAGATGAAATATTTTGGACGAGTAGGGGGCGACACGTGTCACCCCCGTGTGGCCATGTTGGTCGAATTGGAGAAGGACAAGTGGCACGTTTTTTTGGTGGACAAGTGGCCCATTTTTGTGGTGGCCACTTGTCCCATTTTTGTGGTAGCCAAATGGTTGGCCAACTACCCACACACATGTACCCCATCCTCACCATCCACTTGCCAAGATCTTGGCCATTGATTTCCCTATGAATACCCCTTGTGTGCAAGACTTTATTTCATCCACATTAGAAAGTTTCCAAGGCAAAAAAATTCCCCTCCCTCCCTTAGTGAGTTCTCGTCCAAACACCCCCCCCCACCTTGAGTAGAATTCTTCAAGTATTGTTGTTATTCCAAATACTTTAGCCTAAATCCCTTGTGGTATTCCAAAAAAAATCCCAACATAAGAGCCCGGAAATACTACTTTATTCCATAGTCGCAAAATGAAGCCCTAGAAAAATCTTCATAGCTTAGATGAAGTGTTAAGAGAAGTTGTTTAGAAACTTCTAAGGATTGCTTGGAGCGAGTTGGAGCGTAAGGAATTGGAGCTTAACGTTGCTCAGGATCGACTTATTTCTTGGATAATTTTGGGCTTATCGAGGTAATTACCTATGTCCCCCTATTGTAATTGGAGATTACATGTTGTAGTAGTGTAGAATTGAGTATAAGATATATTGGAAGGATGATTATAAAGAATTGAACTGTATTTACAGTAGACTTGTAGTATTATTGTGGAGTAGAATTGTACACGTCCGGTTAGACGTGTAACCCCCCCCCCCCCACCCGGGATTGTTGGTTTGGTAGCAGGCCTCATTAGAGGAGGAGATTTTTGTGGTTGCGGGGGGGGAGGTGCTGCCGAATTTTCCGTAGAATAAGGAATCTTGTATCTAGAATTATTCTACAAAGAGATCTAGAGGTTGATAGACGTTTTGTGGCCTTTATAGGTTGAAGTACTACGAGTAGTGTATTCTACTTGAAGGGTGGAAAAGGCGAGCAAGGTTAGAGTACGTGGAGCGTTTTGCTAATTGACGATAATCGTCGCGAGGTATGTGAACCTCTTCCTATCTTTTCTAGCATGATTGTTGTGAACTATGTAGTACGGTAGACGTACATGTGCTAAATGAATTTGGTTGGTTTAAAACATAAAGTGTTATAACGGTTTTATGGGAAGTTTGCTATAACAACTTTATGTAGGTAAAGAAATGGTTTGTGGTTTTTAAAAGATAAGAGACTTGACTTATAAATGACTTGATGTGAAATATTAAGGAACTTGATTTCTAAAAGAAAAGAGACTTGAGGAATCGAAGAGTTTTTGGTTTAAAAGAAAGACATGGTTTTGTCTTAAATTGGTTTAAAACATAAAGTGTTATAACAGCTTTATGGGAAGTTAGTTATAACGACTTTATGAAAACAAAATAATGGTTTTATCATTAGTTTTAAAATGGTAACTTGACTTTAAAAGGAGAAGTGTTTTGGTCTAAAAAGAAGGCATAGTATTGTCTTAATTTGGTTTAAAAAGGAATGTATGGAAGTTGTTTTGGTTTACTTAAAATGTTAGTCACTCTATTTTGATAATATGGGCATCGGGTGACCTTTGTAAAAGAAATGGATCTTTTAAAAAGAATTTAACGTACGTAGTACTTTGGGGTTAAAACCTGGACTTTGGCATAAAATGAAAGTACCTTGAGTTGTGTGTAACTTGCCTATGTTTGCGTGTGATAGCCTTGTCGTGCTAGTATTGTATTTCTATACCACCGCGTCTCTCGATGGAGGCGGCTGATTTGTTATGATCTTACTTGGGCGTCGGCGGCGACGAGCATTCCACTCGCACGCTTACGTGATTATTATTCCATGGACTAGCTCTCCACGAGGTTTTTACCGATTCGGCTTGGTATCGGTAGTTGGCTCGTACTTGCCGAGGTCGTGGCTGATTCGCTTGGTATCCGTAGTTAGCCTTCAGACTTGCCCGTTCGGTTTGTGACGAAGTCTCGTGATTTCGGCTTGGTATCGGTAGTTAGTTCAGATTGCCCCGCCACCACGGGCGCAGGTGGTATCCGTAGTTGGCTTTGATTGCCCAGGTCGGCTTTGTGGTATGGTTATATAGATTTGTTGGTACGGCTTTGGTATCTGGTAGTTGGCTTCGTACTTGCCGGCCGATTGATGATGCGCTTTGGTATCCGGTAGTTAGCCCGTACTTGCCGCGACGATTTTATGACAGGTGGGACTCGTGTTCATGTGTACTCCTTGGTGTGGTTATCGTGATCAAGCAGTGAGGAAGGTGTTCCACGGCATGATTGATGTTGCGGGCATGAGACCCATAGTTATATTTGAGTGATGACTTTGAGGCGTGAGTCCACGACTGACGTGATCACATATTATATCAGTAGTTTCGTTATCATATATGTCTCTATTTTATATAGACTACTATGATTTCATTCTGATATTTCAGTTTCACATACTTGCTGTTATCTTGACCTCCTTCGGGCTGCGTTCATGCCGCAGTAGAGTACGCGATTGTTGATCCTCGCCATAGGATCACGCGGCGTTTGGGAAGCTCCGTTTCTCAGAGGCTTATCTTTGGTATAGTCTCGCCGTCGTTGTACTTACATTCGGGGTATGGCGGGGCCCCGTCCGTTGTTGTTATAACATTCTTAGAGGTCCGTAGTAATGTTGTGGCGTAGTTTGTAAAAGAGATGAATCGTCGTTCAAGTTTTATTTATATATTCGTAAAGGTAACCGTTTTGGTTAGCTTGCTTTCTTATTTCATTATTGTATATCTTGTTTCATGTAAGTTTTCATTTCCGATTTTCTCGATGTTGTATCACTAGGGTGCCCGGTAAGGCACGATCGCGCCCGTGGTCGGTCGTGACAAAAGTGGTATCGAGCGATTAATCCTCGGAAAGTGTCTGAATCGTATCTAGTAGAGTCTTGATTATCGGTGTGTTGTGCACCACACCTATAATCGAGGCCGCAGGATATTTAGGATTGGTTTCATTCTTCTCACTCGAGATCGTGCCTTAGAGGCGTGTTATAAGTTGGACTCTCCGGCGTATTCTTTGCACCCGTTATGCCTCTACGCAGGCAACGAGCCCGAAGGGCAAGGCAGCAGAGGAGCTACGAGTAGAAAGCAGAGGGTTACGAGGCACGTGCCCGATCATTACGAGATAGTACTTGGATAGCGAGTTTTATGACGCCGCTAGCCCCAAAGAGTTTAGGCGGCAGCGATTTCTCCGAGGCCACGATACCGAGCCTCGCCACGACGGTGAGCCGAGGATATGAGTTACAAGAAATGGCGATTACTAGCTAGGCTTGTGGCTAGGAATGAGGACAGACGAAAGCCGGAGGTTCCGGTAGTACCAGTAATTCACCCTAGATCCGATAGTTGAGATTTCGGGACTTCTTGAGTTGCAGTCCACCCGAGTTCCATGGATCTAGGCGAGGAAGATCATCGTGAGTTTATTCGACGATTCAGCGGATCATGAAAGTGATCAAGACCTCAGAGGCATTTCTTACACACTTCTTGCCCTCGCAGATGAGGAGAGCTCGGGCAGATAGATTTATGAGGTTGAGGCAGAACGGGCGGATGGTTCGGGAATACAATATAGAGTTTGACTTATTAGCTCGTTATGTCCCCGCGTTAGTGGCAGACAAGTGAGGAGAGAATATCCTAGTAGGAGGGATACAGGTGGGATGACTTAGCCTACCAGGTCAGTTGCGGATTCAGTGGATCAGAGAGAAAGGGGTGTTAGCCAGAGGAGGCCACCCCCACTCGGTATGGTCGTTGTGGTAGGGGTTCTTATGGGGAGTGTCGTACTACTTAGATAGCTTGTTAGGCTTGCGGCCAGCAGGGCCATTTTGGGAGAAATTGTCCGAACAGAGGTGGCGCGGATGTTACGACCTTCGGATCGATGGGTGGTTCATCACCTTCTGTAGTTATGCGCCCAGCAGAGCAAGATTTGATTAGAGCGGCAAAGGGAAAGTGAGGCAGTAGTTACAGGGAGATCTTCAGCCTTAAGAGACTTGTTTAGGTTGTTATGGTAGATACATGTGGAGTGCTATGTTCGGTTAGCATGGTGTAAGTTGTGATAAATCCATGGGTAGTGTGAGATGGAAGTAGTAGCTTTCATGACGTGAATCGTAAGATTGTTCGGATCGGGAACGAGAGTTTAGTCTGAAGTGGTCGGGTTGAGGCCATTTTCGCGAGTCAACCCGCAGCCCGAATGTGGTGGGTCGGTTGAGGTGGTCCCGCTAGATGATAGGGTCACGAGGGTGTTAGGCCCAAGTTTATATAACCATCGTACGAGTTTGTGAATGCGTTCGACCAGTAGTAGGGTCGATGGGGTCAGCCCATCTTGTCTTTTAGTCAGGACTGTTTACTCGGCGGAGGGTTATGCGAGATGTTGTTTATCGAAGGTTGTAAGGCGCATCGGGTTCCTACTTTTATTTTTATGGCGGCCAGTGGACCCCGCTTTATGGCTATTTCTTTCGGGAGGTTTTACGAGCGGGGTTAGGAACTCAGTGAGTCTCGATTGCATTCACCTCGGGCGATGGACGAACAGCGATTTTATCCGACATTTGAGGATAGGTTACGGGCGGTGTTTTGATTTCGTGGGTAATCGCGAGGATTATTTGCCTCTTGTTGAGTGAGTATTATACTAGCTACCATTTCAGTATTCGGATGGTGCCTTATGAAGCCTTGTATGGGCGGAAGTGTAGGTTGCCGGTCGATTGGTTCGATGTCGGCAAGGTTCAGATAGTTTGGTCCCTACTTGTTTCAGCAGGATGTGGATAAGGTGAAGCTTATCCAGAAGAAGTTATTAGCAGCTCAGAGTCAACAGAAGTCGTGCGGACGATCGGCGTCGACACTTGGAGTTCAGGTTGACGGTGGGTCTTCTTGAAGGTACCACCCCGGAAGGGTGTGACGAAATTTGGAAAGAAGGGGAAACTTAGCCCGAGGTACTTTGGGCATTTTCAGATAATAGTAGAATAGGCCAGGTTGCCTATAAGTTAGCACTGCCGTCCGACTTAGGAGGCAGTACGTCCGGTATTCCATGTTGCTATGTTTCGGAAGAGTAATCGGAGATCCCTCCAGAGTGTTCCCAGTTAATGATGACCAAGTTAGAGATAGTAACCCCGAGATTTTGGAAACTGAAGCAATGACAGAAATGTGGTAAGTATATGAGGAAGAGTTCGAGTGTACGAGGAGGGTACGACAAGTAAGAAAAGAGGCGAAGATGTGAAGTGTCCTTTTTATAAGTATAGATGTGAAGAAAGTATCCTTTGGACCATGGGTGGAAGTTTTTGTGTTGTTATACACGTTAGGGGTGATTCCTCGTTGGCTTGGATTGAGTTTTGCGCGTATGTTATATTATGGCCATGTGTGGCATAATTGGTTTTGTAAGTATAGTAGTGAAGACTATACCGGCGCTTGTATGATTAGAGGCTTAGAAGGAACATTCGGGACGAATGTTTCTAAGGGGGGAAGAATGTTACACCCCGTAGTTCCAGGGTATGTATACGAGGACGTACGTACGAGAATACGATAAGAAATTGGAAAGGAAGAAAGATGTGATTTTTCGACGGAAAAGTTTCCGGATTTTGTGAAGGAAAAATGTTCGTTAAAGGGAATTGGATTCCCAGATTTGGTATTTGGACTTTTTGGAATATTTGAGAATTATGAAATTTTATTTCCGAAATTGGTCACGTGGGGCCCACGGGAAAATTTACGGTTTTGTGGGGCCCACTTTATTTTCGGATTTTTGGCATTACGGATATTTTCGGAAGATGAAATATTTTGGACGAGTAGGGGGGCGACACGTGTCACCCCCGTGTGGCCATGTTGGCCGAATTGGAGAAGGATAAGTGGCACGTTTTTTTGGTGGACAAGTGGCCCATTTTTGTGGCGGCCACTTGTCCCATTTTTGTGGTAGCCAAATGGTTGGCCAACTACCTACACACATGTACCCCATCCTCACCATCCACTTGCCTAGATCTTGGCCATTGATTTCCCTATAAATACCCCTTGTGTGCAAGACTTTATTTCATCCACATTAGAAAGTTTCCAAGGCAAAAAATTCCCCTCCCTCCCTTAGTGAGTTCTCGTCCAAACACCCCCCCACCTTGAGTAGAATTCTTCAAGTATTGTTGTTATTCCAAATACTTTAGCCTAAATCCCTTGTGGTATTCCAAAAAAAATCCCAACATAAGAGCCCGGAAATACTACTTTATTCCATAGTCGCAAAATGAAGCCCTAGAAAAATCTTCATAGCTGTTATACCCCGTATTTTCCAGAGTATGTACGTGAGGGCGTACGTACAAAAGTTTAAGCCTTAAAGTAGACTAAGGGACGAAATTTTGTGCACAACTTGCGAAAAGAATCGTTTTCCGACGAAACGTTTTCCGGACTTTGCGAAGGGAAAATTACGGCTATGTCATTTATTATTTTTGCGGATTTTTCCGAGAGACGAAATATTTTGGACCAACGGGAGGGTGACATGCGTCACCCTCAAAGTGGACGGCAAAAGAGCTTGAGTTGGCACGTTTTTTGCCTTGTGTTTTGTCAAGGATTAGGTAGGATATTTTTGGTGGTAGATGGATAAGGTACACTTGCCCAAATCCTCACCCTCCACTTGCCCCCCACTTGTCTTGATCTTGGCCATTGATTGGCCTATAAATACCCCCCTTAGTTGAAGACTTCTTCATCCACAAATTAATTTCTAAGTCTTGAAATTTCCTCCCCTTTGATAGGCTTTCGTCCAAAGCCTCCCCCCTTTGAGAGGCCTTGGCCAAGTACCCCTGCCTAGTTGTTTTCGTAAAATACCCCCCCCCCACCTTTGTAGAAAAATACTCTCCAAGTATTGTTACTATTCCCAAATACTTTAGCCCAAATACCTTGTAGTACTTTCCAAAGTTACCTCTATACGTAGAGCCCGGAAATACTACTATATTCCCTTAAGTCACAAAAACGAAACCCTAAGGAAATCTTCATAGCCGGTTGAAGTGTTAAGTAGAAGTTGCGTAGAACTTCTAAGGGTTGTTTGGAGCGGGTTGGAGCGCCCAGAGTAG
Source organism: Przewalskia tangutica (assembly GCA_029844215.1). Lineage (NCBI taxonomy): Eukaryota > Viridiplantae > Streptophyta > Magnoliopsida > Solanales > Solanaceae > Przewalskia > Przewalskia tangutica. The sequence continues at coordinate 6,600,830 of JAQGDG010000026.1, read as the reverse complement.
GAGCTAAACGTCGCTCAGGATCGACATATAAACTTGGATAATTTTGGGCTTATCGAGGTAAATACTCTTGTCCTTCTATTGTAATTGGAAATTACATAATGTAGTTGTATAGAAGTGAGTATAAGACGTATATAAGGATGGTATAAAAGAAGAGAATTGAATTGAAATCACATCAGAAGAATATTAAAGAATAAGACCGAATCAGACTTACATGGGGTATTTACTGATGAGAATTGTATAGTTTGACGGGTAGGGAAGTGCTGCCCAATTTTCCGTAGAATAAGGAATCTGTACCTAGAATTATTCTACAGAGTAGTCTGGACGTTGATAGACTTATATGACCATTATAGGTTGAAGTACGGCGAGTAGCGTATTCTACTCGAAGGGTGGAAAGGGCTAGCCGGATTACAGTACTTTGGAGCTATTTGCTTATAGTCGATAATCGTCGCGAGGTATGTGATTCTTCCTATACTCTTGAGCATGATATTTTAAAAGTATATATATAGTACGGTAGACGTACGTGTGTTAACTGAACGTAGTTTTACGGCAATGTCTTTTGACTTAAGCCTGAATAATAAGAATCTTGAAGTATTTCAAAATAATTAAGAAACCTTTTTGAAAGAAGAGTAACACTTGGTTTTAAAAGCTAAGAGTTATACTAGCTTTATGGGAAGTTAGGTATAACGACTTAAGAGAGATAAAAAGAATGGTTATTGATTTTAGAAGTTAAGAGACTTGATCTTAAAAGATAAGAGACTTGACTTAATTGATTTAATATGAATTTTGTTAATAAACGTGAAACCTCATTCGTGAGTAATGAGCACTTGGTTTGTAAAAGGAATAATGTTTTACTGATTTCGGAAATGAGAATAAGTATCGAACAAACCACAGCAGCGTTAATAAAGGGAAATGTATTGACTAATAAAGTATTATTAAAACCAGTAGAAACCTCCATCTGCATAGAAGCTAAGATGAGACAAAATGATATTACATTTCCTAGATCATGGCTGCTTTAATTAGATTGTTATGAACAAGAATAACCTACTCACACATAAGGCATATATTACTCAGTTGTTTTAAAAGAGAATTATGTTATTAAAATGATTAAGATTATGAACTATGAAATCTTTCGAATAAAAGACGTGAATATTTGAAAATTAGGCAAACTTGAACTTTTGAAAAAGAATGTTGTTACTTGACTTTAAGAAGGAAAGTGTTTTGGTTTAACAAAGAAGGGCACAATATTACCTTAGTTTTTTTAAAGGGAAAATATGGTATCATCTTAATCTGTCTTAAAGGAGCGTTTAAATGTTATGACCACTCGACTACCGCGTTCATGAGATGAACCGAGAATGTATTCCACTCGACTACCGCGTCCATGGGATGGACCGGGAATGTATTTCACTCGACTACCGCGTTCATGAGATGAACCGGGAATGTATTTCACTCGACTACCGCGTTCATGAGATGAACCGGGAATGTATTCCACTCGACTACCGCGTTCATGAGATGAACCGGGAATGTATTCCACTCGACTACCGCGTCCATGGGATGGACCGGGAATGTATTTCACTCGACTACCGCGTTCATGAGATGAACCGGGAATGTATTTCACTCGACTACCGCGTTCATGAGATGAACCGGGAATGTATTTCACTCGACTACCGCGTTCATGGATGAGCCGAATGTATTCCACTCGACTACCGCGTCCCATGGGATGGACCGGGAATGTATTTCACTGACTACCGCGTTCATGAGATGAACCGGAATGTATTTCACTCGACTACGCGTTCATGCGAGATGAACCGGAATGTATTTCACTCGACTACGCGTTCATGAGATGAACCGAGAATGTATTCCACTGACTACGCGTCCGCGGATGGACCGGGAATGTATTTCACTCGACTACCGCGTTCATGAGATGAACCGGGAATGTATTTCACTGACCACCGTTGCTCAGAGATGAACGGAATGTATTCCACTCGACTACCGCGTCCGTGGATGGACCGGGAATGTATTTCACTCGACTACCGCGTCGCGAGATGAACCGGAATGTATTTCACTCGACTACCGTTCGCGAGATGAACCGAATGTATTTCACTCGACTACGCGTTCATAGATGAACCGAATGTATTCCACTCGACTACCGCGTCCATGGGATGGACCGAATGTATTTCACTCGACTACCGCGTTCATGAGATGAACCGAATGTATTTCCTCGACTACCGCGTCATGAGATGAACACGAATGTATTTCACACGACTACCGCGTCATGAGATGAACCGAATGTATTCCATACGATGCGAACGGGTCCATGAGATGGGCCGAGACATGTTATACGTATCACACGATTTATACCTAGATCGCTGGCGGTGAGGAAGAAGTTCCACGGCGTGAGGATGACTTGAGGCGTGAGTCCTCGACTGACGAGATCGCTTTTATATGTGAATCGTAGTTTTGTTATCATACATGTCTCTGCTTTATTTAGACAGATGTGATTTCATTTACAAGATTTTGATTTCACATACTTGGTACTGTTATCGACTCTCGGGCCGCGTTCATGCCGCAGTGAGGTACATCGGTTGTGGATCCTCGCCATAGGATCCTGATTGCGTGTTGGAAACCCGTTTCTTCGGAGGCTTATCTTTGGTATGTTACCCTGAGTCTGTAGGTTCTTGTACATTCCGGGGTATGGCGGGGCCCTGTCCCGTCATAGTTGTTGTTTTAAAACTCTTAGAGGTCTGTAGTACTGTTGTGGGCAGAGTTTGTAAAAAGGATAACTGTTCGGGTTTTTATGTTATATATATACAGAAGGCAACTGTTTTGGTTGGCCTGTTTATTTATCATATTTCTTGTTTTATGTTTATGTTTTATTTCCGCTGATTTTCTCTGATGTTGTATCGCTAGGGTGCCCGGGGTAAGGCACGATCTGCCCGGGTCGTGACAAAGTGGTATCGAGCGATTAGTCTCGGAAAGTGTCTACAGACCGTGTCTAGTAGAGTCTTGATTATCGGTGTGTTGTGCACCACATCTATAATCAGGAGGCTATAGGAAATTTAGGATTGGTTTCCATTCTTCTCACTCTGAGATCGTGCCTTAGAGCTGTGTTGTAAGTTGGATTCCCTCTGACGTATTCTTTTGTACCAGTTATGCCTCCGCGTGCAACCAGAGCCCGAAGGCAGGCGGCGCAGAGGAGTCGCGAGTAGAGCACGGAGGGATACCAGGGCAGAGGCCCAGTCTTTGTCACGACCCGAACCCGGGCCCGTGACTGGTGCCTTACCCCGGGCACCCTAGTGATACAACATCAGAGTAATCAGCGGAACATAAAACAATAACATGAAACCAATGCAATAAGACAGTGAAATAAGAAGACAGGCTAACCCAAAAACGGTTACCTTCATAATATATAACAATTTGAACAGTTACATCCCTTTCTACAACTCTGCCCACAACAGTACTACAGACCTCTACGAATGATATGACAACAACGACGGGACAGGGCCCCGTCATACCCCTGAATGTAAGCACCTACAACACAGGGGACTATACCAAGACAAGCCACCGGAGAAACGGAGCTTTCCCAAACGAATCGTGACCCAAGAGCGAGGATCAACGATCGTGTACCTTTACTGCGGCATGAACGCGGCCCGAGGAGGTCGCACAACAGTGCAGTATGTGAAATCGAAAATAAATCGTAAATGAAATCATAGTAGTCTATAAAGCCGGAGACATGTATGATAACCAAACTACGATTCACAATAAATAAGCCATGTCAAGTCGGGGACTCACGCCTCAAAGTCATCACTCAAATATAACTATGGGTCTCACGCCACAACATCAATCATGCCCGTGAGTACCTTCCTCATCGCAGCGATCTATGATATAAAAGCATCAAGGAATACACATGAACACGTGTCCCACGTGTCCTAATAAAACCGCACAGGTAAATGCGAAGGCATAGCCGACTACTAAAACCACGCACCAACAAGGTCATAAAGCGTATCATGAGATCTGTCTGACCATCACATGATCAAAGCCGCCACTCGCGCAGATATCTAATGTGCGCGTCTAGCCACGAACTTCCCGCGACTCGCATAGGCCAATCTCATAGGCCCGCATGGTATAACCCCGCATCGGCGGGTAGCTACTCCTAAGAACCGCACGGACTTCGCGATCCGCATGGCCACATAGACCGCATGCCCATAAAGGACGCAAACTAACACGGAACTCGTAGCTCCGCGATAGGCCCCGGGACCCGCATGAGGTATTCTCGAATCATAGGTCACTAGACCCGCTGAGTCTACCCCGACGGAGGCGACTTAACCTCCGAAAACAAATGGGTGAGTGGTACAATACCAACATAACGGCTGATAGTGAAACTATTTAAGCGCAATCGAGGGGAAACCCCTTTACACAAATATCACAAGATACTAACACACGTAGCATCCTAGCATGTTTATTTAACAAATCAACAAGAAAGTATTACAAGGCTATCACAACCCAACACAATCAAGTTATACACACAAGGTACTTTCTACTATATGATTAACAAGATCGGGTTTTTATCCCCAAAGTACTTCATACATTAACTCTTTAAAAAGATACGTTACGTTCACAAAAGTCACACAATACCCGTAGTATATGAAAATAGAGTGATTATCTTTTGAAGTAAATCAAAACACTTCTCTTTGTAAAATCAAGTAACCACATTCTTTTCCAAACGTTTCAAGTTTGCCTAATTTCAATTACTCAAGTTTCTCATTTTCGAAAGGTTTCGTAGTTCATAGTCTTATTCATTTAAGAATGTAATTCTCTTTTAAACAATCGGAGGAACATAAGCCTTATATGTGAGTAGGTTATTCTTGTTTATAACAATCTTATTACAGCAGCCATGATCTAGGAAATATCATTTTGTCTCATCTTAGCTTCTATGCAGATGGAAGTTTCTCTTAGTTTTATAATACTTAATGTCAAAACATTTCCTTTTATTAACGCTGCAGTGGTTTGTCGATACACATTCGATTTCGAACTCAAGAAACATTCTTAAGCCGTTATACCTAACTTCCCATAAAGCTAGTATAACTCTTAAGTTTTCAAAAACCAAGTATTACTCTTCTTTCAAAATGATTCAAAAATCTTTTGAAATACTTCAAGTTCTTTATTATCACATAACCACCAGCTTATAGTTCAAATCGCTTATCTTTTAAAACCACAAGTATTTTCTTACATACATAAAGTCATTATAACCAACTTCCCATAAAGCCGTTATAACACTTTATGTTTTAGACCAATCAAATACATTTAACACACGTACGCTCACCGTACTACATAGTTACACACATATCATGCTAGAAGAGATAGGAAGAGGTTCACATACCTCGCGACGATTATCGACTAATAGCAAAACGCTCAAGTACCTCAAACCGCGGCTACTCCTTAAGCCAAGTAGATCGCGCCACGCATAGTACTTCCACCTATAAGGCCACAAGCGCTTATTAACATTTAGGTCTCTTCGTAGAACATTCTACGTAAAATTCAAGACCTCCCGCAACAACAGCGTAAATCTCCTCCTCTATCGGGGCCGGCTACCAAGCCAACCAGGGGGGGGTTATACGTCTAATCCGGACGTGCACAATTCTACCTCACAGAAAAGCTACACAAGTCTACTGTAATACAGTCCTATGTAATTACAGTTCAGTACTCTTCTTTAAATTCAGGCTTAAGTCCAAAGACATTGCCACAAAGCTATGTTCAGTTCTATATATAGTACTTCAACTATATATTCTAACAACATGTAATTTCCAATTACAATAGGGGGACAGATAATTACCTCGATAAGCCCATAATTATCCAAGTAGAAATGTCGATCCTGGGCAACGTTTAGCTCCAACTCCGTGCGCTCCAACCCGCTCCAAACCACCCTTAGAAGTTCTAACCAACTTCTACATAACACTCCAACTAACTATGGAGATTTCCCTTAGGGTTTCGGTTTTGTGACTGACGGGAAGTATAATAGTATTTCTGGGCTTTTCGTATAGGTATAACCTTAGAATACTACAAGGTATACGGCTAAGGTAATTTGGGTATAGTAACAATACTTTTGAGAGTATTTCTACCAAGAGGGGGGTATTATACGAAAACAACTAGGCTAGGGGGGGTACCCCACGGCTAGCACCACAAGGAGGGGGGGTGTATACCCCTCGGCCTACCCCACTAGGGGGGGTACTCTCGGCCAAGGGGGGGGGAGAGGGGCTCTCGGCCGAACTCAACACAAAGGGGAGGGAGGAGGATTTTAACACTTAGAAATATTTAGGAATGGATGAACAAGTCTTCCAAGGGGGGGTATTTATAGGACAAGCCAAGGCCAACCAATGGCCAAGATCATGCCAAGTGCATAGCAAGTGTAGGGCCAAGATCTTGCCAAGTGCACCCTAACCAACTAACACACAAAATATCCTACCAACCCTTGACCACAATGGCCACACTTTCGGCCACCTTTACCGCCCACACTCCTCCAATGAGAGGGTGCCAAGTGGCGCCCTCTTGTTGGTCCAACACGTTTCGTCTCTCGGAAAAATCCGCAAAAATAAGAAATGACATAGCCGGAATTTTCCCTACGAAAGCTGTGAAAACGTTTCGTCGAAAAACGACTCTAACCGGGTGTTGTGAACAAATAATTTTCGGCCAAGCCACTTTAAAGTCCAAACTTTTCTATGTACGTCCCACGCATACTCCGGAAATACGGTATAACATTCTCTCTCCAGAAACATTCGTCCCGAATGTTCCTTCTAAGTCTCAAAACAAACGTGTGCCAGTATAGTCTTCACTACTATAATTAGGAGAACAAACCTGCCACACCTGGCCATAGAAACACCCGCGCAAAAATACTTACATCCACGTCCACGAGGAAACACTTCTAACATCACCACCAAACACCTCTCACCGGGGTCTAAAATATACTTCCTTCGCACCTTCTCTTTACCAAAGAAATGATCACATCTATGCTCGCCATACATGCTCGCTTTTTCCCGATACCACTTTTGTCACTTTGCCGCGAGGTTCTAGTGTCACTCCGGCGACCCAACAAAGAGTACCGGGCTGCATGCGATCCCTGAGGCTGTCGTACACTCGAACTCTTACCACATTTCTGATACTGCTTCAGTTTCCAAAACTCGGGGGTTACTATCTCTAACGTGGTCATCATTAATCGAACACTGGATGGATCTCCGATACTTTCCCGAACATAACAATACGAAAGACCGGACATACTGCCTCCTAAGTCGGACGACAAATGCTAACATATAGGCAACCTGGCCTATTCTTCACATGAACTCAAAAGGGCCCAAAGTAACTCGGGCTAAGTTTCCTCTGTTTTCCAAAACTCGTCACACCCTAACCGGGGTGGTACTTTCAAGAAGACCGACCGTCAACCTGAACTCTAAGCGTCGTCGCCGATTATCCGCACGATTTCTCTGAGCTGCCAGAACCTCTTCTAGACAAGCTTTACCCTATCCACAGTCCGGAACAAGCTGAACCAACTATCCGAATCTTGCCAACATCGAACCAATAGACCGGCGACTTACACATCCGCCTCTACAAGGCTTCATGGCGACATCCGAACACCGAAATGGTAGCTTAAACACTCTCCACAGAGACAACAATCCCCACAACTACCCCGAAATCCACACACCGCCCGAGGCGAATGCGATTCGAGACTCACCCGAGTTCTTAACCCGCTTGGTAAAACTTCCAAACAAAACAGCCGCACTGGCTCCACCGTCATGTCATAAGGTGAAGGTAGGCACCCGTGCATCCTTACAACCTTCGATAAATCAACACCGCCGAGTAAACGGTCTTTGCTAAGACAAGGCGGTGACCTCCTCGCCCTACCATCGGGTCGAATGCATCCACTAACTCGTACGTTGGTTAACTAAACTTGGGCCTAACACCCTCGTGACCCTACCACCCGGTGGGACCACCAAAAACTGACCCCACCACCAAACAGGCCGCGGGTTGACCCGCAACATGGCCTCAACCCGTCCCGGCAACGCGCAAAACACTAGCTCCCCGACCCGGAACAATCTCACTAATCACGTTACGAAAACCTAGCGGTCTTCTTAGCTCAACTACCCTCTTTCATTCCACACTACTCAGGGACTTATCCCACAAACATAGCTCACGTGCACTATGCACTCCGATAAGGGTCAAACATAAACATACGTCTTTTACTCGAGATGGCCTTACCTCTAAGGTCTCTACGTATAAAGCTCTAAGGCTCACACTTTCTCTATCCCCCAAAATCTTACTCGGTTAAACAACCATGATTTCCTAATCACAATTTACACACTGCTATCAGAACATAGCACTTAAGGTATACTCACCTTATCACATAAACAAACTCTAGAGGGTTAAAGATATGCATGTATCTACTGCTTCACTCCCCTTAGTCGTTCTAAACAATCCTGCCCCGTAGGGCGCATAGCTAAGGAAGATGACAAACTACCCACCGACCCTGAAGGCTAAGTCCTCCTACAAGGACACTCTTTCGACATCAGACCCTGACGGTCGTAGGTACAACAAGTACCAACTAAAAGACGACATTCCCCGGGATGACGTCATTACACCGTGTGAATACCGAGGAACATCAATCCGCCGGCCGAACCTACGCAGGCGTGGAACCGGAAGCTCTGGAGCTCTGACCAACTCCTGCATACCCCGAACGTCCTGAACCCCGTGGAGGACCTCTCTGCACTGGTGGATGTGCAAATCTAATCCGCTGGTGAGGTGACTCGCCTCGAAAGTTACCAAAGGACCTTGCTGCTCGCCCTTCTCGCTGTCCTTTGTTAACCCGTCGATCTCTACGTTTTCGCCTGCGCATAAGCCCGCATACGTGCCATGCTCAAGCCTAATCAAGAATTACTCGCACAACCTCTCTTAGGTAGTCATCAAGACTCGCGGTACATCGGTATACTCGTAGCCAAATCTATGCTAGTAATGTGGTCGCTCTTTGCAATCTATATTCTCGCCCACGGCCGTGAATGAAGGTTCAAATGTCATGGCCGCAGAGGAACCGCCGCGGCTAAACTCTCTTGGGGCTGACGTCGCAGAACTCCCGAACGGCACCTAACTCGGTGATGGTTGGGCTCAGGCTCCTCAGAACCTCTCAGTACTCAACTCGCAGCCCTCGGCCGCTTGCCTCTGGGCGGGTTGCCCTACGCGAGGCATAGCGGTAAGGGAAAGAAATACGTTAGAGGTCCAACTTACAACACAGCTCTAAGGCACGATCTGAGTGAGAAGAATAGAAACCAATCCTAAATATCCTATAGCCTCCGATTATTGGTGTGGTGCACAACACACCGATAATCAAGACTTCTTGGATCGATGCGTCAGACACTTTCCGAGGATTAATCGCTCGATACCACTTTTGTCACGACCAACCGGCCCGTGACTGGTGCCTTACCCCGGGCACCCTAGTGATACAACATCAGAGTAATCAGCGGAACATAAAACAATAACATGAAACCAATGCAATAAGACAGTGAAATAAGAAGACAGGCTAACCCAAAAACGGTTACCTTCATAATATATAACAATTTGAACAGTTACATCCCTTTCTACAACTCTGCCCACAACAGTACTACAGACCTCTACGAATGATATGACAACAACGACGGGACAGGGCCCCGTCATACCCCTGAATGTAAGCACCTACAACACAGGGGACTATACCAAGACAAGCCACCGGAGAAACGGAGCTTTCCCAAACGCTGAACTGTGACCCCAAGAGCGAGGATCAACGACTGGTGTACCTTTACCTGCGGCATGAACGCACTTCAAGCGAGGTCAAGACAACAAAAGAGTATGTGAAATCAAAATAAATCAGAAATGAAATCATAGTAGTCTATAAAGCGGGAGACATGTATGATAACCAAACTACGATTCACAATAAATAAGGCCATGTCAAGTCGTGGCTCACGCCTCAAAGTCATCACTCAAATATAACTATGGGTCTCACGCCCACAACATCAATCATGCGTGAGTACCTTCCTCACCGCCAGCGATCTATGATATAAAAGCATCAAGGAATACACATGAACACCGTGTCCCACCTGTGTCCTAATAAAACCGCTGGTGGTAAGTGCGAAGGCATAGCCGACTACTAAAACCCACGCACCAACAAGGTCATAAACAAAATCATGAGATCTGTCTAGACCGTCACATGATCAAAGCTGGCCACTCGCCCGCAGTATCTAATGTGCGCGTCTAGCCCTGGAACTTCCCGCAGCTCCGCATAGGCCAATCTCATAGGCCCGCATGAGGTATAACCCCGCATCGAGGGTAGCTACTCCCCGGCAACCGCCTGGACTTCGCAGTCCGCATGGCCACATAGACCGCATGCCCATAAAGGACGCAAACTAACCTGGAACTCTCGTAGCTCCGCATAGGCCCCTGGGACCCGCATGAGGTATTCTCGAATCATAGGTCACTAGACCCGCCTGAGTCTACCCCGCATCGGAGGGCAGCTTAACCTCCGGAAACAGTCAGGGTGAGTGGTACAATACCAACATAACGGCTGATAGTGAAACTATTTAAGCGCAATCGAGGGGAAACCCCTTTACACAAATATCACAAGATACTAACACACGTAGCATCCTAGCATGTTTATTTAACAAATCAACAAGAAAGTATTACAAGGCTATCACAACCCAACACAATCAAGTTATACACACAAGGCACTTTCTACTATATGATTAACAAGATCGGGTTTTTATCCCCAAAGTACTTCATACATTAACTCTTTAAAAAGATACGTTACGTTCACAAAAGTCACACAATACCCGTAGTATATGAAAATAGAGTGATTATCTTTTGAAGTAAATCAAAACACTTCTCTTTGTAAAATCAAGTAACCACATTCTTTTCCAAACGTTTCAAGTTTGCCTAATTTCAATTACTCAAGTTTCTCATTTTCGAAAGGTTTCGTAGTTCATAGTCTTATTCATTTAAGAATGTAATTCTCTTTTAAACAATCGGAGGAACATAAGCCTTATATGTGAGTAGGTTATTCTTGTTTATAACAATCTTATTACGACCATGATCTAGAAATATCATTTTGTCTCATCTTAGCTTCTATGCAGATGGAAGTTTCTCTTGGTTTTTATAATACTTAATCACAAAACATTTCCTTTTATTAACGCCTGCGATGGTTTGTCGATACACATTCGATTTCGAACTCAAGAAACATTCTTAAGCCGTTATACCTAACTTCCCATAAAGCTAGTATAACTCTTAAGTTTTCAAAAACCAAGTATTACTCTTCTTTCAAAATGATTCAAAAATCTTTTGAAATACTTCAAGTTCTTTATTATCACATAACCAGCCAGTTATAGTTCAAATCAGTTATCTTTTAAAAACCACAAGTATTTTCTTACATACATAAAGCTGTTATAACCAACTTCCCATAAAGCCGTTATAACACTTTATGTTTTAGACCAATCAAATACATTTAACACGTACGCGTCTACCGTACTACATAGTTACACACATATCATGCTAGAAGAGATAGGAAGAGGTTCACATACCTCGCGACGATTATCGACTAATAGCAAAACGCTCCAAGTACCTCAAACCGCCGGCTACTCCTTAAGCCAAGTAGATCGCGCCACGCATAGTACTTCCACCTATAAGGCCACAAGGCGCTTATTAACATTTAGGTCTCTTCGTAGAACATTCTACAGAAAATTCGGCAGCACCTCCCCCCCCCCCGCAACAGCGTAAATCTCCTCCTCTAACGGGGCCGGCTACCAAGCCAACCAGGGGGGGGGGTTATACGTCTAATCCGGACGTGCACAATTCTACCTCACAGAAAAGCTACACAAGTTCATCAGAATACACCCTATGTAATTACGAACAAGATTTTCTTTAAATTCAGGCTTAAGTCCAAAGACATTGCCACAAAGCTATGTTCAGTTCTATATATAGTACTTCAACTATATATTCTAACAACATGTAATTTCCAATTACAATAGGGGGACAGATAATTACCTCGATAAGCCCATAATTATCCAAGTAGAAATGTCGATCCTGGGCAACGTTTAGCTCCAACTCCGTGCGCTCAACCCGCTCCAAACCACCCTTAGAAGTTCTAACCAACTTCTATATAACACTCCAACTAACTATGGAGATTTCCCTTAGGGTTTCGGTTTTGTGGACCGACGGAAGTATAATAGTATTTACGGCTTTTCGTATAGGTATAACCTTAGAATACTACAAGGTATACGGCTAAGGTAATTTGGGTATAGTAACAATACTTTTGAGAGTATTTCTACCAAGAGGGGGGTATTATACGAAAACAACTAGGCTAGGGGGGTACCCCACGGCTAGTACCACAAGGAGGGGGGGTGTATACCCCTCGGCCTACCCCACTAGGGTACTCTCGCCAAGGGGGGAGAGGGGCTCTCACGAACTCAACACAAAGGGGAGGGAGGAGGATTTTAACACTTAGAAATATTTAGGAATGAATGAACAAGTCTTCCAAAGGGGGGTATTTATAGGACAAGCCAAGGCCAACCAATGGCCAAGATCATGCCAAGTGCATAGCAAGTGTAGGGCCAAGATCTTGCCAAGTGCACCCTAACCAACTAACACACAAAATATCCTACCAACCCTTGACCACAATGGCCACACTTTCGGCCACCTTTACCGCCCACACTCCTCCAATGAGAGGGTGCCAAGTGGCGCCCTCTTGTTGGTCCAACACGTTTCGTCTCTCGGAAAAATCCGCAAAAATAAGAAATGACATAGCCTGAATTTTCCCTACGAAAGTTGTGAAAACGCTTCGAAAAACGACTCTAACCGTGTTGTGAACAAATAATTTTCGCCAAGCCACTTTAAAGTCCAAACTTTTCACGCACGTCCCACGCACATACTCCGAAATACGGGTATAAAGTCTTTACCGAGATAGTGCTTGACGGCGAGTTTTGACCCGCCAAAATTTCCAACAGAGTTTAGAGCGCGTGGCGGTGGTTGAGACCACGATGCACGAGCCTCGGTCCACACTGGAGCAGAGAGAATGGTTACAGGGAGATGGCCCAGTTACTGGCCAGGATCGTGGCCAGACATGAGGATAGGCTGGATGCAGCAGTTCCAGTTCCAGTAGTACCCGTGGTTCACCCGAGGTCAGATAGTTTGAGACTGCGGGACTTTCTGAGTTGCAGCCCGCCAGAGTTTTATGGGTCGAGGCCTGAGGATGATCCGCAGGAGTTCATCCAAGCGATTCTGACGGATCATGAGAGTGATCAAGGCTTCGGAGACCGAGTCGGTGGTCTTAGGTTCGCATCGGCTGCGTGATACTGCAGTCGACTGGTTTGATTCGTGGGAGTTGTCCCGGGGAGAGTATGCACTACCAGCCGTATGGGACGAGTTCTCAGGGGCATTTCTCGCACATTTCTTGCCTCCACAGATGAGAAGGGCTCGGGCCGACAGATTTTTGACGTTGAGGCAGACCGGGCGTACGGTTCGGGAGTACAATGTGGAGTTTGACTCATTAGCTCGGTACGTCCCCGCATTGGTAGCCGACATGGAGGACAGAGTGCACCGCTACGTCACCGGGCTCGATGACTACTTGGCAGAGGCTTGTTCGGGTGTAGCTCTTCAGCCGGGCATGGACATTGCCCGCATGCAGGCTTATGCACTGGGATGTGAGGAGCGGAGAGGTCGACGGAATGACCGAGATCAGCAGAAGAGGGCCAGGACAGCAGGGTCCTTTGGTAACTTTCGAGGCGGACCGCCTCAGCAGCAGGCTAGTTATGTACCTCCGCCAAGATGCAGTGGTCCTCCGCGTCTTGAGACGCTCGGTATTCGAGCTGGTCGAGCTCCATGGCTTCAGGTTCTGAGATATACGGGTTCTAGCCAGATTCATGTCCCCTCGGTGTGCACGCGATGTGCAAGCGTCCATCCCGGGAATGTCATCTTCATCGGGTGCTTGTTTCACCTGCGGCCGTCAGGGCCATGTGACGAGAGACTGTGCTTATAGGAGGGGTACAAGCAGAATGACGCAGCCTACCGGGTCAGTGGCAGGATCATCGCCTTCTACAGCTATGCGCCCTGCAGGGCAGGCCTATGATTAGAGTGGAGCAGATGGTACAGGTATATTCTTACCCCTCTAGAGATTAGTATGCGTTGATATTATGGTGAAGTGTTAAGTATTATGTTCAGATAGCATTATGTTAAAATGGTGATTAGAAACATGGTTAGTTAGAAGGGTAAGTTTGGGGACAGGGAAAGTGTAAGCCTTAGAGTTTTTACGTAGAGACCTTAGATGCGAGGCCATCTTGAGTAAGATCTATGTTTATGTTGACCTTTGTCGGGGTGCATTGTATACGTGGGATATATTTGCGTGATAAGTCCCTGAGTGGTATAAAATGAGAGGGTAGTCGAGCTAAGAAGACCACTAGGTTTTCGTGACTTGATTTGTGAGATTGTTCCGGATCGGGGGAACAAGTGTTTGGCACGATAGCGGGTCGGGTTGAGGACCATTCGCGGGTCAACCCGCGGCCTGTTTTGTGGTGGGGTCAGTTCGGGGTGGTCCCGCCAGGTGGTAGGGTCACGAGGGTGCTAGGCCCAGGTTTAGGTAACCATCGTATGAGTTCGTGGATATGTTCGACCAGAATCGGATCGGGAGGGCCGGGAATGGCCTTAAAGGAATTTGAGGCTAGTAAGGTGACCAAGTTTGGGGGTAGTGACTCCAAAGTTTTGGAAACTGAAGCGATGAATGAAGTATGGTCCGTATACTAGAAAGAGTTCAAGTGTTCGAGAAGAGTACGACGAGTAAGGAAAGAAGTGAACATGTGCTAAGAAAATATAAATGATCATTTTGTTGTGAAGAAAAGGTGCGAAGAGGATATCTTTTAGACCAAGGGTGGAAGCTTTTGTGATGTAGGAATGATTCCTCGTTGACTTGGGTTAAGTATTTGCGCGTGTGTTATTTTGTGGCCAGGTGTGGCATTGACAACTTGTTATGAGGAACTTTATCATTATCTGTCTTGAGAAGGAACATTCGGGACGAATGTTTCTAAGGAGGGGAGAATGTTATACCCCGTATTTTCCAGTATGTAATGAGGCGTGCACGTCAAAAGTTTAAGCCTTAAAGTAGACTAAGGGACGAAATTTTGTGCACAACTAGCGAAAAGAATCGTTTTCCGACGAAACGTTTTCCGGACTTTGCGAAGGGAAAATTACGGCTATGTCATTTATTATTTTTGCGGATTTTTCCGAGAGATGAAATATTTTGGACCAACGGGAGGGTGACATGCGTCACCCTCAAAGTGGACGGCAAAAGAGCTTGAGTTGGCACGTTTTTTGCCTTGTGTTTTTTCAAGGATTAGGTAGGATATTTTTGGTGGTAGATGGATAAGGTACACTTGCCCAAATCCTCACTGTTATACCCCGTATTTCCAGAGTATGTACGTGGGGACGTACGTAGAAATTTTCGAACTACAAAGTGGCTTGGCCGAATTAATTTTGCTCACAACACCCGATTAGAGTCGTTTTTTCGACGGTTTCCACGACTTTTGTTGGGAAAATTCCGGCTATGTCATATTTAATTTTCGGATTTTTCCGAGACGAAACATTTTGGACCAACGGGAGGGTGACATGTGTCACCCTCACATTGGAAGAGGTTGGACGGCCAAATGGCTAAGCTTGCACGTTTTTTGTGCTTGTTTGGTCAAGGGGAGTTGGTAGGATATTTGTGTGTGGTAAATCTTGGCCCTACACTTGCACCACACTTGGCTCAATCTTGGCCATTGGTTGGCCTTGGCTTGTACTATAAATACCCCCCTCTTTGAAGACTTTCTTCATCCTAAAAATATTTCTAAGTGTTAAATTCTCCTCCTCTCTTGTGGTGTTCTCGTCCCAGCCTCCCTCTTCCCTTGGCCGAGAGCCCCTCCCCCTTGTGAAGGCCTTGTGGGCCGAGAGTTCTACCCCCCCCCTAGCCTAGTTGTCTCGTATAAATACCCCCCCTTTGTGGTATAGAAATACTCTCCAAAGTATTGTTATAATGTCCAAATACCAGCCCAAATACCTTGTAGTATTCCAAGGTTATACTTATACAAGCCCGGAAAAATACCATTATACTTTCCCTCAGTCTTAAAAACGAAACCCTAAAGAAAAACCTTCATAGTCGGTTGAAGTGTTTAGTAGAAGTTGAGTAGAACTTCTAAGGGTTGTTTGGAGCGGTTTGGAGCACACGGAGTAGGAGCTAAACCTTTCTCAGGCGCGACATTAAACTTGGATAATTTTGGGCTTATCGAGGTAATTACTATCGTCCCTTCATTGTAATTGGAAATTACATGTTGTTAGAATATATAGTTGAAGTATACTATATATAGAACTATACTTAGTATTGTGGCAATGTCTTTTGACTTAAGCCTGAAGAATTAAGAACTGAACTGAACTGTAATTACATAGGACTGTATTACAGTAGACTTGTGTAGCATTACTGTGTTGTAGAATTGTACTCGTCCGGTTAGATGTGTTAACCCCCCCCGGTTGGCTTGATAGCCGGCCTCGATAAAGGAGGAGATTTACGCTGTGGCGGGGGGGGGAGGTGCTGCCGAATTTTCTGTAGAAAGTTCTGCGATGTTAATAAGCGCCTTGTGGCCTTATAGGTTGAAGTACTACGTGTGGCGCGAGTTACTTGGCTTAAGGAGTAGCCGACTGTTTGGAGCGTTTTGCTATTAGTCGGTACTCGTCGCGAGGTATGTGAACCTCTTCCTATCTCTTCTAGCATGATATGTGTGAACTATGTAGTACGGTAGACGTACATGTGTTAACTATGTTTGATTGTTTTAAAACATAAAGTGTTATAACGGCTTTATGGGAAGTTGGTTATAACAGCTTTATGTAGGTAAGAAAATGGGTTGTGGTTTTCGAAAGGTAACTGATTTAATTATAACTGGCTTGTTATGTGTTAATGAAGAACTTGATGTATTTCAAAAGATTTGTGAATCGTTTTGAAAGAGGAGTAATATTTGGGTTTTGAAAAACTTAAGAGTTATACTAGCTTTGTGGGAAGTTAGGTATAACGGCTTAAGAATATTTTACTGATTTCGGAAATCAGAATGTGTATCGACAAACCACTGCAGCGTTAATAACGGAAAATGTATTGACTAATGAATTGTATTATTAAAAACCAGTAGAAACCTCCATCTGCATAGAAACTAAGATGAGACAAAATGATATTACATTTTCTAGATCATGGCTGCTGTAATAAGATTGTTATAAACAAGAATAAACTACTCACATGTTAGGCATATGTTTTAAGGGATTAAAACTATGAACTATGAAACCTTTCTAAAGCAAGAGACTTGAGTAATTGAAAGTAGGCAAACTGGAACTTAGGAAAAGAATGTTGTTACTTGATTTTTTTAAAAGGAAAGTGTTACAGTTTACTTAATAATGTGAATCACTCTAGTTTTATACTACGTATCGGGTGACTTTTATAAAAGGAATGTATCTCTTTAAAAGGACTTAACGTACATAGTACTTAGGTTAAAACCGGACTATGATATAAAATGGAAGTACCTCGAGTTGTGTATAACTTGCTCACGCTTGTTGTTGTGTAACTTGCCTATGCTTGTTGTTGTGTAACTTGCCTATGCTTGTTGTTGTGTAGCTCGCCTATGCTTGTTGAGATAGCATTTGTTGTGCAAGTGTTGATATCGTGACTCGAGAAAGAATGGATCTTTTTATGAAAGTTTAGAAGTATGGTAATTTGCTTGAGCTTGCTTGTGATAGCCTGGTTGCGTGATATATTGTTATTGTGGTTACATGGACATGTCTACACCGATGCTGTATTCCGGGGGCATGTGGCCATGCGGCCGGGTTGATTACCCGATATATGGTTATTACTGTTCCATGGACGTGTCTACACCGATGCTGTATTCCGGGGGCATGTGGCCATGCGGCAGGGTTGACCACCCAGTATATTGTTGTTGAGGTTACATGGGCATGTCTACACCGATGCTGTATTCCGGTACGTGGCCACGCGGCCTTGTCATTATTGTTGCATCATGGACATGCCTACACCGATCTCAGATTCCGGCACGCGGCCGACGCGAACATGATGGATGTTGTGGGCGTGAGTCCCATGGTTATATTTGAGTGGTGACTTTGAGGGCGTGAGTCCCTGACTTGACTGCTTTTATGTTGCGTACTGTATTTTGGTTATCATACATGTCTCCTGTTTTATAGGCTATTATGATTTCATTTACAGTATTTTACAGTTTCGCATACTTGGTACCTGTTGTACTGACCTCCTTCGGGGGGCTGCGTTCATGCCGCAGGTAGAGGTACATCGGTCGTTGATCCCCGCTCTTAGGATCACCGTTCAGCGTATTGGGAAGCTCCGTTTCTCCGGAGGCTTATCTTTTGGTATGTTTCCCTGAGTCGTAGGTTCTTGTACATTCAGGGGTATGGCGGGGCCCTGTCCCGTCATAGTTGTTGTATAAATCTTAGAGGTCTGTAGCACTGTTGTGGGCAGGGTTTGTAAAAAGGATAACTGTTCGGGCTTTTATATATATATATACTGAAGGCAACTGTTTGGTTGGCCTGTTTATTTAGTATGTCTCTCATTTCATGTTTAAAGTTTTTATTTACGGTTTTCTCGATGTTGATCACTAGGGTGCCGGTAAGGCACGACCACGCTCGGATTTCGGTGTGACAAAGTGGTATCGTGAGCGATTAATCCTCGGAAGGTGTCTGCACCGTGTCTAGTAGAGTCTTGATTATCGGTGTGTTGTGCACCACATCTATAATCGTGAGGTCGCAGGACATTTAGGGTTGGTTTCCATTCTTCTCATTCTGAGATCGTGCCTTAGAGCTGTGTTGTAAGTTGGACCCCTCTGACGTATTTCATTTTCACCAGTTATGCCTCCACGCAGGGCGATCCGGGCCGAGAAGGGCAAGGCTGCCGAGGGAGCTGCTAGTATGGTTCAGAGGAGTACGAGGGCGCAGGCCCGGCCAAGACTGAGTAGTGTTTGCACGTCGAGTTTTGCGACGCCGCCAGCCCCAGCAGAGTTTAGAGCGGCGATGGGCCGCCGAGACTACGCACTGAGCCTCCACCCCACACCGGGCAGAGGAGTTGGGGTACAAGGAGATGGCCACCATCGCCGTGATCGTGGCGATATGAGGACAGCCGATGCGGCGATTCAGTTCAGAAGACCTGTGGTGCACCCGAGAGCAGATAGTTTGAGGCTACGAGATTTTCTGAGTTGTAGCCCGCCAGAGTTTTACGGGTCGAGGCCTGAGGATGATCCGCAAGAGTTCATCCGGCAGTTACAGCGGATCATGAGGGTGATCAAGGCATCGGAGACCGAGTCAGTGGTCCTAGGTTCAGACGGCCGCGTGATACCGCAATGATCGGGTTTGATTCGCGAGCTGTCCCGGGAGAGAATGCACTTCCTACATGGACGAGTTCTCAAAGGCTTTTCTTGCACACTTCTTGCCTCCGCAGATAAGGAGGGCTCGGCCATGATTTTTGGTGTCATGCGTAATCCGGCGTGCGGTTCGGGAGTACAATGTGGAGTTCGACTCATTAGCCCGGTATGTCCCCGCATTAGTAGCTAGTATGGAGGATCGAGTGCACCGATATGTTACAGGGCTCGATGATTACCTAGCAGAGAGTTGTTCAGGTGTAGCTCTTCAGCCGGGCATGGACATTGCCCGCATGCAGGCTTATGCACTTGGGGGTGAGGAGCGGAGAAATCGACGGAATGACCAAGGTCAGCATAAGAGGGCCAAGACAGCAGGGTCCTTTGGTGATTTTCGAGGCGGACCGCCTCAGCAGCAGACTAGTTATGCGCCTCCGCCATTTCAGAGTGGTCCTCCGCAGCCTTCGGGACCTTTGGGAGATTCGTGAGCGGTCGTGGCTCCTGTGTTTGATGTTGAGGAGTAGGGGTGTTGGCCAGATGCAGTCACCCCTACCTCGGTGTGGTCGATGTGGTAGACCGCATTTCGGGGAGTGTCGTAGTACGAGGAGCTTGTTATTCTGCGCCGTCGTGGCCATGTGAAGAGAGCGTGCTTATAGGAGAGGTTCAGCAAAGACGACTCACCTTCGTGATCGATGGTGGTTCATCGCTTTCATAGCATGCTGCAGGCGTGCCTATGATTAGAGTGGAGCGGTAGCTTCGTGTATATCCTTAACCTCTGTAGTCTTGGTATCTGTTATGATGATCTAATTATAGTATGATATGTGCGAATAGCGTTCTGTAAATAGGGACTTAGAACACATGGTTAGTTGGGAGGTTAAGTAACGGTTCATGGTAAGTGTGAACCCTAGACTATGTCACGATTGAGACCTTACGAGTGAGGTCGTCTTGAGTAAAAGATCTATTTTATGTTTGACCTTTATCAGAGTGCGTAGTGTGCGTGGGATATATATTTGTGTGATCAGTCCCTGGGTAATGTGAGATGGAAGTGGTAGCTTTCATGACTTGAATAGGTAAGATTGTTCGGATCGAGAACTAGAGAGTTGGCGTGATGGAGGGTCGGGTTGAGGGCGTGTTGCGTGTCAACCCGTAGCCCGGAATGAGCGGGTCAGCTACGGTGGTCCCGCCAGTGGTAGGGTCACGAGGTGCTAGCCCAAGTTTAGATGACCATCGTGCGAAGTTCGTGGATGCGTTCGACCGGTGGTCGGGCCGATGGGGCAGCCATCGTGTTCTTCTGCAGTGGTCGTTCCGGCGGTGTTGGTGTTGTCCGAGAGGTTGTAAGGTCGCACGGGTGCCTACCTTCACCTTATGACAGATGCTGAAGCCCTGGTGGCTATTTTCGTTTTCTAAGAATTTTACCAGCGAGTCGGGAACTCGCAGTCTCAGATCGATTCGCCCCGCCGGTGTTTTGATGTCGTGGTAGCCGTGAGGATCGTTGTCTCCTTTGGAGAGAAGTGTTTTGGCTACCATTTCGTTGTTCGGATGTCGCCTTGTGAAGCCTTGTAAGGCGGAAGTGTAAGTTGCCGGCCGATTGGTTCGATGTTGGCAAGGTTCGATAGTTGGTTCAGCTTGTTCCAAACAGATCGTGGATGTGTACCAGTTTTGGAAATCAAGCGATAAATGTGGTGTGGTACCTTTTGTTGGGTCATTGGGTGTGTGCGACATTATGAAAAAGTGGTATCATTTCTTTGTAAAGAGAAGGTGCGAAGTGTATTGTAGGACCCGAGAGAGGTGGTTGCGGTGATGTTAGAGGTGTTTCTCGTGGAATTGGATGTAAGTATTTTGAGTGGGTGTTTCGTGGCGGATGTGGCGTGTTTGTTCTCGTAAGTATAGTAGTGAAGACTATCTTGCGCGCGCTTGTTTTGAGCCTTAGAAGGAACATTCGGGACGAATGTTTCTAAGGAGGGGAGAATGTTATACCCCGTATTTCCAGAGTATGTACGTGGGGACGTACGTAGAAATTTTCGAACTACAAAGTGGCTTGGCGGAATTAATTTTGCTCACAACACCCGATTAGAGTCGTTTTCGACTAAGCGGTTTCACAGCTTTTGTTGGGAAAATTCGCTATGTCATATTTAATTTTTGCGGATTTTTCCGAGACGAAACATTTTGGATCAACGGGAGGGTGACATGTGTCACCCTCACATTGGAAGAGGTTAGACGCCAAATGGCTAAGCTTGCACGCTTTTTTTGTGCTTGTTTGGTCAAGGAGTTGGTAGGATATTTGTGTGTGGTAAATCTTGCCCTACACTTGCACCACACTTGGCTCAATCTTGGCCATCGTTGGCCTTGGCTTGTACTATAAATACCCCCTCTTTGAAGACTTTCTTCATCCTAAAAATATTTCTAAGTGTTAAATTCTCCTCCTCTCTTGTGGTGTTCTCGCCCTAGCCTCCTCTTCCCTTGGCCGAGAGCCCTCCTCTGTGAAGGCCCTTGTTGGCGAGAGTTCTACCCCCTAGCCTAGTTGTCTCGTATAAATACCCCCTTTGTGGTATAGAAATACTCTCCAAAGTATTGTTATAATGTCCAAATACCTTCGCCCAAATACCTTGTAGTATTCCAAGGTTATACTTATACAAGCCCTAAAAATACCATTATACTTTCCTCAGTCTTAAAAACGAAACCCAAAGAAAAACCTTCATAGTCGGTTGAAGTGTTTAGTAGAAGTTGAGTAGAACTTCTAAGGGTTGTTTGGAGCGGTTTGGAGCACACGAGTAGGAGCTAAACCTTGCTCAGCGCGACATTAAACTTGGATAATTTTGGGCTTATCGAGGTAATTACTATCGTTCTTCGTTGTAATTGGAAATTACATGTTGTTAGAATATATAGTTGAAGTATACTATATATAGAACTATACTTAGTATTGTGGCAATGTCTTTTGACTTAAGCTGAAGAATTAAGAATCGAATCGAATCAGAATTACATAGGATCAGACAAAGAGACTTGGTAGCATTCGTGTTGTAGAATTGTACTCGCCAGTTAGATGTGTTAACCCTCGGTTGGCTTGATGGCCGGCTCGACAGGGAGGAGATTTACGCTGTGGCGGGGGAGGTGCCGCGAATTTTCTCAGAAAGTTCTGCGATGTTAATAAGTCACTGTGGCCTTATAGGTTGAAGTACTACGTGTGGCGCGAGTTACTTGGCTTAAGGAGTAGCCGATCGTTGGAGCGTTTTGCTATTAGTCGACTGCTCGCGAGGTATGTGAACCTCTTCCTATCTCTTCTAGCATGATATGTGTGAACTATGTAGTACGAGACGCATACGTGTTAACTATGTTTGATTGTTTTAAAACATAAAGTGTTATAACGGCTTTATGGGAAGTTGGTTATAACACTTTATGTAGGTAAGAAAATGGGTTGTGGTTTTGAAAGGTAATCGATTTAATTATAAGCGGCTTGTTATGTGTTAATGAAGAACTTGATGTATTTCAAAAGATTTGTGAATCGCTTTGAAAGAGGAGTAATATTTGGTTTTGAAAAACTTAAGAGTTATACTAGCTTTGTGGAAGTTAGGTATAACGGCTTAAGAATATTTTATCGATTTCGAAATCGTAATGTGTATCGACAAACCACCGCAGTTAATAACGGAAAATGTATTGACTAATGAATTGTATTATTAAAACCGTAGAAACCTCCATCCGCATAGAAACTAAGATGAGACAAAATGATATTACATTTTCTAGATCATGGTCATTGTAATAAGATTGTTATAAACAAGAATAAACTACTCACATGTTAGGCATATGTTTTAAGGATTAAAACTATGAACTATGAAACCTTTCTAAAGCAAGAGACTTGAGTAATTGAAAGTAGGCAAACCGAACTTAGGAAAAGAATGTTGTTACTTGATTTTTTTAAAAGAAAAGTGTTCTGGTTTACTTAATAAAGTGAATCACTCTAGTTTTATACTACGGGTCTCGGGTGACTTTTATAAAAGGAATGTATCTCTTTTAAAAGGACTTAACGACTGTAGTACTTTAGGGTTAAAACCCGGACTATGATATAAAATGGAAGTACCTTGAGTTGTGTATAACTTGCTCACGCTTGTTGTCAGGTAACTTGCCCACGCTTGTTGTTGTGTAACTTGCCTATGCTTGTTGTTGTGTAACTTGCCTATGCTTGCCAGTGTAGCTCGCCTATGCTTGTTGAGATAGCATTTGTTGTGCAAGTGTTGATATCAGTGACTCGAGAAAGAATGGATCTTTTTATGAAAGTTTAGAAGTATGGTAATTTGCTTGAGCTTGGTGATAGCCAGTTGCGTGATATATTGTTATTGTGGTTACATGGACACGTCTACACCGACGTCAGATTCCGGCATGTGGTTACGCGCCGGTTGATTACCCGATATATGGTTATTATCGTTCCATGGACGTGTCTACACCGACGTCAGATTCCGGCACGTGGCTACGCGCAGGTCGACCACCCAGATATTGTTGTTGAGGTTACATGGGCATGTCTACACCGGCGTCGTATTCCGGTACGCATGGCCATGCGGCCTTGTCATTATTGTTGCATCATGGACATGTCTACACCGTCGTCAGATTCCGGCACGCGCCGTGACGCGAACATGATGGATGTTGTGGGCGAGTCCCATGGTTATATTTGAGTGGTGACTTTGAGGCGTGAGTCCCCGACTTGATCGCTTATGTTGCGTCGTATTTTGGTTATCATCATGTCTCTGCTTTATAGGCTATTATGATTTCATTTACGATTTTACTGATTTCGCATACTGGTACATTGCATCGACCTCCTTGGAGGCCGCTCATGCCGCAGGTAGAGGTACATCGGTCGTTGATCCCCGCTCTTAGGATCACCGTTCAGCGTATTGGGAAGCTCCGCTTTCTCGGAGGCTTATCTTTGTATGTTTCACGAGTCGTAGGTTCTTGTACATTGTGGTATGGCGGGCCCGCCCGTCATAGTTGTTGTATAAATCTTAGAGTGCAGAGCAATTGTAGGCGGGGTTTGTAAAAAGGATAAGCGTCGGGCTTTTATATATATATATACGAAGGCAATTGTTTGGTGGCCTCGTTTATTTAGTATGTCTCTCATTTCATGTTTAAAGTTTTTATTTCCGCTGGTTTTCTCTGATGTTGGATCACTAGGGTGCCCGGGGTAAGGCACCAGTCACGGGCTCGGATTTCGGGGTGTGACACTCACCCTCCACTTGCCCCCCACTTGTCTTGATCTTGGCCATTGATTGGCCTATAAATACCCCCCTTAGTTGAAGACTTCTTCATCCACAAATTAATTTCCAAGTCTTGAAATTTCCCCTCCCCCTTTGATAGGCTTTCGTCCAAAGCCTCCCCCTCCCCCCTTTGAGAGGCCTTGGCCGAGAAGTACCCCCCCCCCTTGCCTAGTTGTTCTCGTAAAATACACACCCCCTTTGTAGAAAAATACTCTCCAAGTATTGTTACTATTCCCAAATACTTTAGCCCAAATACCTTGTAGTACTTTCCAAAGTTACCTCTATACGTAGAGCCCGGAAATACTACTATATTCCCTTAAGTCACAAAAACGAAACCCTAAGGAAATCTTCATAGCCGGTTGAAGTGTTAAGTAGAAGTTGCGTAGAACTTCTAAGGGTTGTTTGGAGCGGGTTGGAGCGCCCAGAGTAGGAGCTAAACGTCGCTCAGGATCGACATATAAACTTGGATAATTTTGGGCTTATCGAGGTAAATACTCTTGTCCTTCTATTGTAATTGGAAATTACATACTGTAGTTGTATAGAAATGAGTATAAGATTTATACAAGGATGGTATTTAAGAAGAGAATTGAATTGAAATCACATCAGAAGAATATTAAAGAATAAGACTAGACTGTATTTACAGTAGAATTGTATAGTTTGACGGGTAGGGAAGTGCTGCCCAATTTTCCGTAGAATAAGGAATCTGTACCTAGAATTATTCTACAGAGTAGTCTAGACGTTGATAGACTTATATGACCATTATAGGTTGAAGTACGGCGAGTAGCGTATTCTACTCGAAGGGTGGAAAGGGCTAGCCGGACATAAGATTGAGCTATTTGCTTATAGTCGATAATCGTCGCGAGGTATGTGATTCTTCCTATACTCTTGAGCATGATATTTTAAAAGTATATATATAGTACGGTAGACGTACGTGTGTTAACTGAACGTAGTTTTACGGCAATGTCTTTTGACTTAAGCCTGAATAATAAGAATCTTGAAGTATTTCAAAATAATTAAGAAACCTTTTTGAAAGAAGAGTAACACTTGGTTTTAAAAGCTAAGAGTTATACTAGCTTTATGGGAAGTTAGGTATAACGACTTAAGAGAGATAAAAAGAATGGGTTATTGATTTTAGAAGTTAAGAGACTTGATCTTAAAAGATAAGAGACTTGACTTAATTGATTTAATATGAATTTTGTTAATAAGCGTGAAACCTCATTCGTGAGTAATGAGCACTTGGTTTGTAAAAGGAATAATGTTTCCGATTTGGAAATGAGAATAAGTATCGAACAAACCACAGTCATTAATAAAGGGAAATGTATTGACTAATAAAGTATTATTAAAACCAGTAGAAACCTCCATCTGCATAGAAGCTAAGATGAGACAAAATGATATTACATTTCCTAGATCATGGCTGCTTTAATAAGATTGTTATGAACAAGAATAACCTACTCACACATAAGGCATATATTACTCAGTTGTTTTAAAAGAGAATTATGTTATTAAAATGATTAAGATTATGAACTATGAAGTCTTTCGAATAAAAGACGTGAATATTTGAAAATTAGGCAAACTTGAACTTTTGAAAAAGAATGTTGTTACTTGACTTTAAGAAGGAAAGTGTTTTGGTTTAACAAAGAAGGGCACAATATTACCTTAGTTGTTTGAAAGGGAAAATATGGTATCATCTTAATCTGTCTTAAAGGAGTGTTTAAATGTTATGACCACTCGACTACCGCGTTCATGAGATGAACCGGGAATGTATTCCACTCGACTACCGCGTCCATGGGATGGACCGGGAATGTATTTCACTCGACTACCGCGTTCATGAGATGAACCGGGAATGTATTTCACTCGACTACCTCGTTCATGAGATGAACCGGGAATGTATTCCACTCGACTACCGCGTCCATGGGATGGACCGGGAATGTATTTCACTCGACTACCGTGTTCATGAGATGAACTGGGAATGTATTTCACTCGACTACCGCGTTCATGAGATGAACCGGGAATGTATTTCACTCGACTACCGCGTTCATGAGATGAACCGGGAATGTATTCCACTCGACTAGCGGCCCATGGGATGGACCGAGAATGTATTTCACTCGACTACCGCGTTCATGAGATGAACCGGGAATGTATTTCACTCGACTACCGCGTTCATGAGATGAACCGGGAATGTATTTCACTCGACTACCGCGTTCATGAGATGAACCGGGAATGTATTCCACTCGACTACCGCGTCCATGGGATGGACCGGGAATGTATTTCACTCGACTACCGCGTTCATGAGATGAACCGGGAATGTATTTCACTCGACTACCGCGTTCATGAGATGAACCAGAATGTATTTCACTCGACTACCGCGTCCCATGGATGGATCGGGAATGTATTTCACTCGACTACCGCGTTCATGAGATGAGCAGGAATGTATTTCACTCGACTATCGCGTTCATGAGATGAACCGGGAATGTATTTCACTCGACTACCGCGTTCATGAGATGAACCGGGAATGTAATCCACTCGACTATCGCGTCCATGGGATGGACCGGGAATGTATTTCACTGGACTACCGCGTTCATGAGATGAACCGGGAATGTATTTCACTCGACTACCGCGTTCATGAGATGAACCGGGAATGTATTTCACACGACTACCACGTTCATGAGATGAACCGGGAATGTATTCCATACGATGAGAAACTGGGTCCATGAGAAGGGCCGAGACATGTTATACGTATCACACGATTT
The DNA here is from genome assembly GCA_029844215.1 of Przewalskia tangutica. Taxonomy (NCBI): domain Eukaryota; kingdom Viridiplantae; phylum Streptophyta; class Magnoliopsida; order Solanales; family Solanaceae; genus Przewalskia; species Przewalskia tangutica. The sequence goes on along the minus strand of JAQGDG010000026.1, from coordinate 6,573,407 downwards.
ATACCTAGACTGCCGGCAGTGAGGAAGAAGTTCCACGGGCATGAGGGATGACTTGAGGGCGTGAGTCCCTGACTTGACGTGACTGCTTTTATATTGTGAACTGTAGTTTTGTTATCATACATGTCTCCTGTTTTATTTAGACTGTTGTGATTTCATTTACAGTATTTTTCAGTTTCACATACTTGGTACCTGTTGTACTGACCTCCTTCGGGGGGCTGCGTTCATGCCGCAGGTAGAGGTACATCGGTTGTGGATCCTCGCTCATAGGATCACGATTGGCGTGTTAGGAAGCCCCGTTTCTTCGGAGGCTTATCTTTGGTATGTTACCCTGAGTCTGTAGGTTCTTGTACATTCAGGGGTATGGCGGGGCCCTGTCCCGTCATAGTTGTGGTTTTAAAACTCTTAGAGGTCTGTAGTACTGTTGTGGGCAGAGTTTGTAAAAAGGATAACTGTTCGGGTTTTTATGTTATATATATACAGAAGACAACTGTTTTGGTTGGCCAGTTTATTTATCATATTTCTTGTTTTATGTTTATGTTGTATTTCCGCTGATTTTCTCTGATGTTGTATCGCTAGGGTGCCCGGGGTAAGGCACCAGTCACGGGCCCGGGTTCGGGTCGTGACAATAGCTTAGATGAAGTGTTAAGAGAAGTTGTTTAAAAACTTCTAAGGATTGCTTGGAGCGGGTTGGAGCGTAAGGAATTGGAGCTTAACGTTGCTCAGGATCGACTTATATCTTGGATAATTTTGGGCTTATCGAGGTAATTACCTATGTCCCCCTATTGTAATTGGAGATTACATGTTGTAGTAGTGTAGAATTGAGTATAAGATATATTGGAAGGATGATTATAAAGAATTGAACTGTATTTACATAGTGTATTCTGATAGACTTGTAGTATTATTGTGGAGTAGAATTGTACACGTCAGGTTAGGCGTAATCGCCACGACCCGATCCTGCCCGTGATGGTGCCTTACCGGGCACCCTAGTGATACAACATCGTAGAAAAACCAATGGAAATAAAAACTCATGAAAGAAAAGCGAAATAAGAAAACAAAGCAACCTAAACGGTTACCTTTTTGTACATAAATGAAAACTTGAGCGATTACATCCCTTACAAACCTGCCACAACAAAGCTACGGACCTCTAAGAATTTTGAAACCATAATGACGGACAGTGGCCCGCCATGCCCTGAATATACAAAAGTCTACTACTTGTGGAACCGTACCACAGGACAAGCTTCCGGAGATATGGAGCTTTCCGAGAACCGAACAGCGATCCTAAGAGTGTGGATCAGCAAGCTATGTACCTCAACATGCGGCATGAACGCAGCCCCCCGAAGGAGGTCAGTACAACAGGTACCAAGTATGTGAAACTGAAAAATACTGTAAATGAAATCATAATAGTCTATATAAAGCAGGAGACATGTATGATAACCAAACTACAGTACACAACATATAAGCAGTCATGTCAAGAGAGGGACTCATGCCCGTGAAATCATCACTCAAATACAACCCGGGAATTTAACCCGCACAATGGCCGCATGCCCCGGTATCTCACCTCGGTATAAGCATGGCCCCGAACGTCTCCAGTGGGCCCATACCCGTGGACCATCCAACGTGTCGGTATGCCCAAAGGAGATAACAAGATAACAATCCCTGTGGAAGCATACCCGTGGGCTACCCAACGTGTCAGTATGTCCAAACAAATAACAAGATACTACCATTTGTGGAAGCATACCGTGGGCTACCCAACGTGTCGGTATGTCCAATCAAATAACAATAATAACACCCCGATGGAAGCATACGTGGCCTCCCAACGTTTGATGTCCATCAAGAATCGATATAGTGAAGCATACCCGTGGGCTACCCAGCGTGTCGGTATGTCCATCAATCAACCGGATAGCCGGCCCTCCAACGAGACGCCAGAGCACAGAAATACAACACTTGCACAACAAAAGCTATCACAACAAGCATAGGCCAGTTCAACGTACTTTCATTTCATGTCAACAATTCCGGGTTTCAACCCCAAAATACTACATACTTTCATTCCTTCAAAACAAGGACCTCTTTCTACGCAAAAGCCACACGATACTAACACCCGTAGTATCGAACACATTCAGATTTAAATCAAGCACTTTAAACACTTTTTAGCACAACGTCAAGTATACCATTTAAAAATCCAATAATGAATCCATTCCTTTACTCCTATAAAGTCATTATAACTAACTTCCCATAAAGCTGTTATAACACTTTATGTTTTAAATAAAGTCAAGGCGAAACCATGCCTTTCTTTTTAAAACAAAACACTTCAAATTCTTAAGTCTCTTTCCTTTTAGAAATCAAGTTCCTTACTTTGGAATTTTTAAGAAAATCCACACTTGATTACAATAGTTCTTATTAGAGCAGCCATGCTTTAGGAAATGTAATACAATTTTGTCTTATCTTAGCTTCTATGCAGATAGAGGTTTCTACTGGTTTTAATATAATTAATTGTCATTACTATTTCCTTTATTAACGCTGCATTGGCTTGTTCGATTCTTATTTCCATTTCCGAAATTTATGTAACATTATTCTTTTAAAAACCACATACTCATTTCTCACGAATGAGGTTTCACACTTTTCAACACCATTTAGGTCAATTACAAGTCAAGTCTCTTATCTTTTGAAATCAACAAACCATTCTTTTAGCTACATAAAGTGGTTATAACAAACTTCCCATAAAGCCGTTATAACACTTTATGTTTTAAACCAACCAATTACAACTATAAGCCCTTATGAGACCAAGAGGGCTTATTCTTTAACAACCAAGTACCCATTACTAACGAATGGGAGTTTACTACTTTTTCACACAATCAAGACCTTTACACTTCATATCAAGTCAAGGCACAAAAGGGAAATTTAATTCCTTTAACACACGTGCATCTACCGCACTATATATTTCACAAATAGTCATGCTGAAGAGGATAGGAAGAATCACATACCTCGCGACGATTGTCGCATAATAAGCAAAATGCTCCACAAGACTATCTCCCTTAGGAAGAATATGCTACACGTAGTACTTCAATCCTATAGTCATAAAACGTCTATCAAACTCTAGCTTCGAACGTAGAATAAACTAAGTGCAAGGTCCCTACATTCTACGGAAATTTGGACAGCACTCCCTTTGTTTCTACTTACTATGCCACCTTTTTCAAGGCCGAATTCAATAACCAACGCCACATTTAAGGCTCAATTACTCCAGTAAAAACAAGGGGATTACACGCCTAACAATACGTGTAAAATTCCGCCCCACAACAATACAACAATAACCCAATACTTTCCATGCCATTCTTGGCCAACAATAAACCAATCCTAAACCCCTTTCCAATTCTTTCCAATCCAACTTCTTCGGTCTAACATGGTATCTAGCCCTAGACATCTTCAACAACTACAATCCCCCTTTACAACATGTGATGTCTAAATTAGTAACCAAATTGAAGTTAAAATCTTAAGGCTAACATGCCCATTTCAGTTTCAACAAGACAACAAGATCCAGATCTATTCAAATATAACAGCCTCAGGCTCAATTCTAAACTACTAAAATATAACAGCCTCAGGCTCATTTCTAAACTACTAAAATATAACAGCCTCGGGCTCATTTCTAAACTACTATAATAAGTATATCTCATATCCAAGAGAAGGGGAAACTTTTACCTTTGGAGAAACCCACAAAAGCCCCTTTCTTCCACTTCTTTTCCGTCAAACTCGTCTACCAGCGCTTCCCACAAGTTTACCCACACTTTTCCTTCTTGCCGCCGCTCCAACAATTTCCTCTTAAGCTAGGTTTTCTTCAAAAATCTAGAGAGAAGGGAGAGGATTTCCTTGGGAGGGTTTGAGATGAAATGGCCAAGTCTTCCAAGACTTGGCCCAAATATAGGCCCTTAAACTGGTCAAAAGGATGGGAGGGACACTTGTCACCCTCCCATAGGCTTTTAACAAAATATTCCCTGATTTTCGTCTTTTCCCGCAGAAAATTCCCGCCTCGGCGCTTCCACTTCCGAAAAGTTCCAGCATTCGTCGCGCCTCGCATTCCGGCGCGCTGCCAGACCCGCGGCCACGGCGCTGCAACCCCACGGACTCCCAGAACAACCAGCGCCGCCCTGCGTCCGGGCCGCGCTGCACTGAACCGAAATCGCCGCTTTGCTCGATTGCGCACCAAACTTGAAACTTCCATAACTTTTGACTCCGATGTCCTATCGACGAACGGTTTGTTGCGTTGGGAACTAGATTTAACGAACTACACACTAGGCTCTTTAAACACCTTGAAATTCTTAACAACTGGGGTACAACACTCCAAGGTAAACTCAAAATCCGTCCAACACATGTTTGTCAACTTATCTATCAACTTTCAAATCTTATATTTCCTTGGTATGTTCTTATCTTATCTTCTTGAATTTACGGGGTGTAACATTCTTCCCCCCTTAGAAACATTCGTCCCGAATGTTCCTTCTAAGTCTCCAAAACGCAGACGCCGGTATAGTCTTCACCACTGCACTTACAAAGGAATCAGTTATGCCACTCGTGGCCATAACATACAAATTACACAAAACTCTAAATTCCAGCCAATGAGGGATCATCTCTAATATCACAAAAACTCCCACCACTCATGGACTTATCACCCGAATATACTCCCCGTACTATGTACTCCGACAAGGATACTAAAAAATCCTTTACTCTAGCCGGCCTTACCTCTAAGGTCTCGATTGTTATAAATTCTAAAGTTCAAAGTTTTCTCATCCCCAGACTTACCTTTTTCACTAATCAGGCTTCTAAATCACATTTTTAACACAAAGTTATCCGAACATAACACTTAACACATCACCATAACATCAATGCATACTAGTCTCTAGAGGGTTAAGAATATACCTGTAACTATTACTTCACTTCCCCTTTTTTTTTGTCGTTCTACTCATGTTCCTTCCCTACACGGCGCACAAAAGGAGGAGATGAATCAGCCACTGATCCCGAAGGCTGAGTCTCTACATCCGCGCTACCTCTGTTTGGACAATTTCTCGCAAAATGGCCCTGCTGGCCGCATGCAAAATAAACTCCCATTCCAGCACGACACTCCCCATCATGGAGCCTACCACAACGACCACAACGAGGTAGGGGTGGTCCAACTGACTAACGCCCCCGCTTCCCAAAACTCCGAAACTCGAGCCACGACTGCTCCGGAATCTCCCGAACGCCTCAAGATCGGCGGAGCACTCAGATCGGGCGGAGGCGCATAACTAGTCTGGCCGAGGTCGCCGCCTCGAAGGTCACCAGAGGACCTCGCCGCTCGACCTCTTCTCGATCTTGGTTAATCCGCGACTCTACGCTCACACCCAAGTGCATAAGCTGCGACGCGGCAATATCCATGCCACCAAGAGCTACTCCTGCAACTCTCGCTAAGTAGTCATCGAGTCTCGTGACATAATGGTGCACTCTATCCTCCATATTCGCCACTCAGCGGGACATACCGAGCCAATGAGTCAAACTCTACATTCTACTCCCGCACCGCGTGCGCCTCTTTGTCTCAAAGATCAAAAATGCCTGCCCGTGTCCTCCTATCCGTGGAGGCAAGAAATGGCCAAGAAAGCCTCGAGAACTCTCCCAACCACCGGAGGTGCATGCTCCCCGACGCTCCCACGAATCAAACCGGATCGCAGATCACGCAAACCGATGTGAACAAAACCACCGACTCGGTCTCCAAGCCTTGATCACTCTCATGATCCGTCAGAATCGCTTCGGATGAACTCGCGGATCATCCTCAGGCCTCGACCCGTAGAACTCAGGTGGGCTGCAACTCAGAAAATCCTGTAGTCTCAAACTATCTGACCTCGGGTGAACTATAGGTGCTACGAATCAAGCTGCGATTCAAATCCTATCCTCGTGCCTAGCTACGATCTGCCAATAATCGGGCCATCTCCTTGTAACCCATCTCTCTCGCCTCTGTGTGGACCGGAGGTTCAAGTGTCGTGGTCTCGATGAGACCGGCCGCCGCTCTACTCGCAGCCTCCTCGCCGCTTGCCCTTCACGAAGTGTGGTTGCCTTGCGTGGAGGCATCACCGGTATACAAAGAATACGTCAGAGGGAGTCCAACTTATAACACAGCTCTAAGGCACGATCTCAGAGTGAGAAGAATGGAAACCAATCCTAAATATCCTATAGCCTCCTAATTATAGATGTGGTGCACAACACACCGATAATCAAGACTCTACTAGATACGGTCTGTAGACACTTTTCGAGGATTAACTGCTCTGATACAACTTTTGTCACGACCCGATTCCGGGCCCGTGGATCGTGCCTTACCGCACCTTAGTGATACAACATCGAGAAAACCAATGAAATAAAAACTCATGAAAGAAAGCAGTGAAATAAGAAAACAAAGCAACCCAAACGGTTACCTTTTTGTACATAAATGAAAACTTGAGCTTACATCCCTTACAAACTCGCCACAACAAAGGCTGCACTCTAAGAATTTTGAAACCATAATGGCGGGGCCCCGCCATGCCCTGAATATACAAAAGTCTACTACTTGAGGAACCGTACCACGTGACAAGCTTCCGAGATATGGAGCTTTCGAGAACCAACGATCCTAAGAGTGTGGATCGGCAAGCTATGTACCTCAACTGCGGCATGAACGCACCGGCGAAGGAGGTCGATAACAGGTACCAAGTATGTGAAACTAAAAAATATTGTATATGAAATCATAATAGTCTATATAAAGCAGGAGACATGTATGATAACCAAACTACAGTACACAACATATAAGCAGTCATGTCAAGAGAGGGACTCATGCCCGTGAAATCATCACTCAAATACAACCCGAATTTAACTCGCATGAATGGCCGCATGCCCCAGATCTCACCTCGGTATAAGCATGGCCTGGAACCGTCCTAGTGGGCCCATACCCGTGGACCATCCAACGTGGTCCAGATGCCCAAAGGAGATAACAAGATAACAATCCTCGTGAAGCATACCCGTGGCTACCCAACGTGCGGTATGTCCAAACAAATAACAAGATACTACTCATTGTGGAAGATACCCGTGGCTACCCAACGTGTCGGTATGTCCAATCAAATAACAATAACAACACCCGGTGGAAGCATACCCGTGGCCTCCCAACGCTTCGATGTCCATCAAGAATCGATATAGTGGAAGCATACCCGCGGCTACCCAACGTGTCGATGTCCATCAATCAACCGATAGCCGCCCTCCAACGAGACGCGAGTACGTAAATACAACACTTGCACAACAAAAGCTATCACAACAAGCATAGGCCAGTTCAACGTACTTTCATTTCATGTCAACAATTCCGGGTTTCAACCCCAAAATACTACATACTTTCATTCCTTCAAAACAAGGACCTCTTTCTACGCAAAAGCCACACGATACTAACACCCGTAGTATCGAACACATTCAGGTTTAAATCAAGCACTTTAAACACTTTTTAGCACAACGTCAAGTATACCATTTAAAAATCCAATAATGAATCCATTCCTTTACTCCTATAAAGTCATTATAACTAACTTCCCATAAAGCTGTTATAACACTTTATGTTTTAAAAACAAGTCAAGGCGAAACCATGCCTTTCTTTTTAAAACAAAACACTTCAAATTCTTAAGTCTCTTTCCTTTTAGAAATCAAGTTCCTTACTTTGGAATTTTTAAGAAAATCCACACTTGATTACAATAGTTCTTATTAGAGCAGCCATGATCTAGGAAATGTAATACAATTTTGTCTTATCTTAGCTTCTATGCAGATAGAGGTTTCTACTGGTTTTAATATAATTAATTGTCATTACTATTTCCTTTATTAACGCTGCATTGGCTTGTTCGATTCTTATTTCCATTTCCGAAATTTATGTAACATTATTCTTTTAAAAACCACATACTCATTTCTCACGAATGAGGTTTCACACTTTTCAACACCATTTAGGTCAATTACAAGTCAAGTCTCTTATCTTTTGAAATCAACAAACCATTCTTTTAGCTACATAAAGTGGTTATAACAAACTTCCCATAAAGCCGTTATAACACTTTATGTTTTAAACCAACCAATTACAACTATAAGCCCTTATGAGACCAAGAGGGCTTATTCTTTAACAACCAAGTACCCATTACTAACGAATGGGAGTTTACTACTTTTTCACACAATCAAGACCTTTACACTTCATATCAAGTCAAGGCACAAAAGGGAAATTTAATTCCTTTAACACACGTGCATCTACCGCACTATATATTTCACAAATAGTCATGCTGAAGAGGATAGGAAGAATCACATACCTCGCGACGATTGTCGACAATAAGCAAAATGCTCCACAGTACTATCTCCCTTAGGAAGAATATGCTACACGTAGTACTTCAATCCTATAGGAGTCATAAAACGTCTATCAAACTCTAGCTTCGAACGTAGAATAAACTAAGTGCAAGGTCCCTACATTCTACGGAAATTTGGACAGCACTCCCTTTGTTTCTACTTACTATGCCACAAAAGCCCCTTTCTTCCACTTCTTTTCCGTCAAACTCGTCTACCAGCGCTTCCCACAAGTTTACCCACACTTTTCCTTCTTGCCGCCGCTCCAACAATTTCCTCTTAAGCTAGGTTTTCTTCAAAAATCTAGAGAAGGGAGAGGATTTCCTTGGGAGGTTTGAGATGAAATGGCTGTCTTCCACTTTTGTCACGACTAAATCGCCCGTGGATCGGTGCCTTACCCTGCACCCTAGTGACACAACATCGAGTAATCAATGAACATACAACATATACCTGACACCAGTGAAGTACAAAACAGTAATCTGAGGAAAACTTGCCTTTCGGCATATATAAATAACAACTTTTACACCTGAACAGTTTAATCCTTTTTACCAACCCTGCCCACAACAGACTATGCACTCTAAGAAATGATACGACAACAATGGCGGACAGGCCCCGCCATACCCCGAACGTAAACACCTACAACAACAGGACTATACTAAGATAAGCCTCCGAGAAACGGAGCTTCCCACAAGCTGAATCGTGACCCTAAGAGCGAGGATCAACGATCGTGTACCTTTACTCGCGCAGATGAACGCAGCTTGGGCGAGGTCGATAACAGTACCGAGTATGCGAAATCAAAATACATATCAGAAATGAAATCATAGCGATATATAAAGCAGAGACATGTATGATAACCAAACTACGATTTACAAAGCAGCCATGTCAAGTCGTGGACTCACGCCTCAAGTCATCACTCAAGTATAACAATGGGTCTCGTGCCCACAACATCAATCATGCCTGTGGAATACCTTCCTCACCGCCGGTCTATGATATAAAAGCACTAAGGAACACATATGAACACCGTGTCCCACTGTGGTCATCATAAAATCAGACGGTAAGTACGGGCATAGCCGACTACTAAAAACCCACGTACCAACAAGGTCATGAATCAGATCATAAGATCTGAAGCATCACATGATCAAAGCCGCCACTTGCCCACGATCAATGTACGCGTCTAACCTCGAACTCCCGCAGCTCGCATAGGCCAATCTCATCGCCCGCATGAGGTATTCCCGCGTCGAGGTAGCTACTCCTCGCAACGCCCCGACTTCGCACCGCATGCCACACGGACCGCATGCCCATAAAGGACGATACTAACACCGGAACTCTCGAGTTCCAAGATAGGCCCCGACTGCATGAGGTATTCTCGAATCATAGGTCCATCGACCCGCCGAGTCTACCCGCGTCGGAGGGCTTTAACCGGAATCATCTCAAGAGATGAGTGATGTAAAATACTAACACAACAGCTTATCGTTAAGCAACATAAGCACAACGAAGGAAACCCCTTTACACAACATCACAAGATACTAACACACGTAGCATCCTAGCATGTTTACTTATCAATCAACAAGAAAGTATTACCAGGCTATCACAACCAACACAATCAAGTTATACACACAAGGTACTTTCTACTATATGCTAACAAGTTCGGGGTTTTATCCCCAAAGTACTTCATACGTTAACTCTTTAAAAGATATTACATTTCACAATGTCACACAATACCCGTAGTATAAATAGAGTGACTATCCTTTTAAAGTAAATCAATTACTTCTCTTTGTAAAATCAAGTAGCAACATTCTATTCCAATGATCAAGTTTGCCTAATTTCCAATGTTCAAGTTTCTCATTTTAGAAAGGTTTCGTAGTTCATAGTCTTATTCATTTAAGAATATAATTCTCCTTTAAACTATCTGAGAAACATAAGTCTTATGTGAGTAGGATATTCTTGTTTATAACAATCTTATTACAGCAGCCATGATCTAGGAATATCATTTTGTCTCATCTTAGCTTCTATGCAGATGGAAGTTTCTACTGGTTTTAATAATACTTAATTATTCAAAACATTTCCTTTTATTAACGCTGTAGTGGTTTGTCGATACACATCACGATTTCCAAAATCAAGAAACATTCTTAAGCCGTTATACCTAACTTCCCATAAAGCTAGTATAACTCTTCTTTCAAAACGATTTAGAAATCTTTTGAAATACTTCAAGTTCTTTACTATCACACATCAAGCCGCTTATAAAAATCATTTACCTTTTAAAACCACAAAGTATTTTTGACCTACATAAAGTCATATAACCAACTTCCCTAAAGCCGTTATAACACTTTATGTTTCAAACCAATCAAATACATTTAACACACGTACGCTCACCGCACTACATAGTTCACACATATCATGCTAGAAGAGATATGAGAGGTTCACATACCGCGACGAGTATCGACTAATAGCAAAACGCTCAAGTACCTCCAACCGCCGGCTACTCCTAAGCCAAGTAGAACGCGCCACACGTAGTACTTCAACCTATAAGGCCACAAGGCGCTATTAACATCAAGATCTTATCGTAGAACATTCTACGTAAAATTGGCAAGACTCCCCGCAACAAACAGAAATCTCCTCCTCTAACTGGCCGCTACGAAGCCAACGAGGGGGTTATACATCTAACCCGAACGGTACAATTCTACTCCACAAGATTACTACACAAGTCTCATGTCTGAATACGATTCGATTCTTGAGCTTAAGTCAAAAGACATTGCCAACTAACCACGTTCAGTTCTATATATAGTATACTTCAACTATATATTCTAACAACATGTAATTTCCAATTACAATAGAGGGACATGATATTTACCTCGATAAGCCCATAATTATCCAAGTATAAAGTCGATCCTGGGCAATCGTTTAGCTCCAACTCCGAGCGCTCCAACCCGCTCTAAACCACCCTTAGAAGTTCTAACCAACTTCTACACAATACTCCAACGGACTATGGAGATTTTCCTAGGGTTTCGGTTTTGTGACCGACGGGAAGTATAATAGTATTTCCTGCTCAGATAGGTATAACCTTAGAATACTACAAGGTATACGCTAAGGTAATTTGGGCATTATAACAATACTTTGAGAGTATTTCTACACCACAAAGTGGGTATTATACAAAGCAACTAGGCTAGGGGGTACACTCGGCTAGCACCCTAGAGGGGGGTGCTCACCACAAGGGAGGGACGAGAACCATAAGGAAGGAGGGGAGGATTCTAACACTTAGAAATATTTAGGATGAAGAAGTTCATCAAAGGAGAGGGTATTTATAGCACAAGCCAAGGCCAACCAATGGCCAAGATCTAGCCAAGTGTATAGCAAGTGTAAGGCCAAGATTCACCCAAGTGCCCCTAGACCCTACTCCTTAAAACCTCACAAATATCTACACAAATATCAACCAAGACTTGCTCATCCATTCGGCCCTAACGCCTTCAGTCCACCAACGAGAGGTGCGTGTTGCCCTCTCGTTGGTCCAAACGTTTCGCCTCTCGGAAAAATCCGCAAAAATACTAAATGACATAGCCGTAATTTACCCTTCGCAGTTAGGTAGAACGTTTAAAAACGACTCTAACCGTGGCCAGGCACAAATGCCATTCGCCAAGCCACTAGGCGGGGTGACACGTGTCACCCTCCTATTGGCCCAAAATAAAACATCTTCCAAAAATATCCACAATGGCCAAAATCTCAAAACAAAGCTGGCCCCACAAAATCAGAATTTCTCCTGGGCCCCACGTGACCATTTCCAAAATAAAATTCCATAATTCTCTAATATTCCAGAAGTCAGAATACCAAATGGGAATCCAATTCCCCATTAACGAACCTTTTCCTTCACAAAACCGAAACTTTTCCGTGGAAAAAATCACCTCTTTCTTCCTTTCCAATCTTTCGTCAGTAATCTCGCACGCACGCCCTCGCATACATACCACGAACTACGGGTATAACATTCTTCCTTAGAAACATTCGTCCCGAATGTTCCTTCTAAGTCCCCAAACATACAAGCGTCGATATAGTCTCTACTACTATACTTATGAGAACAATCCTGCCACACCTGGCCATGGAACACCTGCGCAAAGACTTACATCCAAGCCCACGAGGAAACACCTCAATAACACCACAAATAATACCACTTTTGTCACTTTGTCGCGAGCCTTGCTCCGACGACCCAACAAATGGTACCGGCCGCACGCGATCACCGTTGTCGCCAGACACCAACCCTTACCACATTTCGAGCATCGCTTTAGTTTCCAAAACTCGGGGTTACTATCTCTTTACGTGGGCATCATTAACTGGGAACCTTCTGGATGGATCTTCGATACTTTCCCGAACATAACAATACGAAAGACCGGACGTCCTGCCTCCTAAGTCGGACGGCAAAAGCTAACATATAGGCAACCCGCCTATTCTTCACATGAACTCTTAAAGGCCCAAAGTAACTCGCTAAGTTCCTTCGCTTTCCAAACTCGTCACACTCGTCCGGGTGGTACTTTCAAGAAGACCGACCGTCAACTCGAACTCTAAGCGTCGCCGCCGATTATCCGCACGATTCCTCCGAGCCGTAACTTCTTCTAGATGAGCTTTTCCTATCCACGATCTGGGAACAAGCTCGAACTAATCGTCAACCTTGCCAACATCGAACCAATCGACCGCAACTTACACTTCCGCCTACAAGGCTTCATAAGGCGACCTCAACAACGAAATGGTAGCTTAAACGCCCTCCACAGAGACAACAATCTTCACAACTACCCCGAACATTCCGCCCGAGGGCGCACGCGATTCGAGACTCACCGAGTCCTTAACCCCGCTCGTAAAACTTCCGAAACAAAACAGCCAGAACTGGCTCCATCGTCGCCCTAAGGTGAAGGTAGGCACCCTGCAGCCTTTACAACCTTTACGATAAATCAACATCGCCGAAAGTGAGCGGCCCCGATCAAGAACACGATGGCTGCCCCATCGACCGACCACCGGTCGAACGCATCCACGAACTTCGCACGCTAGTTAACTAAACTCGAGCCTAACACCTCGTGACTACCACAAGCGGGACCACCACAACCGGACCCACCACTAAACATGCCGCGGGTTGACCCGCAACGTGGCCTCAACCCGACCGCAAGCGCAAAATACTATCTCCCGGGCGAACAATCTCTCAAAACACGCTACGAAAACCTAGCGGTCTTCTTAGCTCAACTACCCTCTTTCCTTCCACACTACTCGTGACTTATCCCACGAACATAGCTCACGTGCACTATGCACTCCTATAAGGGTCAAACATAATATACGTCTTTTACTCGAGATGGCTTTACCTCTAAGGTCTCTACGTATAACACTCTAAGGCTCACACCTTCTCTATCCCCAAAATCTTACTCGGTTAACCCACCATGATTTCTAATCACAACTAACACACGCTATCGTAACATAGCACTTAAGGTATACTCACCTTGAAAGTTACCGCGACCTTCCCGCCCGCCCTCTTCGCCCTTGGTTAACCTGTTGATCTCTACGTTTTTCGGCTGCTGTACATAAGCCCGCATACGTGCCATGCTCAAGCCCAATCAAGAATTACCCTTGCACAACCTCTTAGGTAGTCATCAAGACTCGTGGTACATCGATAATCTTCCGTAGCCAAATCCATAGCTAGTAACAGGTCGCCTTTGCAATCTATATTCATCGCTCCTGGCCGTGGAATCAAGGTTCAAATATCATGGACGCAGAGGAATCGCCGCCGCCGTGCTAAACTCGCTTTGGGCTAGTGACGTCGCAGAAAATCCCGAATGAAGCACTACCCTAGGTAATGATTGGGCCTCAGGCCTCGCAACCTTCTCAACTCAACTCGCAGCCTCCTCGCCGCTTTGCCCTCCCGGGCGGGTTGCCGCCACGCGAGGCATAACGATAAGGAATGAATTTCGTCGAGGGTCCAACTTACAACACGGCTAAGGCACGATCTCAGAGTGAGAAGAATAGAAACCAATCCTAAATATCCTATAGCCTCACGATTATTGGTGTACAACACACCGATAATCAAGACTCATCGATACGATCAGAGACACTTTCCGAGGATTAATCGCTTCGATACCACTTTTGTCACGACCAAATCGGGCGTGGATCGTGCCTTACCGGGCACCCTAGTGACACAACATCGAGTAATCAGGAACATAAAACATATACATGAAACAAGTGAAGTACAAAACAAGAACTGAGGAAAACTTGCTTTCGGCATATATAAATAACAACTTTACAATCGAATGCTTTAATCCTTTTTACCAACCACGCTTACAACAGACTACGCACTTCTAAGAAATGATACGACAACAATGGCGATGAGGCCCGCCATACCCCGAACGTAAACACCTACAACAACAGGACTATACCAAGATAAGCCTCGGAGAAACGAGCTTCCCACAAGCCGAACTGTGACCCTAAGAGCGAGGATCAACGGCGGTGTACCTTTACCGCGCAGATGAACGCAGCCCGAGGTCGATAACAGTACCGAGTATGCGAATCGAAAATACATATCGTAAATGAAATCATAGCGGTCATATAAAGCAGAGACATGTATGATAACCAAACTACGATTTACAACAAAGCGATCATGTCAAGTCGTGGACTCACGCTCAAGTCATCACTCATGTATAACAATGGGTCTCTGTCCCACAAGATCAATCATACCCGTGGGATACCTTCCTCACTGCATGCAGTCTATGATATAAAAGCACCAAGTAACACATATGAACACCGTGTCCCACTGTGTCATCATAAAACTGACGGTAAGTACGAAGGCATAGCCGACTACTAAAAACCACGCACCAACAAGGTCATGAATCGTATCATAAGATCTGTCTAGACCGTCACATGATCAAAGCCGCCACTTGCCCACGATCAATGTACGCTGCCTAACTCGAACTCCCGCAGCTCGATAGGCCAATCTCATCGCCCGCATGAGGTATTCCCCGCATCGAGGGTAGCTACTCCCGGCAACGCCACGACTTCGCACCGCATGGCCACATGGACCGCATGCCCATAAAGGACGATACTAACTCGAACTCTCAGAGTTCCGCATAGGCCGGACTGCATGAGGTATTCTCGAATCATAGTCCATCGACCACCGAAGTCTACCCCGTGACGGAGGTCACTTAACTCTAATCATCTCAAGAGATGAGTGATGTAAAATACTAACACAATGACTTATCGTTAAGCAACATAAGCACAACGAAGGAAACCCCTTTACACAACATCACAAGATACTAACACACGTAGCATCCTAGCATGTTTACTTATCAATCAACAAGAAAGTATTACTGTGCTATCACAACCAACACAATCAAGTTATACACACAAGGTACTTTCTACTATATGCCAACAAGTTCGGGTTTTATCCCAAAGTACTTCATACGTTAACTCTTTAAAAGATACGTTATTTCACAATGTCACACAATACCCGTAGTATAAATAGAGTGACTATCCTTTTAAAGTAAATCAATTACTTCTTTGTAAAATCAAGTAGCAACATTCTTTCCAATGATCAAGTTTGCCTAATTTCCAATGTTCAAGTTTCTCATTTTAGAAAGGTTTCGTAGTTCATAGTCTTATTCATTTAAGAATATAATTCTCCTTTAAACTATCTGAGAAACATAAGTCTTATGTGAGTAGGATATTCTTGTTTATAACAATCTTATTACAGCAGCCATGATCTAGGAATATCATTTTGTCTCATCTTAGCTTCTATGCAGATGAAAGTTTCTACTGGTTTTAATAATACTTAATTATTCAAAACATTTCCTTTTATTAACGCTGCAGTGGTTTGTCGATACACATCCTGATTTCCAAAATCAGTAAAACATTCTTAAGCCGTTATACCTAACTTCCCATAAAGCTAGTATAACTCTTCTTTCAAAACGATTTAGAAATCTTTTGAAATACTTCAAGTTCTTTACTATCACACATCAAGCCAGTTATAAACAAATCATTTACCTTTTAAAAACCACAAAGTATTTTCGGACCTACATAAAGCTGTTATAACCAACTTCCCCTAAAGCCGTTATAACACTTTATGTTTCAAACCAATCAAATACATTTAACACACGACGCTCACCGTACTACATAGTTCACACATATCATGCTAGAAGAGATAGGAGAGGTTCAGATACCTCGCGAAGAGTATCTACTTATAGCAAAACTCTCCAAGTACCTCCAACTGTCGGCTACTCCTTAAGACTAGTAGATCGCGCCACACGTAGTACTTCAACCTATAAGGCCACAAGGCGCTTTATTAACATCAAGATCTTATCGTAGAACATTCTACGTAAAATCAAAGACTCTCCCCGCAACAGCGTAAATCTCCTCCTCTAACGGGGCCGGCTACCAAGCCAACCAGGGGGGGGTTATACATCTAACCCGAACGGGTACAATTCTACTCCACAGTACTACTACACAAGTCTCATCTGAATACGATCGATTCTTGAGCTTAAGTCAAAAGACATTGCCAACTAACCACGTCAGTTCTATATATAGTATACTTCAACTATATATTCTAACAACATGTAATTTCCAATTACAATAGAGGGACATGATATTTACCTCGATAAGCCCATAATTATCCAAGTATAAAGTCGATCCTGGGCAATCGTTTAGCTCCAACTCCGAGCGCCCAACTCCGCTCTAAACCACCCTTAGAAGTTCTAACCAACTTCTACACAATACTCCAACTGACTATGGAGATTTTCCTAGGGTTTCGGTTTGTGACGGGCAGTATCATCGTATTTCCGGGCTTTTCGTATAGGTATAACCTTAGAATACTACAAGGTATACGGCTAAGGTAATGTGGGCATTGTCACAATACTTTTTGAGAGTATTTCTACACCACCAAGGGGGGGGGGTATTATACGAAAGCAACTAGCAGTGGGTACACTCTGGCTAGCACCCCTAGAGTGGGGTGCTCCCGGCCACACGGGGGCGGGACGAGAACCATACGGACGGGCGGGGGAGGATTCTAACACTTAGGAAATATTTAGGATGAAGAAGTTCATCAAAGGAGAGGGGTATTTATAGCACAAGCCAAGGCCAACCAATGGCCAAGATCTAGCCAAGTGTATAGCAAGTGTAAGGCCAAGATTCACCCAAGAGCCCCTAGACCCTACTCCTAAAACCCTCACAAATATCTACACAAATATCAACCAAGACTTGCTCATCCATTCGCCCTAACGCCTCTTCAAGTCCACCAACGAGAGGTGCCAAGTGTTTCCTCTCGTTGGTCCAAAACGCTTCGTCTCTCGGAAAAATCCGCAAAAATACTAAATGACATAGCCGTAATTTACCCTTCGCAGTTAGGTAACGCTTCGCCGAAAAACGACTCTAACCGGATTGCCAGGCACAAATGCCATTCGCTAAGCCACCTAGGCGGGGTGACACGTGTCACCCTCCTATTGGCCCAAAATAAAACATCTTCCAAAAATATCCACAATGGCCAAAATCTCAAAACAAAGGGCTCTACAAAACCAGAAATTTCTCCCAGGCCCCACGTGACCATTTCCAAAATAAAATTCCATAATTCTCTAATATTCCAGGAAGTCCGAATACCAAATCTGGGAATCCAATTCCCATTAACGAACCTTTTCCTTCACAAAAACCGGAAACTTTTCCGTGGAAAAAATCACCTCTTTCTTCCTTTCCAATCTTTCTGTCGTAATCTCGTACGTACGTCCTCGCATACATACCCTGGAACTACGGGGTATAACAAAGACTTGGCCCAAATATAGGCCCTTAAACTGGTCAAAAGGATGGGAGGGACACTTGTCACCCTCCCATAGGCTTTTAACAAAATATCCCCTGATTTTCGTCTTTTCCCGCAGAAAATTCCCGCCTCGGCGCCGCGGCCCCGCCGCCGGCGCCGCGGCGCTTCCACTTCCGAAAAGTTCCAGCATTCCGGCGCCGCGGCCCTGCATTCCGGCGCCGCGGCGCTGCAACCCCCGCGGACTCGATAACCGGCGCCGCGTTCGCATTCCGTGCCGCGCTGCACTCGAACCGAAATCGCTGTTTTTCCCGATCACGCACCACACTTGAAACTTCCATAACTTTTGACTCCGATGTCCTATCGACGAACGGTTTGTTGCGTTGGGAACTAGATTTAACGAACTACACACTAGGCTCTTTAAACACCTTGTAATTCTTAACAACTGGGGTACAACACTCCAAGGTAAACTCAAAATCCGTCCAACACATGTTTGTCAACTTATCTATCAACTTTCAAATCTTATATTTCCTTGGTATGTTCTTATCTTATCTTCTTGAATTTACGGGGTGTAACAGTAACCCCCGGGATTGTTGGTTTGCAGCGTGCCTCATTAGAGGAGGAGATTTTTGTGGTTGCGGGAGGCCAGTCTTAGAATTTTCCGTAGAGAATAAGGAATCTCAGATCTAGAATTATTCTACGAAGAGATCTAGACGTTGATAGGCGTTTTGTGGCCTTTATAGGTTGAAGTACACGAGTAGCGCCTTCTACTTGAAGGGTGGAAAAGACGAGCAAGGTTAGAGCACGTGGAGCGTTTGCTAATTGTCGATAATCGCCGCGAGGTATGTGAACCTCTTCCTATCTTTTCTAGCATGATTGTTGTGAACTATGTAGTACGGTGACGCATACGTGCTAAATGAATTTGGTTGGTTTAAAACATAAAGTGTTATAACGGCTTTATGGGAAGTTTGCTATAACAACTTTATGTAGGTAAAGAAATGGTTTGTGGTTTTAAAAGATAAGAGACTTGACTTATAAATGACTTGATGTGAAATATTAAGGAACTTGATTTCTAAAAGAAAAGAGACTTGAGGAATCGAAGAGTTTTGGTTTAAAAGAAAGACATGGTTTTGTCTTAAATTGTTTAAAACATAAAGTGTTATAAACTTTATGGGAAGTTAGTTATAACGACTTTATGAAAACAAAAGAATGGTTTTATCATTAGTTTTAAAATGGTAACTTGACTTTAAAAGGAGAAGTTTTTGTCACGACCCGACCAAGCCGCGATCGTGCCCTACCCGGGCACCCTGCCTGTATACATCGGAGAATAGCAAAGGAACATACACAACATAAACACACGTGTAAATAATATACAACACAAAGCTAGCCGATAAGGCCGCTTCCATAATATAAACAAAGTCAAAAGTACAACTTACAACTCAGTTCTTATAGCCCAACCACATATGTGAATACGCACTCTAGAATAACAAGCGTGGCGGTGGCTCGCCATACCCTGAATGTACATAATCTACAACATCGTGGACAAGATCGTACTAAAAGAAAGACAAGCCTCCGAGAATGGAGCTCCGACGTCCGATAAGTGATCTAAGAATGTGGATCCGCCACCGCTACCCTTTTCTCAAGATGAACGCAGCCGAGGACGGGGTCGCATACCTGATATGTACTAAGTATGTAAAACTGGAAAGTACTGTAATTACATCATAAATCTAAATCAAAGCCGGAGACATGTATGATAATCAAATTACAGTACCCTGTGCCTTACTAACAATGAGAGTAAAATAAGGGTATCCTTACAACAAAAAAATAGGATTTGACTCCTACTCCTTGGACTATTTCACCCGATAGGTCGGTGGACCCGTGAGGCATTCCTCGCATGGGACTATTTCACCCGCATAAGCCCTTTCGGACTCGCATGAGGTATTCCTCGCATAGGTTGGACCCGCCCGCATGGGACTATTTCACCCGCATAAGCCCTACGGACTCGCATGAGGTATTCCTCGTGATCGTGGGTAGCAAATCCACTAAATATGCAATGCCACAAACCCGGAATGACCGCAACGAATAATATATCACTAGCACAAATCCGCTTATCACACATAACATAAGCACTACCGGCTTATAATAAATAAGCAAGTTAAGAAAATCCCCTAACTTCTTATTATTCTTGTTACATATATATAGACACTCTCCTTTTAGTTTATCCAAGGCACTAACATGTCTTTTATAAAAATCCGGGAGTTAACCCAAGTACTACGCATTTCATTCTTTAAAACAAATGACTCTTTTAGTAGAAAACTTCCAAGATACTATTAATCCTAGTATCAAGTCCAAATTACATTTCAAGGCAAGTCACAACACCCTTTAGAAATAAAGTTAGGTTTCTAAATCAAGTGACTCATTTCTTATAAAACCTTAGGCAATTGATGCCTTAAAAACCAAATTGCCTTCCGTTAAATCAAGTCATTTATCTTTCCATAAAGTCAATATAACCAACTCCCCATAAAGTCGTTATATTCACTTTATACCTTAGTCAAGTACCATTTCCTATCCAAGGGACTTATACGTTAAAAACGACACAAGTATCACATACTTTATAATTCTTCAAGTCCCTTATCTTTAACAAGACTTAAGACATCTTTAATATTCTCAAAGAAGTGAGTTAATCTCCTAACTCACCCGACTTGGCATTTCATAAAACAAGTAAAGAATGTCATAGTCTTGTACGTCTACCGTACTATATACGTGAAACTAGTCATGCTCAAAGGATAGGAAAAGTTCTACATACCTCGCCGGGTCAAACCACTTGCCAAGTACAAAGTCCCGCCCGTAGTATGTCAACCTATAATATTCACAATACGTCTATTAAGGCCTTACTTCAATCGTAGAATATCATAAGTGTTAAGTCTCTATATTCTACGGAAAATCGGACAGCACCTCCTTTGTTTTTACTTACTTTGCCACCTTTTTCAAGGCCGAAATACAATAACCAAACAGCCCCAATTGGCTCACAATTTATAGAAGGTAATCCAATACAAATGAATAACTAAACAGCCCCAATTGGCTCACAATTTATAGAAGGTAATCCAATACAAATGAATAACTAAACAGCCCCAATTGGCTCACAATTATATAGAAGGTAATCCAATACAAATGAATAACTAAACAGCCCCAATTGGCTCACAATAATACCAACTCTTGTCCAATTTCCATTTCAATCCATATTGGTAGCATAACATGATATCAAGTCGCATTTGATTATAACAACCATAATCTTTAAGTAAGTAACATGCGACGATTTTCTAAAAACGACCAATTAGTAATCCAATTTCCAAGTGGCTTGTATAACATTTCGGATTTAACTACAAGAAATCCATAATACTTATAACTTCAACCTATCAACTTCATGCTAGCAACAAGTAGAGCTAACAACAACAATATAAATATGTAATCTTGTAACACCTTTAAAAGACAAGATTATACCTTAACGATTCTTAATCCAACTCCAATCTGAAGTCGCTCCTTAGTAGTTTAGAGCCTCTCCAAGACACTTCAATCCGCTTGTTGAGACCCTTAGAACAACACCAACAATTATCCTTCAAAACTCCAAACAAAACCTAGAAAGACTCATTTGGTTTTCGTTATGACTAACCCAAAAACAATCTTTTTCCAAGATTTTTCTATTGAGATGTGTTTACAATACACCTAAGAACCTTGGTTTAAAGTGGGAATTAAAAGAACAAGGAACAAATTTTTTCCTTCTTTTGCTAAGTGAACTTGAGAGCTTATGCCTATGTTCTTCAAATTTTTGTGTGAAATTTTCTAAGTGTTGGCTCTCTCTAGCACTACTAGTATTATATAGAGTAAAGGATGGTCAAGATATAACCAAATGTGAGGCTTGGATAAGCTCTTAGTAAGTCAAGACTTATAGACTAATTGACTTGGTCAGGATTGTCACGTTACAAGTTGCAAGACTTGTCTTGCAACAAAGGTCCAATGACCTTCACGCCTCGCACATTTCGACCAAGGCATCATCTAAGGGGGGTGACACGTGTCACCCTCCCATTCGTCACAATATTAAATTTCCGACAATTTCCTATTTCCGATAAATTTTTACCAGCCTCAAATCATAACACTTGTGAGTTCTTACTTACGTTCTTAAAAACATGTTCTGAAATTACGGGGTGTAACATTCTTCCCCCCTTAGAAACATTCGTCCCCGAATGTTCTTTCGGAGTCAAACTTATAATTAGCGACATAGTTTCCTTTCACAACCCCGACATACCAAAAATGCCACACATGGCCACATAATAGCATTTAAGCAAAAGAGATACTTCAATTTAAAACTTGACAAGTAAGGGAAGCTGAATTACCTGAAGGTATAGGAAATAAGTGAGGATACTTCCTCAACATGTCCTCCTCCGCCTCCCAAGTCATCTCCTCTCGGTTATCATTCCTCCACAGACTTTGTGAAGCTACATCCTTGGTCCGCAGTGACCGCGACGAGCATCGGCGACTGATACGATCGCTATGGGACTCTCACACCGATAACCCCTCTGTCACCGGACCTCACTAGGAAAACTCTTGGATCACCGATACACTCGCAACATAGAGACATGGAAGACCGGATGTACCGCCTAACTCGATGGCGCATCCAACCAGAGGCAACCTTGCCCACCCGACGAACGATCCGGTAGGCCCAATGTACCTTGGGCCGAAGTTTCCTTCTTACGAATCTCATCACACCCTTCATGGGTGACACCTTCAAGACCCAATCGCTAATTACGAACTCCAAATGCCGCGCCCGATTATCCGCATATGACTTCGCCGACTCGAGCCGCTATCAGCCTCTCTGATAAGCTTCACCTTATCCACCGCTCGCGTACCAAGTCCGCCAACTAACTGCATCGCTACCACGTCGAACCAGCCAATCGACGATCTACATTTCCGCCCATATAAAGCCTCGTATGACGCCATCTGTATACTGGAATGGTAGCTGTTGTTATAAGCAAACTCCACAAGAGGCAAATGATCCTCCCAGCTACCACTGAAATCAATCACGCAGGCTCGCAGCATATCCTCCAGTGTCTGGATAGTACGCTCTGCCTGCCCGTCAGTCTGAGGATGAAAGTTGTGCAGAGACTCACCAGTGTCCCCCAACCCTTCAGGAAAGACCTCCAAGGTTAGCCAGAACCGGGCTCTATCCGAAATAATCGACACCGACACCGCGGCCTCACAATCTCCCGATGTACAATCGGCATAGTCTCACCAAGCGTCCCGACCGAAGGAAATGGGCTGATTTCGCCACTTCAACAATAACCCAAATGGAGTCGTGCTTCCTCCGAGTACGAGGTAAACTGTAACAAAGTCCATGTTGATCACCTCCCACTTCGGTCGGAATCTCAATAGCCGCAATAATCCACCGGGCCGGTGCTCGACCTTAACTCGCGGCAATTAGGACATCGCAACAAAACTCGCCACGCCCCTCTTCGTGCCATCCCACCAATACAAACATCCGAGGTCATGGTACATCTTGGTCGACCCGGATGGATAGAATAACGAACCGTGTGGCTCACCGGCCGACGAAGTCTGCTACATCGGAACACAACCGCCTCAAATCTCAAGACTTCATCGCGCTACCTCGAATAGACTCTTCTTCTCCCGAAGAGTCAGATCTCGATATCAGACTAACACCGGGTCCTCAAATCGTGCATCTTCACCTCATCAATGATGGAAGACTCGCAACCTCACGAACCCGTACCTACTATCGTCGGTATCGATCAATCGAACCCCAAGGCTCGCTAATCGGTGGATCTGACGACCATGTCCTCTCCGGCTGTACCTCGATAGGCTCCCATCGACCTACGACTCAAGGCATCAAGAACTACGTTGGCCTTCCGGATGGTATAGAATATCAACATCATAATCTTTCAGAATTCTAACCACCGCTCTCGCCTCAAGTTCACTCCTGCCTTTGAAGATATACTGAGGCTCTTGTGTGTATAAATATCCACATGAACCACTGTACAAATAATGTCTCCAAATCTTCAAGGCATGAATAATCGCGCCAACTCTAAGTCATTGGTAGGTAATTCCTCTCATGTTTCCGTGAATCGCCGGAAGCATAGGCTATAACTTTGCCGTCGCATCAAAACACACCCTAGCCCGATACCCGAGGCATCACAATAGATCACGCATCATCTAACCCATCCGAAGAGTAAGAATCGAGCCGAGTCAACCTTTCCTTCAAAGAATCGAAACCCTCCTCGCAAGCCTCGCCCATCGAACTTGTTGCGCCACGAGTCAGCCTAGTCAACGGTCTTGAAATCGAAGCAACCGCTCCACAAACTCGCGATAATAACTCGCCACCCTAAGAAATCGCGCACTTGGTCGAGTAGGTCTCGCCAAGACTTGATCGCTTCAATCTTTGTCGATCTACCCAACACCATCAGCCCCAATAATATGCCCCAGAATGCCATCGAGGCTAACCAAAACTCACACTTGGAGAACTTGGCGAATAATCGCGGCCCGAGAATCCCAAGCATACCCTCAGTGATCTGCATGCTCCGCTCATTCGTGAATACACCAGGATGTCACGAATACAATCACAAATGTATCCAAAATGGCTTGAACACCTTTCATCAAATCCATAAATACCGAGCGTTGGTCAGCCGAAAGACATAACCACGAACTCATAGTGCCCATACCGGTCCCGAATGCGATCTTTGGGATATCTCGCCTCGAACTCGAACTCGATGATAACTGCGCAGTCTATCTTTGAGAAACACCTCGCACTCGCAGAATCGGTC
This sequence comes from Przewalskia tangutica, assembly GCA_029844215.1. Taxonomy (NCBI): domain Eukaryota; kingdom Viridiplantae; phylum Streptophyta; class Magnoliopsida; order Solanales; family Solanaceae; genus Przewalskia; species Przewalskia tangutica. The sequence goes on along the minus strand of JAQGDG010000026.1, from coordinate 6,548,486 downwards.
AAACAAATCATCAATCCCGGGAGGGTACCTATTCTTAATGGTTACCTTATTCACCGCTGTAGTCAACACACATACGCAGCGCCCCATCCTTCTTCTTTACAAACAATACCTACCGTTATACCAGATTTCCAGTATGTACGTAAGGAATACGTCTAAAAGTTTGGCCTTAAAGTTAGCCTCGACGCTTTTTTTGTACACAACTCACTAAAAGAATCGCTTTTCCGACGAAACGCTTCCACACTTCGTAGGGAAAATTCCGCCATGCCATTACTAATTTTGCGGATTTTTCCAGAGGCGAAACATTTTGGACCAACGGAGGCTTACACGGCACCCTCCCATCGATGGACTCAATCGCCCATTGGACGAAATCGAGAGGAAGTGCACGTTTTTTGTGCCTTGTGCACAAGTCAAGGAGTTGGTAGGATATTTGTGTATAGTTAATCCTCACCCTACACTTGCCTTGCACTTGTCTTCATCTTGGCCATTGGTTGGCCAAGGCTTGAGCTATAAATACCCCTAGAGATGAAGAGTTCTTCAACCACAAAGTTATATTCCAAGTCTTTAAAAAAAACCTCTCCTCTCCCATAGCCTTTCGTCCAAACACCTCTTCCCCTCGAGTGAGTTTGGCCGAGGCCTACCCCTAGCCCAGCCGAAATCTACCCTCCCTTGGTAGAAAAGTTGTCTTTTAGTATCGTTATAATGCCCAAAATACCCTAGCCCAAATCCCTTTGTACTTAGTAGAAGTTGTGAAGAACTTCTAAGGTTCTCGAGCTACGGAGCGCATACAACTTAGAGCTAAACCTTGCTCAGCGACTTTATCTAGGATATTTTGGGCTTACCGAGGTAAATAATCCTAACCTCTTTTGTATTAGAGAATGCATGTAGAAGTATAAGAATAAGTATTGAATACTTAGAAGAATATTACAGTAAATTGAACCGTCATCACAAGTAGGCGGTTTAAAAGAAGAATAATTGAACTGTACTCACATAGGACTATTTTTACAAAGAGACTTATATAGCTCATGCAGGGGTTGTTGCCCGACAATCCGTAGAATTATGAACCCTCTGTTTAGAATGACCTTGCAGTAGTCTTTGATAGATGTCCATGGATCAGTATAGTCGACTCTCTGCGACATATTCAACTTGGCGGTGGTTTTCACGAGAAGGTATGTGATTCTTCCTAAAGCATGATATTTTAACATATATATAGTACGGTAGACGCATACGTGTTAATCGAATAATAACTACGGCAATGTCGTTTGACTTAAGCTCGAATAATAACTACGGCAATGTCTTTTGACTTAAGCTTTGAATAATAAGAATCTCGATGCATTTCAAAAGAACTATTGAATCATTTTTAACAGAAGATAAATATTTGGTTTTAAAACAAAAGCTTAAGAGTTATACTAGCTTTATGGGAAGTTAGGTATAACAACTTAAGAAAGATAAAAAGGAACTGCTTACTTGTTTGTTTATAAAAGCCTTGTATTGAGTTCTGTATGTAGTAAGATTTGTTTGATAAGTAGACATATTATGACGCTACCAGGTTAGTGTCTTGAAACGCCGTGTAAGTGGGTCATTCTTGCCGTGCTTACGTTGCTAACCGGTAAGTCCATGTATCGTTGTTGTATCACCTACCCTCGATCGTTATATCGGAGGCTTGCCCTCGACGCGGGTCTATACGACCTACGCGGTTCGTGAGACTATGCGAGCAGCGGTATGCTCCGTGATTGATCATTCCGGTGTTTAGCCCGACGCGGATTCCTATGCGGTCTGCTGAGACTATGTGGTCTTTTGAGGCTACGCGGCCGCGGAGCCTAGGCGGATGCCGGGGTTGGCTGCCCCGACGCGAGGAATACCTCACGCGGTCCGTGTGACCTATGCGGTGCGAAGTCCAGACTAGAACGCAGAATGATACTACGGGCGATTGGCCTTGCTTCGATCATTCGCGCCTAGAATAGACATTACGCTTTTCCTACTATCATTTGTTGTTTGTGATGTGGCACTATGTGCAATTGAAGCGATTGTATTTGTGAAAAGGTTTTAAATACTTTGATTTCATTTCGATTCTTTATAGTTTCACATACTTGGTACCGCTGTTATCGACCTCCTTGGGCCGTTCACGCCGCAGTAAGGGCAAGGTGCTAGATCCGCATCCTTAGGATCTCTTTGCATTGGTGTCGAGCTCCATCTTCTGGAGGCTCTACTTTGTATGATCTCCTGTATTGTCGGTATGGCGGGCCCCCCCGCCATAGTTGTATATTTCAGAACGACTGCCCGGCTCAAGCATCGGGTGCCTTATCCTGGCACCCTAGTGATACAACATCGAGAAAACCAATGGAAATAAAACATGAAGTCATGAAACAAAAGATATAATAATAAACAAAGCAACCAAAGCGGTTGCCTTCGATATACATAAAACCCGAGCTTTAATCCTTTACAACCCCGCCCACAACGATTACTGCACTCTAAGATTTACAGCGACTATGACGGACAGGGCCCCGCCATACCCTGAATGTACAAGAACCTACAACTCAGTGGAACACATACTAAAAGATAAGCCTCCAAGAAACGGAGCTTCCTAATACGTGACCGTGATCCTAAGAGGGGATCCACGGCCGATGTACTCTACTGCGCAGATGAACGCAGCCCCAAGGAGGTCAAGATAACAGTACCAAGTATGTGAAATCAGAAAATATCAGAATGAAATCATACTAGTCTATATAAAGCGAGACATGTATGATAACCAAACTACGCTCACAACATAAAAGCAAATATATCCAAATGTGGACTCACGCCTCAAGTCATTACTCAAATATAACTATGGGTCTCACGCCCACAACATCAATCATGTTCGCATCACGGCCGCATGCCCGAATTCTGCCGGTGTAGACATATCCATGATGCAACAATAATACCAATGCCCTACGGCCACATGCCGGAATTCTACCTGTAGACATCGCCCACGTGACATCAACAATAATATCTTGGGTGATCAACCCCGCCGCACGGGCCACACGCCCCGAATTCTACCTCGTGTAGACATGTCCATGTAACCACAATAACAATATATCGGTAATCAACCCGACCGCGTGGCCGCATGCCCGGACTCGACGGTGTAGATCGTCCATGTGACATCAACAACAAAGACAAGAATCAAAATGGAAACATACCCGCGGAATTCTCCATCATCGCCAAAGACGCCCAAGTAAGTTCTCAACAAGTCGACCGCCTCTATCGAGACGCGTAACACGTAAATACCACACTTGTACAACAAAGGCTATCATCACAAGCATAGGCAAGTTTCACAACAACAAGATAGGCAAGTTTCACAACAACAAGCATAAGCAAGTTTACAACAACAAGCGTAGTAAGTTTCACAACAACTCAAAGTACTTCCATTTATACCACAGTCCGGGGTTTTAACCCCAAAGTACTACATACGTTAAGTTCTTTTAAAAGAGATCCATTACTTCTATAAAAGTCACCATACCCGTAGTATTAGAATGACCAACCCACATTCCTTTTCAAAATCAAGTAACAACATTCTTTCCTAAGTTCCGCTTGCCTAGTTTCAATTACTCAAGCTTCTCATTTTCAAATGGTTTCATAGTTCCCAAACTTAATCACTGATTCCTTTTAGAACAATTGAGTAATATATGTCTCACGTGAGAGTAGGTTATTCTTGTTTACAACATTCTTATTACATCACCATGATCTAGAAAATGTAATATCATTTTGTCTCATCTTAGTTTCTATGCAGATGAGGTTTCTACCGGTTTTAATACAACACATCATTATTCAATACATTTTCCTTTATTAACGCCGCAGTTGGTCCTGTCGATACACATTCGATTCCGAAATCAAGAAACATTATCCCTTTAAAAACCAAGTACTCATTACTCACGAATGAGGTTTCACACAAACATCCACATTAAAACAAATAAGTTAAGTCTCTTATCTTATAAGATCAAGTCTTAACTTCTAACATCAAGAAACCATTTTCACTTACATAAGGTCGTTATAACTAACTTCCCATAAAGCTATTATAACACCCTATGTTTTAAACCAACCAAATCACTTAGCACATGTACGCTCACCGTACTACATAGTTCACAACAATCATGCTAGAAAAGATAGGAAGAGGTTCACATACCTCGACGATTTATCGACAATAAGCAAAATGCTCCAAGTACTACAACCTTGCTAGCCCTTTCCACTCCTCGAGTAATACGCTACTCTTAGTACTTTCACCTATAAAGGTCACAAACGCCTATTAACCCCAAAACATAAGTTTCTATCTTCTATAGAAAATTTAAGAAGACTTCCCCGCAATAAACAGAAATCTCCTCCTCATCGAGGCCGCTACCAAGCCAACCGTGGGGTTTACACGTCTAACCTGACGTACAATTCTACACAAGTCTATCGCAATACACCCCATGTAAATACGTCAGCTTCTTTATTCTTCGTGCTTAAGTCAAAAGACATTGCCGAATACTAAGTATAGTTCCATATATAGTATACTTCAACTATATATTCTAACAAACATGTAATTTCCAATTACAATAGAGGACAAGATAATTACCGATAAGCCCAAAATTATCCAAGTTATAATGTCGATCACGAGCAAGGTTTAGCTCCACCCGCGCGCCCAAACCACTCCAAACAACCCTTAGAAGTTCTAACCAACTTCTACTCAAATACTTCAACCAACTATGAAGATTTCTTAGGGTTTGGTTTGAGACTAAAAGGACAAAAGGTAGTATTTCCTGACTCTACGTAAAGAGGTATCTTTGGAATACTACAAGGTACAAGGCTAAGGTATTTTGGGCATTATAACAATACTAGGAGTATTTCATACCACAACAAGGGTATTACGCGAAACAACTAGCAGTGGGGTACCCCACTACTAGCACCACAAGTGGGACTCTTCTCGCCAAAGGCCACAAGGAGAGGAGGGGGAGAGGCTTAGGACGAGCTACTAGAGGAGGAGGGATTTCAAGACTTAGACAAAGTGAGGAGTGAATGAATAAGTCTTCACAAGGAGGGTATTTATAGCAAAACCAACGGCCAACCAAGCGCCAAGATTAAGCCATGTGCAAGGCAAGTGTAAGGCCACGATCAAGCCAAGTGCACCCTAGCCCCTAATCCTTAAAACCCTCACAAATATCTACACAAATATCTAGCACAACTTGCCCCTCCAATCGCCAAGTCACGCCCCACTTGTCTCCATTGTGAGGTGACACACGCCACCCTCCGTTGGTCCAAAATGTTTCGCCTCTAAAAATCCGCAAAAATACAAAGCGACATAGCCGGAATTTTCCTTCGCAAGTTACGCAAAACGCTTCGTCGAAAAAACGACTCCAACCAAAGTGTGTGCACAAATGTAAAATCGCCAAGGTGCCACATGGGGTGACACGTGTCGCCCCGATTCGCCTGTATTTCGCCTTCCGAAATATCCAATTTATCGAAATCTCAAAACAAAGCCCCTACAAAATCAGTAAATTTCTCCCGTGGGCCCACGTGACCATTTCCAAAAATAAAATCTCAAAATTCTAATATAATCTATGAAGTCCAAATACCAAACTGGGAATCCAATTCCCATTAACGAACCTTTTTCTTCACAAATAACGGAAACTTTTCCGTGAAAACTCACATCTTTCTTTCTTTCAAAATTTTCTGCACTCGCACGCACGCCCTCACATACATACCCGCAACTACGGGTATAACATTCTCCCTTCTTAGAAACATTCGTCGAATGTTCCTTCTCAAGTCGAATAACGATAAAGTTCCTCTAACAAGTTGCCAACGCCACACCGCCACGAAATAACACACGTTATCTTCCTCCCTTACTCGTTGTACTTTCTCGAACACTCGAACTCTCCCGACGTACCATACTTCACCATTACCTCAGTTCAAAAATCTCGAGTCACTACCACCAAACTTGGTCATCCTACTAACCTCACACTTCCAAAAGGCCAGTCCCGGCCTTTACGAACCGCTTCGTCGAACGCGTCCACGAACTCATACGATGATCATACAAACTTGGGCCTAGCATCCTCGTGACCCTACCACTGGCGGACCACCCAAACCGACTTACCCCAAACCGGGTTACGGTTGACCCGCAAATGGTCCTCGACCCGACCCCCAACCGCAAACTCTTGTTCCCGATCCGAACAATCTTACTAATTCACATCATGAAAGCTACCACTTCCATCTCACACTACCCACGAACTTATCACACAAATAAATCCCACGTATACTACTACTCGATAAAGGTCAAACATAAACGAATCTTTAATCTCAAGACGACCTTACCCCTAAGGTCTCGATCGTGACATAGTCTAAGGTTCACACTTACCATGCCCCCATACGTAACCTCCCAACTAAACATGTTTTCAAACTCACAATTAACACAACGCTTATTCGCATAGCACACAATAATGAGACCATCATAACAAGCATACCAAAACTCTAGAGGGTTAGGATATACGAAGCTACCGCCCACTCTAATCATAGGCATACTGCAGGCGATAATCGTAGGCGCGATGAACCACCCACCGATCCGGTAGAGGCCGAGTCGTAACATCCGTGCTACCAATTTGGGCGACAGCCGCAAATGGCCCCGCTGCCGCAAAAATAACAAGCTCCCCGCACCACGACACTTCAAATGCGTCTACTACATCGACCACACCGAGGTAGGGTGACCGTGATTCGCCAACACCCTTACTTCCGCGAAACTCAACCTCGAGCCACGACCGCTCCGAATACTCAAGGTTGTGGAGGACCACTGCACCGGGCGGAGGTGCAAAACTAATATGCCGAGGCGTCCGCCGAAAGTCGCCAAAAGACCCCGATGTCTGGCCTCTTCTCGCGATCTGTGTCATTCCGCCGACCTCTCCGTACTCACATCCTAGTGCATGAGCCGCATGCGGGCAATGTCCATGCCCGGTGAAGAGCTACCCCGAACATGCCTCGATATGTAATCATCGAGCCTCAGAATATATCGGTGCACTCGATCCTCCATACTAGCTACTAACGCTGACGCATCGCCAATGAAGTCGAACTCACATTGTACTCTAACCGCACGCCGCCTCGTTTAAGCATCAAAATTGTTTACCGCGTTCTCCTCATCCGCGGAGGCAAGAAGGCGCGAGGAAAGCCCAAAACTCATCCCATACTGCCGGAGGCATGCTCTCCCGAAAGCTCCTATGAATCAAACCAATCGATCGCGTATCACGCACCGATGCGAACCAAAGGTCACAGACTGCTCAAGCCTTGATCACCCGCATGATCCGGTCAGAATCGCCGGATGAACTCCTGCGATCATCCTCGTGCCTCACCCATAAAACTCGCGGCTACAACTCGTAAAGTCCCGCACCTCAAACTATTCGCTCCGGGTGCACCACAGCGCTGAACTGGAATCACAGATCCAGCCTCTCCTCATACTCGCTACGACTCGCCAAGAATCGGCCATCTCCTTGTAACCCATCTCTCCGCCCTGCATCGCTGGACCGAGGCTCGGTATCGCGGTCTCAGCAGCCATTGCCGCGCCAACCTCGCTGGGCCGGGCGGCGCCACAAAACCCGCCGCTCAAGCACAACTCGTGCATCGCTCGCTCGCGCTCGCATTCTCTCAGATCTCACTAGCAAGACTCGGCCGCGCGCCTCCCGGGCTCTGGTTGCTCGCGCGAGGCATAATCGTAAAAACGAGATACGCTGCAGGGTCCCACTTACAACACCTCTAAGGCACGATCTCGTAATGAGAAGAATGGAAACCAATCCTAAATGTCCTATAGCCTCCTCGATTATAGATGTGGTGCACAACACACCGATAATCAAGACTTACTAGACACGGTGCAGACACTTTCCGAGGATTAACCGCTCGATACCACTTTTGTAACGACTGCCCGGTCTGCATCGTGCCTTATCCCGCACCCTAGTGATACAACATCGAGAAAACCATGAAATAAAACATGAGTCATGAAACAAAAGATATAATAATAAGCAAAGCAACCAAAACTGCCTTTTCAAAGATATACATAAAACCCGAAAAGTTTAATCTTTACAACCCCGCCACAACAAAGATTACATGCACTTCTAAGATTTACAACGACTATGACGGACAGTGGCCCCGCCATACCCCGAATGTACAAGAACCTACAACTCGTGGAACACATACCAAAAGATAAGCCTCAAGAAACGGAGCTTCCCAATACGCCGACCGTGATCCTAAGAGCGGGATCCACGACCGATGTACTTACCGCGCAGATGAACGCACTTCAAGGAGGTCGATAACAGTACCAAGTATGTGAAATCAGAAAATATCAGAATGAAATCATACTAGTCTATATAAAGCAGAGACATGTATGATAACCAAACTACGCTCACAACATAAAAGCATATATCCTGTGACTCACGCCTCAAGTCATTACTCAAATATAACTATGGGTCTCACGCCCACAACATCAATCATGTTCAGATCACGGCCGCATGCCCTGACTCGTGACGGCAGACATGTCCACGATGCAACAATAATACCAATGCCCTACGGCCACATGCCCCGAATTCTACCTCAGACACGCCCATGTGACATCAACAATAATATCTCGGGTGATCAACCCGCCGCACGGCCACATGCCCCGAATTCTACCCTGTAGACATGTCCATGTAACCACAATAACAATATATCGTAATCAACCCGACCGCATGGCCGCATGCCCCTAATTCTGCATCGGCAGACATGTCCATGTGACATCAACAACAAGACAAGAATCAAAATGGAAACATACGTGGAATTCTCCATCACCGCCAAAGACGCCCAAGTAAGTTCTCAACAAGTCGACCGCCCTATCGAGAGACGCCAGAATACGTAAATACCACACTTGCACAAAAAAGGCTATCATCACAAGCATAGGCAAGTTTCACAACAACAAGCATAGGCAGGTTTCACAACAACAAGCATAGGCAAGTTTCACAACAACAAGCATAGGCAAGTTTCACAACAAAACAAAGTACTTACATTTATACAAAAGTCCTGGTTATTAAACAAAAAGTACTACATACGATAAGTTCTAATAAAAGAGATCCATAACTTCAATAAAAGTCACCCGATACCCGTAGTATTAGAATGACCAACCCACATTCCTTTTCAAAATCAAGTAACGATTCTTTCCTAAGTTCCAGCTTTGCCTAGTTTCAATTACTCAAGCTTCTCATTTTCAAATGGTTTCATAGTTCCCAAACTTAATCACTGATTCCTTTTAGAACAATTGAGTAATATATGTCTCACGTGAGATTAGTTTATTCTTGTTTACAACATTCTTATTACATCAGCCATGATCTAGAAAATGTAATATCATTTTGTCTCATCTTAGTTTCTATGCAGATGGAGGTTTCTACTGGTTTTAATACAACACATCATTATTCAATACATTTTCCTTTATTAACGCTGCAGTGGTCTGTCGATACACATTCGATTCCCAAATCGTGAAACATTATGCCTTTAAATACCAAGTACTCATTACTCACGAATGAGGTTTCACACAAACATCCACATTAAAACAAATAAGTTAAGTCTCTTATCTTATAAGATCAAGTCTCTTAACTTCTAACATCAGTAAACCATTTTCACTTACATAAGGTCGTTATAACTAACTTCCCATAAAGCTATTATAACACCCTATGTTTTAAACCAACCAAATCACTTAGCACATGTACGTCTACCGTACTACATAGTTCACAACAATCATGCTAGAAAAGATAGGAAGAGGTTCACATACCTCGCGACGATTTATCGACAATAAGCAAAATGCTCCAAGTACTACAACCTTGCTAGCTCTTTCCACTCCTCGAGTAGAATACGCTACTCTTAGTACTTTCACCTATAAAGGTCACAAACATCTATTAACCCCAAACATAAGTTTCTATCTTTCTATAGAAAATTGGTAAAGACTTCCCGCACAACAGTAAATCTCCTCCTCTATCGAGGCCGGCCACCAAGCCAACCAGTGGGGTTTACACGCCTAACCTGACGTGTACAATTCTACACAAGTCTATCGCAATACTCCCATGTAAATACATTCAGCTTCTTTATTCTTCAGTGCTTAAGTCAAAAGACATTGCGAATACTAAGTATAGTTCCATATATAGTATACTTCAACTATATATTCTAACAAACATGTAATTTCCAATTACAATAGAGGGACAAGATAATTACCTCGATAAGCCCAAAATTATCCAAGTTATAATGTCGATCCCGAGCAAGGTTTAACTCCAATTCGTGCGCTCCAAACCACTCCAAACAACCCTTAGAAGTTCTAACTAACTTACTCAAATACTTCAACCAATCTATGAAGATTTCCTTAGGGTTTCGGTTTGAGACTAAAGGACAAAAGGTAGTATTTCGGACTCTACGTGAAAGAGGTATCTTTGGAATACTACAAGGTACAAGGCTAAGGTATTTTGGGCATTATAACAATACTAGGAGTATTTCTATACCACAACATGGGGTATTATGCGAAAAACAACTAGCAGTGGGTACCCCACTCGCTAGCACCACAAGTGGGGACCCTTCTCGCCAAAGGCCACAAGGAGGAGGGAGGGGAGAGGCTTAGACGAGCTACTAGAGGAGGGGAGGGATTTCAAGACTTAGACAAAGTGAGGAGTGAATGAATAAGTCTTCACAAGGGAGGGTATTTATAGAAAACCAAAGGCCAACCAATGGCCAAGATTAAGCCATGTGCAAGGCAAGTGTAAGGCCAAGATCAAGCCAAGTGCACCCTAGCCCCTACTCCTTAAAACCCTCACAAATATCTACACAAAATATCTAGCACAACTTGCTCTCCAATCGCCAAGTCACGCCCCACTTGTCTCCATTGTGAGGTGACACATGTCACCCTCCGTTGGTCCAAAATGTTTCGCCTCTCGGAAAAATCTGCAAAAATACAAAGCGACATAGCCGGAATTTTCCTTCGCAGTTACGCAAAACGCTTCGCCGAAAAACGACTCCAACCGGTTGTGCACAAATGTAAAATCGCTGGTGCCATGGGGTGACACGTGTCGCCTCGATTCGCCTGCAATATTTCGCCTTCCAAAATATCCAATTTACTGGAAATCTCAAAACAAAGCTGCCCTACAAAATCAGAATTTCTCCGTGGGCCCCACGTGACCATTTCCGAAAATAAAATCTCAAAATTCTAATATAATCTATGAAGTCCAAATACCAAATCTGGGAATCCAATTCCCATTAACGAACCTTTTTCTTCACAAATAACCGGAAACTTTTCCGTCGAAAACTCACATCTTTCTTTCTTTTCAAAATTTTCTGCCGTACTCTCGTACGTACGTCCTCACATACATACCCTGCAACTACGGGGTATAACAATTTCCTTAGAGGTCTGTAGTCATGTTGTACAGTGTCGGATGTAACTGCTAAACCTTGTTTATATATATATGCCGAAAGGCGACGTTTGTTCACATAAACTGTGTCTTATTTTATAAACTGTTTCATGTCTTGTTTTATATTTCCGCCGACACTGATGTATGACTACTTGGGTGCCCGTAAGAGGCACGATCCACGGCCCGAACGTCGTGACAAAAGTGGTATCGCAGCGATTAATCCTCTGGAAAGTGTCTAGGCATCGTATCTAGTAGTTCGATTATCGGTGTTGCGCACCACACCAATAATCAGGAGGCTATAGGATATTTAGGATTGGTTTCCATTCTTCATTCTGAGATCGTGCTTTAGAGCTGTGTTATAGGTTGGACCCCTCTAACGTATTCCTTTCCTCAGCTTATGCCTCCACGTAAGGCAACCCGGGCCCAGAAGGGCAAGGCAGCCGAGGGAGCTGCTAGCAGGACACCCAGAGTTACGAGGGCTCAGGCCCAGTCTATACCAGAGATGGCGAGTTCTATGATGCCGCCGGCCCCAGCAGAGACCACAGTACCCACACCTCCTGTCCCACATCCTGGGGCGGAGGAGTTAGGGTACAAGGAGATGGCCAGCCTTTTGGCTAAAGTCAGGCCTGATACGAGGAGAGGCCGACGCGATTCAGGGCCTCCAGCCCGATCGCACCCGTAGTACACCCGAGGGCAGATAGTTTGAGACTACGGTATTTCCTTAGTCAGAGCCTCCAGTTTTACTGGTCGAGGCCGGAGGATGATCCGCAGGAGTTCATCCGTCACCGCAGAGATTACGCGGTGATCAGGCTTCAGATCGAGTTCGTGACATTCGGTTCGCATCGGCCGCGTGATACCGCATGATTGGTTTGATTCATTGAGCTTTCCGGGAGAGCATGCACCTCCAGCAGATGGGATGAGTTTTCGTGAGGCTTTTCACACACACTTCTTGCCTCCGCAGATGAGGGCACGAGCCGATGATAGATTCTTTGGTCGAGACAGGAGGACGCATGAGGGAGTACAATGTCGAGTTTGATTCTTTGGCTCGATATATCCTCGTGACCGTAGCAGATGGAGGACCGGGTGCATCGCTATGTCACTGGGCTCGATGATTACATGGCCGAGTCTTGCGCGGTGTGTCCTTCACCAGTGCATGGACATTACCCGACGCAGCTCACGACCAGACGCGAGGAGCGTAGAGACCACGGCAGTAGCGATATCGCAGCAGGTTAGCCAAGACGGCCGGTTCTTTGGTGGTTCTCGTGGTGGGCGATCGCCAGTAAGTCCGTGATTTGCACCACACCGGCCAGAGCGCCCTACATTATCTTCTGCATACAGAGTGGGGCGTGTCGTGGCCCAGTGACTTCGGATTTGCGGTAGCAGGGTGCTAACTGCTCGAGGTCCGCTCGCGCCCGTTGTGGTAGATACCATTCGAGTCAGATCGAGCTCGCTATACTTGTGGCCGCAGGTCATTTCGCGAGAGTTTGTCCGACCGAGCGGCGCCGTAGTAGGCCTGGGCCATGTGGTCTGCTGCCGCTTCTTCATCCCCGACAGCATTTCGCCCCGAGGGCAAGGTACTCATGGACCAGCGGTCGCGGCAGGTCGCGGCGCTGGTCCTGGCTTCTAGCGGTCCTCGAACCGCATTTATGCTTTGTCCACCGACAGATCGTGAGGCCTCACCGATGTCGCCATACGACCTTATCGGGTTCGGGTTTGATGTGTATGCTTTGATAGATCCGGTTCTACTGGTCCTATATATCTCCCTTGTTGCAGTAGGATGTGGATGAGCCCGAGTCCATAGACCCTTTCGAGGTAGCTACGCCAGCGGTGATTCGGTGGTAGCTCTACGGTATATAGAGCTTGTCTGTGACTATTTACGATCGTCGAACCCAGCCGACTTGATAGAGTCGAGATGATTGACTTCGACGTGATCATGGGGATGGATTGGCTAGCTTCTTGCTACGCCAATGTGGACTGCAGAGAAAGAGTAGTACGGTTCCAGTTTCCTGAGGAGCCGGTTGTTGAGTGGGAGGGGAGCACGGTAACGCCGAGGGGTAGGTTTATTGTTACACCCCGTAAATTCTAGAGGATAGATAAGTTGGCAAACATGTGTTGGAAGGATTTTGAGTTTACCTTTGAGTATTGGACCCCAGTTGTTAAGGATTGTAAGGTGTTTAAAAGGCCTAGTGTGTAGTCCGTTGAATCTAGGTCCCAACGCAACCAACCGCTCGCCGATTGACATCTGAGTCAAAGTTATGGAAGTTTCAAGTTTGGCGCCGCACTGGCAAAGCAGTTGACTTCGGCCAGGGGTTCAGCGCACACGGAGAGCGGGTCGCGCGCCTTTGTACTGAGGGTCTGCGGGTGTTGAAGCGCCGCGGCGCCGGAATGCAGGGCCGCGCGCAGACGCTGCAATTATTTTCGAGTGTTAGCGCGCTGGCCATGGCGTGGCATGGCGCAAGGCGGGATTTTCATGTAAAGGAGAAAAATCGTGATATTTTTATAAGGAGCCTATGGGAGGGTGACAAGTGTCCCTCCCATCCTTTGACCAAATGATAGAAGCCTACTTTAGGCCAAGTCTGGAAGACTTGGCCATTTCATTTCAAACCTCCCAAGAGAAAACCCCTCTCCTTCTCTCTAGGTTTTTGAGAAACCCGCCTTAGGAACCGCTGAGCGCGCAAGGAGGAAAAAGGTGTTGGTGAACTTGTGGGAAGCATCGTGGACGAGTTTGACTGAAAGGAAGTGGAAGAAAAGGGCTTGTGGGCTTTTCCAAAAGGTAAAAGTTTCCTTCTCTTGGATTTGAGTTTTTACTGTGATAGTAGTATAGATCTCGTGAGCCCGAGGTCATTATATTTAGAGTTTGAATAGATTTGTGAGCCCGAGGTCATATAGTTAAGTTTGTATAGATTTGTGAGCCCGAGGTCATTATAGTTAAGTTGGCTTAGATTTGGATCTTGTAGCCTTGTTGATTTTTGTAAAAGGTGGCAAGTTAATAGAAACAAAGGAAGTTCCCAATTCCACTGTAGAATGTGGGCCTTGTACTTAGTTTACTCTACGTCAAACTAGAGTTTGATAGACGCTTTATGGCCTTATAGATTGAAGTACTACGTGTAGCATATTCTTCTTAAGGAGATAAGATCGAGGAGCATTTTGCTTAGTGTCGATAATCGTCGCGAGGTATGTGATTCTTCCTATCCTCTTCAAAGCATGACTATTTGTGAAATATATAGTGCGTTGACGACGCGGTGTTAAAGGAAATTGATTTTCCAAATTGTGTCTTGACTTGTTACGGTGTAAAGGGCTTCATTAGGTGTAAGAGTAGTAAGTCTTATCCGTTAGTAATGGGCACTCGCAGCTTAAAGAATGAGCCCTCTTGGTCTCATAAATGTTTATGGTAATTGGTTGGTTTAAAACATGTACGGTTATAACGGCTTTATGGGAAGTCGATTATAACAACTTTATGTGAGTAAAAGAACTTGTTGATTGGTAGGTTAAGAGACTTGATCTTGTAAGATAAGAGACTTAACTTAGAATTGTGAAAGTTTTGTAATGCATTCAAAAGTTGTAAAACCTCATTCGTGAGTAATGAGTAATACTTGGTTTTTTGAAAACTTAAGAGTTATACTAGCTTTATGGGAAGTTAGGTATAACGCCTAAGAATGTGAAATGGATTTCAAAGTGGGAACAAGTATCGAACACACCATCAGTCAGCTAATAAAGGAAATGGTTTCACTAATTGATTATACTAAAACCAAGAGAAACCTCCATCCGCATAGAAACTAAGATGAGACAAATGATATTACATTTCCTAGATCATGGCCGCTTAAATGAGAATCATCGACAACAAGTTCGTTTTTCTTAAAATTCCAAAGAATGAACTTAATGGATTGTAAAGGATAATGCATCGATTTTGGAAAAGAGAAGTAACTTGAGTTTGAAAGTATAAATCACTTGTTTCAAATATCGAACTTTTCTTAGGGAAAAGTAAATGACTTGGTTTTAAAAGGTAGAATACTGACCTTAAGCGAGTTAATTACTCGACTTTTAAAAAGTATACTTGACGTTATGTTAATTGTGTTTGAAGCACGTGTTCTAAACATGAATGTGTGTGATACTATTGTGATAGTATCGTATGGTTTCTACGCAAAGAGAGGTCTTTGCAGGGAAAGAATGTAGTATTTTGGGGTCGGAACCCGGTTTGTTGACTTAAACGAAGGTACTTTGAGTTGTGTGTAACCCGTGCTTGTGGTGATAGTTTTGTTGTTGTGCAAGTGTTTGACTTTGGCTACCGAGTCTCTCGACGGAGGGCCTGACATCGGGTGGTATGATGGACATACCGACACGCTGGGTAGCCCACGGTACGCTTCCACTATATTGATCCTTCGGGACATATCGACACGCTGGGTAGCCCACGGGTACGCTTCCATTGAGTGTGTTATCTTGTAAACCGGTTTGACATACCGACACGCTGCAGCCCACGCAGTACGCGCCCACATGAGTATTATCCGGTATTTGTTCGACATACCGACACGCTGGGTAGCCCACGCAGTACGCGCCCACATGAGTATTATCTCGGTATTTGTTTGACATACCGACACGCTGGCAGCCCACGAGTATGCTGGCCCACAGTGAGTATTATCTTGTTATCGGGTCGACATACTGACACGCTGGGTAGCCCACCAGTATGCGCCCACTTTGAGTAATGATCTTTCGGCGTGAGTCCCCGACGAAGTGGTTTGATTTGACCGACCAGATATACGCCGTGCATCAGAGTTCGCTATCATACATGTCTCTGCTTTCCTTATAGACTATTATGATTTCATTTACAGATTTTTCTGCTTCGCATACTGCACTGTTGTAATCGATTTCTTCGGGGCCGCGTCACGCTGCAGTCGAGATACATCGCTTGTTGATCCGCACTTTGGATCGCTCGCCTCGTAAAGCTCCATTCCTTCGGAGACTTTGTCACTTGGTACGGTTCCTCAAGTTGTAGAACTTTTGTACATTCGTGGTATGGCGGGCCCCGTCCCGTGAGATGTTATAAAAATTCTTAGAGGTCCGTAGAAATCGATGTAAGGTGGATTGTAACTGCTCGGTGTTAGTTATTTTTTCGTAAAAGGTAACCGCTGTTAGCCTGCTTTTCTTTTCATTGGTTTTGAGGTATGAGTTTTAATTTCCGCTGATGTTCTCGGATGTTGTTTGACTACTTGGGTGCCCGGTAAGGCATCGCCGCCCGCTTTCGGTCGTGATGTAGGTATCGAGCGCTTAGTCCTCTGAAAGTGTCTACGCACCGTGTCTCAGTAGAGTCTCGATTATCGATGTGTTGCGCACCACATCTATAATCGTGGAGGTCATGACATTTAGGATTGGTTTCTATTCTTCTCATTCCGAGATCGTGCCTTAGAGCCGTGTTGTAAGTCGACCCTCCGACGTGTTTCGCTTTTTACCGCTATGCCTGCGAAGGCAACCAGTGGCCCGTGGCGGCAAGGCAAAGAGGAGTCGCGAGTAGAGCAAATGGCGCCTCTACAGAGACCACAAGCACTCGAGCCTCCATCCCACTGGCCCGGAGCAGAGGAGATGGGTTACGCGAGTCGCCCGCTTATCGCCGTGGTCAGGCTGACACGAGGATAGGCCGGACGCAGCAGCCCAAAGAGCACCGCCGTTCACCCGAGATCGGATAGTTCGAGGTCGCGGACTTTCGAGTTGCGGCCCGCCAGAGTTCTACGGTCGAGGCTCGAGGATGATCCGCAGGAGTTCATCCGACGATTCTGCGATCACGAGAGTGATCAAGGCATCGAGACCGAGTCGGGTCCTAGGTTCGCATCGGCCGCGTGATACCGCAGCCGATCGTTTGATTCGCGAGCTGTCCCGGGAGGGCATGCACTTCCAATGAGATGGGACGAGTTCTCGAGGCATTTCTTGCACATTTCTTGCCTCCACGTATGAGGAGGACTCGGCCGGCGATTTTTGATGTTGAGGCGAACGCGACGGTTCAGAGTACAACGCGGAGTTTAACTCACTAGCCCAGACGCCCCCGCGTTAGTAGCCGACATGGAGGACAGAGTGCACCGCTATGTCACAGGCTTGATGACTATTTGGCGAGAGTTGCTCGGGAGTAGCTCTTCACCGGCATGGACATCGCTCGACGCAGCTCACGCACTTGGATGCGAGGCACGTAGAGTCGCACGGAATGACCAAGATCAGCAGAGTAGGGCCAAGGCGCAGGTCCTTCGTGACCTTCGGGCGTGCAACCTCAAGCAGAAAGTTAGCGCGCCTCCGCCAAGACGAGTGCTCCACCTCGCCGCCGACGCTCGAAAATTCGTGAGCAGGTCGTGGCTCCAAGCGTTTCGGTTTGGGATCGTGGACGTTAGTCGGACGGGACCACCTTACCTCGTTGGACTATCGTGGTAGGCTCCACGATGGGGAGTGTCGTGCTAATAGGGAATCTGCTTTACACGCGGCCACCGCCATTTTGCAAGGAATTGTCCCACCAGATAGCGCGAGGTCGAGATTCAGCCTTCGATCGGACGATTCACCTCCTCCTTTTGTGCGTCGTGCCGGGAAAGAACATGAGTAGAGCGACAAGAAGGGAAATGAAGCAATAGTTACAGGTACGTTCTTAACCCTCTAGAGTATTGTATGCTTGATGTCGCGGTGATGTATTGAGTGCTATGTTCGTAGCTTTACAGATATAATGTGTTTTGGAAGCATGGTTATTAAAGAGGTAAGTTTGGGAATGAGAAAAATTTTGAGACCTTAGATGTAAGGCCGTCTTGGGTAGAAGCCTTTCATCGTTAATCCTTGCCTGAGTGTATGGTATACATGGAGTTTTGTGTGATGATTCCATGAGTAGTTTGTGATGGGAGTGGTAGCTTCCATGACGTGGATTAGTAAGATGGACGAGTCGAGGTAGTGACTCAAGGTGGTAAAACTAAGTGGATCAATTGTGGAACGTGTGCCAGAGAGGTGTGAGTATACAAGGAAGGTACGCCGAGGAGAGTATCCTTTAGACCGAGGAGGAGAAAATAGTGATGTTTGCACGCAGAGGCGATTTCCTAACCGGAATTTGAGATGCGTGATTTCTATATTATGGCCATGAGAGGCATAAATGAGTTTTGGTAGGTATAGTAGTGAAGACTATACCGCGCATGTGTTCTCAAGATTTGGAAGGAACATTCGACGAATGTTTCTAAGGGAAGAATGTTACACCCCGTAAATTCTAGAGGATAGATAAGTCGCAAACATGTGTTGAAGGATTTTGAGTTTACCTTGAGTATTGGACCCCAGTTGTTAAGGATTGTAAGGTGTTTAAAAGGCCTAGTGTGTAGTCCGTCAATCTAGGTCCCAACGCAACTAACCGCTCGCCGATCGACATCTGAGTCAAAAGTTACGGAAGTTTCAAGTTTGCGCAGCTGCAGCAAAGCAGTTGACTTGATTCGGGGTTCAGTACGCCGCCGAGAGAGGCCGCGCGCCGCTTGTACCGAGGGTCTGCGGTGCTGGCGCCGCGCGCCGACGCAGGCGCGCCACGCTGCGCAATTATTTTCGAAGCACGCCATGGCGCGCGCGGGCTGCGCGCAAGGCGGATTTTCTCATGTAAAGGAGAAAAATCAGGGATATTTTTATATGAGCCTATGGGAGGGTGACAAGTGTCCCTCCCATCCTTTGACCAGCGATAGAAGTTTATTTAGGCCAAGTCTTGGAAGACGGCCATTTCATTTCAAACCTCCCAAGAGAAAACCCTCTCCCTTCTCTCTAGGTTTTTGAGAAACCCGCCTTAGGGAACTGCTGAGCGCGCAAGGAGGAAAAGGTGTTGGTGAACTTGTGGAAGCACTGTGGTGGACGAGTTTGACTGAAAGTGGAAGAAAAGTGGCATGGGCTTTTCCAAAGGTAAAAGTTTCCTTCCTCTTGGATTTGAGTTTTTACTTGTGATAGTAGTATAGATCTGTGAGCCTGATGCTGTTATATTCAGAGTTTGAATTTATTTGTGAGCCTGAGGCTTTTATAGTTAAGTTTGTATAGATTTGTGAGCCTGAGGCTGTTATAGTTAAGTTGGCTTAGATTTGGATCTTGTAGCCTTGTTGATTTCGGCCTTGTAAAGGTGCAAGTTAATAGAAACAAAGGAAGTTCGCCCATTTCCGTAGAAT
The DNA here is from genome assembly GCA_029844215.1 of Przewalskia tangutica. NCBI lineage: Eukaryota > Viridiplantae > Streptophyta > Magnoliopsida > Solanales > Solanaceae > Przewalskia > Przewalskia tangutica. The sequence continues at coordinate 6,528,946 of JAQGDG010000026.1, read as the reverse complement.
GTAGGGGCCTTGTACTTAGTTTACTCTACGCTCAAACTAGAGTTTGATAGACGCTTTATGGCCCTTATAGGATCAAGTACTACGTGTAGCATATTCTTCTTACGGAGATAGTCGAGGAGCATTTTGCTTAGTGTCGATAATCGTCATGAGGTATGTGATTCTTCCTATCCTTTTCAAAGATGACTATTTGTGAAATATATAGTGCGTTGACGACGCGTGTTAAAGGAAATTGATTTTCCAAATTGTGTCTTGACTTGTTATGAAGTGTAAAGGGCTTCATTAGGTGTAAGAGTAGTAAGTCTTATCCGTTAGTAATGGGCACTGGTGCTTAAGGAATGAGCCCTCTTGGTCTCATAAATGTTTATGTGGTAATTGGTTGGTTTAAAATATAAAGGGTTATAACGCTTTACGGGAAGTCGGTTATAACAACTTTACGTGAGTAAAAGAATTGTTGATTGGTAGAAGTTAAGAGACTTGATCTTGTAAGATAAGAGACTTAACTTAGAATTGTGAAAGTTTTGTAATGTATTCAAAAGTTGTAAAACCTCATTCGTGAGTAATGAGTAATACTTGGTTTTTGAAAACTTAAGAGTTATACTAGCTTTATGGGAAGTTAGGTATAACGGCATAAGAATGTGAAATGGATTTCGAAAGTGGGAACAAGTATCGAACACACCACTGCAGCGCTAATAAAGGAAATGGTTTCGACTAATTGATTATACTAAAACCAGTAGAAACCTCCATCTGCATAGAAACTAAGATGAGACAAAATGATATTACATTTCCTAGATCATGGCTGCTTAAATGAGAATCATTGACAACAAGTTCTGGTTTTTCTTAAAATTCCAAAGAATGAACTTAATGGATTGTAAAGGATAATGTACTGGATTTTGGAAAAGAGAAGTAACTTGAGTTTGAAAGTATAAATCACTTGTTTCAAATATCGAACTTTTCTTAGGGGAAAAGTAAATGACTTGGTTTTAAGGGTAGGAATACTTGACCTTAAAGGAGTTAATTACTCGGACTTTTAAAAAGTATACTTGACGTTATGTTAATTGTGTTTGAAGACGCGTGTTCTAAACATGAATGTGTGTGATACTATTGTGATAGTATCGTATGGTTTCTACGTAAAGAGAGGTCTTCGAAGGTAGGTTAATGTAGTATTTTGGGGTCGGAACCCGGTTTGTTGACTTAAACGAAGGTACTTTGAGTTGTGTGTAACCCGTGCTTGTGGTGATAGTTTTGTTGTTGTGCAAGTGTTTGACTTTGGCTACCGAAGTCTCGACGGAGGCCGATATCGGGTGGTATGATGGACATACCGACACGCTGGGTAGCCCACGGGTACGCTTCCACTATATCGATCCTTCGGGACATATCGACACGCCAGTAGCCCACGGGTATGCCCATTGTGAGTGTTATCTTGTAAATCGGTTTGGACATACCGACACGTTGGGTAGCCGCAGTACGTCCACATGAGTATTATCCGGGTATTTGTTTGGACATACCGACACGCTGGGTAGCCCACAGTATCGCCCACATGAGTATTATCCGGTATTTGTTTGGACATACCGACACGCTGGGTAGCCGAGTATGCGCCCACGATGAGTATTATCTGGTATTTGTTTGACATACCGACACGCTGGGTAGCCCCAGTATGCGCCCACGTGGAGTATTATCTTGTTATCGGGTCGACATACCGACACGCGTTGGGTAGCCGAGTATGCGTCCACTTTGAGTAATGATCTTTCGGCGTGAGTCCCGACTTGAAGTGGTTTGATTTGACCGTGATATACGTGGTGCATCGTAGTTCGCTTATCATACATGTCTCCTGCTTTCCTTATAGACTATTATGATTTCATTTACGATTTTTGCTTCGCATACTGCATTTTGTTATCGACTCTTCTGGGCCGCGTTCACGCCGCAGTCGAGATACATCGCTTGTTGATCCGCACTTTGGATCGCTGTTCGATTCTCGAAAGCTCCATTCCTTGGAGACTTTGTCACTTGGTACGGTTCAAGTTGTAGAACTTTTTGTACATTCGTGGTATGGCGGGCCCCGTCGTCGAGAGATGTTATAAAAATTCTTAGAAGTGCAGATCGATGCAAGGGGATTGTAAATCGCTCGGTGTTAGTTATTTTTTCGTAAAAGGTAAGCTTGGTTAGCCTGTTTTCTCTTTTCATTGGTTATCATGTATGAGTTTTAATTTCCGCTGATTTTCTCTGATGTTGTTTGACTACTTGGGTGCCCGGGGTAAGGCACCAGTCGCGGGCCCGGTTTCGGGTCGTGACATTTATTTCCTACCTCAAGGCTAGGAAGATGGTGCAGAAGGGGTATATCTACCATCTCGTTCGGGTGTTTGATCTTGAGTTGCGGTACAGCATTTGATCGATTCAGAGTCGGCGAAGTTCCCGACGTGTTTCGGATGACCTCGGGTATCCCTCCCGAGAGAGATTGAGTTTTGTATTGACATATTGCCGGACACTCGGCTATTTCCATTCCGCCATCTGAGAACGGCACTGCCGAGTTGAGAGAGTTGAAGGATCGGCAGGGATTTCTTTGGAAAAAGGGCTTCATCAGCCTAGTGTTTCTCCCAGGGAGCGCCGTATTGTTCGTGAAGAAGAAGGGCGGCCCTGCGCGTGTGTTGATTCTGAGCAAATGAACAAGGTGACCATTAAGAATATACCCTTCCCGTGATTGATGATTTGTTCGACGATTGTAGGCGCGAGATGTTTCTCCAAGATTGATCTGCGTCGCTATCATCGTTCGTGTCGTAGAGGTGGATGTCCCTAGATCGCATTCGGACCCGTGCGAGCATTATGAGTTCAGTGTGTCTTTTGGGTTGACGAACGCCGCGGTATTCATGGATTTGATGAACCGAGTGTTCAAACCATTTTTGGACACGCTTTGTGATAGTGTTCATTGATGATATCTTCGTTTATTCGCTCGAGCGTGAGCATGCGAGCATTTGAGGCGATCTTTGAAAGTTCTCGGGACTATTGTGACGCCAAGTTTTCCAAATGTGAGTTTTGGTTGACTTGATGGCGTTTCTTGGGCACATTGTCGGGTGATGGCATTAGTGGATACGGCCAAGATCGATCGGAGACTTGGCCTGCACCTACTACTCGGCAGGTTCGCGATTTTAGGCCTTGCGAGGATATTATCGGTTCAGAGAAGTTTGCTTCTATCTGCACGTTGACTAGGTGACTCGTAAGGCGCAAGTTTGATGGTGATGCTTGTGGCGGGGTTTCGATTCTTGAAAGAGATCGACGACCGCCCCGTTCTACTCTTGAAGGCCCGACGGTTATGTTGTGTATTGTGACGTCTGGGCATCGGGCTGGGACGCGTGTTAGCACGCGGCATGGTAGAGTTATAGCGTATGCATCCCGGTGAAGAAACACGAGAGAACTACCCCACCGTGATTCGAGTCGCGTACCGTGATTCACGCCAATATCCGGAGGCACTATTTGTACGGGGTTCACGTGGATATTTATACGCACCACAAGAGCCTCCAAGATATCTTCACCAGAGGAGGCGAACTTACGGCGAGACGGTGGTTAGAGTTGCTTAAGGATTACGATGTTGATATCCCGTATCACCCGGAAGGCCATGTTGTGGCGTACGCTCTTAGTCGTAGGTCGATGGGAGCCTATCGGATGTGCGGCTAGAGAGAAGAGGGCATGGTTCGTGATTTGCATCGGTTAGCGAGCCTCGGTGTCGCTTGATTGATTACGATAGCGGTGGGGTTAGAGTTCGTGAGGTTGCGAGTCTTCCATCGTCGATGAGGTGAAGAGGCGGTTCGAGGATCGGTGTTGACACGTTATCGTGATACAACTCTTCGTGAGGGCGCGGTCCTTTTGAGGTAGCACGATGGGGTGCTAAGGTTTGAGGCGGTTGTGTGTTCGGATGTTTGGGACTTCAAGGCAGTTCTTGGGGAAGCACACAAGCGTTACTCTATCCATCCAGTCGACCAAGATATACCACGACCTCAGATCTGTATTGGTGGGATGGTTTGAAGAGGGACGTTGCGAGTTCGTAGCTCGGTGCCGTGTTGTCGGCAGTGAAGGTAGAGCACGAGGCACGGTGGTTTTATTCTGACGATAGAGATCGACACGGAAGTGGGAGGTAATCAACATGGACTTCATCACAGGATTGCCTCGCACTCGGAGGAGACATGATTCTATTTGGGTTATCGTCGACGGTGTGAAATCAGCCCACTTTCTTCCGTCGTGATCGACTTTTCGGTTGAGGATTATGCCGACTTTACATCCGAGATCGCCGACCGCATGGAGTCCCTACTGATCATATCGCAGAGGAGCGATTTACGGCTAACTTCGAGGTCCTTCCGAGGGTTTAGGGGCCTTGGTGAGCACAGTCGCATTTCATCCACGAGCAGGCGGACAGCAGAGCGCACTATCCGCACTCTTGAGATATCCGCGAGCTTTGTGTTATTGATTTCGGTAGTTGGGAGGATCATTTGCCTCTAGTTGAGTTTGCGTATAATAATAGCTACCACTCGGTATTCGACGGCGCGCATGAGGCCTTGTATGGGAGGAAGTGCGGTCGCCATAGGTTGGTTCGATGTGGGCGAGAGTGCGGCTAGTGGGACCAGATTTGGTGCAATGATGCCGATAAGGTGAAGCTTATCCGAGGCGCTATCGACACCGTGAGTCGGCGAAGTCGTATCACGAGATCATCGTCGTCGGCATCTTGAGTTCGAGGTTCATGATTGGGTTTTCTAGTGTCGCCCATGAAGGGTGTGATGAGATTCGGAAGAAGAAACTCGGCCCAGTACATCGGGCGTTTTAGATTGTCCGCAGGTAGGCAAGGTTGCCTACGAGTTGGATCTGCCGTCCGATCTGGAGGCGGTGCATCGATTTTCACGTATCTATCGAGGAGATGTATCGGGGATCCATCTAGGTACACCGTTGACGATGTCGGTGGCCAGGGGTTATCGTATGAGAGATTCCCATAGCGATAGTCGATCGCCGGAGTTAGGCGTCTGCGGACGAAGGGCGTGGCCGTCAAAGTCTTGTGGCGGAACGAGCTCAGGAGGAGATGACGTGGGAAGCGAGGAGGACATAAGGCGAAGTATCCTCACCTATTCCCACACCTCGGGTAATTCACTTTCCTACTTGTAAATTTCGTTATCATTTATGCCTAAGTGTTATTTTTGTGGCCATGTGTGGCACTTCATAAACTGCTTAAGCTTCTTCGATAATCGTCTTGAGAAGGAACATTCGACGAATGTTTCTAAGCGAGGAGAATGTTATACAGTATTTCCAGTATGTACGTAAGGGAATACGCATAAAAAGTTTGGCCTTAAAGTTAGCCTCGGGCGTTTTGTACACAACTCACTAAAAGAATCGTTTTCAGGCGACTAAACGTTTCCACGGCTTCGAGGAAAATTCTGGCTATGCCATTACTAATTTTTGCGGATTTTTCAGAGACGAAACATTTTGGACCAGCGGGAGGCGACGGCACCCTCCATTGATGAACTCAATCGCCCATTGACGAAATCGATAGGAAGTGCACGTTTTTGTGCCTTGTGCACAAGTCGAGTTGGTAGGATATTTGTGTATAGTTAATCCTCACCTACACTTGCCTTGCACTTGTCTTCATCTTGGCCATTGGTTGCCAAGGCTTGAGTTATAAATACCTCAGAGATGAAGAGTTCTTCATCCACAAAGTTATCTTCCAAGTCTTGAAAAAATCCTCTCCTCTCCTAGCCTTCGTCCAAACACCTCTTCCCCTTGAGTGAGTTTGGCCGAGGCCTACCCCTAGCCTAGCGAAATCTACCCTCCGCAGTAGAAAAGTTGTCTTTTAGTATCGTTATAATGCCCAAAATACCCTAGCCCATATCCCTTAGTACTTAGTAGAAGTTGTGAAGAACTTCTAAGGTTTCTTGGAGCTACCGGAGCGTACAACTTAGGAGCTAAACCTTGCTCAGGCGCGACTTTATCTAGGATATTTTTGGGCTTACCGAGGTAAATAATCCTAACCCTCTTTTGTATTAGAGAATGCATACTGTAGAAGTATAAGAATAAGTATTGAATACTTAGAAGAATATTCTGAGAATAGAATTGGCATCATCACAGTAGAAGGGTTTAAAAGAAGAATAATTGAACTGTACTCACATAGGACTGTTTTACAGTAGACTTATATAGCTCACCGGGTAGGGTTGTGCTGCCCGACAATCCGTAGAATTATGAACCCTCTGTTTAGAATGACCTTCAGAGTAGTCTTTGATAGATGTCTGTGACTATTATAGGCTGACTCTCTGCGCGCGACATATTCAACTTGGCAGGTGGTTTTCTCTGAGAATGTATGTGATTCTTCCTAAAGCATGATATTTTAACATATATATAGTACGGTAGACGTACATGTGTTAACTGAATAATAACTACGGCAATGTCGTTTGACTTAAGCCTGAATAATAACTACGGCAATGTCTTTTGACTTAAGCCTGAATAATAAGAATCCTGATGCATTTCAAAAGAACTACTGAATCATTTTTTAACAGAAGATAAATATTTGGTTTTTAAAACAAAAGCTTAAGAGTTATACTAGCTTTATGGGAAGTTAGGTATAACAACTTAAGAAAGATAAAAGGCTATTTACTTGTTTGTTTATAAAGCCTTGTATTGAGTTCGTTAAGTGTAGTAAGATTTGTTTGATAAGTAGACATATTATGATGCTACGGGTTAGTGTCTTGAAATCTTGTGTAAGGGGTCATTCTTGCACGTGCTTACGTTGCTAACCTGGTAAGTCCGTTTATCTTGTTGTTGTATCACCTACCCGATCGTTATTATCGGTGGGCTTGCCGACGCTGGTCTATACGGCTATGCGGTGCAATGAGACTATGCGAGCAGCGGTATGCTCGAGATTGATCATTCCGGTGTTTAGCCGACGCGGGGATTCTGATGCGGTCCGCTGAGACTACGCGGTCTTTTGAGGCTATGCGGGCTGCGGATGTCGGGGTTGGCTGCCCCGACGCGAGAATACCTCATGCGGTACGTGTGTGACCTATGCGTGCGGAAGTCCGGACTAGGCACGCAGAATGATACTATGGGCGATTGGCCTTGCCGATCATTCGCGGCCTAGAATAGACACATTCGCTTTTCCTACTATTGTTGTTTGTGATGTACTATGTGCAATTGAACGATTGTATTTGTGAAAAGGTTTTAAATACTTTGATTTCATTTCGATTCTTTATAGTTTCACATACTTGGTACTGTTATCGACCTCGCCCGAAGTGCGTTCATCCGCAGTAAGGGCAAGCAGTGCTAGATCCGCATCCTCAGGATCTCTTTGCATTGGTGTCGAGCTCCATCTTCTCGGAGGCTCTACTTTTGGTATGATCTCCCGTATTGTAGATAGTTTGTATGCGATCCAGGGTATGGCGGGCCCTGTCGCCATAGTTGTATATTTCCTTAGAAGTGCTGTAGTCATGTTATGCGATGTCGGATGTAACTGCTAAACCTTGTTTATATATATGCGAAAGGCGACGTTTGTTCACATAAACCGTGTCTTATTTTATAAATCATTTCATGTCTTGTTTTATATTTCCGATTACTGCGATGTATGACTACTTGGGTGCCGGTAAGGCACGATCCACGGGCCCGGGCAGTCGTGACAGCGCTCCCAGGGAGATACACTAGGCACGATAAAGCCTTTTCCAAAGAAATCTTTCACTGGTCCTTCACTCCTCAACTTCGGCGGGTGCCATCACGTATGGCGGAATGGAAATAGGTCAGTGTCCGCAACGTGTCAATACAAAACTCAATCTCCCTCGTGAGGATACCCAAGATCATCCGGGAACACATCCGCAAATTCCTAACCACTGGCATCGAAGAAGCGGCGCCTCACCAGGTATCAAATACGCGCGGATGATAGATGTACCGCTTCGCACCATCTTCCTAGCCTCGAGGTAAGAAATAAACCTACCTCTGCGGCGACGTGTTGCCCTCCACTCGATAATCGGCTCGCCAGACGGAACCGAACCAACTTGTCCCTACAACAACGTTGGCATAACAAGAAGCAACCACCCATACCCATAATGACATCAAAATCGCCATCTCCAAATCTATCAAGTCTGCAGTCCGACGATAAATAAATATCGGACAACCTCTATACACCCGCCGCCTAACACGAATCACCACTGTCACGACCCGTTCGAGTCCGTGATCGTGCCTTACGGCACCCAAGTAGTCATACATCGAGTAACGGCGGAAATATAAAACAAGACAGAAACATAGTAAAGCATACGCTTTATCGATGAAAAGCTTGCCTTTGGCATATATAAATAAACATGGTTTAGCGATTACATCCCAAACTGCATAACATGACTACAGACCTAAGGAAAATATACAACTATGGCGGGACAGGGCCCGCCATACCGTGTACAAAACTATCTACAACGGAGATCATACCCAAAAGTAGAGCCTCGGAGAAGATGGAGCTCCGACACCAACGCAAAGATCCTAAGGATGCGGATCTAGCATCCGCTTGCCTTTACTGCGGATGAACGCGGCCCGGCGAGGTCGATAACAGTACCAAGTATGTGAAACTATAAAGTACTTAAATGAAATCAAAGTATTTAAAACCTTTTCACAAATACAATCAGTTCAATTGCACATAGTGCCACATTACAAACAACAGCAGTAATAGGAAAACTTGTAACAGGTCTATTCTAGGCCGCGAATGATCGAAGCAAGGCCAATCGCCCATAGTATCATTCCGCGTGCCTTGTCTCGACTTCCGCACCGCATAGGTCACACACGGACCGCATGAGGTATTCCTCGTGACGGGGAAGCTAACCCCGGCATCCGCCTAGGCTCCGCGGCCGCATAGCCTCAAAAGACCGCATAGTCTCAATGGATCGCATAGGAATCCCCGCATCGGGCTAAACACCGGAATGATCAATCTCGAGCATACCGCCGCTCGCATAGTCTCACAGACCGCATAGGCCGATAGACCAAGCATCCGGGCAAGCCCTGATATAACGGTCAAGGGTAGGTGATACAATAACGATCTGCGGACTTACGGTTAGCAACGTAAGCCTGGCAAGAATGACCCCTTTACACATCATTTCAAGACACTAACACAGTAGCATCATAATATGTCTACTTATCAAGCAAATCTTACTACACTTAACAGAAATCAATACAAGGCTTTTATAAACAAACAAGTAAACAATTCCTTTTTATCTTTCTTAAGTTGTTATACCTAACTTCCCATAAAGCTAGTATAACTCTTAAGCTTTTGTTTTAAAACCAAATATTTATCTTCAGAAAAAAATGATTCATAGTTCTTTGAAATGCATCAGATTCTTATTATTCAGCTTAAGTCAAAAGACATTGCCGTTATTATTCAGCTTAAGTCAACGACATTGCCGTAGTTATTATTCGCTTAACACGTACGCGTCACCGTACTATATATATATGTTAAAATATCATGCTTAGGTAGAATCACATACCTTCTCGGCGTAAACCTACGGCCAATTTGAATATGTCGCAAGCAGAGAATCAGCCTATAATAGTCACAGACATCTATCAAAGTCTAGACTACTCAAGGTCATTCTAAGCAGAGGGTTCACAATTCTACGGATAGTCGGGCAGACAACCCTACGGTGAGCTATATAAGTTCATCAGAAAACAAATCCATGTAGTACAGCTTCAATTATTCTTCTTTAAACCCTTCTACCGTGATGATTCAATTCTATTCGTAATATTCTTCTAAGTATTTAATACCTATTCTTATACTTCTACAGATGCATTCTTTAATACAAAAGAGGGTTAGGATTATTTACCTCGGTAAGCCCAATAATATCCTAGATAAAGTCGCACTGAGCAAGGTTTAGCTCCTAAGTTGTACGCTCCGGTAGCTCCAAGAAACCTTAGAAGTTCTTCACAACTTCTACAAGGACTAAGGGATTTGGGCTAGGGTATTTTGGGCATTATAACAATACTAGAAGACAACTTTTCTACCAAGGGAGGGGGGTAGATTTCGGCTAGGCTAGGGGGGGTAGGCCCTCGGCCAAACTTCACAAGGGGAGGGGGGGTGTTTGGACGAACAAGGCTCAAGGGAGGAGAGGATTTTCAAGACTTGGAAAGATTTGTGGATGAAGAATTCTTCATCTTAAGGGGGGGTATTTATAGGTCAAGAAGTGGCCAACCAATGGCCAAGATTAAGACAAGTGCAAGGCAAGTGTAGGGTGAAGATTTACTCCACACAAATATCCTACCAACTCCTTGACTTGTGCACAAGGCACAAAAAACGTGCCAAGCTTCTCCAATTCGTCCAATGGACGATTCAAGTCCACCAATTGGAGGGTGCCAAGTGTCGCCCTCCCGTTGGTCCAAAATGTTTCGTCTCTCGGAAAAATCCGCAAAAATTAGAAATGGCATAGCCGGAATTTTCCCTACGAAAGCTGTGAAAACGTTTCGTCGGAAAACGATTCTTTAGCGAGTTGTGTACAATTTTCGAACTTGGCCTAACTTTAAGGCTAAACTTTTGTACGTACGTCCTCACGTACATACTCCGGAAATACGGGGTATAACATTCTCCCCTCCTTAGAAACATTCGTCCCGAATGTTCCTTCCCAAGACAGTTATCGATAAAGCTTAAACAGTTGCAAATGCCACACACGGCCATAGAACAACACTTAGGCATATATGATAATGGAAATTTACAAGTAGGAAAGTGAATTACCTGGAGGTGTGGGGAATAGGTGAGGATATACGCCTCATGTCCTTCTCGCCTTCCCACGCCATCTCCTCCTCGAGCTCGCCCACGTAACTTTGTGGAAGCCACGCCCCGTCCGCAGACGCTAACTCGACGATCGACTATCGCTATGGGAATCTCCTCACACGATAACCCCTGGCCACTGGACATCGCCAATCGGTGTACCAGATGGATCCCCGATACATCTCCTCAAGATAGATCGTGAAAAACCGGATGCACTGCCTCCAGATCGGACGGCAGATCCAACTCATAGGCAACCTTGCCTACCCTGCGGACAATCTGAAACGGCCCAATGTACCTTGGGCTGAGTTTCCCCTTCTTCCCGAATCTCATCACACCCTTCATGGGTGACACCTTTAGGAAAACCCAATCATGAACCTCGAACTCAAGATGCCGACGACGATGATTTGCATACGACTTCTGTCGACTCTGAGCTGTCAATAGACGCTCTCGGATAAGCTTCACCTTATCCACCGCTCACGCACCAAATCTGGTCCTACCACGCACTCGCCCACATCGAACCAACCTATAGGCGACCGCACTTCCTCCCATACAAGGCCTCATAAGGCGCCATCTCGAATCGAGTGGTAGCTATTATTATACGAACTCAACTAGAGGCAAATGATCCTCCCAACTACCATGAAGTCAATAACACGGCTCGCAAAGATATCCTCAAGAGTCCGATAGTGCACTCTGCTGTCCGCATGCGTGGATGAAATGCGATTTTCGTGCTCACTGCGTCCCTAAACCCTCCGGAAGGACCTCGAGTTAGCCGTAACCGGCTCCTCCATCGATATGATCGAAATAGGGACTCATGCACCGACGATCTCTCGGATGTAAAGTCCGCATAATCCTCGGAGAAAGTCGCCCTAACGGGAAGAAAGTGGGCTGATTTCGACCGCCGACGATAACCCATATAGAATCATGTCTCTCCGAGTGCGAGGCAATCCTGTGATGAAGTCCATGTTGATCACCTCCCACTTCCAAGTCGGGATCTCTATCGCTGTAATGCACCACGGGCCTCCGGTGCTCTACCTTCACTGCGACAACACGGGCACCGAGCTACGAACTCGCAACGCCCTCTTCGCCATCCCACCAATACACGGATCTAAGGTCGTGGTACATCTTGTCGACCACGGATGGATAGAGTAACGACTGTGTGCTTCCCCAAGAACTGCTGCCGAAGTCACGAAACATCCGGACACACAACGCCCTCAAACCTTATCACCCCATCGTGCTACCTCAAGGACCGCTTGCCCTCACGAAGAGTGTATCACGATATCGAATCAAAGCCGATCCTCGAATGTTGCCTCTTCACCTCCTCGACGATGGAAGACTCGGCAACCTCACGAACTCTAACCCCACCGCTATCGAGAATCAATCAGCGGACACCAAGGCTCGCTAATCGATGCAAATCACGAACCATGTCCTCCTCTGGCTGCGACATCCGATAAGCTCCCCATCGACCTACGACTAAGAGCATCCGCCTGACATTGGCCTTCCCGGGTGGTACAGATATCAACATCGTAATCCTTAAGCAACTCTAACCACCGTCTCATCGTAAGTTCGGCTCCTCTGGTGAAGATATCTGGAGGCTCTTGTGGTCTGTATAAATATCCACGTGAACCCCATACAAATAGTGCCTCGAGATCTTCAAAGGCGTGAATCACCGCCACCCAAATCATGGGTGGGGTAGTTCTCTCGTGTATCTTAATGTCGGGATGCGTATGCTATAACTCGCCGTCTTTGCATCAACACACATCCCGATGCCCGGCGATCACAATACACACAACATAACCATCCGGACCCTCGGAAGAGTAAGAAGCGGGGCGGTCGTCGATCTCTCCTTTAGCACCGGAAACCCCGCTCACACGCCTCGATCCCATCAAACTTGGCTGCCTCGAGTCGGCCTAGTCAATAGTGCGAAGATAAAGCAAACTTCTCCACGAACCGCCTATAATATCCTGCAAGGCCCAGAAAACTGCGAACCTCTATCGGAGTAGTAGGTCTAGGCCAAGTCCTGACTGCCTCGATCTTGGCCGAATCCACTCGAATGCCATCAGCCCCGGCAATATGCCCAAGAAAAGCCACCGAAGCTAACCAAAACTCACATTTGGAAAACTTGGCGTATAACTGCTGGTCCCGGAGAATCGGCCAAGATCGCCAAATGCTCGCGTGCTCCCGCTCTGGCGAGAATAAACCAAGATATCATCAATGAACACTATCACAAGCGTGTCCAAAAATGGTTTGAACACTCGGTTCATCAAATCCATGAATACCACGAGCATTGGTCAACCAAAAGACATGACCACGAACTCATAATGCGTGCAGGGTCGGAATGCGATCTGTGGACATCCACCTCTCGACACGAACGATGATAGCCCGATCGCAGATCAATCTTGGAGAAACATCTCGCGCCGCAAATGGTCGAACAAATCATCAATCACGGAAGGGTATCATTCTTAATGGTCACCTTGTTCACCGTAATCAACACGCATGCGCGTCCGCCCTTCTTCTTGCGAATAATCTGGCGCTCCCGGGGAGAAACACTAGGCTGATGAAGCCCTTCTCCAAGAAATCTCTCACTGGTCCTTCACTCTCTCAACTCGGCGGGTGCCATTCGTATGGCGGAATGGTAATAGGCGAGTGTCCGCAAAGACATCTATACAAAACTCGATCTCCTCGGGAGGATACGGGAGTCGTCTGGAAACACGTCTGGGAACTCTCGACTCTGGGCCGGTGAAAATCTGGTACCGCGACCTCGTATCAAACACCCGAACGAGATGGTAGATATACCGCCTCGCACCATCTTCCTAGCCTTGAGGTAGGAAATAAACCTACCGGCGATACCGTGCTCCTCCCTCAACAACCGGCCCTCAGAGCTGGAACCGTACTACCTCTCTGCGGTCTACATTGGCGTAGCAGAAGCTAGCCAATCCATCCCCATGATCACGTCGAAGTCAATCATCTCCAACTCTATCAAGTCGGCTAGGTCCGGCATCGTAAATGGTCACAGGACAAGCTCTAAATACGCCGAACTACCACGAATCACCCATCGGCGTAGCTACCTCGAAAGGGTCATGGACTCGGGCTCTATCCCTATCCTACTAGCAACAAGGGAGATATATGGGGCCAGTAGAACCGGATCTATCAAAGCATACACATCAAACCCGAGCGATAAGGTACCGTGGCGACATCGGTGAGGCCTCACGATCTGTCGGTGGACAAAGCATAAATGCGGTCGAGGACCGCTAGAATCTGGACTGCGCCACGACCTCTGCCGTGACCGCTGGTCCATGAGTACCTTGCCTCGGGCGAGTAAGCTGTCGGAGATGAAGAAGCGGCAGACCGCAGATCGGGCCTACCACCGCCGCCCGTCGGACAAACTCGCGAAATGACCTGCGGCCACGATAGCAAGCTCGGTCTGACTCGAATGGTATCTACCAACGCACACCGAGCGGACCTCGAGCGGTTAGCACGCTACTCGAAATCAAGTCCTGGGGCCACGGCACGCAAGCTCTGCTGTACGAAGATGATGTAGGGCGCTCTGCGCCGGTGTGGTGCAACTGGACCTGCGATCGCCCACCACGAGAACCACCAAAAGAACCGCCGTCTTGGCCTTCTTGCTGCGATATCGCTCTACCGGCGGTCTACGCTCTCGCATCCTACTGCATGAGCCTGCATACGGGTAATGTCCATGCCTGGCTGAAGGCACACACCCGAACAAGACTCGGCCATGAAATCATCTAGTCCATGACATAGCGATGCACCGGTCCTCCATATCTGCTACCAGTGCGGGGACATATCGAGCCAAAGAATCAAACTCGACATTGTACTCCCTCACTGTGCGTCCTCCCTGTCTCAGCAACAAGAATCTATCAGCTCGTGCCCTCCTCATCTGCGGAGGCAAGAAGTGTGTGAGAAAAGCCTCTGAAAACTCATCCCATACTGCTGGAGGTGCATGCTCTCGGAAAGCTCCGTGAATCAAACCAATCATCGCGGTATCACGCAGCCGTCACGAACCGAATGTCGCGGACTCGATCTCAAGTCTTGATCACGCGTGATCCTCTGCGGTGACGGATGAACTCCTGCGGATCATCCTCGGCCTTGACCGTAAAACTGCGGCGGGCTCTGACTAAGGAAATCCCGTAGTCTCAAACTATTCGCCTCGGGTGCACCACGGTGCGACCGAGCTATTTGGGCTGGGCTGCCGCATCCGGCCTATCTCGTGTCGCCACAACTCTAGCCAAAGCGGGCCATCTCATTGTACCCTAACCCCTCCGCGGTGTGGGGCGGGAGGTGTGGGTGCTGTGGTCTCTTTGGGGCGGCGGCGTCATAGAACTCGCCGTCTGGTATAGGCCGGCACGAGCCCTCGTGACTCTGGGTGTCTCGCTAGCGCCTCCTCGGGCCTTGCCCTTACGGGCGGGTTGCCTTACGTGGAGGCATAATCATATACGGGAAAGGAATACGTTAGAGGGGTCCAACCTATAACACGACTCTAAAGCACGATCTCAGAATGAGAAGAATGGAAACCAATCCTAAATATCTTATAGCCTCCTGATTATTGGTGTGGTGCACAACACACCGATAATCAAGACTTACTAGATACGATGCGTAGACACTTTCCGAGGATTAGCGCTCACGATACCACTTTTGTCACGACCTGTTCGGGGCGTGATCGTGCCTTCAGGGCACCCAAGTAGTCATACATCGAGTAACCGCGGAAATATAAAACAAGACAGAAACATAGTAAGCAGATTACAGTTTATCGATGAAAAGCTTGCCTTTGGCATATATAAATAAACATGGTTTAGCGATTACATCCCAAATCGCATAACATGACTAGTGACCTCTAAGGAAAATATACAACTATGGCGGGACAGGGCCCCGCCATACCCTGACTGTACAAAACTATCTACAACAGGGAGATCATACCCAAAAGTAGAGCCTCCGGAGAAGATGGAGCTCCTGACACCAACGCAAAAGATCCTAAGGATGCGGATCTAGCACTGCTGCCTTTACTGCGGCATGAGCGGCCCCGGCGAGGTCGATCACAACAGTACCAAGTATGTGAAACTATAAAGTACTTAAATGAAATCAAAGTATTTAAAACCTTTTCACAAATACAATCGGTTCAATTGCACATAGTGCCACATTACAAACAACGGCGATAATAGGAAAACTTGTAATGGTCTATTCTAGGCGCGAATGATCAAGCAAGGCCAATCGCCCATAGTATCATTCAGCGAGCCTAGTCCACGACTTCCTCAGGCCGCATAGGTCACACACAGACACGCATGAGGTATGCCTCGCATAGGTGTCAGCAAACACCCGGCATCCGCCTAGGCTCCGCACCGCATAGCCTCAAAAGACCGCGTAGTCTCAGCAGACGCGCATAGAATCCCGCATCGGGATAAACACCGGAATGATCAATCTCGAGCATACCGCTGCTCGCATAGTCTCGCACCGCATAGGCCATATAGACGCGTCGAGGGGCAAGCCCTCGGTATAACGATCGAGGGTAGGTGATACAATAACGAGACAACGGACTTAGGTTAGCAGCGTAAGCACAAGAATGACCCCTTTACGGCGTTTCAAGACACTAACAGGTAGCATCATAATATGTCTACTTATCAAACAAATCTTACTACACTTAACAGAAATCAATACAAGGCTTTTATAAACAAACAAGTAAACAGTTCCTTTTTATCTTTCTTAAGTTGTTATACCTAACTTCCCATAAAGCTAGTATAACTCTTAAGCTTTTGTTTTAAAAACCAAATATTTATCTTCTGTAAAAAAAAAAATGATTCAGTAGTTCTTTTGAAATGCATCAGGATTCTTATTATTCAGGCTTAAGTCAAAAGACATTGCCGTAGTTATTATTCAGGCTTAAGTCAACGACATTGCCGTAGTTATTATTCGATTAACACGTATGCGTCTACCGTACTATATATATGTGTTAAAATATCATGCTTAGGAAGAATCACATACCTTCTCGGCGAAAACCTCCTGCCAAGTTGAATATGTCGCGCGCAGAGAATCAGCCTATAATAGTCACAGACATCTATCAAAGTCTAGACTACTCTGAAGGTCATTCTAAACAGAGGGTTCACAATTCTACGGATAGTCGGGCAGCACAACCCTACCCGGTGAGCTATATAAGTCTACTGTAAAAACAGTCCTATGTGAGTACAGTTCAATTATTCTTCTTTTAAACCCTTCTACTGTGATGACAGTTCAATTCTATTCTGTAATATTCTTCTAAGTATTTAATACTTATTCTTATACTTCTACAGTATGCATTCTCTAATACAAAAGAGGGTTAGGATTATTTACCTCGGTAAGCCCAATAATATCCTAGATAAAGTCGCGCCTGAGCAAGGTTTAGCTCCTAAGTTGTACGCTCCGGTAGCTCCAAGAAACCTTAGAAGTTCTTCACAACTTCTACAAGGACTAAGGGATTTGGGCTAGGGTATTTTGGGCATTATAACAATACTAGAAGACAACTTTTCTACCAAGGGAGGGGGGTAGATTTCGGCTAGGCTAGGGGGGGTAGGCCTCGCCAAACTTCACAAGGAGGGGAGTGTTTGGACGAACAAGGCTCAAGGGAGAGGAGAGGATTTTCAAGACTTGGAAAGATTTGTGGATGAAGAACTCTTCATCTAAAGGGGGTATTTATAGGTCAAGAAGTGGCCAACCAATGGCCAAGATTAAGACAAGTGCAAGGCAAGTGTAGGGTGAAGATTTACTCCACACAAATATCCTACCAACTCCTTGACTTGTGCACAAGGCACAAAAAACGTGCCAAGCTTCTCCAATTCGTCCAATGGACGATTCAAGTCCACCAATTGGAGGGTGCCAAGTGTCGCCCTCCCGTTGGTCCAAAATGTTTCGTCTCTCGGAAAAATCCGCAAAAATTAGAAATGGCATAGCCGGAATTTTCCCTACGAAAGTTGTGAAAACGTTTCGTCGAAAAACGATTCTTTTAGCGAGTTGTGTACAATTTTCGAACTTGGCCTAACTTTAAGGCTAAACTTTTGTACGTACGTCCTCACGTACATACTCCGGAAATACGGGGTATAACACACCCACTGGCGTAGCTACCTCAAACGGCTCTATCGACACCGACTCTATCCCGATTCTACCCGCAATAAGAGGGGACACATAGGACAAGGTAGAACCTGGATCTATCAATGCATAAACATCACTGAAATCGCGAATGTACGCGTGGACGACGTGGAAGCCTCCTGATCCTGGCGGCTGGCTAGAGAATATATGCTGTTCTGTGGACCGCTAGAACTAGAACCACCACCACGACCTCTACCGCGGCCGCCGTCCGTGAGTACTACGCCTCGGGCGCATAACCACGAAGGAGAAGAAGACCCAAGAATCGATCCCGCTTACCGTGTCTTTGTACCACCCATGTTGCCTCTAGACGGACAATCTCTCTTCAAGTGGCCCAGCCACAAGAGTAACAACCTCCGCAGAACACGACACTCGCACAGGTGAGATCTACTGCGACGAGCACACCGAGTGTGGGTGGTCTCGATCGGCGAGAATCTCGCCTCCCCGAAACCTCAAGACACGGAGCCACGACTGCTCGATCGACCGCTGATCGGACCTCCGCCAGAGAAGCGGACGAGCACTCTGTCTTTGGCTGGAAAGTGGACCAGTCTGTGAGGCTGTCGCCTCGAGAATCTCCCGAGACCACGATGTCCCGCCTCTTGGCCGGCTCGCCAATCTGGTCCTCCTTTCTATCCTCTATCCTCGAGCATAGGCCGCATCCTAGCAATGTCCATACCGGTGAAGAGCCACCCCAAACATCTTTGTAATCATACGACGGTCTAGCCCCATCACATAACGATGAACTCTATCCGCCATGCTAGCTACAATAGTGTGAGCATGTCCGCCAGAGTCAAACTCAGTGTACTCCCTATGATCCTCCTGCTCGCGCAAGGTCAAAAATCTGTCTACAGGGCTCTCTCATCTCGGGAGGTAAAAGTGATCCATAAAGGCCTCAGTAAACTCCTCCCAAACAGTGGAAGAGCATCATCACCTCTCGAAAGCAACCACGACTCAAACCGGTTCAACGCAATATCGCGCAACCAGCAGAGGCTAGTGTAACAGACTGTCTCAAGCCCTAAGAACTGCATGGTCATTGTAGCTGTCGAACGAACTCCTGCGGATCCTCGTGCCTCGAACCATAAAACTTCGGTGGATGACATCCCGAGAAAATCCCTAATCCGCAAATCGGCTCTAGGGTGGCCGCTGCTCTGTCGCCGCTCGACTACTATCTTGGTCAACAATCGAATCTGTTCTCGTAGTCTCTATACTCGCATTGGTGTGGGCTCGAGGCTCGTGCAGGGACCTCTGGAGCTCTGCCGCCGGCTCCTCTAAAATCGCAGCGTGGTGAACTCGCCGACCGCTTACTACCTCGTGCATAGTGCGTCGAGCCTGTAACCCCTCGAGTACCGCTAGCGCCTCGCTTTGCCCTTCCGGGCTCGTCGCTTTTCGTGGAGGCATAGCTGTTTCATAAGAAGAGGTCGGAGAGGATTCAACCTAATAAGACATTTCTAA
This sequence comes from Przewalskia tangutica, assembly GCA_029844215.1. Classification (NCBI taxonomy): domain Eukaryota; kingdom Viridiplantae; phylum Streptophyta; class Magnoliopsida; order Solanales; family Solanaceae; genus Przewalskia; species Przewalskia tangutica. The sequence goes on along the minus strand of JAQGDG010000026.1, from coordinate 6,509,622 downwards.
TGCACGATCTCGGAGAGAAGAATGGAAACCAATCCTAAATGTCCTGCAGCCTCCGATTATAGATGTGGTGCATAACACCGATAATCAAGACTACTAGACACGATGCAGACACTTTCCGAGGACTAATCGCTCGATACCACTTTTGTCACGACCCGACCGGGCGCGGCGGTGCCCTACAGGCACCCGCTCGTATACATCGAGAGAATAGCAATGAACATACACAACATAAACACATGTGTAAATAATATACAACACAAGGCTAGCCGATAAGGCCGCTTTCTATAATATAAACAAAGTCAAAAGTACAACTTACAACTCGGTTCTTATAGCCCAACCACATATGTGAATACGGACCTGCAGGAATAACAAGCGTGGTGGGGCGGCCCGCCATACCACGAATGTACATAATCTACAACATCGGGGACAAGATCAGACAAAAGAAAGACAAGCCTCGGAGAATGGAGCTTAGGCGTCCGATAAGTGATCCTAAGAATGTGGATCGCCACTGCTTACCACTTTCTGCGGCGATGAACGCAGCCCAGGAGCGGGGTCAAGACACAATATGTACTAAGTATGTAAAGCGGAAAATCTTGTAATTACATCATAAATCTAAATCAAAGCGGAGACATGTATGATAATCAAATTCTGATTGCCACGTGCCTTACTAACAATGAGAGTAAAATAAGGGTATCCTCACAACAAAAAAATAGGATTTGACTCCTACTCGCGGGACTATTTCACGCGTAGGTCGGTGGACCCGCGAGGCATTCCTCGCATGGGACTATTTCACCCGCATAAGCCCTTTCGGACTCGCATGAGGTATTCCTCGCATAGGCTGGACCCGCCCGCATGGGACTATTTCACCCGCATAAGCCCTACGGACTCGCATGAGGTATTCCTCGCATCATGGGTAGCAAATCCACGGAATATGCAATGCCACAAACCCGGAATGACTCATGACGAATAATATATCACTAGCACAAATCCGCTATCACACATAACATAAGCACTACCGGCTTATAATAAATAAGCAAGTTAAGAAAATCCCCTAACTTCTTATTATTCTTGTTACATATATATAGACACTCTCCTTTTAGTTTATCCAAGGCACTAACATGTCTTTTATAAAAATCCGGGAGTTAACCCAAGTACTACGTACTTCTATTCTTTAAAACAAATGACTCTTTTTAGTAGAAAACTTCCAAGATACTATTAATCCTAGTATCAAGTCCAAATTACATTTCAAGGCAAGTCACAACACCCTTTAGAAATAAAGTTAGGTTTCTAAATCAAGTGACTCATTTCTTATAAAACCTTAGGCAATTGATGCCTTAAAAACCAAATTGCCTTCCGTTAAATCAAGTCATTTATCTTTCCATAAAGTCAATATAACCAACTCCCCATAAAGTCGTTATATTCACTTTATACCTTAGTCAAGTACCATTTCCTATCCAAGGGACTTATACGTTAAAAACGACACAAGTATCACATACTTTATAATTCTTCAAGTCCCTTATCTTTAACAAGACATAAGACATCTTTAATATTCTCAAAGAAGTGAGTTAATCTCCTAACTCACCCGACTTGGCATTTCATAAAACAAGTAAAGAATGTCATAGTCTTGTACGTCTCTAAGTACTATATACGTGAAACTAGTCATGCTCAAAGGATAGGAAAAGTTCTACATACCTCGCCGGGTCAAACCACTTGCCAAGTACAAAGTCCCGCCCGTAGTATGTCAACCTATAATATTCACAATACGTCTATTAAGGCCTTACTTCAATCGTAGAATATCATAAGTGTTTAAGTCTCTATATTCTACGGAAAATCGGACAACACCTCCTTTGTTTTTACTTACTTTGCCACCTTTTTCAAGGCCGAAATACAATAACCAAACAGCCCCAATTGGCTCACAATTTATAGAAGGTAATCCAATACAAATGAATAACTAAACAGCCCCAATTGGCTCACAATTTATAGAAGGTAATCCAATACAAATGAATAACTAAACAGCCCCAATTGGCTCACAATTATATAGAAGGTAATCCAATACAAATGAATAACTAAACAACCCCAATTGGCTCACAATAATACCAACTATTGTCCAATTTCCATTTCAATCCATATTGGTAGCATAACATGATATCAAGTCGCATTTGATTATAACAACCATAATCTTTAAGTAAGTAACATGCGACGATTTTCTAAAAACGACCAATTAGTAATCCAATTTCCAAGTGGCTTGTATAACATTTCGGATTTAACTACAAGAAATCCATAATACTTATAACTTCAACCTATCAACTTCATGCTAGCAACAAGTAGAGCTAACAACAACAATATAAATATGTAATCTTGTAACACCTTTAAAAGACAAGATTATACCTTAACGATTCTTAATCCAACTCCAATCCGAAGTCGCTCCTTAGTAGTTTAGAGCCTCTCCAAGACACTTCAATCCGCTTGTTGAGACCCTTAGAACAACACCAACAATTATCCTTCAAAACTCCAAACAAAACCTAGAAAGACCATTTGGTTTTCGTTTGCGACTAACCCGAAAACAATCTTTTTCCAAGATTTTTCTATTGAGATGTGTTTACAATACACCTAAGAATCTTGGTTTAAAGTGGGGAATTAAAAGAACAAGGAACAAATATTTTTCCTTCTTTTGCTAAGTGAACCCGAGAGCTTATGCCTATGTTCTTCCAATTTTTGTGTGAAATTTTCTAAGTGTTGGCTCTCTCTAGCACTACTAGTATTATATAGAGTAAAGGATGGTCAAGATATAACCAAATGTGAGGCTTGGATAAGCTCTTTGTAAGTCAATACTTATTGACTAATTGACTTGGTCAAGATTGTCATGCTACACAAGTTGCAAGACTTGTCTTGCAACAAAGGTCCAATGACCTTCATGCCCTTGCACATTTCGACCAAGGCATCATCTAAGGGGGGTGACACGTGTCGCCCTCCCATTCGTCACAATAATACATTTCCGACAATTTCCTATTTCCGATAAATTTTTACCAGCCTCAAATCATAACACTTGTGAGTTCTTACTTACGTTCTTAAAAACATGTTCTGAAATTACGGGGTGTAACAGTTTTGGTCTAAAAAGAAGGCATAGTATTGTCTTAATTTGGTTTAAAAAGGAAAGTATGGAAGTTGTTTTGGTTTACTTAAAATGTTAGTCACTCTATTTTGATAATACGGGCATCGGGTGACCTTTGTAAAAGAAATGGATCTTTTAAAAAGAATTTAACGTACGTAGTACTTTGGGGTTAAAACCTGGACTTTGGCAGAAAATGAAAGTACCTTGAGTTGTGTGTAACTTGCCTATGTTTGCGTGTGATAGCCTTGTCGTGCTAGTATTATATTTCTATACCACCGCGTCTCTCGATGGAGGGCCGGCAGATTTGTTATGATCTTACTTGGACGTTGTTATACCCCGTATTTCCAGAGTATGTACGTAAGGGCGTACGTACAAAAGTTTAGCCTTAGTTAGGCACTATGGACGAAAAACTTGTGCACAACCCACGAAAAGAATCGTTTTCCGACGAAACGTTTTCCAAAACTTGCGTAGGGAAAATTACGGCTATGTCATTTATTATTTTTGCGGATTTTTCCGAGAGATGAAATATTTTGGACCAACGAGAGGGTGACACTTGTCACCCTCAAGTGGACGGCAACATGGGCAAGGTTGGACGATTTTGTGGCCTTGCATTAGTCAAGGTTAGGTAGGATATTTGTGTGTAGTAGATGGATAAAGGCACATGGGTGAATCCCCACCTCCACTTGCCCCAGCTTCATCTTGGCCCTTGAAAGCCCTATAAATACCCCCCCTTAGTTGATGAATTCTTCATCCACAAAATTATCTTCCAAGTCTCAAACACTCCCCTCTCCCTTGTGAGCTTCTCGTCCAAGCCTCACTTTTCCCCCTCCTCTAGAGAGCCTGGAAACACCCTCTCCCCTTTCCTAGAAGTCTCGGCTAAAGCCCTCCCCTCTTGGTAGAAATACTCCAAGTATTGTTACTATCCCCAAAATACCTTAGCCAATCCCTTATAGTATTTCCAAAGTTACCTCTATACGTAGAGTCCGGAAATACTACCTTATATTCCTATAGTCACTAAACGAAACCCTAAGAGTAACTTCATAGTTGGTTGAAGTAGAAAGTAGAAGTTGTGTCGAAACTTCTAAGGGTTTCTTGGAGCGGATTGGAGCGTACAGATTAGGAGCTAAACCTCGCTCAGGATCGACTTATATCTTGGATAATATTGGGCTTATCGAGGTAAATAATCTTATCCTTCTATTGTAATTGGAGAATACATACTGTAGAAGTATAGAAATAAGTATAAAACACATAGAAGGATATTAAAGAAGAGAATTGAACTGTAATTACACTGAAGGATATTACAGAAGAGTATTGAACTGAAATCACATCAGAAGAATAATAAAGAAGATTGAACTGTACTTACATAGGACTGTATTTACAGTAGACTTGTGTAGCTTGACGGGTAGGGAAGTGCTGCCCAATTTTCCGTAGAATAGAGAACCCTCTGCTTAGAATAGTCTACAGAGTAGTCTAGACATTGATAGACGTATCTGACTATTATAGGTTGATTCTCTGCGCGCGACATATTCGACTTGGCAGGTGGATTTCGCCGAGGAGGTATGTGATTCTTCCTATACTCTTGAGCATGATATTTTAAAATATATATATATAGTACGGTAGACGTACGTGTGTTAACTGAACATGGTTTTACTTGACGTCTTTTGACTTGAGTCTAAATAATAAGAATCTTGAAGTCTTTCAAAAGAATTATAAATCATTTTGAAAGAAGAAGAATATTTGTTTGTAAAACAAAAAGCTTAAGAGTTATACTAGCTTTATGGGAAGTTAGGTATAACGACTTAAGAAAGAGAAAAGGAACAGTTTACTTATGTGTTTATGAAAGACTTGTATTGATTTCTGGAAAGTATAATAAGATGGTTTGATGAGTAGACATGTTATGATGCTATGTGTGTTAGTGTCTTGTAACGTTTGTATAAGAGGGTATTCTTGTTGTGCTTATGTTGTTTAACGATAAGCTGTTATGTTAGTATTATATCACTCACCTCTTGACATGATACCGGGGGTTAAGCTGCCTCCGTCTGGGGTAGACTTCGGTGATGCAGGACCATGATTCGAGAATACCTCATGCGGGTCGGGGACCTATGCGAGCTACGAGTTCGGCTTAGTGTGCGGCCTTTATGGTCATGCGGTCTATGTGGCCATGCGGACTACGAGTCCAGGACGATGTCGAGGAGTAGCTACCCTCGATGCGGGGAATACCTCATGCGGGCCTATGTGAGTGGCCTATGCGGTGCGAGTCGAGGATTAGGCATGCATAATGATACTATGGGCGATTGGCCTTGCCCGATCATTCGTAGCCTAGAAAAGACACATTACTGATTTACCTATTCTGCTCTTGTTTGTGATGTGGCACTATGCGGTTACCTTGGTAGTTTTGTACATATTTGTAAAATTGGTTTTAAAATGATATGATTTCATTTAAGTACTTTCTGATTTCACATACTTGGTACTGTTATGCGACCTCCTTGGCTGCGTTCATGCGCAGTAAGGGAAGCGGTGCTAGATCCGCATCCTTAGGATCTTTTGCTTTGGTGTCGAGCTCCATCTTCTCGGAGGCTCGACTTTTGGGTATGATCTCCCCGTTGTTGTAGATAGTTTGTACATTCAGGGTATGGCGGGGCCTGTCCGCCATAGTTGTTTATCTTCTTAGAAGTGCGTAGTCCTATTATGCAGTTGGGATGTATCGCGATTTTGGTTATATATATATATATGAAAGCAACCCTTTTCAGATAAAGCGTGTCTCATTTACAATTGTTTCATGTCTTGTGTTTTTATATTCCGATTACTCGATGTATGACTACTTGGGTGCGGGTAAGGCACGATCCACGAACCGGGCAGTCGTGACAAAAGTGATATCGAGCGATTAATCCTCGGAAAGTGTCTGAACCGTATCTAGTATAGTCTTGATTATCGGTGTGTTGTGCACCACACCAATAATCAGGAGGCTATAGGATATTTAGGATTGGTTTCCATTCTTCTCACTCTGAGATCGTGCCTTAGAGGTGTGTTATAAGTTGGACCCCTCTAACGTATTTCCTGTCTGTAACAGTTATGCCTCCACGTAAGGCACCCCGGGCCCAGAAGGGCAAGCGTAGGAGGCGCTAGTAGGACACCGAGTCATGAGGCTCGGGCCCGATCTATGCAGACGGCGAGTTCCACGACGCCGCCCCAGCGAGTTTAGGAGCCACAGCGATGGTGATGAGACCACGATGCACCTCCAGTCCCACTTTGTAGCGAGATGAGATGGGTTCTGAAGAGATGGCGATTCTTGGCGAGATCGTGGCGAACATGAGATAAGTGGATCACGAGTTCGATTCAATGATAGCGCTTGAGTTCTGGTCGAGGCACGAGATGATCCGAGGAGTTCATCCGTCGATTCTGAGAGATCGTCGCAGTGATCAAGGCTTGAGACCGAGTCCGTGATCTTCGGTTCACATAGTTGCATGATACCGCGATCGATTGGTTTGATTCGTGGGAGTTATCCGGGAAACACGCGTCCCACTTGGGACGAGTTCTCGGAGGCTTTCTCTCACTTCTTGCCTCGCGGATGAGGAGGCATGGTAAACAGATTTTTGTTGTTGAGGCAGAGAGGGCCTTGATTAGGAGTACAACGTTGAGTTCGATCGTTGGCTCGATATGTCCCTGCGTTGGTAGCGATATGGAGGGCGAGTGCATCGCTACGTCAGGGCTAGATGATTATATGGCGAGTCTTGTGCGGGTGTGGCTCTGCGGCGCATGGACATTACCGCATGCGAGCTCGTACGCTTGGATGCGAGGCGTAGAGGCGGCGGGTTGTGACAGGCGAGAAGAAGACGGGGCGGCGAGGTCTTTTGGTAGCTTCTCGGGGTGGGCGGCCTCGGCGGCGATCTAGATTTGCACCACGGCCGTCTCGAGTACTCCTACACCGTCCTCGGGGCGGCGGGATATTCGAGGTAGACCGGGGCCCGAGGACTTGAGCGTCGAGTAGCGAGAGTCTTGGCGATCGGGACCACCGCCCGCCGGTGTGGCCGTCACGGTAGATCCCATTACGGGAATTGTGGTGCGCTCGGGAGTTTATTCTGATTGCGGCCAGCGGGTCACTTTGCGAGCTGTCAGGCGAGGCGTGCGAGAGGTAGAGTCGACTACGAGGTCTTTCACGGTCTTCCATCTCCTACGATTACTCGCCGGGCGAGGGCACTCGTGGGCGGCGGTGTGGCGAGGTCGTGCGCGGGTCCCGATTCTAGCGGTCCTCGAACCGCATATATGCCTTGTCGGTAGGCGGGACGGGAGGCCTCGCACGATGTAAATCACGGTACTTTATCGATTCGTGTTGTGGCGTGTATGCCTTGATAGATCCGGGTTCTACTGCGTCCTATATATCTCCCCTTGTTGCTAGTAGGATAGGGATAGAGCACGAGTCCATAGACCGCTTCGAGTAGCTACGCGATGGGTGATTCGGTGGTAGCTCGGCGGGTATATAGGGCTTGTCGGTGACATATGCGATCGTCGGACCTGCCGACTTGATAGAGTTGGACATGGCCGATTTCGATGTGATCATGGGCATGGATTGGTTAGCTTCTGCTACGCCCGGTGTAGGCTGCGAGGAGAGAGTGCGGTTCCATTTTCTGAGGCCGGTTATTGAGTGGGAGGAACAACGTTTGTGTCGAGGTAGGTTTATTTCTTACCTCGAGGCTAGGAAGATGGTGCGAGAAGGGGTATATCTACCATCTCATTCGGGTGTTAAATCACGAGGCTGCGGTACCAGATTTTGATCGATTCGATAGTCGAGAGAGTTCCCGGATGTATTTCAGACGACCTCGGGTATCCCTCACGAGAGGAGATAGAGTTTTGTATCGATGTCTTTGCGGACACTCGGCTTATTTCCATTCGCCCATCTGAGAATGACACTGCCGAGTTGAGAGAGTTGAAGGACGGTGAGAGATTTCTTTGGAGAAAGGCTTCATAAGGCCTAGTGTTTCTCTGCAGGGCGCGGTATTGTTCGTGAAGAAGAAGGGCGGGGCCAGCTGCGCATGTGTGTTGATTCTGACGGTGAACAAGGTGACCATTAAACGAATACCCCTTCCGGGATTGATGATTTGTTCGATCGATTGCGAGTGCGAGATGTTTCTCAAGATTGATCTGCGATCGGGCTATCATCAGTGCGTGTTAGAGGCGAATGTCACTAGGATGCATTCGGACCCGATGCGAACTATGAGTTCGAGTTATGTCTTTGGGTTGACGATGCTCGGCGGTATTTATGGATTTGATGATCCAGTGTTCAAGCCATTTTGGACACGTTTGTGATAGTGTTCATTGATGATATCTTGGTTTATTCGCTCGAGGCGAGCATGCGGAGCATTTGAGGCTATCTTGAGAGTTCTCGTAACCAGCGATTATCGCCAAGTTTTCCAAATGTGAGTTTTGGTTGGCCGGTGGCTTTTCTTGGGCATATTGTCGGGGCCGATGGTATTCGGGTGGATCGGCCAAGATCGAGCGATCGAGTTGGCCTAGACCTACTACTCAGCAGTGCGCGACTTTACGGGCCTTGCGAGTTACTGCTCGGTTCGTAGAAGTTTGCTTCTATCTTTGCACCATTGACTAGGTGACTCGGAGCGGCTAAGTTCGATGGTGATGCTTGTGGCGGGGTTTCGATTCTTGAAGGAGAGGCGACCGCCCTCGTTCTTACTCTTCGGAGGTCGAGCGGTTATGTAGTGTATTGTGATCGTCGGCGTCGGGCGGATGTGTGTTGATGGGTGGGTAAGGTTATAGCGTCGCATCCCGACTTAAGAAGCATGAGAGGAACTACCCCACCCATGATTTGGAGTTAGCGGCGGTGATTCACGCCGAAGATGCAGGCACTATTTGTATGGGGTTCGTGGATATTTATCTGACGACAAGAGCCTCGGTATATCTTCGACCGGAGGAGCTGAACTTACGACAGAGACGGTGGTTAGAGCTGCTCAAGGATTACGATGTCGACATCTTGTACCACCCGGGGAAGGCCAATGTTGTGGCAGATGCCCTTAGTCGTAGGTCGATGGGTAGCCTATCAGATGTGCAGCCAGAGAGGAGGGGCATGGTTCGCGATTTACATCAGTTAGCGAGCCTTGGAGTCCGATTGATTGGTTCTGATAGCAGTGGGGTTCGAGTTCGTGAGGTTGCCGAGTCTTCCATCGTCGAGGAGGTGAAGAAACGCGATTTGAGATCGGTTTTGATGAGGTATCGTGTCTGACTCTTCGTGAGGAAGGGTCCTTTTGAGGTAGCACTTTGATGGGGTGCTAAGGTTTGAGGCGGGTTGTGTGTTCGGATATTGCGGGACTTGGCGGCAGTTCTAGGGAAGCACCGCGGCGCCGCGTTACTCTATCCATCGGGTCGACCAAGATGTACCACGACCTTAGATCGTGTATTGGTGGGATGACTTGAAGAGGGCGTTGCGAGTTTGTAGCTCGGTGCGTGTTGTCGTGGTGAAGATAGAGCACGAGAGGCACGGTGGATTATTGCACGATAGAGATCCGGGCACGGAAGTGGGAGGTGATCAATATGGACTTTATCACGGGATTACCTCACACTCGGAGGAAGCATGATTCTATACGGGTTATCATCGGCGGTGTGAAATCAACCCACTTTCTTCCGTCGGGACGACTTTCTCGGTTGAGGATTATGCGGACTTTACATCAGAGATCGTGAGGCGCATGGAGTCCTATTTTGATCATATCGGCCGAGAGCCAGTTCTGACTAACCACGGAGGTCTTTCGGAAAGGGTCTAGGGGCGAGTGAGCTGAGTCTGCGCATTCTATCCTCAGACAGACGGACGAGCGCGCTATCCGGACTCTCGAGGATATCTGCGAGCTTTGTGTTATCGACCGAGGGTAGGCGGGAGGATCATTTGCCTCTAGTTGAGTTTGCGTATAATAATAGCTACCACTCCGGTATTCGAGATGGCACCTTATGAGGCCTTGTATGGGAGGAAGTGCGGATCGCGATAGGCTAGTTTGATGTGGCGAGTGCGATTAGTGGGACGGTTGGTGCGTGCGGCGATGGATAAGGTGAAGCTTATCCGAGGCGATTCTTGGCGGCCGAGTAAGCGAAGTCATATGCGAGATCATCGTCGTCGGCATCCGGAGTTCGAGGTTGATGATTGGGTTTTCTGAAGGTGTCACCCATGAAGGGTGTGATGAGATCGGGAAGAAAGGAAACTTCGGCCAAGGTACATTGGGCCTATCAGTTGTCGCGAGGTAGGCAAGGTTACTACGAGTTGGATCTGTCGTCCGTCTGGAAGCGATGCATCGATTTTCATGTTTCTATCTTGAGAGATGCATCGAGGATCCATCTAGATTGCATCCGATTGACGATGTCGGTGGCCAGGGGTTATCGTATGAGAGATTCCCATAGCGATAATCGATCGTCGGGTTAGGCGTCTGCGGACGAGGCGTGGCTTAGTCAAAGTCTTGTGGCGGAGCGAGCTCGAGGACGAGATGGCGTGGGAAGGCGAGGAGGACATGAGGCAGAAGTATCCTCACCTATTCCCCACACCTCCAGGTAACTCACTTTCCTACTTGTAAATTTTTCATTGTCATATATGCCTAAGTGTTGTTTTGTGGCCGTATGTGGCATTTGCAAACTGTTTAAGTTATGAGGAACCTTATCGTTATCTGTCTTAGGAAGGAACATTCGGGACGAATGTTTCTAAGGAAGGAGAATGTTATACCAGTATTTCCAGTATGTACGTGGGCGTGCGTCTGAAAAGTTTAGCCTTAGTTAGGCCTTATGGACGAAAAACTTGTGCCTGACCCACGAAAGGATCGTTTTAGGCGAAAGGTTTTCCAAAACTTGCGTAGGGAAAATTACGACTATGTCATTTATTATTTTTGCGGATTTTTAGAGATGAAATATTTTGGACCAACGAGAGGTGACACTTGTCACCTCAAGTGGACGACAACATGGGCAAGGTTGGACGATTTTGTGGCCTTGCATTAGTCAAGGTTAGGTAGGATATTTGTGTGTAGTAGATGGATAAGGGCACATGGGTGAATCCCCACCCTCCATTTGCCCCCCAGCTTCATCTTGGCCTTGAAAGCCCTATAAATACCCCTTAGTTGATGAATTCTTCCGTCCACAAAATTATCTTCCAAGTCTCAAACACTCCTCTCCGCGTGAGCTTCGTCCAAGCCTCACTTTTCCCCTCCTCTGAGAGCCTAGCCAGAAACACCCCTCTCCCCTTCCTAGAAGTCTCGGCTAAAGCCCTCCCCTCTTGGTAGAAATACTCTCCAAGTATTGTTACTATCCCCAAAATACCTTAGATCCATATAGTATTTCCAAAGTTACCTCTGTCGTAGAGTCCGGAAATACTACCTTATATTCTTATAGTCACTAAACGAAACCCTAAGAGTAACTTCATAGTTGGTTGAAGTAGAAAGTAGAAGTTGTGTCGAAACTTCTAAGGGTTTCTTGGAGCGGATTGGAGCGTACAGATTAGGAGCTAAACCTGCTCGGGATCGACTTATATCTTGGATAATATTGGGCTTATCGAGGTAAATAATCTTATCCTTCTATTGTAATTGGAGAATACATCTTGTAGAAGTATAGAAATAAGTATAAAACATAGAAGGATATTAAAGAAGAGAATTGAATCTGTAATTACAACTGAAGTATATTCTGAGAAGAGTATTGAATGAAATCACATCGGAAGAATAATAAAGAAGATTGAACTGTACTTACATAGAATTGTATTTCTGATGAACTTGTGTAGCTTGTGGGTAGGAAGTGCGCCCAATTTTCCGTAGAATAAAGAACCTGCGCTTAGAATAGTCTGAGTAGTCTAGACATTGATAGGCGTGTCGACTATTATAGGTTGATTCTCTGCGCGACATATTCGACTTGGCGGTGGATTTCGTAGGAGGTATGTGATTCTTCCTATACTCTTGAGCATGATATTTTAAAATATATATATATAGTACGGTGAGCGTCGTTTGTTAGCGAACATGGTTTTACTTGACGTCTTTTGACTTGAGTCTAAATAATAAGAATCTTGAAGTCTTTCAAAAGAATTATAAATCATTTTGAAAGAAGAAGAATATTTGTTTGTAAAACAAAAAGCTTAAGAGTTATACTAGCTTTATGGGAAGTTAGGTATAACGACTTAAGAAAGAGAAAAGGAACAATTTACTTATGTGTTTATGAAAGACTTGTATTGATTTCTGGAAAGTATAATAAGATGGTTTGATGAGTAGACATGTTATGATGCTATGTGTGTTAGTGTATTTATAACGTTTGTATAAGAGGTATTCTTGTTGTGCTTATGTTGTTTAACGATAATTTGTTATGTTAGTATTATATCACTCGCTCTTGACATGATCTGGGGTTAAGCGCCTCCGTCGCGGGGTAGACTGAGTGATGCAGGACCATGATTCGAGAATACCTCATGCGGGTCCACGGGACCTATGCGAGCTACGAGTTCGGAGTTAGTGTGCGGCCTTTATGGTCATGCGATGCATGTGGCCATGCGGACTACGAGTCGGGGCGATGCAGAAGAGTAGCTACCCTCGATGCGGGGAATACCTCATGCGGGCCTATGTGAGTGGCTATGCGGTGCGGGAGTCGAGATTAGGCATGCATAATGATACTATGGGCGATTGGCCTTGCTTGATCATTCGCGACCTAGAAAAGACACATTCTGATTTACCTATTCTTGCTCTTGTTTGTGATGTGGCACTATGTGCGGTTACCTTGGTAGTTTTGTACATATTTGTAAAATTGGTTTTAAAATGATACGATTTCATTTAAGTACTTTCTGATTTCACATACTTGTACTGTTATGCCGACCTCCTTGGGGCTGCGTTCATGCCGCATGAGGAAGCGGAGTGCTAGATCCGCGTCCTTAGGATCTTTTGCTTTGGTGTCGTGAGCTCCATCTTCTCGGAGGCTCGACTTTTGGTATGATCTCCTGTTGTTGTAGATAGTTTGTACATTCGGGGTATGGCGGGGCCATCGCCATAGTTGTTTATCTTCTTGAAGTGCGTAGTACTATTATGCAGTTGGGATATAGCGCTAGATTTTGGTTATATATATATATATGCGAAAGCAACCACTTTCGAGATAAAGCGTGTCTCATTTACAATTGTTTCATGTCTTGTGTTTTTATATTCCGATTACTACGATGTATGACTACTTGGGTGCGGGTAAGACACGATCCACGAGCCCAGCGGTGCGTGACAGACGTCTGGCGATGTGAGCATTCCATGGATGCAACACGTGATTATTATTCCATGGACTAGCTCTCCGTGAGGTTTCTTGATTTGTCTTGGTATCGGTAGTTGTCTCGTACTTGCCGAGGTCGTGGTGATTCGACAGTATCGGTAGTTAGCCGTACTTGCCCGTTCAGTTTGTGGTGAAGTCTCGTGATTCCGGCAGTATCGGTAGTTAGTCTTCGTCTTGCCGGAGCCAGCTACGTGGCGCGGTGGTATCGGTAGTTGGCTTCGTACTTGCCTGGGTCACCGTGGTATGGTTATATAGATTTGTTAGTGCGGCTTTGGTATCGGTAGTTGGCTTTCGTACTTGCCCGATGCATTGATGATGCGGCTTTGGTATCGGTAGTTAGCCATTACTAGCCGTGCAGTTTTTATGACAGTGGGACACGGTGTTCATGTGTACTCCTTGGTGTGGTTATCGTGAGCTGGCGGTGAGGAAGGTGTTCCACGGGCATGATTGATGTTGCGGGCATGAGACCCATAGTTATATTTGAGTGATGACTTTGAGGCGTGAGTCACGACTTGCAGCATTTGCTTACATATTATGTCTTGTAGTTTGGTTATCATATATGTCTCTGTTTTATATAGACTACTATGATTTCATTCTGATATTTTGAGTTTCACATACTAGGTACTGTTATCGACCTCCTTGAAGTGCGTTCATCTGCGGTGTAAGTACGCGATTGTTGATCCTCGCCATAGGATCACAGTCAGCGTTTTAGGAAGCTCCGTTTCTCGGAGGCTTATCTTTGGTATAGTCCTGTCGTTGTAGGTACTTATATTCGGGTATGGCGCGCCCTGTCCGTCGTTGTTGTTATAACATTCTTAGAAGTGCATGAAATCTTTGTTGTGGCGAGTTTGTAAAGGGATGTAGCGTTCGTGTTCAAGTTTTATTTATATATTCAGAAAGGTAACCGTTTTGGTTAGCCTGATTTCTTATTTCATTATTGTATATCTTGTTTCATGTGTAAATTTTCATTTCCGCTGATTTTCTCTGATGTTGTATCACTAGGGTGCCCGGGGTAAGGCACCAGTCGCGGGCCCGTGGTCGGGTCGTGACAAAAGAAGTTTGGGGGATTTCTTAACTTGCTTATTTATTGTGTGACGGCCGGTTGAGATGGGGTAAGAGTATAAATGAGGGGTAAACCCCCAAGACGTTATACCACCTTCTCCAGGGTAAGAGTATAAATGAGGGGTAAACCCCCAAGACGTTATACCACCTGCTTTACCACCTTCTCCAGTATAAGAGTATAAATGAGGGGTAAACCCCCAAGACGTTATACCACCTGCCTCAGGGTAAGAGTATAAATGAGGGGTAAACCCCCAAGACGTTATACCACTTGTTTCCATAGATTTGCTACCCATGATTTGATCGTGAGTTTCCTATTTTATATTGTAAGTATACTACTATTTGTTCTCATTGTTAGTAAGGCACTGTGTACTGTTATTTGAGTAGTCACTTTGAGGCGTACATCCACGACTTGATATGGCCTTATGTATTGTGTCTTGTAGGTTGGCTATCATCATGTCTCTGTTTTGTTTAGTGTTATGATTTCATTCTGATACTAGTTCACATACTTGGTACATTCTTCGTCTTGACCTCCTTGAGGCTGCGTTCAATCTGCCGAGTTTAGGTCTGTTGTTTGGTGATCTGCGGTGTAGGACCGCCTTTCGAGTTTTGAATAGCTCCTTACATTCGGGAGTTTATCTTTTTGGTATAAGTTCTTTCGATGCAGGCTTTTGTACAATTATAGATGCAGCGGGGCCTTGTCCGTCATAGTTGATATAACTCTTAAGTGCGTATTCATATGTGGGATTGGACTCATGTACGGTGTAGTGTCTTTTGTTTATGTATATTATATGGTAGCCTTGTCGGCTTTGCCCTTGCACATACGTTAGTTTTAAAAAATAAAAATGAGGTGTTATTTAATTTCTGCAGTTTACTTAGTTGTTAAGGTAGAAGGGTGCCCAGGTAGGGCACTAGTCACGGACCCGGGGTTCGGGGTGTGACAGTTCCAGGGTAACTTTCGAGGCGGACAACCTCAACAACAGACTAGGTCTACATTTCAGCCGACACAGAGTGCTCCTTCCCGGTCTTCTGGCCGGAGGTTTGGTCGCCGGGGATATTCGGGAGCGCAGTCGGAGCTCAGTGCGAGTTCCGCAGGATGTCAGGATAGTAGCCGAGGAAAGCCAGCATCACGCCCGAACCCGGGCGTGGTAGTGCCTACACAGGCACCCTTACCTAACAGTAAAGCTGCGAATTTAAATAACACCTCATTTTTTTAAAACCAACATACGTCTGAGAGGGCAAAGCAAGCTGCCATATAATATACATAATAAAAGACACTGCGTACATGAGTCAATTCCACATATGAATCTGGACCTAAGAGTTTCTTGAACTATGACGGACAAGGCCGCTGTACCCATGCTTGTACAAAAGCACATCTTGAAGGATCTATACCAAAAGATAAACTCACGAGCAGATGGAGCTATTCAAAACTCGGCGGGTCCTACACTGCGGATCACCAATGCGTACCTAAACTGCGGCATGACGGCCGAAAGTCGATCTGAAGAATGTACCAAGTTTGTGAAAGCGATGAAATCTTGTAATGAAATCATGCGATCTAAACAAAGCAGAGACATGTATGATAGCGACTACGATGCACAATACCAAGCGATCATATCAAGTCGAGCGCGTGCCAAGTCATTACTAAAATATAACCATGGGTCTCACGCCTATAATATCAATCATGCGTGGAATCCTTCCTCAGCTGGCGATCCATGATATAATATAACACAATAGGCATACATGAACACCAAGTCCGCTGTGTCCTAAAAAGCATGCGGGCAGTAGGAAAAGCGAACCACGGATCGGCTGCATCATAAAAGCGGCGGGGCAAGTCACGAAAGCCAACAACAGATCCATCTGCGTCGTCAATCGGCGGGGGCAAATCTGGCGAACTACGGATCGGCTGTCGTCACGAGATATGGCCGGGCAAGTCACGAAAGCTATCTAGGAGTCTGGTACCAAAGCGTAATAGCAGCGAGGGCAATGCGAAAGCTATCTACGGATCGGTAGCGTCATCAACTGTGTTATACCCCGTATTTCCAGAGTATGTACGTGAGGGCGTACGTATAAAAGTTTAAGCCTTAAGTAGGCAAAGGGAAGAAATTTGTGCACAACTAGCGAAAAGAATTGTTTTCCGACGAAACGTTTTCCAAACTTTACGAAGGGAAAATTACGGTTGCAACATTTATTATTTTTGCGGATTTTTTCGAGAGATGAAATATTTTGGACCAACGAGAGGGTGACATGTGTCACCCTCAAGTGGACGACTTTGTGGACGTTTCTTGGCACGTTTTTGGCAAGAAAAATGTCTTAAACATTGGTCAAGGTTAGGTAGGATATTTTGTAGATATTTTGTGTAGTAGATGAGCAAGTGGGACCCACAAACACTTGTCCAAATCTTGACCCTACACTTGCCCACCACTTGTCTTAATCTTGGCCATTGATTGTCCTATAAATACCCCCCTTAGTTGAAGACTTCTTCATCCACACTTAGAGATTTCAAGACTTGAAATACTCCCTCCCCTCTTCTTATTGCTCTCGTCCAAGAGCACCCCTCCCCCTTTGTGAGCCTTGGCCGAAACATCCCCCCCCCTTTCTTGAGTTGTTCTCGTAAAATACCCCCCCCCCCCCCTTGGTAGAAAAGTATTCTCCAAGTATTGTTACTATTCCAAAATACCTTGGCCCAAATACCTTGTAGTATTCCAAGGTTACCCCTATACTAAAAGCCCAGAAATACTACTATACTATCCATTAGTCACAAAAACGAAACCCTAAGGAAAATCTTCATAGCCGGTTGAAGTATTAAGAAGAAGTTCGTAGGACTTCTAAGGGTTGTTTGGAGCGGGTTGGAGCACGAGTAGGAGCTAAGCGTCGCTCGGGATCGACATTTAAACTTGGATAATTTTGGGCTTCACGAGGTAAATACTCTTGTCCTTATATTGTAATTGGAAATTACATCGTAGTAGTATAGGATTGTATATAAGATACATAGAAGGATATTCTGAAGAGAATTGAATAATAGAAGGATATTCTGAGAAGAGAATTGAATGAAATCACATCGGAAGAATATTAAAGAAGAAGAATTAAAGCGTACTTACATGATTTGTATTCTGATGAACTTGTGTAGCTTAACGGGTAGGAAGTGCTGCGATTTTCGTAAAATAGAGAACCTCCGCTTAGAATATTTCTGAGTAGTCTAGACGTTGATGGGCGTATATGGCCTTTATAGGTTGAATGTTACTGCGAGTAGCATGTTCTACTTGAAAGGTGGACAAGGCTAGGCGGGTTATAAGCGGTGGAGCGTTTTGCTAATAGTCGATAATCGTCGCGAGGTATGTGATTCTTCCTATCCTCTTGAGCATGATATTTTAAAAGAATATATATAGTGCGGTGAGGCGTCGTGTGTTAGCGAGCGTGGTTTCTTTGCGATGTCTTTTGACTTGAGTCTAAATAATAAGGATCTTGAAGTATTTCAAAAAGAATTAAGAAACCTTTTTGAAAGAAGAGTAATACTTGGTTTTAAAAGCTTAAGAGTTATACTAGCTTTATGGGAAGTTAGGTATAACGACTTAAGAGAGATAAAAAGAATGGTTTACTGATTTTAGAAGTTAAGAGACTTGACTTAATTGAATTAATATGAATTTTGTTAAAAAGTGTGAAACCTCATTCGTGAGTAATGAGTACTTGGTTTTAAAAGGAATAAAGTTTCTTGATTTGGAAATCGAATAAGTATCGAACAAACCACTGCAGCGTTAATAAAGGGAAATGTATTGACTAATTAAGTATTATTAAAACCAGTAGAAACCTCCATCTGCATAGAAGCTAAGATGAGACAAAATGATATTACATTTCCTAGATCATGGCTGCTTTAATAAGATTGTTATAAACAAGAATAACCTACTCACATATAAGGCATATGTTTCTCAAATTGTTTTAAAGGAGAATTATATCATTAAGTGATTAAAACTATGAACTACGAAACCTTTCGAAAATGAGAAACTTGAGCATTTTAAATTAGGAAAACTTGAACGTTTGGAAAATAATGTTGTTACTTGATCTTTACAAAGGGAAGTGTTTTGGTTTACTTAAAAAAAGATAGTCACTCTATTTTTTTTATATACTACGGGTATTGTGTGACTTTTGTGAAAGAAACGGATCTTTTAAAGAGTTAGTGTATGAAGTACTTTGGGGATAAAAACCCGAACTTGTTAACATAAAGTAGAAAGTACCTTGTGTGAATAACTTGATTGTGTTGGTTTGTGATAGCCTTGTAATACTTTCTTGTTGATTTGATAAGTAAACAAGTTAGGATGCTACGTGTGTTAGTATTTTGTGATATTTGTGTAAAGGGGTTTCCCTTGTTGTGCTTATGTTGTTTAACGATAAGCTGTTATGTTAGTATTATATCACTCACCTCTTGACATGATCACGGGGTTAAGCGCCCTCCGTCTGGGGTAGACTCGGTGATGCAGGACCGTGATTCGAGAATACCTCATGCGGGTCGAGGACCTATGCGGAGCTCACGAGTTCGAGTTAGTGTTATACCCGTATTTCAGTATATGCGTGAGGGCGTGCGTAGAAAAGTGGAGCCTTAAAGTTAGGCTAGGTTGAAATTTGTACACAAGTGCCAAAAGAATCGTTTTTCGACGAAGCGTTTTACTAGACTTGCGAAGGAAAATTCGACTATGTCATTTATTATTTTGCGGATTTTTCAGAGAGGCGAAACATTTTGGACCAACGGGAGGGTGACATGTCACCCTCGCATTGAAAAAGTGTGGGCGGCATGGACGATTTGGAGGAGGGAGTTGGTAGGATATTTTTATGCAAGTTGGTGTGGTAGATGGATAAGGTACACATGGTTAAAATCTAGCCCTACACTTGCCTTACACTTGGATGGATCTTGGCAATTGGTTGGCCATTTCTTGACCTATAAATACCCCTCTAAGTTGAAGACTTTCTTCATCCAAAACTTGAGCAATCTTTCTAAGTCTTGAAATCCTCCCTCTCCTCTTGAGTAGTTCGTCCAAAGCACCCCCACTCTTTTGAGAAGCCTTGGCGAGAGCCTCCCTCGAGTGAGGCTTGGCGAGAAGGCACCCCACTTGCCTAGTTGTTTCGTATAATACCTCCTTTTGTGGTATAGAAATACTCTCCTAGTATTGTTATAATGCCCAAATACCTTGGCCCAAATACCTTGTAGTATTCCAAGGTTACCTCTATCTGGCAGGAAATACTATTATACTTCCTTTAGCCACTAAGCGAAACCACTAAGGAAAACCTTCATAGTCGGTTGAAGTGTTAAGTAGAAGTTGCGTAGAACTTCAAGGGTTGTTGGAGCGGATTGGAGCACTCGGAGTAGGAGCTAAGCGTTGCTCAGGAGCGACATTAAACTTGGATAATTTTGGGCTCATCGAGGTAAATACTACTGTCCTTCTATTGTAATTGGGAATTACATATTGTAGTTGTATAGAAATGAATATAAGATTCATAGAAGAGAATTGAACTGTAATAGAAGGATATTCTGAATAGACTTGAATGAAATCACATCGAAGAATATAAGTAGAAGATTAAAGCGTACTTACATAGGATTTGTATTCTGATGAACTTATAACCTTATTGGTTGAATGTTCTGCGAGTAGCATAAACTACTTGGAAGGTGGACAAGGCTAGCGGGTTATGGTAGTGGGCGTTTGCTTATAGTCGATAATCGTCGAGGTATGTGATTCTTCCTATACTCTTGAGCATGATATTTTAAAGATATATATATATATATATATAATGCGGTGAAGCGTCGTGTGCTAGCGAGCGTAGTTATGCGGCAATGTCTTTTGACTTAAGCTGAATAAAATATATATATATAATGCGGTAGGCGTCGTGTGCTAAGCGAGCGTAGTTATGCGACAATGTCTTTTGACTTAAGCACGAATAATAAGAATCTTGAAATATTTCAAAGAATTAAGAAACCTTTTTGAAAGAAGAGTAATACTTGGTTTTGAAAACATAAGAGTTATACTAGCTTTATGGGAGTTAGGTATAACGTCTTAAGAGATAAAGAGAATGGTTTCTTGATTTTTAGAAGTTAAGAGACTTAATCTTAAAAGATAAGAGACTTGACTTGAATGAATTAATATGAATTTTGTGTGAAACCTCATTCGTGAGTAATGAGTACTTGGTTTTAAAAGGAATAATGTTTCTGGATTTGGAAATCGAATGAGTATCGACAAACCAACTGCGGCGTTAATAAAGGAAAATGTATTGAATAAATGAAGGATTATATTGAAACAGTAGAAACCTCCATCTGCGTAGAAGCTAAGATGAGACAAAATGATATTACATTTTCTAGATCATGGTGCTTTAATAAAATGGTTATAACGAGAATAAGCTGCTCACACATATGACATATGTTACTCGATTGTTTTAAAAGAGATTAAGACATTGAACTATGAAACTTTTCTAAAATAAAGAGACTTGAGTAATTGAAATTAGGCAAACTGGAACCTTAGGGAAAAGAATGTGGTTGAAAAGGAAAGTGTTTTGGTTTACCTAAAAATGTGAGTCACTCTATTTTAATACTACGGGTATCGGGTGACTTTTATAAAAGGAATGGATCTCTTTAAAAGGAATTTAACGTCGTAGTACTTTGAGTTAAAACAGGACTTTGACATAACATGAAAGTACCTTGAGTTATGTATAACTTGCCTATGCTTGTTGTTGTGTAACTTACCTATGTTTGGTGTTGTGTAACTTGCCTATGCTTATGGTGATAGTCTTTGTTGTGCAAGAATTGTGTTTCTATACTACCGCGTCTCTCGATGGAGGTAGGTTGACTTATTGAGAACTTACTTGGGCGTCTGCGCGTGTGACGGGAGATTCCACGGGTATGCTTCCAGTAGCATTGTTGCATGGGCATGTCCACACTGTTGATAGATTCTGTGGACATGTGACCATTATGGTTATGGCGAAGTATCGTGACTTACAGTTGTGATCGGGTGCGTAGCCTGTTTACTTGCCCCCGTCATTCGTGGCGAGTGGATCTGGTAGCGGTTATTGCGCTTGCCGCGTGTCGACTTCGCGGCGAAGTATCGTGACTTACGGTTGTGATCGGGTGCTGGCGATTCACTTGCCCCGTCGGCTACGTGGCGAGTGGATCCGGTGGAGGCTAGTGTACTTGCCGCGTGTCGACCGTGAGTCGGTGTTTGGATGGAGCCGTGACTTACGGTTGTGATCGGGTGCACGGCGATTCACTTGCCCCGTCGGCTATGTGGCGGTGGATCTGGTGGAGGCTAGTGCGCTTGCCCGCGTGTCGGCCGTGATATGGTTATGCGATGTATTATTGATGCGGTCGGATCGGTAGTTATACTTGCCGTGCGGTTTTATTGACACAGTGGGACACAGTGTTCATATATACTCCTTGGTGTTGTTATATCATAGGCTGCGTGTGAGGAAGGAATTCCACGAGACACAGTGATGATTTGGAGCGTGAGTCACGACTTGATATATTTGTTTATATGTGGTGTCTTGTAGTTTGGTTATCATACATGTCTCTGCTTTATATAGTGCTATGATTTCATTCTGATATTTCTGATTTCACATACTTGGTACATGTTGTCTTGACCTCGCCGGAGCTGCGTTCATCTGCAGTAGAGATTCATCATTTGTCGATCCGCTTATAGGATCACCTTTCAGCATATTGGAAAGCTCGTTCCTTGGAGGCTTATCTTTGGTATGTTACCACAGTGCAGCAGGTTCTTGTACATTCGAGGGGTATGGCGGGGCCACTGTCGTCATAGTTATTATATACAAATCTTAAGTGCAGTGCCTTTGTTGTGGGCGGGGTTGTAAGGATTATGCTTGTTCAAATGTCTATATATATATATATATGTGAAAACCCGTTTTGGTTGGCCTATTTTCTTTATCTTGATCCATGTCTATTTAAATGTTTAAGTTTTTATTTCCATTGGTTTTCCTCGATGTTGTATCACTAGGGTGCGGGGTAGGCACGATCACGGGCAGGTTGGTCGTGACAAAAGTGGTATCGAGCGATTAGTCCTCGGAAAGTGTCTGACCGTGTCTAGTAGAGTCTTGATTATCGATGTGTTGTGCACCACATCTATAATCAGGAGGCTATAGGACATTTAGGATTGGTTTCTATTCTTCTCATTCTGAGATCGTGCCTTAGAGATGTGTTGTAAGTTGGACCCCTCTGACATATTTCATTTCACCAGTTATGCCTCCGCGCAAGGCAACCCGGGCGAGAAGGCAAAGCGGCGAGAGAGGCTGCGAGTAAGCGGCGGCGGTCTCTGAGACCACGATGCACGAGCCTCGGTCCGCGATGCAGGCGAAGAGATGGGTTACAAGTGGGCCCGATTAATGGCGAGGTTGTGGCGGACTTGAGGATAGGCTGGGCCTTGGCGGTTCGATGCACCGATGGTTCACCCTAGATCGAGATAGTTCGAGTGCGGGATTTTACGAGTTGTAGGCCGCGAGTTTTATGGGTGAGGCACGAGGATGATCGCGAGGAGTTCATCAAGCGATTCTGACGGATCATGAGTGATCAAGGCATCGGAGACGAGTCGGTGGTCTAGGTTCGTATCGTTGCGTGATACGCGATCATAGTTTGATTCGTGGGAGCTGTCGGGAGAGCATGACTTCGGTTGTATGGAGCGAGTTCTCGAGGCCTTTCTTGCACATTTCTTGCCTCGCGGATGAGAGGGCTCGGGCAGATTTTTGGTGTTGCGGCGAAGCGGTGACGGTTCGGGAAGTCTGATGTGAGTTCGACTCATTGGCTCGTCGTCCGCGTTAGTAGCTAGTATGGAGGATCGAGTGCACCGATATATTCTGAGGCTCGATGATTACCTAGCGAGAGTTGTTGGTGTAGCTCTTGTGGGCATGGACGTTGCCGCGTGCGGCTTATGCACTTGGATGTGAGGCGGAGTGTCGGCGAGAATAGCGAGATCGCGAAGAGGCGAGCAGCGGGGTCCTTTGATGACTTTCGGCGGACCGCCTCGGCGGCGAGCGATTATGCGCCTCCGCTTGATGCAAGTGGTCCCCGCCGTCGGGGCGTTGGAATATTCGAGGCGGTCGGGGCTCGAGTTCAGATTTTCGGGGAGTAAGTGCTCGCGGATGAGCCACCGTATCTCGGTGTGACCATTGTGGTAAAGCCCATAGAGAATGTCGTCTTGGTTTGGGAGATTGCTATACTTGCGGCGGCAGGGCCATTTGTGAAGGCTGTCCAGGCCGAGGTAGCGGTGGGATAGCCTGAACTACTAGACGATTGCGGGTTCTTCACCTTCCATAGCTAGGCGGGATGTTCATACACGTGAGCCCGGTAGAGTCGCGGTGGAAGTTCCCGATTTTAAGCGGTCCTCTGAACCGCCTATTTTCAGGTATATCCTTAACCCTATAGAGTTTTGTTTGTATTGATGTATGATGATGTGTTTAGTGTTATGTTCGGATAGCTTTGTGCTAAAATGTGATTTAGAAGCCTGGTTAGTGAAAAGGGTAAGCCTGGGGGTGAGATAATGATGAACCTTAGAATATTACAGTTGAGACCTTAGATGTAAGGCCGTCTTGAGCACAAGACCTTGCGGGTGATCTTTGTCAGAATGTATAAGTATACGTGGAGTAATTGTGGGAAAATTCCTTGGGTAGTGTAAAATGGAAGTGGTAGCTTTCATGACCTGTATAGGTAAGATTGTTCCGGATCGGGGAACAAGAGCTTGATGCGTTAAGTGGGTCGGTTGGGGCCGTGTTGCGGGCCAACCCGTCTGTTCGAGGTTGGGTCAGCTGCGGGTGGTCGCGGTGGTAGGGTCACGAGGGTGCTAGGCCCAGGTTTAGATGACCATCGTATGAGTTCGTGGATATGTTCGACCAGAAGCGGATCGTGAAGGCCGGGAATGGTCTTAAGAGAGATTGAGGTTAGTAAGATGACCAAGTTAGAGGTAGTGACTCCAAAGTTTTAGGGAACTGAAGCGATGACTGAAGTGTGGTACGTATACTAGAAGAGTTCAAGTGTTCGAAAAGGGCACGACAAGTAAGGAAGGAAGAGAACGTGTGTTATTTCGTGGCCAGGCGTGGCGTTGGCAACTTGTTAGAAGAACTTCATCGTTATCCGTCTTGAGAAGGAACATTCGGGACGAATGTTTCTAAGGAGGGGAGAATGTTATACCCCGTATTTCCAGAGTATGTACGTGAGGACGTACGTAGAAAAGTGGAGCCTTAAAGTTAGGCTAGGTTCGAAATTTGTACACAAGTGCCAAAAAGAATCGTTTTTCGACGAAATGTTTTACTAGACTTGCGAAGGGAAAATTCCGGCTATGTCATTTATTATTTTTGCGGATTTTTCCGGGAGACGAAACATTTTCGACCAACGGGAGGGTGACATGTGTCACCCTCACATTGGAAGGAAGTGTGGGCGGTATGGACGATTTGGAGGAGGGAGTTGGTAGGATATTTTTGTGCAAGTTGGTGTGGTAGATGGATAAGGTACACATGGTTAAAATCTAGCCCTACACTTGCCTTACACTTGGATGGATCTTGGCCATTGGTTGGCCATTTCTTGACCTATAAATACCCCTCTAAGTTGAAGACTTTCTTCATCCAAAACTTGAGCAATCTTTCTAAGTCTTGAAATCCTCCTCCTCTTGAGTAGTTCGTCCAAGCACCCCACTATTGAGAAGCCTTGGCGAGAGCCTCCTCCCTTGAGTGAGGCTTGGCGAGAGGCACCCCTTGCCTAGTTGTTTAGTATAATACCCCTTTTGTGGTATAGAAATACTCTCTAGTATTGTTATAATGCCCAAATACCTTGGCCCAAATACCTTGTAGTATTCCCAAGGTTACCTCTATCTGGCAGGAAATACTATTATACTTCCTTTAGCCACTAAGCGAAACCCTAAGGAAAACCTTCATAGTCGGTTGAAGTGTTAAGTAGAAGTTGCGTAGAACTTCTAAGGGGTTGTTTGGAGGCAGTTGGAGCACTCGGAGTAGGAGCTAAGCGTTGCTCGGGGCGACATTAAACTTGGATAATTTTGGGCTCATCGAGGTAAATACTATTGTCCTTCTATTGTAATTGGGAATTACATCTGTAGTTGTATAGAAATGAATATAAGATTCATAGAAGAATTGAAGCGTAATAGAAGGATATTCTGAGAATAGACTTGGCGAAATCACATCGAGAAAAATATAAGTAGAAGATTAAAGCGTACTTACATGGGATTTGTATTCTGATGAACTTATAACCTTATTGGTTGAATGTTCTGCGAGTAGCATAAACTACTTGGAAGGTGGACAAGGCTAGTAGGGTTATAAGCGTGGGCGTTTTGCTTATAGTCGATAATCGTCGCGAGGTATGTGATTCTTCTATACTCTTGAGCATGATATTTTAAAGATATATATATATATATAGTGCGGTGAAGCGTCGTGTGCTAACTGAACGTGGTTATGCGACAATGTCTTTTGACTTAAGCTGAATAAAATATATATATATATATATATATAGTACGATGAGCGTCACGTGTGCTAAGCGAAGCGTAGTTATGCGGCAATGTCTTTTGACTTAAGCTGAATAATAAGAATCTTGAAATATTTCAAAAGAATTAAGAAACCTTTTTGAAAGAAGAGTAATACTTGGTTTTGAAAACATAAGAGTTATACTAGCTTTATGGGAGTTAGGTATAACGTCTTAAGAAGATAAAGAGAATGGTTTACTGATTTTTAGAAGTTAAGAGACTTAATCTTAAAAGATAAGAGACTTGACTTGAATGAATTAATATGAATTTTGTGTGAAACATCATTCGTGAGTAATGAGTACTTGGTTTTTAAAAGGAATAATGTTTTACCGATTTCGGAAATCAGAATGAGTATCGACAAACCACTGCAGCGTTAATAAAGGAAAATGTATTGAATAAATGAAGGATTAAATTGAAACCAGTAGAAACCTCCATCTGCATAGAAGCTAAGATGAGACAAAATGATATTACATTTTCTAGATAATGGCTGCTTTAATAAAATGGTTATAACCAAGAATAAACTGCTCACACATATGGCATATGTTACTCAATTGTTTTAAAAGAGATTAAGACATTGAACTATGAAACTTTTCTAAAATAAAGAGACTTGAGTAATTGAAATTAGGCAAAGCTGGAACCTTAGGAAAAGAATGTGGTTGAAAAGGAAAGTGTTTTGGTTTACCTAAAAATGTGAGTCACTCTATTTTAATACTACGGTGTCGGGTGACTTTTATAAAAGGAATGGATCTCTTTAAAAGGAATTTAACGTCACGTAGTACTTTAGGAGTTAAAACAGGACTTTGACATAAAATGAAAGTACCTTGAGTTATGTATAACACTATGCTTGTTGTTGTGTAACTTACCTATGTTTGGTGTTGTGTAACTTGCCTATGCTTATGGTGATAGTCTTTGTTGTGCAAGAATTGTGTTTATACTCTGGCGTCTCGATGGGTAGGTTGACTTATTGAGAACTTACTTGGGCGTCTGCGGTGTGGAGATTCCACGGGTATGCTTCGGTAGCATTGTTGCATGGGCATGTCCACACCGTTGATAGATCTGTGGACATGTGACCATTATGGTTATGGCGAAATCGTGACTTACGGTTGTGATGGTGCGTGCTGTTTACTTGCCCCGTCTACGTGGCGAGTGGATCTGGTAGCGGTTATTGCACTCGCCATGTGTCGGCCGGCGAAGTATCGTGACTTACGGTTGTGATCGGGTGCTGGCGATTCACTTGCCCCGTCGGCTACGTGGCGCGGTGGATCTGGTGGAGGCTAGTGTACTTGCCCGCGTGTCGACCGCGAGTCGGTGTTTGGATGAAGCCGTGACTTAAGGTTGTGATCGGGTGCACCGATTCACTTGCCCGTCGACTATGTGGCGGTGGATCTGGTGGAGGCTAGTGCCTTGCCGCGTGTCGGCCATGATATGGTTGTGCGATATTATTGGTGCGGTCGGATCTGGTAGTTATACTTGCCCGTCACGATTTTATTGACACAGTGGGACACGGTGTTCATATATACTCCTTGGTGTTGTTATATCATAGGCTGCCGGTGAGGAAGGAATTCCACGCACGAGTGATGATTTGGAGCGTGAGTCACGACTTGATATATTTGTTTATATGTGGTGTCTTGTAGTTTGGTTATCATACATGTCTCTGCTTTATATAATTGCTATGATTTCATTCTGATATTTCTGATTTCACATACTTGGTACTGTTATCTGACCTCCTTGAAGTGCGTTCATCTGCGAGTAGAGTTACATCGGTATCGATCCCGCTTATAGGATCACCTGACAAATTGGAAACTCGTTCCTTGGAGGCTTATCTTTGGTATGTTACCACAGTGCAGAGTTCTTGTACATTCGGGGTATGGCGGGGCCACTGTCCGTCATAGTTATTGTACAAATATTAAGTGCATGTGCTTGTTGTGGCGAGGTTGTAAGGATTATGCTTGTTCAAATGTCTATATATATATATGTTGAAAGGCAACCGTTTTGGTTGGCCTATTTTCTTTATCTTGATCCATGTCTATTTAAATGTTTAAGTTTTATTTCCGCTGGTTTTTCTCTGATGTTGTATCACTAGGGTGCCCGGGGTAAGGCACCAGTCACGGGCCCGGGTTCGGGTCGTGACAGTTAGTGTGCGGTATTTATGATCATGCGGTCTATGTGGCCATGCGGACTGCGAGTCCAGGACGATGCCGGGGAGTAGCTACCCTCGATGCGGGGAATACCTCATGCGGGCCTATGTGAGTGGCCTATGCGGAGCTGCGGGAAGTTCCAGGAGTAGACGCGCACATTTGATACTGCGGGCGAGTGGCGGCCGATCATGTGGCGGTGCAGAAAGACCTCGTGATACGATTTATGACCTTGTTAGTGCGTGGGTTTTAGTAGTCGGCTATGCCTTCGTACTTACCGTACGGTTTTATTATGACACAGGTGGGACCTGGTGTTCATGTGTATTCCTTGGTGTTTTTATATCATAGACTGCCGGCAGTAAGGAAGGTATTCCACAGGCATGATTGATGTTGTGGGTGTGAGACCCATAGTTACATTTGAGTGGTGACTTTGAGGGCGTGAGTCCCTGACTTGACATGACTGCTTATATTATTGTGAACTGTAGTTTGGTTATCATACATGTCTCCTGCTTTATATAGACTACTATGATTTCATTTCTGATATTTTGATTTCACATACTTGGTACTGTTATCGACCTCCTTGAGTGCGTTCATCCGCGAGTAAGTACGCGATTGTTGATCCCCGCTCTTAGGATCACAGTTCAGCATTGTGGGAAGCTCCGTTTCTCCGGAGGCTTATCTTTGGTATAGACCCTGATGTCGTAGATATTTATGTTCATTCAGGGTATGGCGGGGCCCTGTCCCGCCATAGTTGTTTTGCTTCCAGAAGTGCGTAGTCCGTTTTAAAGTTGGGATGCTTTATTTCACCTAGGTTTATATATATATGCCGAAAGGCACTTTTTCTCAGATAAATGTTTCACACTTCATGTTATTTCATGTATTGTCTTATATTCTGCTGATTACTCTGATGTATGTCTACTTGGGTGCCCGGGGTAAGGTACCAGTCACGGGCCCGGGTTCGGGTCGTGACAAAAGTGGTATCAGAGCAGTTAATCCTCGGAAGATGTCTACAGACCGTATCTAGTAGAGTCTTGATTATCGATGTGTTGTGCACCACACCAATAATCAAGAGGCTATAGGATATTTAGGATTGGTTTCCATTCTTCTCACTCTGAGATCGTGCCTTAGAGCTGTGTTATAAGTTGGACCACTCTAACGTATTTCTTCCGTACCCGATTATGCCTCGCCGCAAGGCAACCCGGCCAGGGCAAGGCAATCGAGGAGTCGCGAGAGTAGAGCACAGAGGGTTACGAGGGCACAGGCCCAATTATCACCTGGGGTGGTGCTTCATTCGGAGAGTTCTGCGGCGTCGCCAGCCCCAGCAGAGTTTAGCACGGCGACAGCAGTTTCTACTGCGGCCATGATATCTGGACCTTCAGTTCCACGACCAGTAGCAGAAAGAATAGATTGCAAAGAGACGACCCTGTTACTAGCTAGGGAGTTAGCAACCAGAGAGTATATTATGTATCGATTTATCACGGGTCTTGATGACTATTTAAGAGAGAGTTGTGCAAGAATAGCTCTTCAGTCAGGCTTGAGCATGGCCTGCGTACGGGCTTATGCGCAGCAGGCCGAGAAACGTAGGGATCGACGGGTTAACCAAGATTAGCAGAAGAGGGCCAGATCGGCAGGGTCCTTTGGTAACTTTCGAGGCGAACCGCCTCAGCAGCAGAATAGATATGCACCTCCACCAGTGCAGAGTGGTCCTCCACAGGGTTTAGGACGTTCGGGGTATGCCGGAGTTGGTCAGAGCTCCAGGGCTTCCGGTTCACAGCTACACGTAGGTTCCAAACGGCAGATTCGATTTTTCCTAGTGTTCACAAAGGTGATGTGTCATCCCGGGGAATGTCGTCTTTTTGTTGGTGCTTGTTTTACCTGCGGCCGTCAGGGCCATGTGTCGAAAGGATGTCCTAGTAGGAGGGATGCAAGTAGGAGGACTCAGCCTACCAGATCAATTGCGGATTCAGTGGCTCGGAGAGGAAGGGGTGTTAGCCAGAGGAGGCCACCCCCACCTCGATGTGGCCGTTGTGGTAGATGTCATCATGGGAGTGTCGGTACTTCGACAGCTTGTTATGCTTGCGGCCAGCAGGGCCATTTTGCGAGAAATTGTCCGACCAGAGGTGGCGCGGATGTAGATGTCAAGACCCGATCTCGGGCCCGCGACTGGTGCCTTACCCCGGGCACCCTAGTGATACAACATCAGAGAAAATCAGCGGAAATAAAAACTTAAACATGAAATAAGATAAAATAAGAAACAGGCTAACCAAAACGGTTACCTTTCTGCATATATATATACCTGAACAGTTAAATCCTTTTACAAACCCTGCCCACAACAGTACTACAGACCTCTATGAATTTTATAACAACTATGACGGGACAGGGCCCCGCCATACCCCTGAATGTAAGCACCTACAACGACAGGGGACTATACCAAAGATAAGCCTCCGGAGAAACGGAGCTTCCCAAACGCTGAACTGTGATCCTATGAGCGAGGATCAACAACCGGTGTACCTCTACCTGCGGCATGAACGCAGCCCCCCGAAGGAGGTCAGTACAACAGGTACCAAGTATGTGAAACTGAAAATACTGTAAATGAAATCATAGTAGTCTATATAAAACAGGAGACATATATGATAACCAAACTACAGTACATAATATGTAAGCAGTCATGTCAAGTCAGGGACTCACGCCCTCAAAGTCATCACTCAAATATAACAATGGGTCTCACGCCCACAACATCAATCATGCCCGTGGAATACCTTCCTCACTGGCGAGCCTATGATATAACAACACCAAGAAGTACATGAACACGGTGTCCCACCTGTGTTATAAAACCGTGACGGCAAGTACGAAGGCTAACTACCGATACCAAAGCCCATCATCAATCGATCGGGCAAGTACGAAAGCCAACTACGGATACCAAAGCCGTACCAACAATACTATACAACCAAACCACGGCGATACGGTACGAAAGCCAACTACCAGATACCAAAGCCGTGTCACGTCACGAGTCGATCGGGCAAGTACGAGGGCTAACTACTGTAACGACCGTTCGGGCCCGCATCTTGGTGCCTTATCCGGGCACCCTAGTGATACAATCATCGAGAAAACCAGGAAAATAAAACTTAAACAAGAAAGATATATGAACATAAAGCAGGCCAACCCAACGGTTACCTTCCAATAACATAATAAATCGTTATACCCGTAGTTCCGGGTATGTATGCGAGGACGCACGTGCGAGAATACCGATGAAAGATTGGAAAGGAAGAAAGAGGCGATTTTTCCACGGAAAAGTTTCCGTTTTTGTGAAGGAAAAGGTTCGTTAATGGAATTGATTCCCAGATTTGGTATTCGGACTTACTGGAATATTAGATAAATATGGAATTTTATTTTAGAAAATGGTCACGTGGGGCCCACGGGACAAATTTACTGATTTTGTGGGCCCACTTTGTTTTGAGATTTTGGCCATTGTGGATATTTTCGGAAGATGTTTTATTTTGGGCCAATAGGAGGGTGACACGTGTCACCCCCGCCTAGGTGGCTTGGCCGAATGGCATTTGTGCACAACACCCGGTTAGAGTCGTTTTTCGACGAAACCTTTTACATAACTTGCGAAGGGAAAATTCCGGCTATGTCTTTTCTTATTTTTGCGGATTTTTCCGAGAGACGGAACATTTTGGACCAACGAGAGGGCGGCACTTGGCACCCTCTCATTGGTGGGCAAGGTGGGCGGCACATGGGACGAATTGGGGAGGTCAAGTGGTAGATATTTTGGTAGATATTTGTGAGGGTTTTAAGGAGTAGGGACTAGGGGGCACTTGGGCATATCTTGGCCCTACACTTGTGTAGCACTTGGCTCAATCTTGGCCATTGGTTGGCCTTGGCTTGTGCTATAAATACCCCTCTCCCTTTGATGAATTCTTCATCCTTTCCTAAATGTTTCTAAGTGTTAAATCTTCTCCCTCCCCTTAGTGTTGAGTTCGGCCAAGAGGCCTCCCCCTCTCCTAGAGGCCTTGGCCGAGGGGTACACCCCCCCCCTCCTAGTAGTGTGGCCGTGGGGTACCCCCCCTAGCCAAGTTGCTTTCTTATAATACTCCCCCTTTGTGGTGTAGAAATACTCTCAAAGTATTGTTATAATGCCCAAATTACCTTAGTCGTATACCTTGTAGTATTCTAAGGTTATACCTATACGAAAAGCCCGGAAATACTATTATACTTTCCGTCATACAAACCGCAACCCTAGTAAAATCTCCATAGTCCGTTGGATTATTGAGTAGATGTTGGTTAGAACGTCGAAGGGTGGTTTAGAGCCGGTTGGAGCGCTGAGTTGAGCTAAACCTTGCTAAGGATCGACATTAAACTCGGATAATTATGGGCTTATCGAGGTAATTATCTTGTCCCTCTATTGTAATTGGAAATTACATAATGTTAGAATATATAGTTGAAGTATACTATATATAGTACTGAACTTAATGTTGTGGCAATGTCCTTGGACTTAAGCCCAAGAATCGAATCGAATCGTAATTACTTAGGGTGTATCAGACATGAGACTTGTGTAGTTTGTGGTAGGGAAGGGCTGCCCAATTTCACGTAGGATCTTGCATCTAGATTTATTCTACCGAGAAGTCTAGACTTTGATAGACTTGTGTAACCTGTATAGGTTGAATGTTCTGCGAGTAGCATGTGCTACTTGAGAAGGTGGACCAGGCTAGCCGGGTTATAGCCGTGGAGCGATTTGCTATTAGTCGATAATCGTCGCGAGGTATGTGAACCTCTTCCTATCTCTTCTAGCATGATATGTGTGTAACTATGTAGTACGGTAGAGCGACGTGTATTAATTGAACGTGGTTATGCGGCAATGTCTTTTGACTTAAGCCCGAATGATATAATCTTGAAGTAGTTCAAGAGAATTAAGAACTGTTTTTAAAAGAAGAGTAATACTTGGTTTTAAAAGCTTAAGAGTTATACTAGCTTTATGGGAAGTTAGGTATAACGGCTTAAGAGAGATAAAACGAATGATTTATTTATTTTAAAAGTTAAGAGACTTGATCTTGTAAGATAAGAGACTTAACTTAAATGAATTATATGAATTTTGTGTGAAACCTCATTCGTGAGAAATGAGTACTTGGTTTTTAAAAGGGAAAATGTTTTACTGATTTGAAATCAAAATGTATCGACAAACCAACTGCAGCGTTGATAAAGGAAAATGCATTGAATAATTAAGTATTATTAAAACGGAGAAACTCCCATCTGCATAGAAGCTAAGATGAGACAAAATGATATTTCCTAGATCATGGCTGCTGTAATAAGATTGTTATAAACAAGAATATCCTACTCACATATAAGGCTTATGTTTCTCCGATTGTTTAAAAGAGAATTATATTCTTAAATGAATAAGACTATGAACTACGAAACCTTTCTAAAATAAGAAACGTGAACATTTGAAATTAGGCAAACTCGGACGTTTGGAAAATAATGTTGTTACTTGATTTTACAAAGGTAAGAGTTTTGGTTTTCTTAAAAGGACATTACTCTATTTTTATACTACGGGTATTGTGTGACTTATGTGAAAGAAATGATCTTTTAAAGATTTAATGTGTGAAGTACTTTGGGGTTAGATACCCGAACTTGTTAGTAGAAAGTACCTTGTGTGAATAACTTGATTGTATTGGTTTGTGATAGCCTTGTAATACTTTCTTGTTGATTTAAGAAGTAAACATGTTAGGATGCTACGTGTGTTAGTATCTTGTGATGTTAGTGTAAAGGGGTTTTCCCCTCGACTGCGCTTAAAGTTG
Source organism: Przewalskia tangutica (assembly GCA_029844215.1). NCBI lineage: Eukaryota > Viridiplantae > Streptophyta > Magnoliopsida > Solanales > Solanaceae > Przewalskia > Przewalskia tangutica. Next base: position 6,475,763 of record JAQGDG010000026.1, on the reverse strand, counting down.
TTTGACTATCAGCCGTTATGTTGGTATTGTACCACTCACCTTGACTTGTGTCCGAAGGTTAAGCTGCCTCCACGCGGGTAGACTTCAGTGATGCGGGACCGTGATTCGAGAATACCTCACGCGGGTCCGGGGATCCATGCGGAGCTACGGAGCTCCGGTGTTACGCGCCCTTGTGGTCATGCGGTCTCGCGCTATGCGATCGCGAGTCGGGGCGATACGCCGGAATAGCTACCCTCGATGCGGGTTATACCTCATGCGGCCTATCTCGACCGCCTATGCGAGTCGCGAGAGTTCTGGGCTAGACGCGCACATTTGATCTCGCGGCGGTGACCGGCTTTTATCATGTGACGGTTCAGACAGATATCATGACACGCCTTATGACCTTGTTGGTACCGTGGTGTTAGTAGTCGGCTATGCCTTCGCACTTACACCTGCATCGTTTTATTAGGACACGTGGGACACGTGTTCATTCCCAGTGCTTGTATATCATAAACCGCCGCTGGCGAGAAAGGTATTCCACGCACGATTGATGTGGGCGTGAGACCCATTGTTAAATTGAGTGATGACTTGAGGCGTGAGTCCCCGACTTGACATGACCGCTATTTATGGTGAATCGTAGTTTGGTTATCATACATGTCTCCCGCTTTGTATAGACTACTATGATTTCATTTACGATTTATTTTTGTTTCATATACTTGCACTGTTATCTCGACCTCCTTCGGGGCTGCATTCATGTCGCAGTAAAGGTACACGGTCATTGATCCTCGCTCTTAGGGTCATTCAACGTTGGGAAAGCTCCGTTTCTCGGAGGCTTATCGATGGTATATTCCCCATTGTTGTAGGTGTTTACATTCGGGTATAGCGGGCCACGTCCCGCCATTGTTGTCGTATCATTTCTTAGGTGCAGAGTAATCATGCGTGGCGGTGTGAAAAGGATTAAACTGCTCATTTTGTAAAAGTTGTTATTTCTATATATGCCGAAAGGCAAGTTTTTCTCGATTATTGTTTCATATTTCATAATATGTCTTGTATCGTTTATGTTCCGCTGATTACTCGATGTTGTATCACTAGGGTGCGGTAAGGCACGACCACGCCCGAATCGGTCGTGACAAAAGTGGTATCGAGCGATTAATCCTCGGAAAGTGTCTACGCATCAGATCCGGAGTCTTGATTATCGGTGTGTTGTGCACCACGCCAATAATCGTGAGGCTATAGGATATTTAGGATTGGTTTCTATTCTTCTCACTCGAGGTCGTGCCTTAGAGGCTGTTTTAAGTTGGACCTCTAAACGTATTTCTTTCCCTTACCGTTATGCCTCCGCGTAGGCAACCCGCCTGGAGGGCAAGGCGGCCGAGGAGGCGCGAGTAGAATACGAGGGTTGCGAGGCACAGCCCAATCATTAGGGTAGTGCTTCATTCGGGTTTTCATGACGTTACTAGCCCGGCGGAGTTTAGCACGGCGGCGGCAGCCTCATCGCGCCATGATATTTGACCCTTCGCCCACGGCCGAACAGAGAATTTAGATTGCAAAGCGACCACATTAGCCATGGATTTGGCTACCAGAGAGTATACCGATGCATCGCGAGTCTTGATGACTACCTAAGAAAGGGTTGTGCAAGAGTAATTCTTCATTGGGCTTGAGCATGGCCTCGGTACGCTTATGCGCAGCAGCCGAGAAACGTGAGATCGACGTTAACCAAGGACAGAGAAGAGGGCAGAGCAGAGTCCTTCGGTAACTTTCAAGGTGAGTATACCTTAAGTGCTATGTTCGATAGCGGTGTGTTAGTTGTGATTAGAAATCATGGTGGGTTAACCGAGTAAGATTTTGGAGGATAGAGAAAGTGTGAGCCTTAGAGATTTATACGCAAAGACCTTAGAGGTAAGGCCATCTCGTAGAGGCGTATGTTTATGTTTGACTTATGAGTGCATAGTGCACGTGAGTCGTGTTTGGGATAGGTCCTAAGTAGTGTGAAATGAAGAGGGTAGTTGAGCTAAGAAGACCGCTAGGTTTTCGTAACGTGATTAGTGAGATTGTTCCGATCGGAGCTAGTATTGTGCGCGTTGCGGTCGGGTTGAGGCCACGTTGCGGGTCAACCCGCGCATGTATGGCGCGGGGTCTGGTTGTGGTGGTCCCGCCTTGTGGTAGGGTCACGAGGGTGCTAGGCCCAAGTTTAGTTAACCAACGACGAGTTCGTGGATGCGTTCGACCGGTCGGGCCGATGGGGCAGCCCATCGTGTTCTTCGATCGACCGTTCACTGGCGATGTTGATTTATCGAAGGTTGTAAGGCTGCACGGTGCCTACCTTCACCTTATGACGCATGGAGCCTGTGTTACGGCTGTTTTGTTTCCGGAAGTTTTACCAAGCATGTGTTAAGAACTCAGTGAGTCTCAGACCGCATTCGCTTCGCCGTGGATTTCAGGGGTAGTTGTGAGGATTGTTGTCTCCTGTGGAGGGAGCGTTTGAGCTACCATTTCAGTGTTCGGATGTCGCCTTATGAAGCCTTGCAGGGGCGGAAGTGTAAGTTGTCGGTCGATTGGTTCGATGTTGGCAGGGTTTAGATAGTTGGTTCAGTCTTGTTCCAGCAGACTGTGGATAGTGAGAAGCTTGTCTAGAAGAAGTTACGCACTCGGAGAATCGTGCGGATAATCGGCGACGACGCCAGAGTTCAGTTGACGGTCGGTCTTCTTGAAAGTACCACCCCGATGGTGTGACGAGTTTTGGAAATGAAGGAACTTAGCGAGTTACTTGGGCCTTTGTGAGTTCATGTGAAGAATAGGCGAGTTGCCTATATGTTAGCATTTGCCGTCCGACTTATTTGGAAGGACGTCCGGTCTTTCGTATTGTTATGTTCGAAAGTATCAAGATCCATCCGAATGTTCCCGCTTAATGATGACCACGTTAGAGATAGTAACCCGAGTTTTGGATACTAAAGCGATGACGTAAATATGGTAAGAATTCGGTGTACGATACTTGATCGCACGCGGCCGGCACCATTTGTTGGGTCGTTGGAGCAAGGCTCGCGACAAAGTGACAAAAGTAGTATTATTTGTGGTGATGTTAGAGGTGTTTCCTCGTGGACTTGGATGTAGGTATTTTGCGTGGGTATTTACGCCACCGTGGCAGATTGTTTCGTAAGTATAGTAGTGAAGACTATCATCGCACGCGCTCGCTTTGAGACTTAGAAGGAACATTCGACGAATGTTTCTAAGAGGAAGAATGTTATACCGTAGTTCCGTGGTATGTATGCAGGACGACGCATGCGAGAATACGATGAGTAAAGATTGGAAAGGAAGAAAGAGGCGATTTTTCCACGGAAAAGTTTCCGGTTTTGTGAAGGAAAAAGGTTCGTTAATGGGAATTGGATTCCCGATTTGGTATTCGGACTTCCTGTAATATTAGATAATTATTGAATTTTATTTTAGAAAATGGTCACGTGGGCCCACGGAGAAATTTACGGTTTTTGTGGGGCCCACTTTGTTTCGAGATTTTGGCCATTGTGGATATTTTCTAAGATGTTTTATTTTGGGCCAATAGGAGGCGACACGTGTCACCCCGCCAGTGGCTTGCCGAATGGCATTTGTGCACAACACCTTGCAGAGTCGTTGACTAAACGCTTTACATAACTTGCGGCGGAAAATTCCGGCTATGTCTTTTCTTATTTTTGCGGATTTTTCCGAGAGGCGGAACATTTTGGACCAACGAGAGGCGGCACTTGGCACCCTCTCATCAGCGGGCAAGCGGCGCACATGGGGCAATGGGGAGGTCAGTGGTAGATATTTTGGTAGATATTTGTGAGGGTTTTGGAGTAGGGACTGGGGCACTGGGCATATCTTGCCCTACACTTGTGTAGCACTTGGCTCAATCTTGGCCATTGGCCTCGCTTGTGCTATAAATACCCTCTCCCTTTGATGAATTCTTCATCCTTTCCTAAATGTTTCTAAGTGTTAAATCTTCTCCTCCTTAGTGTTGAGTTCGCCAAGAGGCCTCCCTCTCCTCGAGGCCTGGGCCGATGGGTACACCCCCTCCTAGTAGTGTGGGTACCCACAGCCAAGTTGCTTCGTATAATACCCCTCTTGGTAGAAATACTCTCAAAGTATTGTTATAATGCCCAAATTACCTTAGCCAGTATACCTTGTTGTATTCTAAGGTTATACCTATCTGAAAAGCCCATAAATACTATTATACTTTCCGTCACCACAAACCGAAACCCTAGGAAAATCTCCATAGTCCGTTGAGTATTGTGTAGAAGTTGGTTAGAACTTCTAAGGGTGGTTTAGAGCGGGTCGGAGCGCCGGAGTCGAGCTAAACCTTGCTAAGGATCGACATTAAACTCTGATAATTATGGGCTTATCGAGGTAATTATCTTGTCCTCTATTGTAATTGGAAATTACATAATGTTAGAATATATAGTTGAAGTATACTATATATAGTAATCGAACTTAATGTTGTGGCAATGTCCTTGACTTAAGCCCAAGAATCGAATCGAATCAGAATTACTTAGATCAGACATTACAAGAGACTTGTGTAGTTTGACGGCAGGGAAGGGCGCCCAATTTCCGTAGATCTTGCATCTAGATTTATTCTACCGAGAAGTCTAGACTTTGATAGACTTGTGTAACTGTATAGGTTGAATGTTCTCGCAGTAGCATGTGCTACTTGAGAAGGTGGACCGTGCTAGCCGTTATAGCATGGAGCGATTTGCTATTAGTCGATAATCGTCGCGAGGTATGTGAACCTCTTCCTATCTCTTCTAGCATGATATGTGTGTAACTATGTAGTACGCAGAGCGACGTGTATTAATTGAACGTAGTTGTACGGCAATGTCTTTTGACTTAAGCCCGAATGATATAATCTTGAAGTAGTTCAAGAGAATTAAGAACTGTTTTTAAAAGAAGAGTAATACTTGGTTTTAAAAGCTTAAGAGTTATACTAGCTTTATGGGAAGTTAGGTATAACGGCTTAAGAGAGATAAAACGAATGATTTATTTATTTTAAAAGTTAAGAGACTTGATCTTGTAAGATAAGAGACTTAACTTAAATGAATTATATGAATTTTGTGTGAAACCTCATTCGTGAGAAATGAGTACTTGGTTTTTAAAAGGGAAAATGTTTTACTGATTTCGGAAATCAGAAATGTGTATCGACAAACCACTGCAGCGTTGATAAAGGAAAATGCATTGAATAATTAAGTATTATTAAAACCAGTAGAAACTTCCATCTGCATAGAAGCTAAGATGAGACAAAATGATATTTCCTAGATCATGGCTGTTGTAATAAGATTGTTATAAACAAGAATATCCTACTCACATATAAGGCTTATGTTTCTCCGATTGTTTAAAAGAGAATTATATTCTTAAATGAATAAGACTATGAACTACGAAACCTTTCTAAAATAAGAAACGTGAACATTTGAAATTAGGCAAACTTGACGTTTGGAAAATAATGTTGTTACTTGATTTTACAAAGGTAAGAGTTTTGGTTTTCTAAAAGGACAATACTCTATTTTTATACTACGGGTATCAGGTGACTTATGTGAAAGAAACAGATCTTTTAAAGATTTAATGTGTGAAGTACTTTGGGGTTAGATACAACTTGTTAGTAGAAAGTACCTTGTGTGAATAACTTGATTGTATTGGTTTGTGATAGCCTTGTAATACTTTCTTGTTGATTTAAGAAGTAAACATGTTAGGATGCTACGTGTTAGTATCTTGTGATGTTAGTGTAAAGGGGTTTTCCTCGATCGCGCTTTTTAAAGTTGTTTGACTATCACCGTTATGTTGGTATTGTACCACTCACCTTGACTTGTGTCCGAGGTTGCGCCCTCCGACGCGGGTAGACTCAAAGTGATCCGGGACCATGATTCGAGAATACCTCACGCGGGTCCGTGGGATCCATGCGAGCTACGGAGCTCCGTGTTAGTGCGGCCCTTGTGGTCATGCGGTCCTTGTGGCTACGCGGATCGCGAGTCCAGGGACGACGCCGGGAATAGCTACCCTCGATGCGGGTTATACCTCATGCGGGCCTATCCGACCGCCTACGCGAGTCGCGAGAGTTCGGTGGCTAGACGCGCACATTTGATATCGCGCGAGTGACCGGCTTTTATCATGTGACGGCAGACAGATATCATGACACGCCTTATGACCTTGTTGCATGCTGGTGTTAGTAGTCGGCTATGCCTTCGTGCTTACCCTGCATCGCTTTTATTAGGACACGTGGGACTCGTGTTCATTCCTCGTGCTTGTATATCATAAATCGCCATGAATGAGAAGGTATTCCACGCACGATTGATGTGCGGGCGTGAGACCCATTGTTAAATTGAGTGATGACTTGAGAGTGAGTCACGACTTGACATGATCGCTATTTATGGTGAATCGTAGTTTGGTTATCATACATGTCTCTGCTTTGTATAGACTACTATGATTTCATTTACTGATTTATTTTTGTTTCATATGCACTCGTTGTATCACCTCTTCGGGGCCGCATTCATGCCGCAGTAAAGGTACACCGCCATCGATCCTCGCTCTTGGTCACAGTCAGCGTTGGGAAAGCTCCGCTTTCTCCGAGGCTTATCGGTGGTATATTCCCCTGTTGTAGGTGTTTACATTCGTGGTATAGCGGGGCCCTGTCCCGCCATTGTTGTCGTATCATTTCTTAGGGGTCTGTAGTACTGTCGTGGGCAGGGTTTGTGAAAAGGATTAAACTGTTCATTTTGTAAAAGTTGTTATTTCTATATATGCCGAAAGGCAAGTTTTTCTCAGATTATTGTTTCATATTTCATAATATGTCTTGTATCGTTTTATGTTCCGCTGATTACTCTGATGTTGTATCACTAGGGTGCCCGGTAGGCACCCACGTCCGAATCGGGTCGTGACAAATACAACTCTTTCAAAACGCAGCTTTAATCCTTTACAAACCCCGCCACAACAAGATTACGCTGCACTTAAGATTTACAACAACTATGACGGACAGTGGTCTCGCCATACCTCGAATGTAGAAGAACCTAAAACTCAGTGAACACATACCAAAAGATAAGCCTCCGTAGAAACTGAGCTTCCCAAAATGGTGAACTGAGATCGTAAGTGCGAGGATCCACGACCGATGTACTCTACTGCGGCATGAACGCACTTCGGGCGAGGTCAAGATAACAGTACCAAGTATGTGAAATCAGAAAATATCAGAATGAAATCATACTAGTCTATATAAAGCAGAGACATGTATGATAACCAAACTACGATCACAACATAAAAGCGAATATGTCCAAATGTGACTCACGCCTCAAGTCATCACTCAAATATAACTATGGGTCTTACGCCCACAACATCAATCATGTTCGCATCATGGCCGCATGCCCCGAATTAGACGGCAGGTAGACATGTCCATGATGCAACAATAATACTAATGCCCCACGGCCACATGCCCCGAATTCTACCCTGTAGACACGCCCATGTGACATCAACAATAATATATCTGATCAACCCCGCCGCACGGCCACATGCCCCGAATTCTACCTCGGTGTAGACATGTCCATGTAACCATAATAACAATATATCGTAATCAACCCGACCGCACGGCCGCATGCCCCGGAATCGCAGACGGTGTAGACATGACCCTGTGACATCAACCACAAGACAGTAATCAAAATGGAACCATACCCGTGGAATTCTCCATCACCGCCAAAGACGCTCCAAGTAAGTTCTCAATAAGTCGACCGCCTCTATCGAGAGACGCAGAATACGTAAATACCACACTTGCACAACAAAGGCTATCATCACAAGCATAGGCAAGTTTCACAACAACAAGCATAGGCAAGTTTCACAACAACAAGCATAGGCAAGTTTCACACAACTCAAAGTACTTTCATTTTATGCCAAAGTCCGGGTTTTTAACCCCAAAGTACTACATACGTTAAGTTCTTTAAAAGAGATCCATTACTTTTATAAAAGTCACCCTATACCCATAGTATTAGAATGACCAACCCACATTCCTTTTCAAAATCAAGTAACAACATTCTTTTCCTAAGTTCCAGTTTGCCTAGTTTCAATTACTCAAGCTTCTCATTTTCAAATGCTCAAGTCACTTATTTTAGAAAGGTTTCATAACTCATAGTCTTAATCTCTTTTAAAACAATTGAGTAACATATGTCATATATGTGAGTAGTTTATTCTTTGTTTATAACGATCTTATTACAACAGCCATGATCTAGAAAATGTAATATCATTTTGTCTCATCTTAGCTTCTATGCAGATGGAGGTTTCTACTGATTTTAATACAACACATCATTATTCAATACATTTTCCTTTATTAACGCTGCAATGGTCTGTCGATACACATTACGATTCCCAAATCAAGAAACATTATCCCTTTAAAACCAAGTACTCATTACTCACGAATGAGGTTTCACACAAACATCCACATTAAAACAAATAAGTTAAGTCTCTTATCTTATAAGATCAAGTCTCTTAACTTCTAACATCAGTAAACCATTTTCACCTACATAAGGTCGTTATAACTAACTTCCCATAAAGCTATTATAACACCCTATGTTTTAAACCAACCAAATCACTTAGCACATGTACGTCTACCGTACTACATAGTTCACAACAATCATGCTAGAAAAGATAGGAAGAGGTTCACATACCTCGCGACGATTTATCGACAATAAGCAAAACGCTCCAAGTACTTCAACCCGTCGTATACTACTTAATCCAAGTAGATAACGACACAATTATTACTCCACTCCTAAAATGGTCATGGTACTCCTATCAAACCTTTCTTATCATTGAAGACTTATACCAATAAAAAGCCCTCAAAATCTACGGAAATTTCGGCAGCACTTCCCCCGTTTATACTCACTTTTCCATCTTTTACCAAGGCCCGAATAACACTAATATATATACCATATATATATATAAGGCGTAATAATTAAACAACATAAAGAAGGGATTACACGCCCAAACGGTAACGCGTTTACTATCACGCCCATAACAACAATAAGTAAAAGAGGGATTACGCACAACCTGCAACGCGTTTACTATCACGCCTTCATAACAATACAATAATTAAAAAGGGATCACACGCCCAAACGAACGCGATTGAAAAATCTTCCCTTAATGTAAATGTAAATACACCCAATGTAAATACACCAAAGTAAATACGGTCCAAAGTAACATATCCAAAGTAAATACAGTCCTTAAGTTGGGGTCCTTGGCCAACTTTGTCCATTTTACTTATCCAATTTACTCATTAGTCATCCAACTTATATTTCCATTCTTAATATAAGTTATAGTTACTTTTTTATTAGCTTCTTAGCAAGTAAGATACGTTTACCATTTTAATGGCAAACGGCCAATCCTTTCTTTTAACAAGTTAACAAGATCCAACTCTTCCAAACTTACTCCATATATTATATAACCCATAATATACTTATAATATATGTATAACAACCAATTCACAAAGAGGTTTAAGTTCCACTACCTCAAATAGCCCAAAAATATCCAAGTTCTTAAAGTCGCTCCAAGCAAGTCTTAGCTCCAAATCTTTACGTTCCAATCCACTACAAGCAACCCATAGAAGCTCCTAACCAACTTCTCTTCAAGATTCAACTCCAAAAGTGAAGAACACTTAGGTTTCAAGATGACAACTTTCACCAAGGCATCCCTTCAAGGCTGTGGGTGTGAAATCTTTTCCAACTCTTGGTACACAATCTTCCTAACACCTTAGGGAAGAACACTTGAGAGTTTAAGAATTGTTGGACAAATTTTGCTCAAGAAATGGGGCAAACCGAGAGCTCTGTGTCAAGGGAGAAGGAGGGTTTTTCAAGTCTTCAAATGTCTAAGTGTGGAAGATTTCATCAACTAAGGGTGCATATATAGGACAACCAAGGGATAGGATGAAGACAAGTGTGTGGTTGAGATTGGGGACAAGTGTGGGTGGGACCCACAAGCCACTTGTCCACACAAATATCTAGCAAGACTCGCCACTTGTCTTGCCACTGTCTAGCTAATTTCGCCAAGGGCCACCTAGAGGGTGACACGTGTCGCCTCCTACTGGCCCAAAATATTTCATCTCGAAAATATCCATAATGGCCAAAATCTCAAAACTAAGCGGCCCCACAAAACCATAAATTTCACCCGTGGGCCCCACGTGACCATTTCCTAAATAAAATTCCATAATTCTCAAATATTCTAAGAAGTCCGAATACCAAACTGGGAATCCAATTCCATTAACGAACCTTTTCTTCACAAAACCGGAAACTTTTCCAGTCGAAAAATCACATCTTTCTTTCTTTCCAAAATTTCGCGTAATCTCGCACGCATATCCTCACCTATATACCCGAACTACGGGTATAACAACCAGATACCAAGGTCAGATCACGAGACTTCGCACGGTCGACACGGGCAAGCACGAAAGCCAACTACCGTGATACCAAAGTCGTGTCACGAGTCGATCGGCAAGTACGAGGGCTAACTACCGATACCAAGGTCAGATCACGAGACTTCGCCACTAAACCGAACGGGCAAGTGCGAAGGCTAACTACTGTGTTCCAAGGCCGAATCACCACTTAGACGGCAAGTACGAAAGCCAACCACCGATACCAAGGCCGAATCAAGAAAACCTCACGGAGAGCTAGTCCGTGGAATAACGCTTATCAATGCGAGCGCACCGTGGAATCCTCCATCACCGCCAGACGCTCCAAGTAAGATCATAACAAATCAGCCGTCCCTCCATCGAGAGACGCGGTGGTATAGAAATACAATACTAGCACGACAAGGCTATCACACGCAAACATAGGCAAGTTACACACAACTCAAGGTACTTTCATTTTATGTCAACAATACGGGTTTCAAACCCAAAAATAATACCTACTTTCATTCTTTCAAAAGACCTCTTTTACGTAAAAGAAACTAATACTCGTAGTATCAAAAACACATTTCCTTTTCAAACCAAATTACTTTACTTTCGTAAAAATCTTTACAAGACTTTTAAAATCAAGTACTCTATACTTTTTAAACCAAGTGCCTTTCTTTTAAAACAACATCAAGTATACTCTTTAAAACTCAAATACTTACTCTTTTCAAAACAAGTAACCTATACTTAAATCAAGTTACCATTTTAAAACCAATGATAAAACCATTCTTTTGCTTTCATAAAGTCGTTATAACTAACTTCCCATAAAGCTGTTATAACACTTTAGGTTTTAAACCAATTTAAGACAAAACCATGTCTCTCTTTTAAACCAAAAACTCTTCGATTCCTCAAGTCTCTTTTCTTTTAGAAATCAAGTTCCTTTTAAAGACCAAATACGCATTACTCGCGAATGAGGTTTCACAACTTTCTACACAATTCGAGTTCTTCATATATCATATCAAGTCAAATATAAGTCAAGTCCTTTATCTTCTAAAATCAGTAAACCAACCAAATTCACTTAGAACATGTACGTCTACCGTACTACATAGTTCACAACAATCATGCTAGAAAAGATAGGAAGAGGTTCACATACCTCGCGACGATTATCGATAATTAGCAAAACGCTCCACGTACTCTAACCTTGCTCGCCTTTTCCACCCTTCAAGTAGAATACGCTACTCGTAGTACTTCAACCTAAAAAGGCCACAAAACGTCTATCAACCTCTAGATCTCTTCGTAGAATAATTCTAGATACAAGATTCCTTATTCTACGGAAAATTCGGCAAAGACCTCCCACAACCACATAAATCTCCTCTCTAACGAGGCTGCTACTAAACCAACAATCCCAGTGGGTTACACGCCGAACCGGACGTGTACAATTCTCCTCCACAGTAATACTACAAGTTCATCAGAATACACCCTATGTAAATACAGTCAATTCTTATCTATATTCATTCTACATATAGTATACTCAACTATACATTACTACAACATTTAATATCCAATTACAATAGGGGGACAAAGATCATTACCTCGATAAGCCCAAAATTATCCAAGTTTATAAGTCGATCCTGAGCAACGTTTATCTCCAATTCCTTACGTTCCAACCCGCTCCAAGCAACCCTTAGAAGTTTCTAAACAACTTATCTTAACACTTCAACCAAGCTTATGAAGATTTTCTAGGGTTTCATTTTGCGACTATTGGAATAAAGTAGTATTTCCGGGCTCCTAGTATTGAAATAACTTTGGAATACTACTAGGGATACTAGGCCAAGGTATTTGGGATTATACAATAATACCCAAAGTATTTTCTACTCAAGTGGGGGAAGGGGGACGAAAACAACTACAAAGGGAGGGAGTATTTTGCCTGGAAGCTTAAGTGTGGGATGAAAATTGTCTTCAACCTGGGGTATATATAAGAATCATGGTCAAGATTAATGAAAGTGGGTGGTGAGGATGGGTACATGTGTGTGGGTAGTTGGCCAACCAAGTGTTCACCACAAAATGGGACAAGTGGCCACCACAAAAACGGGCCACTTGTCCACCTAAAAACGCCCACTTGCTCTTCTCCACCCGCCAACATACACACGGGGTGACACGTGTCGCCCCTACTGCCCAAAATATTTCATCTTAGAAAATATCCGTAATGCCAAAAATCCGAAAATAAAGTGGGCCCCACAAAATCGTAAATTTTCCCGTGGGCCCCACGTGACCAATTTCGGAAATAAAATTTCATAATACTAAAATATTCTAAAAAGTCCAAATACCAAATCTGGGAATCCAATTCCCATTAACGAACCTTTTTCCTTCACAAAATCCGGAAACTTTTCCTTCGAAAAATCACATCTTTCTTCCTTTCCAATTTTTGTGTCGTATTCTCGTACGTACGTCCTCATATACATACTCTGGAACTACGTGGTGTAACATTCTTCCCCACTTAGAAACATTCGTCCCGAATGTTCCTTCTAAGTCTCCAAAACACACATGCGCCGGTATAGTCTCTACTACTATACTTACGGAACCAATTATACCACACATGGCCATAATACCACATACGCGCAAAAACTCACATCCAAGCCAACGAAGAATCACCTCAAATCGTATAACAATACCATCAGCTCCACCTATGGTCCAAAGGATACTTTCTTCACACACGAAATGATCACTTCTATTCTCATAACACATGCTCGCTTCTTCCCTTACTCGTCGTACCCTCCTCGTACACTCGAACTCTTCCTCATATACTTACCACATTTCTGTCATTGCTTCAGTTTCCAAAATCTCGGGGTTACTATCTCTAACTTGGTCATCATTAACTGGGAACACTCTGGAGGGATATCCGATTACTCTTCCGAAACATAGCAACATGGAATACCGGACGTACTGCCTCCTAAGTCGGACGACAGTTCTAACTTATAGGCAACCTGGCCTATTCTACTATTATCTGAAAATGCCCAAAGTATCTCGGGCTAAGTTTTCCCTTTTTTCCAAATTTCGTCACACCCTTCCGGGGTGGTACCTTCAAGAAGACCCACCGTCAACCTGAACTCCAAGTGTCGACGCCGATTATCCACACGACTTCTGTTGACTCTGAGCTGCTAAAAAAAACCTCTTCTGGATAAGCTTCACCTTACCCACATCCTGCTGAATCAAGTAGGGACCAACTATCTGAACCTTGCCAACATCGAACCAATCGACCGACAACCTACACTTTCGTCCATACAAGGCTTCATAAGGCACCATCCGAATACTAAAATGGTAGCTAGTATAATACTCACTCAACAAGAGGCAAATAATCCTCACAGCTACCCCTGAAATCAAAACACCGGCCCGTAACCTATCCTCAAATGTCTGGATAAAATGTGTTGTTCGTCCGTCGGCCCGAGGGTGAATGCAATACTGAGACTCACCTGAGTTCCTAACCCCGCCTGGTAAAACCTCCCGAAAAAGAAATAGCCATAAACTGGGCTCCACTGCCTGCCATAAAATAAAAGTAGGAACCCCGTGCAGCCTTACAACCTTCCTGATAACATCTCGCATAACCCTCCGCCGAGTAAACAGTCCTAACTGAAAGACAAGATGGGCTGACCTCATCGGCCCGCCATCGTCGAACGCATCCACGAACTCGTACGATGGTTACCTAACTTGGGCTTAACACCCTCGTGACCCTATCATCTAGCGGGACCACCTCAAACTTACCCACCACAATCCGGGCTGCGGGTTGACTCGCGATATGGCCTCAACCCGACCCACTTCAGACTAAACTCGCTCCCGATCCGAACAATCTTACTGGCCACGTCATGAAAGCTACCACTTCCATCTCACACTACCCATGGAATTATCCCACAATATATATCATGCATACCAAGTACTTCGACAAGGACCAACCGTAACATCCACTCAGGACGGCCTTGCATCCAAGGTCCCAACTGTTATAAAAATTCTAAGGCTCCCCATTTTCTCGCCCCTGCATTTACCCTTTTCAACTACCCATGTTTTCTAATCACAACTTACACAATGCTAACCGAACATAGCACTCCACATGTATCTACCATAACGACTAAACAAGTCTCTTAAGGTCAAGATATCTCTCAGAATTCATCGCTCACTTTCCCTTTGTCTCTAATCAAATCCCGTCAGGGCGCATAACTATGTAAGGTGATGAACCACCCACCGATCCCGGCGTCGAGTCGAACATCCGCGCCACCTCCGCCGGACAATTTCTCGCAAATGGCTCGCCGGCCGCAAGCCTAACAAGCTATCTAAGCAGTACGACACTCCCCGTATGAACACCTACCGCAACGGCCATACCGAGGTGGGGGTGGCCTCCTCTGGCTAACACCCCTTCCTCTCCGAACCACTGAATCCTCAATTGACTGCAGGCTAAGTCATCCCACCAGATCCTCCTACTAGACATTCTCTCCTCACATGTCCGCCACTAACGCTGGGATATAACGAGCCAATAAGTCAAACTCTATATCAGATTCTAACACCCGCCTGCTCGCCAACCTCATAAATCTATCTACTCGAAGCTCTCCTCATCCGCGAGGGCAAGAAGTGTGTAAGAAATGCCTCGAGGTCTTGATCACTTTCATGATCCGCGCAATCGTCGAATAAACTCCTCGATGATCTTCCTCGCCTAGATCCATAGAACTCGGGTGGACAAAGAACTCAAGAAGTCCCAAATCTCAACTATCGGATCTAGTGGTGAACTATCGGCATCGCGAACCTCCGACTCGCTCGCCCTCATTCCTAGCCACAAGCCTAGCTAGTAATCGCCATTTCTCGTAACTCATATCTCGCCCCGGTCGTGAAACTGAGGCTCGTATCGTGGTCTCGTAGCTACCGCCATCGCCTAAACTCTCCTCGCTAGCGCGCCGCAGTAACTCCCCGAATGCGCCGCCAGATAATGACTGGCTCGGCCTCGTAACCTTCAGGTTTCTACTCGCAGCCTCCTCGCCGCTTGCCCTCTGGCTCGCTGTTTTGCGTAGAGGCATAACGGATGAAAATAATACGTCAGAGGGAGTCCAACTTATAACACAGCTCTAAGGCACGATCTCAGAGTGAGAAGAATGGAAACCAATCCTAAATATCCCGCAGCCTCCCGACATAGATGTGGTGCACGTGTAACGACTCCGAACCCGGCACATCGTGCCTTACCCCGCACCCTAGTGATACAACATCGAGAAAACCAATGGAAATAAAACTTAGACATGCAAATAGACATGGATCAAGAGACGTGATAAGTAAACAAAGCCAACCAAAACAGCTTGCCTTCAAGATATACATAAAACCCAATGCTTTAATCCTTTTACAACCCCGCCACAACAAGATTACATGCACTTCTAAGATTTACAACGACTATGACGGACAGGCCCCGCCATACCCCGAATGTACAAGAACCTACAACTCAGTGAACACATACCAAAAGATAAGCCTCCGAGAAACGGAGCTTCCTAATACGCTGAATCGTGATCCTATGAGCGGGATCCACGATCGATGTACCTCTACCGCAGATGAACGCACTTCAAGGAGGTCAAGATAACAGTACCAAGTATGTGAAATCAGAAAATATCAGAAATGAAATCATACTGGGTTTTTGGTACTAATTTAATTCACTTTTAATTCACTAAGTCTCTATATAAAGCAGGAGACATGTATGATAACCAAACTACAGTTCATAACATCAAAACAGTCATGTCCACTCAGGGACTCACGCCCTCAAGTCATCACTCAAATATAACTATGGGTCTCACGCCCACCACATCAATCATGTTCGCATCATGGCCGCATGCCCCGAATTCCGTGACGGTAGACCTGCCCATGATGCAACAATAATACCAATGCCCTACGGCCACATGCCTCCGACTGTGACGCAGACACGCCCATGTAACATCAACAACAATATATCGGGTGATCAACCGCCGCATGGCCACATGCCCCTGACCAGATCGGTGTAGACATGTCCATGTAGCCACAATAACAATATATCGTAATCAACCTGCACGGCCACACGCCCGACTGCAGACGGTAGACACGCCCATGTAGCCACAATAACAATACAACAATCAAAATGGCAACAAACCCGTGGAATTCTCCGTCACTGCCCGCACGTCCAAGTAAATTCTCAACAAGTCAACCGGCCCTCTATCGAGACGCAGAACACGTAAACACCACACTTTGCACAACAAAGGCTATCATCACAAGCATAGGCAAGTTCCACAACAACAAGCATAGGCAAGTTTCACACAACTCAAAGTACTTTCATTTTATGCCAAAGTTCGGTTTTAACCTAAAGTACTACTTACGTTAAACCTTTAAAAGATCCGTTACTTTTATCAAAGTCACCCGATACGTAGTATTAGAATGACCAACCCACATTCCTTTTCAAAATCAAGTAACAACATTCTTTTCCTAAGTTCGGTTTGCCTAGTTTCAAGTACTCAAGCTTTTCATTTTCAAATGGTTTCATAGTTCATAAACTTAATCACTTGATTCCTTTTAGAACAATTGAGTAATATATGTCTCACGTGAGTAGGTTATTCTTGTTTACAACATTCTTATTACAACACCATGATCTAGAAAATGTAATATCATTTTGTCTCATCTTAGTTTCTATGCATGGAGGTTTCTACCGGTTTTAATACGATACATCATTATTCAATACATTTTCCTTTATTAACGCCAGTTGGTCCTGTCGATACATTCGATTTCCAAATCGGTAAAACATTATCCTTTAAATAAAACCAAGTACTCATTACTCACGAATGAGGTTTCACACAAACATTCACATTAAAACAAATAAGTTAAGTCTCTTATCTTATAAGATCAAGTCTCTTAACTTCTAACATCAAGAAACCATTTTCTTTACCTCTCTTAAGACATTATACCTAACTCCCATAAAGCTAGTATAACTCTTTTAAAACCTTTAAAACCAAGTGTTACTCTCCTTCAAAACGATTTATAAATCTTTTGAAATACATCAAGTTCTTTATTATAACTAGCTTATAATTCACATCAGCTTACCTTTAAAACCACAAAGTATTTCCTTACCTACATAAAGTCGTATAACCAACTTCCCATAAAGCCGTTATAACACTTTATGTTTTAAGAACAATCAAACACATTAACACGTATGCGTCACCGTACTACATAGTTCATACATATCATGCTAGAAGAGATAGGAAGAGGTTCTACCTCGCGGCGAGTATCGACAATAAGCAAAATGCTCCAAGTACTATAACCTTGCTAGCCCTTTCCACTCCTCTCAAGTAGAATACGCTACTCTTAGTACTTTCACCTAAAAGGTCACAAACGCCTATTAACTTCAAAACACAAGGTTCCATTTCTCATAGAAAATTGGAAGACCTCCCCGCAACAACAAGCGTAAATCTCCTCTCTATCGAGGCCGCCACCAAGCCAACGGGGGGTTTACACGCCTAACCGGACGTGTACAATTCTACTAATACTACACAAGTCTCATCTGAATACACCCCATGTAAATACAGTGCGCTTCTTTTCTTTAATCTTCGTGCTTAAGTCAAAAGACATTGCCCAGCGATTTAAGCTTAGTTCTATATATAGTATACTTCAACTATATATTCTAACAACATGTAATTTCCAATTACAAATAGAGGACAAGATAATTACCTCGATAAGCCCATAATTATCCAAGTTAAATGTCGATCCTTAGCGTTTAGCTCCAACTCGGTGCTCCATCGCTCCAAACAACCCTTAGAAGTTCTAACCAACTTCTACTTAAATACTTCAATCAATCAATGAAGATTTTCTTAGGGTTTGGTTTGAGACTAAAGGGACAAAAGGGTAGTATTTCCTGCTCTACGTATAGAGGTATCTTTGGAATACTACAAGGTACAAGGCTAAGGTATTTTGGGCATTATAACAATACTTGGAAGACAACTTTCTACCAGGGGGGGGGGGGTAGGCTCGGCTAGCACACTAGGCTAGGGGGAGGGGGTGTTCTCGGCCAAAGGCCACGAAAAGGGGAGGAAGGCTCTCGGTTAGAGCTCACAAAGGGGAGAGGGTTTCAAGACTTGGAAGTTTTTGGAATGGATGAAGTCTTCACATTTAGGGGGGTATTTATAGCAAAACCAAAGGCCAACCAAGGGCCAAGATCCTTCCAAGTGTATAGCAAGTGTAAGGACAAGATTAAGCCAAGTGCACCTAAACCCTACTCCAAAACAAGGCACAAAACATGGCACCAAACAAGCCACAAAACAAGGCCAAAACAAGGAGCCAATAGGCCATAGAAACGTGACCAATCGGCCAACCCAACGCTTTCACTGAGGTGACAAGTGTCACCCTCCCGTTGGTCCAAAACATTTCGTCTCTCGGAAAAATTCGCAAAAATACTAAATGACATAGCCGGAATTTTCCCAACGTAAGCTGTGGAAACGTTTCGTCGGAAAACGACTCTATTCGGCACTTGTGCCCAAATTTCGAACCAATGCCTAAATTAAGGCTCAAATTCTCCACGTACGCCCCACGCATATACTGAAATACGGGTATAACATTCTCCCCTCCTTAGAAACATTCGTCCCGAATGTTCCTTCTCAAGTCTCAACACAAACATGCGCTAGTATAGCCTTCACTGCTATACGCACGAAACAATCATGCCACACTGCCATAAAAATAACAAACGCACCAATACTTAAACCCCGGTCAACGAGGAAACACCTCTAATCATCACAAAAACCCCTTACCTGAGGTCTAAAATATACTCCCTTCACACCTTCATTTCACAAAAGAAACGATCACACACGCTCACTTTTCCCTATCTTGTTGTACTTCTCGAACACTCAAACTCTTTCTAGTATCTGCATCACACTTCACAACGCTCGCTTTCCAACCCTTGGAGTCACTACCTCCAAACTTGGTCATCTTACTAACTTCGATCTTTCTAAGGCGTTCCCGCCTCCACGATCCGCTCGTCGAACATATCCACCAACTCATACGATGGTCATACAAACTGGGCCTAGCATCCTCGTGACCCTACCACCGCGGGACCACCCAGAACCGACCCCACCCCAAACCGGTTACGGGTTGACCCGCCAATGGTCCTCAACCCGACCCCCAATCGCGCTAAACTCTTGTTCCCGATCCTAACAATCTTACTAATTCACATCATGAAAGCTACCACTTCCATCTCACACTACCCACTGACTTATCACACAAATAAATCCCACGATACTACTACTCTGATAAGGGTCAAACATAAAATAAATCTTTAACTCAAGACGACCTTACCCCTAAGGTCTCAGTCGTGACATAGTCTAAGGTTCACACTTACCATGCCCCCATACGTATCCTTCCAACTAACCATGTATTCTAACTCATAAATATCACAACGCTATCCAGCATAGCACACAATAATGAGATCATCAAAACAAGCATACCAAAACTCTAGAGGTTAAGGATATACCAGATCCACCGTCACTCTAATCACGATCGCCGCAGTGGCGCAAGTGAAGGTGATGAACCAGCCACCGATCCCGGCGTGAGTCAGAACATCCGTATACCCTTGGTCGGACGGTTCCTTGCAAAATGGCCCCACGCCGCAAAAATAACAAGCTCCTCGCACCACGACACTCCCTAAATGCGGTGCGCCATATCGACCACGAGGAGGTAGGGTGATCAGATCCGCCAACACCCTACTTCCTCAGAAACTCAACCCTTGGGCTCTGACCTTCTCCTGAAGGTTGTGGAGGACCACTCTGCACTGGCGGAGGTACAAAACTAGTCTGCTGCTGAGGCGGTCCGCCTCGAAAGTCACCAAAGGACCCTGCCGTCCTGGCCCTCTTCCGCTGATCCAGGTCATTCCGTCGACCTCTCCGCTCCTCACATCCAAGTGCATAAGCCTGCATGCGGGCAATGTCCATGCCCTACCAAGAGCTACTCCGAACACGCTCACAAGAAATCATCTAGCCCTGTAACATATCGATGCACTCGATCATCCATACTAGCTACCAACGCTGGGACGTACCGGGCCAATGAGTCGAACTCCACATTGTACTCCCGAACCGTACGCCCGTTCTGTCTAAGCATCAAAAATTGCCACCCGCGTCTCCTCATTCGCGGAGGCAAGAAGTGAGTGAGGAATGCCTCGAGAACTCGTCCCACACCGCTGGAAGCGCATGCTCTCCCGACAGCCTCCCACGAATCAAACTGGGCCGATCGCGTATCACGCACCGATGCGAACCTAAGACTACCACTCGGTCTCCGGCTTGATCACTCACGACCCGTCAGAATCGCTTCGGATGAACTCCTCGCGATCATCCTCGTGCCTCGACCCATAAAACTCGCGGCTACAACTCGTAAAATCCCGTAGCCTCAAACTATTCGCTTAGGTGAACCATCGGTGTTATCGAATCGCCGCGCCCAAATTATCCTCAAGTCCGCCACAACCCTTGTCATTAATCGCCCACTCTTTGTAACTCATCTCCTCTCGCCTCTGCATCGTGGGACCGAGGCTCGTGTAGAGTGGTCTCGTAGAGATCGCTGCAGCCTCTACTCGCAGCCTCCTCACGCTGCCCTTCTCGGGCTCGCCTTGGCGCGAGGCATAATCGTAAACATGAAGTACGCTGAGGGGTCCAACTTACAACATAGCTCTAAGGCACGATCTCGTAATGAGAAGAATGGAAACTAATCCTAAATGTCTCAGCAGCCTCCTCGATTATAGATGGTGCACAACACATCGATAATCAAGACTCTACTAGACACGGTCAGACACTTTCCGAGGATTAATCGCTTCGATACCACTTGTAACGACCAACGGGCTCATATCGTGCCTTACCCTGCACCCTAGTGATACAACATCGAGAAAACCAATGGAAATAAAACTTAGACATGCAAATAGACATGGATCAAGAGATGTGATATAAACAGCCAACCAAAACATATTGCCTTCAGATATACATAAAACCCGAACAGCTTTAATCCTTTTACAACCCCGCCACAACAAGATTACAAACTCTAAGATTTACAACGACTATGACGGACAGTGGCCCCGCCATACCTCGAATGTACAAGAACCTACAACTCAGTGGAACACATACCAAAAGATAAGCCTCGAGAAACGGAGCTTCCCAATACGTGAACCGTGATCCTATGAGCGGGATCCACGATCGATGTACCTCTACCGCGCAGATGAACGCAGCTCGGCGAGGTCAAGACAACAGTACCAAGTATGTGAAATCAGAAATATCAGAATGAAATCATACTAGTCTATATAAAGCAGAGACATGTATGATAACCAAACTACGCTCATAACATCAAAGCAACATGTCCACCGTGACTCACGCCTCAAGTCATCACTCAAATATAACTATGGGTCTCACGCCCACCACATCAATCATGTTCGTGATCACGGCCGCATGCCGGAATTCGTGACGGTGTAGACTCGTCCATGATGCAACAATAATACCAATGCCCCACGGCCACATGCCCGAATTGCGACGGTAGACACGCCCATGTAACATCAACAACAATATCGGGTGATCAACCCGCCGCATGACCACATGCCCGGAATTCTGCATCGGTGTAGACATGTCCATGTAGCCACAATAACAATATATCGGGTAATCAACCCTGCCGCATGGCCACACGCCCCCGGAATTCTGCATCGGTGTAGACATGTCCATGTAGCCACAATAACAATACAACAATCAAAATGGAAACATACCGTGGAATTCTCCACATCGCCAAAGACGCTCCAAGTAAATTCTCAACAAGTCAACCGCCTCTATCGAGACGCAGAATGTAAAAACACCACACTTTGCACAACAAAGGCTATCATCACAAGCATAGGCAAGTTCCACAACAACAAGCATAGGCAAGTTTCACACAACTCAAAGTACTTTCATTTTATACAAAGTTCGGTTTTAACCTAAAGTACTACTTACGTTAAACCCTTTAAAAGATCCGCATTTTTATCAAAGTCACCCGATACGTAGTATTAGAATGACCAACCCACATTCCTTTTCAAAATCAAGTAACAACATTCTTTTCCTAAGTTCCAGTTTGCCTAGTTTCAAGTACTCAAGCTTTTCATTTTCAAATGGTTTCATAGTTCATAAACTTAATCACTTGATTCCTTTTTAGAACAATTGAGTAATATATGTCTCACGTGAGAGTAGGTTATTCTTGTTTACAACATTCTTATTACAAAGAAATCATGATCTAGAAAATGTAATATCATTTTGTCTCATCTTAGTTTCTATGCGGATGGAGGTTTCTACCGTTTTAATACGATACATCATTATTCAATACATTTTCCTTTATTAACGCCGCAGTTGGTCCTGTCGATACACATTCGATTTCCAAATCAAGAAACATTATCCCTTTAAATAAAACCAAGTACTCATTACTCACGAATGAGGTTTCACACAAACATTCACATTAAAACAAATAAGTTAAGTCTCTTATCTTATAAGATCAAGTCTCTTAACTTCTAACATCAGTAAACCATTTTCTTTACCTCTCTTAAGACATTATACCTAACTCCCCATAAAGCTAGTATAACTCTTTTTAAAACCTTTAAAACCAAGTGTTACTCTCCCTTCAAAACGATTTATAAATCTTTTGAAATACATCAAGTTCTTTATTATAACTAGCCAGTTATAATTCACATCAGTTACCTTTTAAAACCACAAAGTATTTCCTTACCTACATAAAGCTGTTATAACCAACTTCCCATAAAGCCGTTATAACACTTTATGTTTTAAGAACAATCAAACACAAGCTTAACATGCACGTCACTGCATTACATAGTTCACACATATCATGCTAGAAGAGATAGGAAGAGGTTCACATACCTCGCGACGAGTATCGACAATAAGCAAAATGCTCCAAGTACTATAACCTTGCTAGCCCTTTCCACTCCTCAAGTAGAATACGCTACTCTTAGTACTTTCACCTAAAAAGGTCACAAACGTCTATTAACTTCAAAACACAAGGTTCCATTTCTCATAGAAAATTCAAAGACTCTCCCCGCAACAGCAGAAATCTCCTCTCTATCGAGGCCGCCACCAAGCCAACCAGTGGGGTTTACACGCCTAACCGACGTACAATTCTACCAAGAATACTACACAAGTCTATCGCAATACACCCCATGTAAATACAAAGGCAGCTTCTTTTCTTTAATCTTGGTGCTTAAGTCAAAAGACATTGCGCAAAGATTAAGCTTAGTTCTATATATAGTATACTTCAACTATATATTCTAACAACATGTAATTTCCAATTACAAATAGAGGACAAGATAATTACCTCGATAAGCCCATAATTATCCAAGTTAAATGTCGATCCTTAGCAACGCTTAGCTCCAACTCCGGTGCTCCATCCCGCTCCAAACAACCCTTAGAAGTTCTAACCAACTTCTACTTAAATACTTCAATCAATCAATGAAGATTTTCTTAGTTTGGTTTGAGACTAAAGGGACAAAAGGGTAGTATTTCCTGCTCTACGATAGAGTGTTATACCGTATTTCCGCAGTATGTACGTAAGGACATTCAGAAAAATTTGAAACTTGTACTAAGGCTTGGCCGAATTAATTTTGTTCACAACACCCGCTTAGAGTCGCCGACTAAACGCTTTCACAACTTTCGTAGGGAATTTCCGCTATGTCATTTTTAATTTTTGCGGATTTTTCCGAGAGCGAAGCGTGTTGGGCCAACAAGAGGGTGCCACTTGGCACCTCCTATCGGACGTGAGAGCTCGATTGTGGCCGATTGGAATGGCTTTAGTTGGTAGGATATTTGTGTGTTAGTTGGTTAAGGGGCACTTGGCAAGATCTTGACCCTACACTTGCCTTGCACTTGGCAAGATCTTGGCCATTGGTTGGCCTATAAATACCACCCTATGTTGAAGACTTTCTTCATCCTAAAATCTTCTAAGTGTTAAAATCCCTCCCTCTCCCTTCTTGTGGTTCTCGTCCAAAAGCCTTCCCCCTCCCCCTTGGCCGAGAGTTCCCCCCCTAGTGGGGTAGGCCGAGGGGTATACACCCCCTCCTCGGGGTGCAGTGGGTACCCCTAGCCTAGTTGTTTTCGTATAATACCCCTCTTGGTAGAAATACTCTCAAAAGTATTGTTATAATGCCCAAATTACCTTAGCCGTATACCTTGTTGTATTCTAAGGTTATACCTATACAAAAATGCCCGTAAATACTATTATACTTCCTTCCGTCACAAAACCAAACCCTAGGAAAATCTCCATAGTCCGTTGGAGTATTGTGTAGAAGTTGGTTAGAACTTCTAAGGTGGTTTAGAGCTGGTTGAGCGCCTGAGTCGAGCTAAACGATTGCCCAGTGATCGACTTTAACTAGGATAATTATGGGCTTATCGAGGTAATTATCTTGTTCCTCCGTTGTAATTGGAAATTACATATTGTTAGACTATATAGTTGAAGTATACTATATATATAGAACTGAACGTTGTTGTCGGCAATGTCTTTGGACTTAAGCCTGAATAATAAGAAACCTTTTCGAAGAAAAGTACTAAACTGTTTTTACTTAGGGCTGTATTACAGTAGACTTGTGTAGTAGTACCGTGGAGTAGAATTGTACCCGTTAGGGTTAGATGTATAACCCCCCCCCCTGGTTGGCTTGGTAGCCTACTCGATAGAGAGGAGATTTACTGCCATTGAGGTGATGCCGAATTTTCTGTAGAATGTTCTACGGTTAGAACTAACTGTTACTAAGCGCCTTGTGGCCTTATAGGTTGAAGTACTACGTGTGGAGCGATCTACCGGGCTAAGGAGTAGCCGACGGTTTGAGGTACTTGAGCGTTTGCTATTAGTCGATACTCGTCGCGAGGTATGTGAACCTCTTCCTATCTCTTCTAGCATGATATGTGTGAACTATGTAGTACGGTAGACGCATACGTGCTAAAATGTATTTAGTTGATTTAAAACATAAAGTGTTATAACGGCTTTATGGGAAGTCTTATAAATACTTTATGTTGGTAAGAAAATACTTGTGGTTTTTAAAAGGTAATCGATTTGAACTATAAATCGCTTGTTATGTGATTAATAGAGAACTTGAAGTAATACTTGGTTTTGAGAACTTAAGAGTTATAATAACTTTATGGGAAGTTAGGTATAACGGCTTAAGAATGTTTTCTTGATTTGAAATCGAATGTGTACCACAAACCATCGCGTTAATAAAGGAAAATGTTTTGAATAAGTAAGTATTATTAAAACCAGAGAAACTTCCATCTGCATGTAAGCTAAGATGAGACAAAATGATATTTCCTAGATCATGGTCATTGTAATAAGATTGTTATAAACGAGAATATCCTACTCACATATAAGACTTATGTTTCTCGGATAGTTTAAAGGAGAATTATATTCTTAAATGAATAAGACTATGAACTACTAAACCTTTCTAAAATGAGAAACTTGAACATTGAAATTAGGCAAACTTGATCATTGGAAAAGAATGTTGCTACTTGATTTTACAAAGAGAAGTAATCGATTTACTTTAAAAGGATAGTCACCTATTTTTATACTACTGTATTGTGTGACATTGTGAAAGTAACGATCTTTTAAAGAGTTAATGTATGAAGTACTTTGGGGATAAAACCCGAACTTGTTGGCATATAGTAGAAAGTACCTTGTGTGTATAACTTGATTGTGTTGGTTTGTGATAGCACAGTAATACTTTCTTGTTGATTGATAAGTAAACATGTTAGATGCTACGTTGTTAGTATCTTGTGATGTTGAGTAAAGGGGTTTCCTTTGTTGTGCTTATGTTGCTTAACGATAAGTCGTGGTTAGTATTTTACATCACTCATCTCGAGATGATTCCGGGTTGCCGCCTCCGACGCGGGTAGACTCAGCGGGTCGATGGACCTATGATTCGAGAATACCTCACGCAGTCCTGCGGGCCTACGCGAGCTACGAGTTCCGTGTTAGTGTGCGCCCTTTACGGGCATGCGTCCATGTGGGCTACGCGGATGCGAAGTCCGTGACGACGCCGGAGTAGCTACCGATGCGGGAATACCTCATGCGGCCGATGAGATTGGCCTACGCGGAGCGGGAGTTCCGTGGTTAGACGCAGCACATCGATATCGCGCAAGTGGCCGCCTTTGATCATGTGACGGTCAGACAGATCTTATGATCTGATTCATGACCTTGTTGGTACTGTGGGTTTTTAGTAGTCGGCTATGCCTTCGCATTTACCCCGCATAGCTTTATTATGACACACGTGGGACACGTGTTCATGTGTGTTCCTTGGTGCTTTTATATCATGATCGCGGCGGTGAAGGTATTCCACGCATGATTGATGTTGTGGGCACGAGACCCATTGTTATATTTGAGTGATGACTTGAGGGCGTGAGTCCTCGACTTGATACGATCGCTTTGTTGTAAATCGTAGTTTGGTTATCATACATGTCTCCCGCTTTATATGATCGCTATGATTTCATTTACGAGTATGTATTTTGGGCCACATACTCGGTACTGTTATCGACCTCCTTCGGCCGCGTCATGCCGCAGTCGAGGTACACCGCCGTTGATCCTAGCCTCGTGGTCACAAGCCATTTGGGAAGCTCCGCTTTCTCGGAGGCTTATCGCGTATAGTCCCCGTCGCCGTAAGTGTTTACATTCGAGGGTTTGGCGGGCCCCGTCCGCCATTGTTGTCATATCATTCTTAGAGGTCCGTAGTAATCTTGTTGCGGTGGTTTGTAAAAGGATTAAACTTCATGTTGAACAAGTTGCTATTTATATTTATACCGGTAACCGCTTTTGGTTAGCTTTGTCTTATTTCACCGTCTTATTACATCGGTTTCATGTATTGTCTTTATGTTCGCTGATTACTGATGTATGTCTACTTGGGTGCCCGGTAAGGCACGATCACGCCCGGTTCGGTCGTGACAAAAGTGGTATCGTGAGCGCTTAATCCTCGGAAAGTGTCTACTGCATCAGAGGGAGTCTTGATTATCGGTGTGTTGTGCACCACACCAATAATCAGGAGGCTATAGGATATTTTAGGATTGGTTTCTATTCTTCTCACTCTGAGATCGTGCCTTAGAGCTGTGTTGTAAGTTGGACCCTCTGACGTATTTCTTTCCCTTACCGTTATGCCTCCGCGTAGGGCAACCCGGGCCCAGGAGGGCAAGGCAGCCGAGGGAGCTGCGAGTAGAGTTCAGGGGGTGGCGAGGGCACAGGCCCAATCATTACCTAGGGTAGTGCTTCATTCGGGGAGTTTTGCGACGTCACTAGCCCCAGCAGAGTTTGGCACGGCAGCGGCAGTTCCCACTGCGGCCATGATATTTGAACCTTCAGTTCCACGACCGGGAACAGTGAATATAGAGTGCAAAGAAGACGACCCTGTTACTAGCTATGGATGTGGCTACCAGAGAGTATACCGATGTACCACGGGTCTTGATGACTATCTAAGAGAGGGTTGTGCAAGAGTAATTCTTCAGTTAGGCTTGAGCATGGCCTGTGTACGGGCTTATGCGCAACAGGCCAAGAAACGTAGAGATCAACGGGTTAACGGGCGACGCGAAGAGGGCGAGCAAAGAAGGTCCTTTGGTAACTTTCGAGGCGATCACCTCACGGCAGATTGAATACGCATCCACGGTGCAGTGGTCCTCCACGTGGTTCGTGACGTTCGGGTACGCAGGAGTTGGTCGAGCTCGAGCTTCCGCTCACTACACGCAGGTTCCACCACCGATTCGATTTTCTCTGTTCCACGGTGCAGCACGCCATCCCGGGAATGTCGTCTTTTAGTTGGTACTTGTTGTACCTACGACCGTCAGGGTCTGATGTCGATAGAGTGTCCTTGTAGGAGGACTTAGCCTTCAGGATCGGTGGGTAGTTCGTCATCTTCCTAGCTATGCGCCTGCAGGCGGTTTGATTTGAACGACTAAGGAGTGAAGAAGAGATATAGATATATCTTTAACCCTCAGAGATCGTGATGTGTGATAAGGTGAGTATACCTTAAGTGCTATGTTCGATAATAGTGTGTTAGTCGTGATTAGATCATGGTTGTTTAACCGAGTAAGATTTTGGGGATAGAGAAGGTGTGAGCCTTAGAGCTTTTTACGTAGAGACCTTAGAGGTGAGGCCATCTCGAGAAAAGGTGTAGTGTTATGTTTGACTCTTATCGGAAGTGCATAGTGCACGTGAGTTATGTTTGGGATAGGTCCCTAGTAGTGTGGAATGAAAGGGGTAGTTGAGGTAAGAAGACCGCTAGGTTTTCAAACGTGATTTGTGAGATTGTTCGAATCGGGAGCTAGTATTGTGCGCGTTGCCGGTCGGGTTGAGGCCACGCTATGGGTCAACCGCGGTAGGTTTGGTGGTGGGGCCAGGTTGTGGTGGTCCCGCCTTGTGTTAGGGTTGTGAGGGTGTTAGGCCCAAGTTTAGTTAACCAGCGTACGAGTTCGTGGATGCATTCGACCAGTGGTCGGGTCGATGGGGGCAGCCCATCGTGTTCTTCGGTCAGGACCGTTTACTCGGCTGTGTTGAGTTATCTGAAAGGTTGTAAGGCTGCACGGGGTGCCTACCTTCACCTTATGACAGATGGAGCCTGTGGTAGGCTGTTGTTTCGGAAGTTTTGCCAAGCATGTGTTAAGAACTCGTGAATCTCGACGCATTCGCCTCGCCGCGTGTGTATCTCGTGAGGTAGTCGTGGGGATTGTTGTCTCCTGTGGAGGAAGTGTTTAAGCTACCATTTGGTGTTCGATATCGCCAGGACGCCTTGTAGGGGCGGAAGTGTAAGTTGCCGGCTGATTGGTTCGACGTTGGCAAGATTCAGATAGTTGGTTCAGGCTTGTTCCAGCAGACTGTGGATAGAGTAAAGCTTGTCTAGAAGAGGTTCTGGCAGCTCAGAGAAATCGTGCGGATAATCGGCCACGACGCCAGAGTTCAGCCGACGGTCGGTCTTCTTGAAAGTACCACCAGTGGGTGTGACGAGTTTTGGAATACAGAGGAACTTAGCCCGAGTTACTTGGGCCTTTGAGTTCATGTGAAGGATAGGCCGGTTGCCTATATGATAGCTTTGCCGTCCGACTTAGAGGCAAGACGTCCGATCTTTCGTATTGTTATGTTCGGGAAAGTATCGAGATCCATCGAGTGTTCCTGCTAATGATGACCACGTTAGTGATAGTAACCCCGAGTTTTGGAAATCAAGCGATCGGAAATGTGGTAAGAGTTCGAGTGTACGATACCTCGTGGATCGCATGTAGTCCGGTACCATTTGTTGGGTCGCCGGAGTGACACTAGAACCTCGCGGCAAAGTGACAAAAGTGGTATCGGGAAGAAGCGAGCATGTATGGCGAGAATTGATGTGACCATTTCTTTTGTTTGGAAAAGTGTGGAAGAAGTATATTTTAGACCCCGGTGAGGAGTGTTTTGTGGTGATGATTAGAGGTGTTTCCTCGTGGACTTTGACGTAAGTATTTACGCAGTGCAATGCGGGCGTGATTGTTCTCGTAAGTATAGTAGTGAAGACTATATTGGCGCGCGTTTGTTTTGAGACTTATAAGGAACATTCGGGACGAATGTTTCTAAGGAGGGGAGAATGTTATACCCCGTATTTCCAGAGTATGTACGTAAGGACGTACGTAGAAAAATTTGAAACTTGTACTAAGGCTTGGCCGAATTAATTTTGTTCACAACACCCGTTTAGAGTCGTTTTTCGACGAAACGTTTTCACAGCTTTCGTAGGGGAATTTCCGGCTATGTCATTTTTAATTTTTGCGGATTTTTCCGAGAGACGAAACGTGTTGGGCCAACAAGAGGGCGCCACTTGGCACCCTCCCATTGGCGGACGTGAGAGCTCGATTGTGGCCGATTGGAATGGCTTTAGTTGGTAGGATATTTGTGTGTTAGTTGGTTAAGGGGCACTTGGCAAGATCTTGGCCCTACACTTGCCTTGCACTTGGCAAGATCTTGGCCATTGGTTGGCCATTGGTTGGCCTATAAATACCACCCTATGTTGAAGACTTTCTTCATCCTAAAATCTTCTAAGTGTTAAAATCCCTCTCCCTTCTTGTGGTTCTCGTCCAAAAGCCTTCCCCCTCCCCCTTGGCCGAGAGTTCCCCTAGTGGGTAGGCCGAGGGGTATACACCCCCTCCTGGGTGCTAGCCGTGGTACCCCAGCCTAGTTGTTTTCGTATAATACCCCTCTTGGTAGAAATACTCAAAAGTATTGTTATAATGCCCAAATTACCTTACAGTATACCTTGTCAGATTCTAAGGTTATACCTATACAAAAATGCCTAAATACTATTATACTTCCTTCCGTCACAAAAACCAAACCCTAGGAAAATCTCCATAGTCCGTTGAGTATTGTGTAGAAGCTGGTTAGAACTCTAAGGGTGGTTTAGAGCGGTTGAGCGCTGAGTTGAGCTAAACGATTGCCCAGATCGACTTTAACTAGGATAATTATGGGCTTATCGAGGTAATTATCTTGTTCTCTGTTGTAATTGGAAATTACATATTGTTAGACTATATAGTTGAAGTATACTATATATATAGAACTGAACGTTGTTGTCGGCAATGTCTTTGGACTTAAGCCCAATAATAAGAAACCTTTTCAAGAAAAGTACTAAACCTGCTTTTTACTTAGTGGTCAGACATGAGACTTGTGTAGTAGTACCGTGAGTAGAATTGTACCATAGGGTTAGATGTATAACCCCTGGTTGGCTTGGTAGCCAGCTCGATAGAGAGGAGATTTACGCCTGCGGGGGGAGGTGTAGCCAATTTTCTGTAGAATGTTCTACTGTTAGACCTAAATGTTAATAAGCGCTGTGGCCTTATAGGTTGAAGTACTACGTGGCGCGATCTACCGGCAAGGAGTAGCCGACGGTTTGAGGTACTTGGAGCGCTTTTGCTATTAGTCGATACTCGTCGCGAGGTATGTGAACCTCTTCCTATCTCTTCTAGCATGATATGTGTGAACTATGTAGTACGGTAGACGCATTGTGCTAAATGTATTTAGTTGATTTAAAACATAAAGTGTTATAACGGCTTTATGGGAAGTCGTTATAAACGACTTTATGTTGGTAAGAAAATACTTGTGGTTTTTAAAAGGTAAATCGATTTGAACTATAATCGCTTGTTATGTGATTAATAGAGAACTTGAAGTAATACTTGGTTTTGAGAACTTAAGAGTTATAATAACTTTATGGGAAGTTAGGTATAACGCTTAAGAATGTTTTACCGATTTGGAAATCGAATGTGTACCACAAACCATCTAAATGCGTTAATAAAGGAAAATGTTTTGAATAAGTAAGTATTATTAAAACCAAGAGAAACTTCCATCCGCATAGAAGCTAAGATGAGACAAAATGATATTTCCTAGATCATGGTCATTGTAATAAGATTGTTATAAACGAGAATATCCTACTCACATATAAGACTTATGTTTCTGATAGTTTAAAGGAGAATTATATTCTTAAATGAATAAGACTATGAACTACTTAAACCTTTCTAAAATGAGAAACTTGAACATTAGAAATTAGGCAAACTTGATCATTGGAAAAGAATGTTGCTACTTGATTTTACAAAGAGAAGTAATTGATTTACTTTAAAATGATAGTCACTCTATTTTTATACTACTTGTATTGTGTGACATTTTCAAAGTAACTTATCTTTTAAAGAGTTAATGTATGAAGTACTTTGGGGATAAAACCCGAACTTGTTGGCATATAGTAGAAAGTACCTTGTGTGTATAACTTGATTGTGTTGGTTTGTGATAGTCGTAATACTTTCTTGTTGATTGATAAGTAAACATGTTAGGATGCTACGTGTGTTAGTATCTTGTGATGTTGAGTAAAGGGTTTCCTTTGTTGTGCTTATGTTGCTTAACGATAAGTCGTTGTGTTAGTATTTTACATCACTCATCTCGAGATGATTCCGGTTAAGCCCTCCACGCGGTAGACTCAAAGCGGGTCGATGGACCTATGATTCGAGAATACCTCACGCAGTCCCAGGGCCTGCGCGAGCTACGAGTTCCAGTTAGTGTCGTCCCTTATGGGCACGCGTCCATGTGGCGTGCGGATCGCGAAGTCCGTGACGATGCCGGGAGTAGCTACCGACGCGGGAATACCTCATGCGGGCCGATGAGATTGGCCTACGCGGGCGGGAGTTCGTGGTTAGACGCAGACATTGATACCGCGGGCAAGTGGCCGCTTTGATCATGTGACGGTCCAGACAGATCTTATGATCTGATTCATGACCTTGTTGGTACTGTGGTTTTTAGTAGTCGGCTATGCCTTCGTACTTACCCCGCACAGCTTTATTATGACACGTGGGACCGTGTTCACGGTGTTCCTTGGTGCTTTTATATCATAGATCGCCGGCAGTGAGGAAGGTATTCCACGCATGATTGATGTTGTGGGCCCGAGACCCATTGTTATATTTGAGTGATGACTTGAGGCGTGAGTCCCCGACTTGACACGCTTTGTTGTAAATCGTAGTTTGGTTATCATACATGTCTCCCGCTTTATATGATCGCTATGATTTCATTTACGATATGTATTTTCGCCACCTACTTTGCATTATGTAACGACCTCCTTGGGGCCGCGTTCATGCCGCAGTCGAGGTACACCCGCCGTTGATCCTAGCTCTCGTGGTCACAAGCGTTTGGGAAGCTCCGCTTTCTCCGAGGCTTATCACCGTATAGTCCCCGCTGCCGTAGTGTTTACATTCAGGGGTTTGGCGGGGCCCTGTCCCGCCATTGTTGTCATATCATTCTTAGAGGTCTGTAGTACTGTTGTGGGCAGGGTTTGTAAAAAGGATTAAACTGTTCATGTTGAACAAGTTGCTATTTATATTTATACTGAAGGTAACCGTTTTTGGTTAGCCTGTCTTCTTATTTCACTGTCTTATTACACTGGTTTCATGTATTGTCTTTATGTTCCGCTGATTACTCTGATGTATGACTACTGGGGTGCCCGGGTAAGGCACCAGTCACGGGCCCCGGTTCGGGTCGTGACAAGAGGTATCTTTGGAATACTACAAGGTATACGGCTAAGGTATTTTGGGCATAGTAACAATACTTGGAAGACAACTTTCTACCAAGGGGTAGGCTCGGCTAGCACACCAGGCTGTGGAGGGTGTTCTCGGCCAAAGGCCACACAAAAGGGGAGGGGAAGGCTCTGGTTAGAGCTCACAAAGGGGGAGGAGAGGGTTTCAAGACTTGGAAGTTTTGGAATGGATGAAGTCTTCACATATGTGGGTATTTATAGCAAAACCAAAGGCCAACCAAGGGCCAAGATCCTTCCAAGTGTATAGCAAGTGTAAGGACAAGATTAAGCCAAGTGCACCCTAAACCCTACTCCAAAACAAGGCACAAAACATGGCACCAAACAAGCCACAAACAAGGCCAAAACAAGGAGCCAATAGGCCATGTAAACGTGACCCAATCGGCCAACCCAACGCCACTCGAGGTGACAAGTGTCACCCTCCCGTTGGTCCAAAACATTTCGTCTCTCGGAAAAATTCGCAAAAATACTAAATGACATAGCCGGAATTTTCCCAACGTAAGTGGGAAACGCTTCGCCGGAAACGACTCTATTCGCACTTGCGCCCAAATTTCGAACCAATGCCTAAATTAAGGCTCAAATTCTCCACGCACGCCCCACGCATACTCCGGAAATACGGGTATAACAAAGACGACACACGATAATCAAGACTTACTAGACACACCAGAGACACTTTCCGAGGACTAACTTCTTCGATACCACTTTTGTCACGACCCGATCTAAGCCGCGATCGGTGCCTTACCGCACCCTAGTGATACAACATCGAGAAAATCAGCGAAATAAAAACTTAAACATGAAATAAGATAAAATAAGAAACAAAGCTAACCAAAACGGTTACCTTTCGCATATATATATACGAGCAGTTAAATCCTTTTACAAACCCCGCCCACAACAAGATTTCATCGACCTCTATGAATTTTATAACAACCGTGACGGACAGAGCCGCCATACCCCTCGATGTAAGTACCTACAACGACGGGGACTATACTAAAGATAAGCCTCGAGAAACGGAGCTTCCCAACGCCGAATCGTGATCCTATGAGCGAGGATCAACAACCGTGTACTCTACTGCTGGCATGAACGCAGCCCCGGGCGAGGTCAAGACAACAGTACCAAGTATGTGAAATCAAAATATCAGAAATGAAATCATAGTAGTCTATATAAAACAGGAGACATATATGATAACCAAACTACAGTACATAATATGTAAGCAGTCATGTCAAGTCAGGGACTCACACCCTCAAAGTCATCACTCAAATATAACAATGGGTCTCACGCCCACAACATCAATCATGCCCGTGGAATACCTTCCTCACTGCCAGCCTATGATATAACAACACCAAGAAGTACATGAACACCGTGTCCCACTGTGTTATAAACTGACGGCAAGTACGAAGGCTAACTACCAGTTACCAAAGCCGATCATCAACCGACCGGCAAGTACGAAGCCAACTACCGATACCAAAGCCGCACTAACAATACTATACAACCAAACC
The DNA here is from genome assembly GCA_029844215.1 of Przewalskia tangutica. Lineage (NCBI taxonomy): Eukaryota > Viridiplantae > Streptophyta > Magnoliopsida > Solanales > Solanaceae > Przewalskia > Przewalskia tangutica. Next base: position 6,440,851 of record JAQGDG010000026.1, on the reverse strand, counting down.
ACGGTCGACACGGGGCAAGTACGAAAGCCAACTACCAGATACCAAAGCCGTGTCACGTAGCTGACCGGGGCAAGTACGAGGGCTAACTACCAGATACCGAGGCCGTATCACGAGACTTCGCCACGAAGCTGATACGGGGCAAGTACGAAAGCCAACTACCAGATACCAAAGTCGTGTCACGAGTCGACCGGGCAAGCACGAGGGCTAACTACCAGATACCAAGGTCAGTATCACGAGACTTCTCCACTAAACCGAACAGGCAAGTGCGAAGGCTAACTACGTGTTCCAAGGCCGAATCAGCCACGAGACGGGCAAGTACAAAATCCAACCACCGATACCAAGGCCGAATCCAAGAAACCTCATGGAGAGCTAGTCCATGGAATAACGCTATCAACAGGAGCGCACCCGTGGAATCCTCCGTCACTGCCGGTACGTCCAAGTAAGATCATAACAAATCAACCGGCCCTCCATCGAGAGACGCGGTGGTATAGAAATACAATACTAGCACGACAAGGCTATCACACGCAAACATAGGCAAGTTACACACAACTCAAGGTACTTTCATTTTATGTCAACAATACGGGTTTCAAACCCAAAAATAATACCTACTTTCATTCTTTCAAAAAGACCTCTTTTTACGTAAAAGATACTAATACTCGTAGTATCAAAAACACATTTCCTTTTCAAACCAAATTACTTTACTTTCGTAAAACCTTTACAAGACTTTTAAAATCAAGTACTCTATACTTTTTAAACCAAGTGCCTTTCTTTTAAAACAACATCAGGTATACTATTTAAAACTCAAATACTTACTATTTTCAAAACAAGTAACCTATACTTAAATCAAGTTACCATTTTAAAACCAATGATAAAACCATTCTTTTGCTTTCATAAAGTCGTTATAACTAACTTCCCATAAAGCTGTTATAACACTTTATGTTTTAAACCAATTTAAGACAAAACCATGTCTCTCTTTAAACCAAAACTCTTTGATTCCTCAAGTCTCTTTTCTTTTAGAAATCAAGTTCATTTTAAAGACCAAATACGCATTACTCGCGAATGAGGTTTCACAACTTTCTACACAATTCGAGTTCTTCATATATCATATCAAGTCAAATATAAGTCAAGTCCTTTATCTTCTAAAATCAAGAAACCAACCAAATTCACTTAGAACATGTACGCTCACCGTACTACATAGTTCACAACAATCATGCTAGAAAAGATAGGAAGAGGTTCACTGTCACCCAACCGAACCTGGGCGTGATCGTGCCTTACCCGCACCCAGTAGTCATACATCGAGTAATCGAACATAAAACAATACATGAAACAAAATGTGAAATGAGACACATTTTACTGAGAGAAAATCGCCTTACGGCATATATATATAATTACAAAGTTGAATAGCTTTAATCTTACAACCCCGCCCACAATAGTGCATGCACTCTAAGATTTATACAACAACTATGACGGACAGTGGCCCTCCATACCCCGAATGTACAAGAACCTACGGACTCGTGGTAACATACCAAAAGATAAGCCTCAAGGAACGGAGCTTCAATACTGAAATGTGATCCTAAACGCGGGATCGACGGTGATGTACCTACCGCAAGATGAACGCAAATTTCAAGGAGGTCAAGATAACAGTACCAAGTATGTGAAATCAGAAAATATCAGAAATGAAATCATAGCGATCTATATAAAGCGAGACATGTATGATAACCAAACTACGCTCATTCCACGATAAATAGCCATGTAAGTCGTGGACTCACGCCCGAGTCATCACTCAAATATAACTATGGGTCTCACGCCCGCAACATCAATCATGCCCGTGGAATACCTTCCTCACCGCGATACCTATGATATAATAACACCAAGGAGTACATATGAACACCAAGTCCTACGATGCCAAAGCCGCACTAACAATACTATACAACCAAACCACGGGCGACACGGCAAGTACGAAAGCCAACTACGGATACCAAGGCCGTATCACGAGCTGACCGGCAAGTACGAGGGCTAACTACCAGTACCAAGGTCAGGTCACGAGACCGTCACAAACATCCAAACCACGGCCGATATGGGCAAGTACGAAAGCCGACTATCAGATACTAAGGCCGGTCCACGAGTCGACGGGGCAAGTACGAGGGCTAACTACTGTGTACCGCGTCGTATCACGAGACTTCACACTACACCGAACCGGCAAGTGCGAGGCTAACTACTGTGCAAAGGCGAATCACCACGAGACGGCAGCACGAAAGTCGACCACCGATACCAAGGTCGAACAAAGAAACCTCGGAGAGCTAGTCCATGGAATAACACTATCAACGGGAGCGCGTGCCATGGAATTCTCCGTCACGCCAAGACGCCCAAGTAAGTCCTCAACAAGTCAACCGACCTCCACCGAGAGGCGGTGAGTATAGAAACACAATTCTTGCACAACAAAGGCTATCACAACAAGCATAGGCAAGTTTCACAACAACAAGCATAGGCAAGTTATACACAACTCAAGGTACTTTCATTTTATGTCAAAGTCCGGGTTTTAACCCTAAAGTACTACGTACGTTAAATTCCTTTTAAAGATCCATTTCTTTTACAAGGGTCACCCGATACCCGTAGTATAAAAATAGAGTGACTAACATTGTTAAGTAAACCAAAATGCTTTCCTTTGTAAAATCAAGTAACAACATTATTTTCCAAACGTTCAAGTTTGCCTAATTTCAAATGCTCAACTTTCTCATTTTCGAAAAGGTTTCGTAGTTCATAGTTTTAATCCTTTAAAACATAATTCTCTTTTAAACAATTTGAGAAACATATGCCTTATATGTGAGTAGGTTATTCTTGTTTATAATCAATCTTATTAAGCAGCCATGATCTAGGAAATGTAATATCATTTTGTCTCATCTTAGTTTCTATGTAGATGGAGGTTTCTACTGGTTTTAATAATGCTTCATTATTCAATACATTTTCCTTTATTAACACTGCAGTGGTTTGTCGATACTCATTCTGATTTCCGAAATCAGTAAAACATTTCTCCTTTTAAAAAAAACCAAGTACTCATTACTCACGAATGAGGTTTCACACAAGATTCATATTAATTCATTCAAGTCAAGTCTCTTATCTTTTAAGATCAAGTCTCTTAACTTCTAACAATCAGTAAACCATTCTCTTTATCTCTCTTAAGACGTTATACCTAACTTCCCATAAAGCTAGTATAACTCTTATGTTTTCAAAACCAAGTATTACTCTTCTTTCAAAACGGTTTCTTAATCTTTTGAAATACTTCAAGATTCTTTATTATTCAGGCTTAAGTCAAAAGACATCGCCGTACAACTACGTTCAGTTAGCACACGTACGTCTACCGTACTATATATATATTCTTGTAAAATACTTCCAGATTCTTATTATTCAGGCTTAAGTCAAAAGACATTGCCACACGTACGTCTACCGTACTATATATATATTCTTTAAAATATTATGCTCAAGAGTATAGGAAGAATCACATACCTCGCGACGATTATCGACTATAAGCAAAACGCTCCACGGCTATAACCCGGCTAGCCTTGTCCACCTTCCAAGTAGCACATGCTACTCGCAGAACATTCAACCAATAAAGGCTATCATCATCAGAATACAAATCCATGTAAGCTGTTGACTCTTCTACTTTATTATTCTTCTGATGTGATCTATTCAAGTCTATTCTGTAATATCCTCCTATTACAGTTCAATTCTTTTCTGTAATATCCTTCTATTACAGTTCAATTCTTTTCTATGAATCTTATATTCATTTCTATACTACTACAGTATGTAATTTCCAATTACACTAGAAGGATAGGATTATTTACCTCGGTAAGCCCAAAATTATCCAAGTTTAATGTCGATCCTGAGCAACGTTTAGCTCCTACTCCGAGTGCTCCAATCCGCTCCAAACAACCCTTAGAAGTTCTACGCAACTTCTACTTAACACTTCAACCGACTATGAAGGTTTTCCTTAGGGTTTCGTTTAGTGGCTAAAGGAAGTATAATAGTATTTCCGTGCTCTACGTATAGAGGTAACTTTGGAAAGTACTACATGGTATTTGGGCTAAAGTATTTTGGCATTATAACAATACTTGGAGAGTATTTCTATACCACAAAGGGGGGACCTTGACGAACACAACACTTAAGGGGAGAGGGTTTTTAGACTTGGAGAATGATTTTTGGATGAAGAAGTTCATCAACTAAGGGGGGTATTTATAGGTCAAGCAAAGGCCAACCAATGGCCAAGATGAAGCCAAGTGCTAGACAAGTGTAGGGTGGGGATTTGGACATGTGTTTGTGGGTCCCACTTGCTCATCAACTACACAAAATATCCTACCAACTCCTTGACAAAAAAAAGAGCACAAAAACGTGCAAGGAATGCCCTTGGATTGCCGTCCACTTGGGTGACAAGTGTCACCCTCCCGTTGGTCCAAAATATTTCGTCTCTCGGAAAAATCCGCAAAAATTAAAAATGACATAGCCGTATTTTTCCCTTCGCAAGTCTTGTAAAACGTTTCGTCGAAAAACGATTCTTTTCGGCACTTGTGTACAAATTTCGAACCTTGCCAACCTTAAGGCTTAAATTTTTATACGTACGCCCTCACGTACATACTCTGGAAATACGGGGTATAACATTGACATACCTCGCGACGATTATCGACAATTAGCAAAACGCTCCACGTACTCTAACCTTGCTCGCCTTTTCCACCCTTCAAGTAGAATACGCTACTCGTAGTACTTCAACCTAAAAAGGCCACAAAACGTCTATCAACCTCTAGATCTCTTCGTAGAATAATTCTAGATACAAGATTCCTTATTCTACGTAAAAATTCGGCACACTCTCCCCGCACTCCACATAAATCTCCTCTCTAACGAGGCTCGCTACCAAACCAACAATCCTGCGGGGTTACACGTCTAATCGGATGTCACGACCGAACCTCGGGCGTGATCGTGCCTTACCGGGCACCCTAGTGATACAACATCGAGAAAACCAGCGGAAATAAAAACTTAAACATACAATTAGATCAAGATAAACGAAAATAGGCCAACCAAAACGGTTGCCTCTCAGCATATATATATATAGACATTTGAACAGTTTACAATCCTTACAACCCTGCCCACAACAAAGGCATGCACTCTAAGATTTTTACAACAACTATGACGGACGGGGCCCCGCCATACCACGAATGTACAAGAACCTCTGCACTGTGGTAACATACCAAAGATAAGCCTCAAGGAACGGAGCTTCCCAACACGCCAAATGTGATCCTATACGAGGATCGACAACCGATGTACCTCTACCGCATGAACGCAGCCCCGGAGAGGTCAAGACAACAGTACCAAGTATGTGAAAGAAAATATCAGAAATGAAATCATAATAGTCTATATAAAGCAGGAGACATGTATGATAACCAAACGACAGTACCCAACATATAACCAGTCATGTCAAGGCAGGGACTCACGCCCTCCACATCATCACTCGTGCGTGGAATTCCTTTCTCACCGCCGGTCTATGATATAACAACACCAATGAGTATACATGAACACGTGTCCCACTGTGTCATAAAAACCGTGACGGCAAGTATAACTACCGATCCGACCGCATCAATAATACCGCACAACCATATCATGAAGTCGACACGTGGCAAGTGCAATAGCCTCCACACTCCTCCTCGCGCCAATGAGGGCGACGGGGCAAGTGAATCGGCCACGCACGATCACAACCGTAAGTCACGGCTCCATCCAAACACCGACTCGCGGTCGACACGCGGCAAGTGCACTAACCTCCACGGCCTCCTCGCGCCACGAGCCGACGGGGTAAGTGAATCGCCACGCACCAGATCACAACCGTAAGTCACGATAATTCGCCGCGAAGCTGACACGTGGCAAGTGCAATAACCTATACCAGATCCACCTGCGTCACGTAGCTGACGGGGGCAAGTAAATAGGCTACGCACCCGATCTCAACCGTGAGTCACGATACTTCGCCATAAATAACCATAATGGTCACATGTCCACAGAATCCATCATCGGTGTAGACATGCCCATGTAATAATAATAATGGAAGCATACCCGTGGAATCTTCCGTCACTGCCAGTACGTCCAAGTAAGTTCTCAACAAGTCAACCGGCCCTCCATCGAGAGACGCGATAGCATAGAAACACAATTCTTGCACAACAAAGGCTATCAAAGCAAGCATAGGAAAGTTACACAACAAAAAGCATAGGAAAGTTACACACAACTCAAGGTACTTTCATTTTATGCTAAAGTTCGGGTTTTAACCCTAAAGTACTACGTACGTTAAATTCCTTTTAGAGAGATCCATTCCTTTTATAAAAGTCACCCGATACCCGTAGTATAAAATTAGAGTGACTCACATTTTTAAGTAAACCAGAACACTTCCTTTTTTTTTCTAAAATCAAGTAACAACATTCTTTTTCGAAAGTTCCAGTTTGCCTAATTTCAATTACTCAAGTCTCTTTATTTTAGAAAATTTTCATGGTTCAATGTCTTAATCTCTTTTAAAACAATTGAGTAACATATGTCATATGTGTGAACAGTTTATTCTTGTTTATAACCATCTTATTAAAGCAGCCATGATCTAGAAAATGTAATATCATTTTGTCTTATCTTAGCTTTTATGCAGATGGAGGTTTCTACTGGTTTTTTTAATAATTAATTAATCAATACATTTTCCTTTATTAACGCTGCAGTGGTTTGTTCGATACCTGTTCTCATTCCCGAAATCAGTAAAACATTATCCCTTTTGTCTTCCTTAAGACGTTATACCTAACTTCCCATAAAGCTAGTATAACTCTTAAGCTTTCAAAAATCCAAATATTACTCTTCTTTCAAAATGATTCTTTTGAAATACTTCAAGTTCTTTATTATCACACATCAAGTCAGTTATAAGTCAAATCAGTTATCTTTTAAAAACCACAAAGCATTTTCTTACCTACATAAAGCTGTTATAACCAACTTCCCATAAAGCTGTTATAACACTTTATGTTTTAAACCAATCAAATACATTTAACACATGTACGTCTACCGTACTACATAGTTATACACATATCATGCTAGAAAAGATAGGAAGAGGTTCACATACCTCGCGACGATTATCGACTAATAGCAAAACGCTCCAAATACCTCAAACCGTCGGCTACACCTTAAGCCAAGTAGATCACGCCACACGTAGTACTTCAACCTATAAAGGCCACAAGGCGCCTATTAACATCTAGATCTCAACGTAGAATATTCTACAGAAAATTCGGCAGCACCTCCCCGCAACCGCGTAAATCTCCTCCTCTATCGAGGCCTGCTAACAGGCCAACAACTCCCGAGAGAGGGGGGGTTGTACGTCTAATCCGGACGTGTACAATTCTACTTCACAGTAATGCTACCCAAGTCTCATCAATACACCCATGTAATTACTGATTCGCTTCTTTCTTTAAATTCAGGCTTATGTCAAAAGACATTGCCGCAAAACTATGTTCAGATCTATATATAGTATACTTCAACTATATATTCCTACAACATATAATTCCAATAACAATAGGGGGACAAGATTATTTACCTCGATAAGCCCAAAATTATCCAAGTTTAAAGTCGATCCTGAGCAATGTTTAGCTCCTACTCCGGGTGCTCCAACCCGCTCCAAACAACCCTTAGAAGTTCTACGAAACTTCTTTCTACTACTTCAACAAACTGTGAAGATTTTCCTTAGGGTTTTGTTTTTGTGACTGAGGGGAAGTATAATAGTATTTCTGGGCTTTTCGTATAGAGGTAACCTTGGGAATACTACAAGGTATTTGGGCCAAGGTTTTTTTGGTATTATAACAATACTTGGAGAGTATTTCTCTACCAAAGGGGGGTAGTATTTCGACTAGCACAACTAGGAGGGGGGGTAGGCTCGGCTAGAACCACTAGGCAAGGGGGGGTACTCTTGGCCAGGGCCTCTGAGGGAGGACTTTGGACGAGAACTCTCACTAAGAGGGGAGGGATTTTTGCCTTAGAAATTATCAAGTGAGGATGAAGAAAGTCTTCAACTTAGAGGGGTATTTATAGGTCAAGCAAGGGCCAACCAATGGCCAAGATCAATCCAAGTGTTAGGCAAGTGTAAGGTGTAGATTGAGCCATGTGTACCTTATCCATCTACCACACCAACTTGCACAAAAATATCCTACCAACCACAAGCTCCAAGTCGTCCAACTTGCGCCTGATTAACGCCAATGAGGTGACACATGTCACCCTCCCGTTGGTCCAAAATGTTTCGTCTCTCGGAAAAATCCGCAAAAATTATAAATGACATAGCCAGAATTTTCCCTTCGCAAGTCTTGTAAAACGTTTCGTCGAAAAACGATTCTTTTCGGCACTTGTGTACAAATTTCGAACCTTGCCAACTTTTAGGCTTAAATTTTTATACGTACGCCCTCACGTACATACTCTGGAAATACGGGGTATAACACCGGACGTGTACAATTCTACTCCACAATAATACTACAAGTCTACTGTAAATACAGTCCTATGTAAATACAGTTCAATTATTATCCATATTCATTCTACATATAGTATACTCAACTATACATTACTACAACATGTAATATCCAATTACAATAGGGGGACAAAGATCATTACCTCGATAAGCCCAAAATTATCCAAGTTTATAAGTCGATCCTGAGCAACGTTTAGCTCCAATTCCTTACGTTCCAACCCGCTCCAAGCAACCCTTAGAAGTTTCTAAACAACTTCTCTTAACACTTCAACCAAGCTTATGAAGATTTTCTAGGGTTTCATTTTGCGACTATTGGAATAAAGTAGTATTTCCGGGCTCCTAGTATTGAAATAACTTTGGAATACTACTAGGGATACTAGGCCAAGGTATTTGGGATTATACAATAATACCCAAAGTATTTTCTACTCAAGTGGGGGAAGGGGGACGAAAACAACTACAAAGGGGAGGGGAGTATTTTGCCTTGGAAGCTTAAGTGTGGGATGAAAATTGTCTTCAACCTAAGGGGGTATATATAGAAGAATCAAGGGTCAAGATTAATGCAAGTGGGTGGTGAGGATGGGTACATGTGTGTGGGTAGTTGGCCAACCAAGTGTTCACCACAAAAGTGGGACAAGTGGCCACCACAAAAATGGGCCACTTGTCCACCTAAAAAAACGTCCACTTGCCCTTCTCCAATTCGGCCAACATGGCCACACGGGGGTGACACGTGTCGCCCCCCTACTCGTCCAAAATATTTCATCTTCCGAAAATATCCGTAATGCCAAAAATCCGAAAATAAAGTGGGCCCCACAAAATCGTAAATTTTCCCGTGGGCCCCACGTGACCAATTTCGGAAATAAAATTTCATAATACTCAAATATTCTAAAAAGTCCAAATACCAAATCTGGGAATCCAATTCCCATTAACGAACCTTTTTCCTTCACAAAATCCGGAAACTTTTCCGTCGAAAAATCACATCTTTCTTCCTTTCCAATTTTTGTGTCGTATTCTCGTACGTACGTCCTCATATACATACTCTGGAACTATGGGGTGTAACAGTAGAGACTCAGCCTTTAGGATCAGTGGCTAGTTCATCACCTTCCCTAGCTATGCATGCTACAGGCGGGTGATTAGAACGACAAAGGGAGTGAGCGAAGAGATCTGTGTACATCCTTAACCCTCTAGGAATTTGTACGGGTGATAAGATGAGTATATCTTAAGTGTTATGTTCTGATAGCATTGTGTAAATTGTGATTAGAAATCATGGTTGGTTAAAAGGGTAAGATTGGGGATAGGAAAAGTGTGAGCCTTAGAGTTCTATACGTGGAAACCTTAGAGGCGAGGCCATCTTGAGTAAAAGATTTATTGTTATGTTAACCTTTATCGGAGTGCATAGTGCACGTGAGATATGTTTGTGTGATAAGTCCCTGAGTGGTATGAAATGAAAGAGGGTAGTTGAGCTAAGAAGACCACTAGGTTTTCGTGACTTGATTGTGAGATTGTTCGGATCGGGAACAAGAGTTTTCTTGGCGTTAGCGGTCGGACCGGACGGGTCAACTCGCGGCCTGTAATGTGGTGGGGTCAGTTCGAGGTGGTCCCTCCAAGTGGTGGGGTCACGAGGGTGTTAGGCCCAAGTTTAGTTAACCATCGTACGAGTTCGTGGACGCGTCGACCGATGGTCGGCCGATGAGGTCAGCCCATCTTGTCTTTTAGTCAAGACCGTTTACTCGGCAGAGGGTTATGCGAGATGTTAAATCAGAAAGGTTGTAAGGTTGCACGAGGTGCCTACTTTCACCTTATGACGATGGAGCCAGTTACGGCTATTTCTTTTTCTCGAAGTTTTACCAGCGAGGTTAGAACTCGGTAGTCTTAGTATCGCATTCACCTCGGGCGATTTGTATTTCAGGGGTAGCCGTGAGGATTGTTGCCTCCTGTTGAGGGAGTGTTTTATAGCTACCATTTCAGTATTCGGATATCGCCTTATGAAGCCTTGTAGGGGCGGAAGTGTAAGTTGCCAGTCGATTGGTTCGATGTTGGCAAGGTTCAGATAGCTGGTTCATTCTTGATTCAGCAGGATGTGGATAGGGTGAAGCTTATCCAGAAGAGGTTATTGGCGGCTCGAGTCAGCGAAGTCGTGCGGATAATCGGCGGCGGCAGGTTGAGTTGACGGTGGGTCTTCTTGAAGGTACCACCCCGGAGAGGGTGTGACGAGTTTTGGAAAGCAGGGGAAAACTTAACCCAAAGTACTTTTGGGCATTTTCAGATTGTTTGTAGAATAGGCCGGGTTGCCTGTAAATTAGCATTGCCGTCCGACGTAGGAGGCAGTACGTCCGGTCTTTCGTGTTGCTAGGTTCGGAAAAGTATCGGAGATCCATCCAGATTGTTCCCAGTAATGATGACCAAGTTGGAGGTAGTAACCCAGAGATTTGGAACGGCGAAGAAATGTGGTAAGTTATGAGAAAGAGTTCGAGTGTACGAGAAAGTCGACAGTAAGGGAAGAAGCGAGCATGTGTTAAGAACATAGATGTGATCATTTCTTTTGTAAAGTGAAGGTGCGAAGGGAGTATATTTTAGACCTCGGGTGGGAGCATTTGTAGTGATGGAGGTGATTCCTCGTGGACTTGGATGTAAGTATTTGCGCGGGTGTTTTCTGTGGCCAGGTGTGGCATGATTGTTTTCGTAAGTATAGTAGTGAAAACTATACGGACGCATGTGTGTTTTGAGACTTAGAAGGAACATTCGGGACGAATGTTTCTAAGGAGGGGAGAATGTTATACCCCGTATTTCCAGAGTATGTACGTGAGGGCGTACGTATAAAATTTTAAGCCTTAAGTAGGCAAAGGGACGAAATTTTTGCACAACTAGCGAAAAGAATTGTTTTCCGACGAAATGTTTTCCAAAATTTACGAAGGGAAAATTACGGTTGCAACATTTATTATTTTTGCGGATTTTTCCGAGAGATGAAATATTTTCGACCAACGAGAGGGTGAGTGTCACCCTCAAGTGGACGACTTTGTGGACGTTTCTTGGCACGTTTTTGGCAAGAAAAATGTCTTAAACATTGGTCAAGGTTAGGTAGGATATTTTGTAGATATTTTGTGTAGTAGATGAGCAAGTGGGACCCACAAACACTTGTCCAAATCTTGACCCTACACTTGCCCACCACTTGTCTTAATCTTGGCCATTGATTGGCCTATAAATACCCCCCTTAGTTGAAGACTTCTTCATCCACACTTAGAGATTTTTTGACTTGAAATACTCCCTCCCCTCTTCTTGTTGCTCTCGTCCAAGAGCACCCCTCCCCCTTTGTGAGCCTTGGCCGAAACATCCCCCCCTCCTCTCTTGAGTTGTTCTCGTAAAATACCCCCCCCCCCCCCTTGGTAGAAAAGTATTCTCCAAGTATTGTTACTATTCCAAAATACCTTGGCCCAATTACCTTATAGTATTCCAAGGTTACCCCTATACTAAAAGCCCAGAAATACTACTATACTATCCATTAGTCACAAAAACGAAACCCTAAGGAAAATCTTCATAGCCGGTTGAAGTATTAAGAAGAAGTTGCGTAGGACTTCTAAGGGTTGTTTGGAGCGGGTTGGAGCACCCAGAGTAGGAGCTAAACGTCGCTCAGGATCGACATTTAAACTTGGATAATTTTGGGCTTACCGAGGTAAATACTCTTGTCCTTATATTGTAATTGGAAATTACATACTGTAGTAGTATAGGATTGTATATAAGATACATAGAAGGATATTACAGAAGAGAATTGAACTGTAATAGAAGGATATTACAGAAGAGAATTGAACTGAAATCACATCAGAAGAATATTAAAGAAGAAGAATTAAACTGTACTTACATAGGACTGTATTTACAGTAGACTTGTGTAGCTTAACGGGTAGGGAAGTGCTGCCCGATTTTCCGTAAAATAGAGAACCTACTGCTTAGAATATTCTACAGAGTAGTCTAGACGTTGATGGACGTATATGGCCTTTATAGGTTGAATGTTCTGCGAGTAGCATGTTCTACTTGAAAGGTGGACAAGGCTAGCCGGGTTATAGCGGTGGAGCGTTTTGCTAATAGTCGATAATCGTCACGAGGTATGTGATTCTTCCTATCCTCTTGAGCATGATATTTTAAAAGAATATATATAGTACGGTAGACGTACGTGTGTTAACTGAACGTGGTTTTACTGCGATGTCTTTTGACTTGAGTCTAAATAATAAGGATCTTGAAGTATTTCAAAAAGAATTAAGAAACCTTTTTGAAAGAAGAGTAATACTTGGTTTTAAAAGCTTAAGAGTTATACTAGCTTTATGGGAAGTTAGGTATAACGACTTAAGAGAGATAAAAAGAATGGTTTACTGATTTTAGAAGTTAAGAGACTTGACTTAATTGAATTAATATGAATTTTGTTAAAAAGTGTGAAACCTCATTCGTGAGTAATGAGTACTTGGTTTTAAAAGGAATAAAGTTTTACTGATTTCGGAAATCAGAATAAGTATCGAACAAACCACTGCAGCGTTAATAAAGGGAAATGTATTGACTAATTAAGTATTATTAAAACCAGTAGAAACCTCCATCTGCATAGAAGCTAAGATGAGACAAAATGATATTACATTTCCTAGATCATGGCTGCTTTAATAAGATTGTTATAAACAAGAATAACCTACTCACATATAAGGCATATGTTTCTCAAATTGTTTTAAAGGAGAATTATATCATTAAGTGATTAAAACTATGAACTACGAAACCTTTCGAAAATGAGAAACTTGAGCATTTGAAATTAGGCAAACTTGAACGTTTGGAAAATAATGTTGTTACTTGATCTTTACAAAGGGAAGTGTTTTGGTTTACTTAAAAAAAGATAGTCACTCTATTTTTTTATATACTACGGGTATTGTGTGACTTTTGTGAAAGAAACGGATCTTTTAAAAAGTTAATGTATGAAGTACTTTGGGGATAAAAACCCGAACTTGTTAACATAAAGTAGAAAGTACCTTGTGTGAATAACTTGATTGTGTTGGTTTGTGATAGCCTTGTAATACTTTCTTGTTGATTTGATAAGTAAACAAGTTAGGATGCTACGTGTGTTAGTATTTTGTGATATTTGTGTAAAGGGGTTTCCCTTGTTGTGCTTATGTTGTTTAACGATAAGTTGTTATGTTAGTATTATATCACTCACCTCTTGACATGATACCGGGGTTGTCGCCTCCGACGGGGTAGACTCGGCGATGCGGGACCATGATTCGAGAATACCTCGTGCGGGTCGGGGACCTATGCGAGCTACGAGTTCCGTGTTAGTGTGCGGTATTTATGATCATGCGGTCTATGTGGCCATGCGGACTGCGAGTCCAGGACGATGCCGGGGAGTAGCTACCCTCGATGTGGGGAATACCTCATGCGGGCCTATGTGAGTGGCCTATGCGGAGCTGCGGGAAGTTCCAGGACTAGACGCGCACATTTGATACTGCGGGCGAGTGGCCAGCTTCGATCATGTGGTGGTCTAGAAAGACCTCGTGATACAGTTTATGACCTTGTTGGTACTGTGGGTTTTAGTAGTCGCTATGCCTTCGTACTTACCCCGTACGGTTTTATTATGACACAGGTGGGACCTGGTGTTCATGTGTATTCCTTGGTGTTTTTATATCATAGACTGCCGGCAGTGAGAAAGGTATTCCACGGGCATGATTGATGTTGTGGGCGTGAGACCCATAGTTATATTTGAGTGGTGACTTTGAGGGCGTGAGTCACGACTTGACATATCGCTTATATTATTGTGAATCTAGTTTGGTTATCATACATGTCTCCGCTTTATATAGACTACTATGATTTCATTTCTGATATTTCGATTCACATACTTACTTTTGTCGACCTCTTGGGGCTGCGTTCATGCCGCAGGTAGAGTTACACCAGTTGTTGATCCCCGCTCTTAGGATCACAGTTCAGCGTTTTGGGAAGCTCCGTTTCTCCGGAGGCTTATCTTTGGTATAGACCCTGATGTCGTAGATATTTATGTTCATTCAGGGTATGGCGGGGCCCTGTCCCGCCATAGTTGTTTTGCTTCCTTAGAGGTCTGTAGTCCCGTTTTAAAGTTGGGATGTAACTGTTCACCTTGGGTTTATATATATATGCCGAAAGGCACTTTTTCTCAGATAAATGTTTCACACTTCATGTTATTTCATGTATTGTCTTATATTCCGCTGATTACTCTGATGTATGTCTACTTGGGTGCCCGGGGTAAGGCACCAGTCACGGGCCCGGGTTCGGGTCGTGACAAACTCAGCGGGGCAAGTACGAAAGCTAACTACTGATCCTGCGTCGCTACTAAATCATGGAGGCGATCCATGGAACAACAATATCCCACGTGGTCGCATTCCCCGGAATCCCACATCGTATAAGCATGCCCATAGGGTAATACAAACAAATCTGGGAATCTAACCCGCCTCCTAGTCACATGCCCCGGAATCCCACATCGTATAAGCATGTCCAAGTAGTAATACAAATAATGGAAGCATACCCGTGGAATCCCACATCACTGTCGGTACGTCCAAGTAACCTTACAACAACACAGCTGACCCTCCAACCGAGAGTCGCGGCAACGTAATAAAACATAATACTTGCACTCAAAGGCTATCACCAGAACACATAGGCAAGTTCATAAAATCTATAGACTTTCATTTTATAAAATCAAGGCACTTATAGAATAATTCTCAATTAAACAAGACAAAGTACTACGTACGTACATTCTTTTCAAAAGACTCCTTTTTTTGTAAAACCCCAAGATACTAACACTCGTAGTATCAAGGTATGTCTAGTTTTCAAAGTAAGTTACTACACTTTTAGAAAACTCATTTCAAAGCTTGAAATCAAGTAACTTCAAATTTTCACAATCTAGGCAACTTATACCCATTAATCAAAATAGACAACTTTCTTAACCTTCCATAAAGTCGTTATAACCAATTTCCCATAAAGCCGTTATAACCCTTTATGGTTTTAGACATATTCATTCCTTTTATAACTAAGAGACTTATACTTTTAAAACCAAGTATCACATACTTACAAATCAAGTTCTTAACTTTCAAAATACTTCAAGTCTCTTAATATTTAGAAAACAAGTTTCTTCTACTTTTAAACCTCAAGTAACTCACACCTTTAAAACAAGTTACTTCTCTTAAATCATGTCATTTCTCCTCTTTTAAACCAATTAAGTAAATCACTCCTTTTGACTCCCCTAAAGTTATTATAACAACCTTAGGTTTTGGAACTAAGGCACTAGCCAAAAGATTTGGAAACCACTTCCTTTTCAAGACTCTATGTACTTTAAGTAAAATACTTTCACTTTTAAGAATCCAAACTTCACTAAGGAAATGGATTATACAACTTACAATTTAAACATCAAAGTACAATCAAGGAAGTACATAGAACAAATTCTATTTTAGGCAACCCAAGTACAACCAAGGAATGGATCATTTAAGGAGTAGGACATACTTTCTTTATCTTAAGGAATCATGCTAGAAGAGGAGATAGTTCACATACCTTTTCGGCTAAATCCACAAGCTAAGCCGAATACGCCGTACGTAGAATTGTCAACCTATAATGGTCATAACATGACTATCAATTTCTAGTTTCTAACGTAGAATAATACTAAGTATACGGTCTCTTATTCTACGGAAAATTGGGCAGCACCTCCTTTGTTTCTACATACTTTGCCACCTTTTTCAAGGCTGAATATGTTACACCCCGTATTTACAGGATATGTTTTAAGAACGTACGTAAGAACTCACAGTGTTAATATTTGAGACTTGTAAAAAAATTTATCGGAATTATGAAATTGTCGGAAAACGTAATATTGTGGCGAATGGGAGGGCGACACGTGTCACCCCCCCCCTTAGTGATGTCTTGGACGAAAATTTCATGGGCACAAGGGTCATTTGACCCTTGTTAGGAAGACAAGTCTTGCAACTTGAAAGCTTGAGAAAGTTGACTTGGTCAAGGACCCACAAGGCTTGATATTTAATGAGAGATCATCCAAACCACCCATTTGATTGCATCTTGACCCTCCATATTGCTATATAATACTACTAGTAGTGAGACTAGTTCCACACTTAGCCAAAATTACAAAAAAAATGGATGAACAAGCTAAGAAGCTCTCGGGTTCATGTCCATTGAAAAGAAAAAAAAATTTGTTTGTTGTCCATTAAGCTCCACACTTTAAACCAAGGTTCATGAGGGTATTGTAAGTGTATCTCAATAGAAAAATCTCGGAAAAATATAGTTTTCGGGATAGTAGCAAAGTGAAAACCTAGTTGCTTTCTAGGTTTTGGATTGGAAGTTTGAAGGAAAGTTGTTGGTATTGTTCTAAGGGTCTCAAGTAGCAGATTGAAGTGTCTTGAAGAGGCTCTAAGTTGCTAAGGAGCGACTTCGGATTTGGAGTTGGATTAAGATTCGTTAAGGTATAATCTTGTCCCTTAAAAGTGTTACAAGATTATTTATATTGTTGTTAGCTTTACATGTTGCTAGCATGAAGTATATGTGTTGAAGTTTATAAGTATTATGGATTGCTTGTGGCCTTAAAATCCGAATGTAATGTAAGCCACTTGAAGTTGGATTACTAATTGGTCGTTTATTAGAATCGTCGCATGATTACTTACTTGAAGATTATAGTAGTTATAATCAATTGCGACTTGATATCATGTTATACTAACAACTTGGATTGAAATGGAAATTGGATAAGAATTGGTGTTATGCTACTCAATGTGGCCGAATTGGACATATAGTTTGTTTTAGTTTGATATCTATTGTGGGGCGGACTTTTACACGTCTAGTAGGCGTGTAATCCCCTATTGTTAATTGCATTGATTGGGCCTTTGTCACGACCCGACCCCGGGTCACGACTGGTGCCCTACCTGGGCACCCTGTTCAGGTATACATCAGAGAATAGCAGCGGAACATACACAACATAAACACATGTGTAACTATAAAACATCCCAGGCTAGCCGATAAGGCCGCCTTCCAATATATATAACAAAATCAAAAGTACAACTGTACAACATCAGTTCTTACAGCCCAACCACATATGTGAATACAGACCTCTAGGAATAACAACTGTGGCGGGACAGGGCCCCGCCATACCCCTGAATGTACATAAATCTACAACACCAGGGGAAAGGACTGTACCAAAAGAGACAAGCCTCCGGATAAATGGAGCTTCTGACGCCTGATAAGTGATCCTAAGAATGAGGATCCACCACCTGCTTACCCTTTCCTGCGGCATGAACGCAGCCCCCGAGGACGGGGGTCAGTACACAATATGTACCAAGTATGTAAAACTGGAAAAATACTGTAATTACATCACAAGTCTAAATCAAAGCCGGAGACATGTATGATAATCAAATTACAGTACCCTGTGCCTTACTAACAATGAGAGTAAAAATAGGTATATACTTACAACGAAAAATAGGATTGGAATCCTACTCCTGGGACTATTTCACCCGCATAGGTCCAGTGGACCCGCGTGAGGTATTCCTCGCATGGACTCATTTCACCGCATAAGCCCTTACGGACTCGCTTGAGGTAGTCCTCGCATAGACTGGACCCGCCGCATGTGACTATTTCACCCGCATAAGCCCTTACGGACTCGCATGAGGTATTCCTCGCATCGTGGGTAGCAAATCCACGGAAATATGTAATGCCACAATCCCGGGGAATGGCCCCGCAACGAATAATATATCACTAGCCCAAATCCGGCTATCACACATAACATAAGCACTACCGGCTTATCATACAATATGTAAGCAAGTTAAGAAATCCCCTAACTTCTTACTATTCTTGTTTATAGACACTCTCATTTTAGTTTACCTAAGGCACTAACATGTCTTTTATAAATATCCGGGAATTTAACCCAAGTACTACGTACTTCTACTCTTTAAAACAATGACTCTTTTTAGTAGAAAACTTCCAAGATACTATTAATCCTAGTATCAAGTCCAAATTACATTTCAAGGTAAGTCACAACACCCTTAGAAATAAAGTTAGGTTTCTAAATCAAGTGACTCATTTTCTTATAAAACCTTAGGCAATTGATACCTTAAAATCGAATTGCCTTCCATTAAATCAAGCCATTTACCTTTCCATAAAGCCAATATAGCCAACTCCCCATAAAGTCGTTATATTCACTTTATACCTTAGTCAAGTACTATTTCCTATCCAAGGGACTTATACGTTTAAAACGAAACAAGTATCACATACTTTAAAACTCTTCAAGTCCCTTAACCTTAATAAAACTTTAAGACATCCTTAGTAATTTCAAAGAAATGAGTTAATCTCCTAACTCACCCGTCTTGGCATTTCATAAAGATAGTAAAGAATGTCAAAGTCTTGTATGTCTACCGTACTATGTACGTGAAACTAGTCATGCTCAAAGATAGGAAAAGTTCTACATACCTCGCCGGGTCAAACCACTTGCCAAGTACAAAGTCCCGCCCGTAGTATGTCAACCTATAATATTCACAATACGTCTATTAAGGCCTTACTTCAAACGTAGAATATTATAAGTGTCAAGTCGCTAAATCCTACGGAAAATCGGACAGCACCTCCTTTGTTTTTACTAACTTTGCCACCTTTTTCAAGGCCGAATACAATAACCAAACACGCCACATTTAAGGCACAATCAAAGCAATTAATCAATAGGGGATTACACGCCTACTAGACGTGTAAAATTCCGCCCCACAAACGATAACAAACTAATACAAACTATAAGTCCAAATTCGGCCACCTTGAGTTCAACAATACCAATTCTTAACCAATTTCCATTTCAATCCAAATTGGTAGCATAACATGATATCAAGTCGCATTTGATTATAATAACCATAATCTTCAAGTAAGTAACATGCGGCGATTTCTAATAAACGACCAATTAGTAATCCAATTTTCAAGTGGCTTGTATAACATTTCGGATTTAGCTACAAGCAATCCATAATACTTATAGCTTCAACCTATCAACTTCATGCTAGCAACAAGTAAAGCTAACAACAACAATATAAATATGTAATCTTGTAACACCTTTAAAAGACAAGATTATACCTTAACGATTCTTAATCCAACTCCAATCCGAAGTCGCTCCTTAGTAGTTTAGAGCCTCTCCAAGACACTTCAATCCGACATTTGAGACCATAGAACAACACCAACAATTATCCTTCAAATCTCCAAACAAAACCTAGAAAGACAACTAGGTTTTTGTTTTGTGACTAACCCGTAAACTCTCTCTTTTCCAAGACTTTTCTATTGAGATGTGTTTACAATACACCTAAGAACCTTGGTTTAAAGTGTGGAGCTAAATGGATCACAAACAAAGATATTTTTTTTTTATGTGGAACCCGAGAGCTCAAGCTCTATGTTCATCCAATTTTTCAAGAAATTTTCTAAGTGTTGGCACTAGTAGTGCTACTAGTAGTAATATAAAGGGTCATGGAGGGACAAGATGCAACCATTTGGGAGGCTAGGATGAAGTCTTTCAAAATATCAAGACTAGTTGACCCTTTGACTTAGTCAAAATTCTCAAGCTACACTTGCAAGACTTTAGTCATCTAAGACTTATGGTAAATGACCATATTGGCCATGCCTAAATCGACCAAGGCATCAATAAGGGGGGGTGACACGTGTCGCCCTTCCATTCGTCACAATAATACGTTTTCCGACAATTCCATAATTTCCGATAAATTTTTACAAGTCTCAAATCTTAACACTTGTGAGTTCTTACTTACGTTCTTAAAACATGTCCTGTAAATACGGGGTGTAACAGCCTTAAATGTGGCGTGTTTGGTTATTGTATTCGGCCTTGAAAAAGGTGGCAAAGTAAGTAGAAACAAAGGAGGTGCTGTCCGATTTTCCGTAGAATTTAGTGACTTAGCACTTAGAATATTCTACGTTTGAAGTGAGAGGTTAATGGACGTATTGTGACCATTATAGGTTGAAGTACTAAGTATA
This sequence comes from Przewalskia tangutica, assembly GCA_029844215.1. Classification (NCBI taxonomy): domain Eukaryota; kingdom Viridiplantae; phylum Streptophyta; class Magnoliopsida; order Solanales; family Solanaceae; genus Przewalskia; species Przewalskia tangutica. The sequence continues at coordinate 6,420,360 of JAQGDG010000026.1, read as the reverse complement.
GCGTATCCTACTTGAAGGATGGAATAGCTATCAAGGTTGAAGTACTTTGGAGCATTTTGCTACTTGTCGATAATCGTCGCGAGGTATGTGAACCTCTTCCTTCCTTTGGCATGATTCTATGTATGGAATATACCTGTGGTATCATTTCATGTTTCCTTCTACTCTTAGAAGTTAAGAGGTAGTTGTGTGATTTACTCTATGTAGAACTTTTCCTATCTTTTGAGCATGACTAGTTGCACGTATGTAGTACGGTAGACGTACAACACCTTGATATCCTTTACTAGTTTTATGAATAGCTAAGTCGGGTGAGTTAGGAGATTAACTCACTTCTTTGAAAGTATTAAGGATGTCTAATGTTTTATTAAAGTTAAGGGACTTGAAGAGTTTTGAAGTATGTGATACTTGTTCCGTTTTAAACGTATAAGTCCCTTGGATAGGAAATTGTTTTTGGCTAAGGTATAAAGTGAATATAACGACTTTATGGGGAGTTGGTTATATTTGCTTTATGGAAAGATAAATGACTTGATTTTTTTTTTGTGGAAAGGCAACTTGATTTTAAGGCATCAATTGCCTAAGGTTTTATAATAAAATGAGTCACTTGATTTCTAAAGGTTAAGAGACTAATTGTACTTTGAAAGTTAAGAGAATTTATTTGAAAGTATACAATACTTGGTTTTAAAAAGTATAAGTCTCTTGGTTATAAAAGGAGTGAGTTTTGTCTAAAACCATAAAGGGTTATAACGGCTTTATGGGAAGTTGGTTATAACGGCTTTATAGAAGGTTAAGAGAATGGTTTTCTCTAATAAGGTAAACAAAGAAATAACTTGTATTAAGGAAGGGCAATTTGATTTAAAGGTATCACTTGCTTAAAGCTTTAAAGTAAGGGTCACTTGATTTAGAAGTAGAAATGTATTTCTAAAAGTATCGTGACTTATGTGAAATGTACACAAGCCTGGATACTACGGGTGTTAGTATCTTGGGGTTTTATATGAAAAAGGGATCTTTTGAAAATAATGAAAGTACGTAGTACTTGGGGTTAAATTCCCGGATTTTGATGTGTAAAACGAAAGTGTCATGAGTTTATAAAAATGGAAGTCTAAAGGTTTAATGAACTTGCCTGTATTTGCTTGTGATAGCTTTAAGTGCAAGTATTTATATGTTACGTTGTTGTGACTCTCGGTTGGAGGGCCGATCGCCTTGTTATAAGTTTACTTGGACGTCGGCGGTGATGTGGGATTCTGGTATGCTTCCATCATGATTGATCCTTGGACACGCTTATACGATGTGGGATTCCGGCACGTGACCAGACGCGTTAGATGCCCGGACATTTTATTGGACGTACCGGCAGTGACGGGGGATTCCCCGGGTATGCTTCCATTGTGATTGATCTTGGCCATGCTTATACGATGAGGGATGTCGGGGCATGCATCCAGGATGCGGGTTAGATGCCCGCGCGTGTTATTACTCCATGGCCATGCTTATACTATGTGGGATTCCGGGGCATGCGACCATGTTATATTTTACTCTATGGGCTAGCTCCCCATGAAGACCTGCACCTACGATGAGGGATGCCGAGGGCACGTTATGGTCATGCTTATACGATGTGGGATTCCGGGGCATGCGTGTCACGACCCGAACCCCGGGCCCGCGACTGGTGCCTTACCCCGGGCACCCTAGTGATACAACATCAGAGAAAATCAGCGGAAATAAAAACTCATGAAGATAAACAGTGAAATAAGAAAACAGGCTAACCAAAACGGTTACCTTTCTGAATATATAAATAAAACTTGAACCCGAACAGTTACATCCTTTTTTTTACAAACTCTGCCCACAACACTCTGCACTTCTAAGAATGATATAACGACAATGGCGGACAGGTTCCGCCATACCCCTGAATGTAAGTACCTACAACGACAGGGGACTATACCACTGATAAGCCTCCGGAGAAACGGAGCTTCCCAAAACGCTGAACTGTGATCCTAAGAGCGAGGATCGACGACTGGTGTACCTCTACCTATGGCATGAAATACACCGGGCGAGGTCAAGACAACAGTACCAAGTATGTGGCGAAAATCGTAAATAAAATCATAGTAGTCTATATAAAGCAGGAGACATGTATGATAACCAAACTACAGTTCACAATAAAATAAGCAGTCATGTCAAGTCAGGGACTCACGCCCTCAAAGTCACCACTCAAATATAACTATGGGTCTCACACCCACAACATCAATCATGCCCGTGGAATACCTTCCTCACCGTGATCTATGATATAAAAGCACCAAGGAATACATGAACACGTGTCCCACTGTTTATAATAACACCGCACGGGTAAATACGAAGGCATAGCCGACTACTAAAACCCACGCAGTACAACAAGGTCATAAATCAGATTACGAGGTTCGTCTAGAAGACATGATCAAAGCGCCACTCGCCCGTGATATCTAATGCGCGCGTCTAGTCTCGAACTTCCGCGACTCGCGAGCCACTCACATAGGCCCGCATGAGGTATTCCCGCATCGAGGGTAGCTACTCCCTAAGATCGCCCCGACTCGCGATCCGCACGCCACATAGACCGCATGACCATATAGGCGCATACTAACTCGGAACTCGTAGCTCGCATAGGTCCCTGGACCGCGTGAGGTATTCTCGAATCAAGGTCCTGCATCACTCGAGTCTACCGCGTGACGGAGGCGCCTTAACCCGGTATCATGTCAAGAGCGAGTGATATAATACTAACATAACACTTAATTATCGTTAAACAACATAAGCACAACAAGGGAAACCCCTTTACACAAACATCACAAGATACTAACACACGTAGCATCCTAACATGTTTACTCATCAAATCAACAAGAAAGTATTACAAGGCTATCACAAACCAACACAATCAAGTTATTCACACAAGGTACTTTCTACTTTATGTTAACAAGTTCGGGTTTTTATCCCCAAAGTACTTCATACATTAACTCTTTAAAAGATCCGTTTCTTTCACAAAAGTCACACAATACCCGTAGTATAAAAATAGAGTGACTATCTTTTTAAGTAAACAAAACACTTCCCTTTGTAAAGATCAAGTAACAACATTATTTTCCAAACGTTCAAGTTTGCCTAATTTCAAATGCTCAAGTTTCTCATTTTCGAAAGGTTTCGTAGTTCATAGTTTTAATCACTTAATGATATAATTCTCCTTTAAAACAATTTGAGAAACATATGCCTTATATGTGAGTAGGTTATTCTTGTTTATAACAATCTTATTAAAGCAGCCATGATCTAGGAAATGTAATATTATTTTGTCTCATCTTAGCTTCTATGCAGATGGAGGTTTCTACTGATTTTAATAATACTTAATTAGTCAATACATTTCCCTTTATTAACGCTGCAGTGGTTTGTTCGATACTTATTCGATTCAAATCAAGAAAACATTATTCCTTTTAAAAACCAAGTACTCATTACTCACGAATGAGGTTTCACACTTTTTAACAAAATTCATATTAATATAATTAAGTCAAGTCTCTTATCTTTTACTGAGTCTAAATATAATTATCTCTCTTAAGTCGTTATACCTAACTTCCCATAAAGCTAGTATAACTCTTAAGCTTTTAAAACCAAGTATTACTCTTCTTTCAAAAAGGTTTCTTAACTCTTTTGAAGATTTGATTCTTATTATTTAGACTCAGTCAAAAGACATCGCAAAGAAACCACGCTCGCTTAACACACGTATGTCTACGTACTATATATATTCTTTTAAAATATCATGCTCAAGAGGATAGGAAGAATCACATACCTCGCGACGATTATCGACAATTAGCAAAACGCTCCACGACTATAACCCGGCTAGCCTTGTTCACCTTTCAAGTAGAAACGCTACTCGTAACTTTCAACCTATAAAGGCCATATACGTCTATCAACGTCTAGACTACTCTGTAGAATATTCTAAGCAGTAGGTTCTCTATTTTACGGAAAATCGGGCAGCACTTCCCTACCCGTTAAGCTACACAAGTCTACTGTAAATACAGTCCTATGTAAGTACAGTTTAATCTTCTTAATATTCTTCTGATGTGATTTCAGTTCAAGTCTTTTCTGTAATATCCTTCTATTACAGTTCAATTCTCTTCTGTAATATCCTTCTATGAATCTTATATTCATTTCTATACAACTACAGTGTAATTTCCAATTACAATAGAAGGTCAAGAGTATTTACCTCGGTAAGCCCAAAATTATCCAAGTTTAAATGTCGATCCTGAGCAACGTTTAGCTCCTACTCTGGGTGCTCCAACCCGCTCCAAACAACCCTTAGAAGTTCTACGCAACTTCCTCTAATACTTCAACCGGCTATGAAGATTTTCCTTAGGGTTTCGTTTTTGTGACTGAAGGGAAGTATAATAGTATTTCTGGGATTTTAGTATAGGTGTAACCTTGGAATACTACAAGGTATTTGGGCCAAAGTATTTTGGAATAGTAACAATACTTGGAGAATACTTTTCGACCAAGGGGTGTATTTCACGGAACAACTCAAGGTAGGGTACTTCGGCCAAAAGGCCTTCTCAAGGAGGGTGCTCTTTGGACGAGCCTCCAAAAAGGGAAAGGGTTTCAAGACTTAGGAAATTTTTGTGGATGAAGAAGTCTTCAACAAAGGGGGGTATTTATAGGCCAACCAATGGCCAAGATCAAGACAAGTGGTGGGCAAGTGGAGGGTCAAGATTTGGACAAGTGTTTGTGGGTCCCACTTGTTCATCAACTACACAAAAATATCTACAAATATCCTACCTAACCCTTGACTAGAAATTCAACACAAAAAACGTGCCAAGACCCCCTTAGCTTTGCCGTCCACTTGAGGGCCAAGTGTCGCCATCTCGTTGGTCCAAAATATTTCATCTCTCAGAAAAATCCGCAAAAATAATAAATGTTGCAACCGTAATTTTCCCTTCGCAAAGTTTGGAAAACGCTTTCGGAAAACGATTCTTTCGGGGTTGTACAAAATTTCGACCCTTGCCTATCTTAATGCTAAAACTTTGACGCATCGCCCTCACGCATACTCGGAACACGGGTATAACAATGCGGCCGTTATATATATATATATGTGTGTATGTGTACGCCGACAAGGTGGGATGCCACACGCGACACATGGTTATATTTACACTTATAGTTGTCGGCGGTGATGTGGGATTCCACAGGCAGAGATATATATATGTCTTATGTATGCCGACGCAGGTGGTGGGATGCCACCGGCCACATGGTTATAATTTACACTTATAGGCTTCGGCAGTGATGGGGATTCCACGCACGCTTTGATATTTGTGTGACTTGATCGCGTCCCGCATTGGGTCGGTAGTATAGCGCCTCCTTAAAGGGCGGATTATGTTATGAAAGATAAGTGAGTTATATAGTAATGAACTTAATGATTTTTCCTAATCATGCATAAGAATGTGACTATAACTTTTATTGAAAATGGAAAAGATAATAAGCGATTAAGTTCATAAGTGGTAATGACACGCAGGATTTGGTATGTACTTTTATACTTGTCTGTCATTCTTTTGTACATTATGATCACATTTCTTAGACGTTATTTCTGTTCCATATTAAATTGTTATATCGACTTCGGGCCGCGTTCATGCCCGCAGTTTTAGGTACCTGTGTTGGTGATCCTTGCTCTAGGATCTCGATTGATTTGGGGAAAAAGCTCCATTTGCTCGAGGCTTATCTCTTACGGTTTTCCCGAGGTTGTAGATTCATGTATATTCGTGGTATGGCGGGGCCTGTCCCACCATTGTTATGTTAAAACTTAGAGGTGCAGTCACATATTAGTCGCTTTGTAAAAGCGAGGCAAGCTGCTTTGTGTATTATATGTACAGAGAGGTAACCTTATCGGCTAACCTGTTGATTTTATCTTTGATGATTTATTTATAAGTTTCATGTATATTCCGCTGATTATCTCTGATGTATACCTGTAAGGGTGCCCAGGTAGGGCACCAGTCGCGGGCCCGGGGTCGGGTCGTGACAAAAGTGGTATTAGAGCAGTTAGTCCTCGGAAAGTGTCTACAGACCGTGTCTAGTAGAGTCTTGATTATCGGTGTGTTGTGCACCACATCTATAATCAGGAGGCTGCAGGACATTTAGGATTGGTTTTCATTCTTCTCTCTTTGAGATCGTGGTAAGAGAGCCGCCCCAGTAGGTTGAATCCTCTCCGACCCATTCTTATGTAATGCTTATGCCTCCACGGAAGGCTACCGGGCCTGAAGGCGGCAAGGCAGCAGGAGGCGCTAGTGGTACGCAGAGGTTACCAGGACTCGGCACGCACTATGCCCGAGGTAGTAGGCGGATCGGCCCGAACTCACCACGCCGGCGGTATTAGAGAGCCGAGAGCGGCAAGAGCTCCAGAGGTTCCGCACCGAGCCTCCACCCCGTAGCTGGGGTAGAGTTTAGAGATTATGGAGAGCGGTCAGGCTTTTGACTAGCATAGTGGTAGGCAACACGATGTAAGTAGCTAACCCCAGAGCCGGCGCTGAGGATTCGGGATTTTCTGGTTGTAGTCCACCCGAGTTTTATGGTTCGAGATCCGAGGATGATCCTCAAGAGTTCGTTCGGCCTACCCGGACTATGCAGTGCTTAGGGCCTCGGAGACAGAGTCATTGTGTTAGCTTACCGATGCACGCGATATTGCGTTGAACTGGTTTGAGTCTTGGGAGCCGAGAGGTGCTGGTGCTCGTCCGGCATTGGGATGAGTTCACGGAGGCCTTTCTTGATCACTTTTGCCTCCTGAAATGAGGAGAGCCCGTGTTGATAGGTTCTTGGCATTAAGGCAGAATGGGAGGACCATCAGGGAATACAACACAGGTTTGACTCGTTGGCGGTGTCGCACACTGTGTGGGTGATATGGCGGACAAAGTTCAGATTATGTGATGGGGTTAGACCATTATATGATTCTGCGATGCCCGGGAGTGGCTCTTGGCCGGTATGGACATTGCTGTGGATGCAAGCTTATGCACAGGGGATAGAGGACAGAGAGAGAGAGGGTCAGCTAGACTCAGGTCAGCCCAAGAGGGCCAGGACGGCAGGGTTCCAGGGTAACTTTCGAGGCGACCTGGCCTGAACAGGTCTACATCTTAGCCGGCCGCAGTGCTCCTTCGATCTTACCGCCGAAGGTTTGGTCGCGGGGATATTCAGGAAGCGGTCGGTGTCACGACCGTTCGGGGCGTGGATCGTGCCTTACCGGCACCCAAGTAGTCATACATCGAGAAAATCAGCGAACATAACACAACAACATAGAATAACAAGAAGTGTACAATGCTTATCTTTAGAAAACTTGCCTTCGTATATATATAAATAACAACTCTTTCAAAATGAACAGTTTAATCCTTATTTACAAACCACCGCCAGCGATACTCTGAGACCTTACGAATGATATGTAACAACGACGGGCAGGGCCGTCATACCCCGAATGTAGCACTTACAACAACAGGGGACTATACCAATAAGCCTCGAGAAACGAGCTTTCCCAAACGCTGAATCGTGTCCCTAAGGCGAGGATCAACGATCGTGTACCTTTACTGCGGCATGAACGGCCCCGAAGGAGAGTCGATCTGACAGTGCGAGTATGTGAAGCGAAAATAAATCATAAATGAAATCATAGTAGTCTATATAAAGCAGAGACATGTATGATAACCAAACTACGATTCACAATAAATAGCGATCATGTCAAGTCAGGGACTCACGCCCTCAAAGTCATCACAATAGAACCGTACGGGGTAAGTACGAAGGCATAGCCGACTACTAAGACCCACAGTACCAAAAATACCATAACTGTATCACGAGGTCTTTCTAGACCGTACCACATGATCGAAGCTGGCCACTTGCCCGCAGTATCACTGTGCGCGTCTATCCCTGGAACTTACCGCAGCTCCGCATAGGTCACACGCGAACCGCGTAGGTATTCCTCAATCATAGTCACACAGATCGCTCGAGGTATACCGCGTCGGAGGCGACTTAACCGGTATCCGCTCGACTACTGACTCGCATAGTCTCAAAAGATCGCATAGTCCCAGCGGACCGCATAGGGCATCCCCGCGACTGGCTAAAACACCCGGAATGATCAATCCTGGAGCATACCGCTGCTCCGCATAGTCATACAGACCGCATAGGCCGTAGAGACCCGCATCAAGGGTGGCAAGCCCTCGGTATAATAAGTCAAGGGGGTATGTGATACAATAACAGTACAACGGGCTTAACGTTTAACAACGTAAGCACAACAATAATAACCCTCTTACACAACATCACAAGATACTAACACACGTAGCATCCTAACATGTTTACTTATCAAATCAACAAGAAAGTATTACAAGGCTATCACAATCCAATACAATCAAGTTATTCACACAAGGTACTTTCTACTAACAAGTTCGGGTATCTATCCCCAAAGTACTTCATACATTAACTCTTTAAAAGATCCGTTTCTTTCACAGAAGTCACCTGATACGTAGTATAAAATAGAGTGACTATCTTTTTAAGTAAACCAAAACACTTCCCTTTGTAAAATCAAGTAACAACATTATTATCCAAACGTCCAAGTTTGCCTAATTTCAAATGTTCACGTTTCTTATTTTAGAAAGGTTTCGTAGTTCATAGTCTTATTCATTTAAGAATATAATTCTCTTTTAAACAATCTGAGAAACATATACCTTATATGTGAGTAGGTTATTCTTGTTTATAACAATCTTTATTACAGCAGCCATGATCTAGGAAATATCATTTTGTCTCATCTTAGCTTCTATGCAGATGGAAGTCTCTCTTTGGTTTTAATAATACTTCATTATTCAATACATTTTCCTTTATTAACGCTGCAGTGGTTTGTCGATACACATTCTGATTTCCGAAATCAGTAAAACATTATTTCTTTTAAAAAAAACCAAGTACTCATTACTCACGAATGAGGTTTCACACAAAATTCATATTGATTCAACTAAGTCAAGTCTCTTATCTTTTAAGATCAAGTCTCTTAACTTCTAAAATCAATAAATCATTCATTTTATCTTTCTTAAGCCGTTATACCTAACTTCCCATAAAGCTAGTATAACTCTTAAGCTTTTAAAACCAAGTATTACTCTTCTTTCAAAAACAGTTCTTAATTCTCTTGAATTACTTCAAGATTCTTATTATTCGGGCTTAAGTCAAAAGACATTGCCGTACAACTACGTTCAATTAGCACGCGTACGTCTACCGTACTATATATATATTCTTTTAAAATATCATGCTCAAGAAGATAGGAAGAATCACATACCTCGCGACGATTATCGACTATTAGCAAATCGCTCCTGGCTATAACATGGCTTTGGTCCACCTTCTCAAGTAGCACATGCTACTCGCAGAACATTCAACCTATACAGGTTATACAAGTCTATCAAAGTCTAGACTACTCGGTAGAATAAATCTAGATACAAGATCCTACGGAAAATCGGGGCAAGACATGTAACGCCCGAACCCGCTTCATGGTGCCTTACCGGCACCCTAGTGATACAACATCGAGAAAACCAGCGGAAAATAAAACATGAATCATGAAACAAGAGATATAATAAATAAGCAAAGCAACCAAAATAGCGATTGCCTTGGTATATACATAAAACCGAACAGTTTAATCCTTTTACAACCCCGCGCAGCTTGATTACGACCTCAAGATTTACTACGACTATGACGGGGCAGGGCCGCCATACCCCGAATGTACAAGCACCTACAACTCGGGAACACATACAAAAGATAAGCCTCGGAGAAAGCGGAGCTTCCAAAAACGCTGAGATCCTAGGCGAGGATCCACGGCCGATGTACCTCTACTGCGGCATGACGCGGCCACGAAGGAGGTCGATCAGGCAATTACCAAGTATGTGAAGCTGCATAATATCGTAAATGAAATCATACTAGTCTATATAAGCGGGAGACATGTATGATAACCAAACTACGATTCACGACATAAAGCGATCATCACTCCAATATAACTATGGGTCTCACGCCACAACATCAATCGAGTTCGCATTATGGCGCGTGCCGGAATCTGCATCGGTGTAGACATGTCCATGATGCAACAATAAGACAACAATCCAAATGGAAGCATACCTGCGCTACGCGTCGTGTCGGTATGTCCAAGAAACAATAAGACAACTTTCCAAATGGACGATGCGTGCGCTACGCATCGTGTCGATATGTCCAAAAGGAAATCCTGGCGATAATCGAAATGAAACATACGTGCGCTACGCGTGTGTCGATATATCCAAAGCGATTAACCACAAGACCTTAACCAAAATGGAAGCATACGTGCGCCACGCGTCGTGTCGGTATGTCCAAAGCGATTAACAACAATAATACTATCAGCGAGAGCGTGCGTGGAATTTCTCCGTCATCGCACGTCCAAGTAAGTTCTCAACAAGTCGACCGACCTCTATCGAGAGCCGGTCTGACGAAATACCACACTTGCACAACAAAGGCTATCATCACAAGCATAGGCAAGTTTCACAACAACAAGCATAGCAAGTTTCACACAACTCAAAGTACTTTCATTTTATGCCAAAGTCGGGTTTTAACCCCAAAGTACTACATACGTTAAGTTCTTTTAAAGAGATCCATTACTTTTATAAAAGTCACCCGATACGTAGTATTAGAATGACCAACCCATATTCCTTTTCAAAATCAAGTAACAACATTCTTTTCCTAAGTTCGGTTGCCTAGTTTCAATTACTCAAGCTTCTCATTTTCAAATGGTTTCATAGTTCATAAACTTAATCACTTGATTCCTTTTTAGAACAATTGAGTAATATAAGTCTCACGTGAGTAGGTTATTCTTGTTTACAACATTCTTATTACGTGACCATGATCTAGAAAATGTAATATCATTTTGTCTCATCTTAGTTTCTATGCGGATGGAGGTTTCTCTGGTTTTAATACAATTCATCATTATTCAATACATTTTCCTTTATTAACGCTGCGATGGTGCGTCGATACACATTACGATTCGAAATCAAGAAAACATTATCCTTTAAATAAAACCAAGTACTCATTACTCACGAATGAGGTTTCACACAAACATCCACATTAAAACAAATAAGTTAAGTCTCTTATCTTATAAGATCAAGTCTCTTAACTTCTAACATCATAAACCATTTTCACTTACATAAGGTCGTTATAACTAACTTCCCATAAAGCTATTATAACACCACATGTTTTAAATCAACCAAATCACTTAGCACGTATGCGTCTACCGTACTACATAGTTCACAACAATCATGCTAGAAAAGATAGGAAGAGGTTCACATACCTCGCGACGATTTATCGACAATAAGCAAAATGCTCCAAGTACTACAACCTTGCTAGCCGCTTTCCACCTCGAGTAGAATCGCTACTCTTAGTACTTTCACCTATAAAGGTCACAAACGTCTATTAACCCCAAAACACAAGTTTTCTATCTTTAAGAAAATTCAAAGACCTTCCCCATAGCGTAAATCTCTCTCTCTATCGGTAGGCTACCAAGCCAACCGGGGGTTTACCGTCTAACGGGCGTGTACAATTACACAAGTCTCTTTGTAATCTGATCCTATGTAAATCTGATTCGATTCGATTCTTTATTCTTGAGGCTTAAGTCAAAAGACATTGCGAATACTAAGTAGTTCTATATATAGTATACTTGACTATATATGCTAACAAACATGTAATTTCCAATTACAATAGAGGACAAGATAATTACCTCGATAAGCCCAAAATTATCCAAGTTATAATGTCGATCCCGAGCAAGGTCTAGCTCACTCAGTGCGCTCCAAACCACTCCAAACAACCCTTAGAAGTTCTAACCAACTTCTACTCAAATACTTGACCAACTATGAAGATTTCCTTAGGGTTTCGGTTTGAGACTAAAAAGGACAAAGGTAGTATTTAGGACTCACGTAAAGAGGTATCTTTGGAATACTACAAGGTCTGAGCTAAGGTATTTTGGGCATTATAACAATACTAGGGAGTATTTCTATACCACAAAGGGGTATTATACGAAAACAACTAGGCTAGGGGGTACCCAGCGCCAGACACCACAGGGGAGGAGGAGGCCTCGGCCAAGACTCTCAAGAGGGGATGAGTTGGGCGAACTCAACACTAGAGGAGGAGGATTTTTAGGCTTGGAAGGTTTCATTTGTGGATGAAGAGTTCATCAACATAAGGGGTATTTATAGCAAAACCAAAGGCCAACCAGGGCCAAGATCCTTCCAAGTGTAAAGCAAGTGTAAGGGCAAGATTAAGCCAAGTGCACCCTAAACCCTACTCCACAAACACTCGCGAAACAATGCACCAAACAAGGCACACTTGAGGGCGATCGGCGACCAACCCGCCAGTCCTCCAAGCCGTCAATGAGGGTGACAAGTGTCACCTCCGCTGGTCCAAGGTTTCGTCTCTCGGAAAAATCCAAAAATACAAAGCGACATAGCGGAATTTTCCGCCCGCAGTTCTGAAAGCGTTTCGTCGGCGACTCTAGCAGGTGTTGTGCACAAATGTTATTTCGGCCAGGGTGCCATGGGGTGACACGTGTCGCCCCGGTCGCCAGAATATTTCGTCTTAGAAAATATCCAAAATCCGGAAAACTCAAAAACAAAGCGGGCCCAAACCAGTAAATTTCTCAGTGGGCCCACGTGACCATTTCAGAAAATAAAATCTCAAAATTCTAATATAATCTATGAAGTCCAAATACCAAATGGGAATCCAATTCCCGTTAACGAACCTTTTTCTTCACAAATAGCAGGAAACTTTTAGTCGAAAACTCACATCTTTCTTTCTTTTCAAAATTTTTAGTACTCTGCAAATGCGTCGTCCTCACATACATACCACGCAACTACGGGGTATAACATTCTCCCTCCTTAGAAACATTCGTCCGAATGTTCCTTCTCAAGTCGAATAACGATAAAGTTCCTCTAACAAGTTGCCAATGCCACAGCTTGGCCACGAAATAACATACGTCCTCTTCTTTCCTTACTCGTCGTGCCCTTCTCGAACGCTTGAACTCTCCCAGTACGTACCATACTTCAGTCATTACTTCCGTTCCCGAAAATCTCTGGAGTCACTACCTCCAAACTTGGTCATCTTACTAACCTCAAACTTCTTTAAGGCCATTCCCGGCCTTTACGAACCGCTTCTGGTCGAACGCGTCCACGAACTCATACGATGATCATACAAACTTGGGCCTAGCACCCTCGTGACCCTACCACCTGGCGGGACCACCCAGAACTGACCCCACCCCAAACCGGGTTACGGGTTGACCCGCAAATGGTCCTCAACCCGACCCCCAATCGCGCCAAACTCTTGTTCCCCGATCCGGAACAATCTTACTAATTCACATCATGAAAGCTACCACTTCCATCTCACACTACCCATGGACTTATCACACAAATAAATCCCACGTATACTACTCACCCTTATAAAGGTCAAACATAAAACGAATCTTTTACTCAAGACGACCTTACCTCTAAGGTCTCAGTCGTGAAATAGTCTAAGGTTCACACTTACCATGCCTCCATACGTATCCTTCCAACTAACCATGCATTCTAACTCACACATATCACAATGCTATCCGTACATAGCACACAATAATGAGATCATCATAACAAGCATACCAAAACTCTAGAGGGTTAAGGATATACTGGTTACACGCTCACTCTAATCATAGGCACGCCTGCAGTATGCATGTAGAAAGGTGATAAACCACCACGATCACGAAGGTGAGTCGTAACATCCGTGCTACCCTTGGTCGGACGATTCCTCGCAAAATGGCCACGCTGGCATGCAAAACAAACTCCCAATCTAGCGACACTCTCCAAAATGGAGTCTACCACAATGGTCACAACGAGGTAGGGGTGGCTTCAGCTGGTTAACACCCCTGCTCTGCCGAAAATCTGAACCCTTGGAGCCCTGACCTGCTCCTGAAGACGGTGGAGGACCACTCTGTACCGGTGGGGGTATATAACTAGCCTGCTGCTGAGGCGGTCCGCCTCGAAAGCCACCAAAGGACACTGCAGTCACGGCCTCTTCTCGCGATCCAGTCATTCCGTCGACCCCTCCGTGCCTCACATCCTAGTGCATGAGCCTGCATGCGGGCAATGTCCATGCCCGACTGAAGAGAAACACCCGCACAAGACTCAGCCATATAATCATCTAGCCCGGTGACGTAGCGATGCACCCTATCCTCCATATCTGCAACTAGCGCAGGGACATATCGAGCCAAAGAATCGAACTCGACATTGTACTCACAGCGGTCGCCTCTCTGTCTCGATAACAAAAATCGCCGGCGTGCCCTCGCCATCCGCGGAGGCAAGAAGTGCGTGAGAAAGCCCGAAAACTCATCCCATTCTGCTGGAGGTGCATGCTCTCCCGGAAAGCTCCTGAATCAAACGATCGGCGCGGTATCACGCGGCCGATCACGAACAAAGGTCACGCACTCGGTTCAAGCCTTGATCACCCGTGATCCGCTAGCTGCCGGATGAACTCCTGCGGATCATCCTCGAGCCTCGACCCATAAAACTCTGGCGGGCTACAACTCGGAAAGTCCCGTAGCCTCAAACTATCGCTCGGGGTGAACGGCGGTGCTCTTTGGGCTGGGCTGCTGCGTCGGCCTATCCTCATATCGGCCCACGACCACGGCAGCAAAGGGCCATCTCCTTGTAACCCATCTCCTGCACTGTGTGGGGCTGGAGGCTCGTGCTGCGGTCTCGGCAGCCATTGCTGCGGCTCTAACCTCTCTGGGTGGCGGCGTCCAAAACTTCGCCGTCGGGCAACTCTCAGTCTTGGCCAGGGCTGCGCCTCGAACTCCTCAGTATCTCACTAGCAGCTCCTCGGCTGCCTTGCTTCTTGGGCTCTAGTTGCCTTGCGCGGAGGCATAGCGGTAAAACGAGATACGTCGGAGGGTCGACTTACAACACGACTCAGGCACGATCTCGGAATGAGAAGAATGGAAACCAATCCTAAATGTCCTATAGCCTCCACGATTATAGATGTGGTGCACAACACACCGATAATCAAGACTACTGAAGACGATGCAGAGACACTTTCCGAGGATTAATCGCTCGATACCACTTTTGTAACGCCCGAACCGGGCGTTCGGTGCCTTACCGGGCACCTAGTGATACAACATCGAGAAAACCAGCGGAAAATAAAACATGAATCATGAAACAAGAGATATAATAAATAAGCGAGCCAGCAAAGCGATTTGCCTTGTATATACATAAAACCCGACAGTTTAATCCTTTTACAACCACAACAGCGTGATTCTACAGACCTCTAAGATTTACAACGACTATGACGGACAGGGCCCGCCATACCCCTGAATGTACAACCTACAACTCGGGAACACATGCAAAAGATAAGCCTCGGAGAAACGGAGCTTCCCAAAACGCTGAGCTGAGATCCTAAGAGCGAGGATCCACGGCCGATGTACCTCTACTGCGGCGTGAACGCGGCCGGGCGAGGTCGATACAACAGTACCAAGTATGTGGCCTGCATAACATCAGTAAATGAAATCATACTAGTCTATATAAAGCGAGAGACATGTATGATAACCAAACTACGATTCCAACATAAAGCGATCATCGCTCGATATAACTATGGGTCTCGCCCACAACATCAATCGAGTTCGCATTATGGCGCGTACCCGGGAATCTTGCGACGGTGTAGACATGTCCATGATGCAACAATAAGACAACAATCCAAATGGAAGCATACGTGCGCTACGCGTGTCGGTATGTCGAAGGAAACAATAAGACAACTTTCCAAATGGACGCATACGCGCTACGCGTCGTGTCGATATGTCCAAAAGGAAATCACAAGGCGATAATCGAAATGAAACATACGATGCGCTACGCGTCGTGTCGATATATCCAAAGCGATTAACCACAAGACCTTAACCAAAATGGAAGCATACGATGCGCTACGCATCGTGTCGGTATGTCCAAAGCGATTAACAACAATAATACTATCAGCGAGGCGTGCGCAGTGGAATTTCTCGTCGCTTCTGGCACGTCCAGTAAGTTCTCAACAAGTCGACCGCCTCTATCGAGAGGCGGTATCAGAAATACCACACTTGCACAACAAAGGCTATCATCACAAGCATAGGCAAGTTTCACAACAACAAGCATAGGCAAGTTTCACCTGACTCAAAGTACTTTCATTTTATGCCAAAGTCGGGTTTTAACCCCAAAGTACTACATACGTTAAGTTCTTTTAAAGAGATCCATTACTTTTATAAAAGTCACCCGATACCGTAGTATTAGAATGACCAACCCATATTCCTTTTCAAAATCAAGTAACAACATTCTTTTCCTAAGTTCGGTTGCCTAGTTTGATTACTCAAGCTTCGTTTTCAAATGGTTTCATAGTTCATAAACTTAATCACTTGATTCCTTTTTAGAACAATTGAGTAATATAAGTCTCACGTGAGTAGGTTATTCTTGTTTACAACATTCTTATTACATGACCATGATCTAGAAAATGTAATATCATTTTGTCTCATCTTAGTTTCTATGCGGATGGAGGTTTCTCTTGGTTTTAATCTGATTCATCATTATTCAATACATTTTCCTTTATTAACGTAGCTGCGGTGGTGCAGCCGATACGTTACGATTTCCGAAATCGGTAAAACATTATCCTTTAAATAAAACCAAGTACTCATTACTCACGAATGAGGTTTCACAACATCCACATTAAAACAAATAAGTTAAGTCTCTTATCTTATAAGATCAAGTCTCTTAACTTCTAACATCAAGAAACCATTTTCACTTACATAAGGTCGTTATAACTAACTTCCGTAAAGCTATTATAACACCCTATGTTTTAAATCAACCAAATCACTTATACGTATGCGTCTACCGTACTCATAGTTCCAACAATCATGCTAGAAAAGATAGGAAGAGGTTCACATACCTCGACGATTTATCGACAATAAGCAAAATGCTCCAAGTACTCTGACAAGCACTAGCCCTTTCCTCCTCGAGTAGAATACGCTACTCTTAGTACTTTCACCTATAAAGGTCACAAACGTCTATTAACCCCAAAACACAAGTTTTCTATCTTTCTAAAGAAAATTCGACACCTTCCCATGACAGCGTAAATCTCCTCTCTATCGAGGCGGCTACAAGCCAACGGGGGTTTACACGTCTAACGGGCGTGTACAATTCTACAAGTCTGCTGTCTGATCCTATGTAAATCAGATTCGATTCGATTCTTTATTCTTGGGCTTAAGTCAAAAGACATTGCGAATACTAAGTAGTTCTATATATAGTATACTTGACTATATATGCTAACAAACATGTAATTTCCAATTACAATAGAGAACAAGATAATTACCTCGATAAGCCCAAAATTATCCAAGTTATAATGTCGATCTGAGCAAGGTCTAGCTCATTCGTGCGCTCAAACCACTCCAACAACCCTTAGAAGTTCTAACCAACCTACTCAAATCTTGACCAACTATGAAGATTTCCTTAGGGTTTCGGTTTGAGACTAAAGGACAAAAGGTAGTATTTAGGACTCTCGTAAAGAGGTATCTTTGGAATACTACAAGGTACAAGGCTAAGGTATTTTGGGCATTATAGCAATACTAGGGAGTATTTCTATACCACACAAGGGGTATTATACGAAAACAACTAGGCTAGGGGTACCCGGCGGGCAGTGGGAGGAGGAGGCCCTCGGCCAAGACTCTCAGAGGGGATGAGTTGGGCGAACTCAACACTAGAGGAGGAGGGATTTTTAGGCTTGGAAGGTTTCATTTGTGGATGAAGAGTTCATCAACATAAAGGGGTATTTATAGCAAAACCAAAGGCCAACGGGCGAGATCCTTCCAAGTGTAAAGCAAGTGTAAGGGCAAGATTAAGCCAAGTGCACCTAAACCCTACTCCAAAACACTCCACAAAACAATGCACCAAACAAGGCACACTTGAGGGCGATCGGCCAAAC
Source organism: Przewalskia tangutica (assembly GCA_029844215.1). NCBI lineage: Eukaryota > Viridiplantae > Streptophyta > Magnoliopsida > Solanales > Solanaceae > Przewalskia > Przewalskia tangutica. The sequence goes on along the minus strand of JAQGDG010000026.1, from coordinate 6,402,402 downwards.
CACCGCGAGTCCCTCCAAGCCGTCGATGAGGGTGACAAGTGTCACCCTCGTTAATCCAAAGGTTTCGTCTCTCGGAAAAATCCGCAAAAATACAAGCGACATAGCGGAATTTTCCGCCAGTTTCTGTAAGCGTTTCGTCGGCGACTCTGGGTGTTGTGCACAAATGTTATTTCGGCGGGTGCCACGTGGGGTGACACGTGTCGCCCCGGTCGCCAGAATATTTCGTCTTCGAAAATATCCAAAATACCGGAAAACTCAAAAACAAAGCGGGCCCATGGCAGTAAATTTCTCGTGGGCCCACGTGACCATTCAGAAAATAAAATCTCAAAATTCTAATATAATCTATGAAGTCCAAATACCAAATCTGGGAATCCAATTCCCATTAACGAACCTTTTCTTCACAAATAACGGAAACTTTTCCGTCGAAAACTCACATCTTTCTTTCTTTTCAAAATTTCTGCGTACTCTCGCAAATGCGTGCGTCCTCATACATACCACAACTACGGGGTATAACAACTTCCTATCCACAAACTACACAAGTCTCTTGTAATACGGTCTACGTAATTCTGATTCGGTTCTCTTCTTTAAATTGGGCTTAAGTCCAAAGACATTGCACAAAACTATGTTGATTCTATATATAGTATACTTCAACTATATATTCCTACAACATGTATTTTCCAATTACAATAGGGGACAAGATAATTACCTCGATAAGCCCATAATTATCAAAGTATAGATGTCGATCCTTAGCAACGCAGCTCCTACCCGGGTGCTCCACCCGCCAAACAACCAGAAGTTCTACGCTTCTTCTTAATACTCGACCAACTATGGAGATTTTCCTAGGGTTTCGGTTTGAGACAAAGGACATACGGTAGTATTTATGGGCTCTACGTCAAGAGGTATCTTTGGAATACTACAAGGTCTATGGCTAAGGTAAGTTGGGTATAGCAACAATACTTTGGAGAGTATTTCTACCAAGAGGGGGGTATTTATACGAGACAACACCACAAGGGGGGGGGTGTATACCAACCCCACCAGGGGAAGTCTTGTCGACGAGGAGGAAGGGCTCTCGGCCAGGGCCTTCAAAGGAGAGGGTGTTGGGCGAAACACAACACAAAGGGAGGAGGAATTTTAGACTTAGGAAATTATTTGGATGAAGAAGTCTTCAAGGGGGTTATTTATAGGTCAAGCCAAGGCCAACCAATGGCCAGATCATGACAAGTGCAAGGCAAGTGTAGGGCCAAGATCATGCCAAGTGCACCTTATCCATCTACCACAAAATATCCTACCAACGCCCGACCAACAAGGCCACCAATTCGCCACTTTACGCCCGCTCCACCATGAGAGGGTGCCAAGTGTCGCCTCTCGTTGGTCCAAAATGTTTCGTCTCTCGGAAAAATCCATAAAATTAAAAATGACATAGCGAATTTTCCCTTCGAAGATTGTGTAAAGCGTTTCGTCGAAAAACGACTCTAATCGGGTGTTGTGAACAAATAATTTTCGCCCTTGCACTTTAAGGCACAAACTTTTCTCGTCGTCCTACGTACATACTGCGGAAATACGGGTATAACATTCTCCTCCTTAGAAACATTCGTCCGAATGTTCCTTCTAAGTCCCAAAACAAGCGCGCGCGATATAGTCTTCACCACCATACTTACGAGAACAAAGCGCCACACCGCCACGAAACACCAGCAAATACCTCCGTCCAAGTCCACGAGGAAACACCTCTAACATCACCACAAATACCTCTCTCGGGTCTAAAATATACTTCTTTACTTCTCTTTACAAAAGAAATGATCACATCTATGCTCGCGCCATACATGCTCGCTTCTTCCCTTACGTGTCGTACCTTCTCGTACACTCGAACTCTTACCACATTTACATTCTTGCTTGATTTCCAAAACTCGGAGTTACTATCTCTAACGTGGTCATCACTGCGGGAACACTCTGGATGGATCTCGATACTTTCGAACATAACAATCTGAAGGCAGGACGTCTTGCCTCCTAAGTCGGACGGCAAATGCTAACATATAGGCAACGGCATATTCTTCACATGAACTCAAAAGGCCCAAAGTAACTCGGGCTAAGTTCACTCTGTTTCCAAAACTCGTCACACTTATCCACGATCTGGAACAAGCACGACGACTATCGAACGCGCAACATCGAACCAATCGATCGGCTTACACTTCCGCCCTACAAGGCTTCAGGCGACATTCGAAAACTGAAATGGTAGCTAAACAGCGATCCCTCGCGGAGACAACAATCCCCACTACGCGAAATCCAAACTGCAGAGGCGAATGCGGTCTGAGTCGCTGAGTTCCTAACCTGCTGGTAAAACTTTTTAGAAAACGAAAATAGCCACAACACAGGCTTCAGCATGTCATAAGGTGAAGGTAGGCACCGTGCAGCCTTACGCTTTCTCGATAAATCAACATTGCAGTAAGCGGTCTGGCCGAAAAACACGACGGGCTTTCCCGTCGGCCCGCTCTTTGGTTGAGCGCATCCACGAACTCGTCTGTTGGTTAACTAAACTTGGGCCTAACACCCTCGTGACCTACCACGGCGGACCACCACAATGACCCCACCACATACATGCCGCGGGTTGACCGCAATACGGCCTCGGCAGACCGTCGATCGCGAAACACTAGCTCGATCGGAACAATCTCTCTAATCACGTTACGAAAACCTAGCGGTCTTCTTAGTTCAACTACCCTCTTTCATTTCACACTACTTATGGACCTATCCCAAACATAGCTCACGTGCACTATGCACTCCGATAAGGATCAAACATAACACTACACCTTTACTCGAGACTTACCTCTAAGGTCTCTACGTATAAAACTCTAAGGCCCACCCTTCTCTATCCCCCAAATCTTACTTGGTTAACTAACCAAGATTTCTAATCACAATTTACACAATGCTATCAGAATATAACACTTAAGGTATACTCGCTTATCACACATACTAATCCTGAGGTTAAAGATCTATCTGTATTCTTTGCTTCACTCTTAGTCGTTCTAATCAAGCACCTTGCGTAGGCGCATAGCTAGGAAGGTGGCGAACTACCCACCGATCACGAAGGTGAGTCCTCCTACCGGATATCCTTTCGCACATGGCCCCGGGCCGCGAGTAAAACAAGTACCACTAAAAGGCGACATTCCGGGATGGCGTGCGCCGCAATGAACGGAAGATGCGGAGCTCGACCCGACTCCTGCATACCGAACGTCCCGAACCACTGGAGGACCACTTTGCTGGTGGATGTGCATAATCTAATCCGTGGTGAGGTGACTCGCCTCGAAAGTTACCAAAGGACGCTGCATTGCACGGCCTCTTCTGCGTCCTTGGTTAACCCGTCGATCTCGTTTCTCGGCTGCTGCGTAAGCGATACGAGGCCATGCTCAAGCCTAACTGAAGAACTACTCTTGAACAACCTCTCGTTGATATTCATCAAGACTCGCGGTACATCGGTCTACTCTCTGGTAGCCAAATCCATTGCTAGTAAAGTCGCGCCTTGCGATCTAAATTCACATGTTCGATCGTGGGCGAAGGTTCAAATATCATGGCGCGATAGGAGCGCGCCATCGTGCTAAACTCTGCTGGGGCTTAGTGACGTCGCAGAACTTCCCAAATGAAGCACCACCCCAGGTGATAATTGGGCCTGTGCCCTCGTAACCCTCTGTACTCAACTCGCAGCTCCCTCGGCTGCCTTGCCCTCCTGGGCCCGGGTTTGCCCTACGCGGAGGCATAACGGTAAGGAAAGAAATACGTTAGAGGGTCCAACTTACAACACGATTCTAAGGCGCGATCTCGGAGTGAGAAGAATAGAAACGATCCTAAATATCCTATAGCCTCACGATTATTGGTGTGGTGCACACACGCGATAATCAAGACTCTGCGGATACGATGCAGAAACTTTCCGAGGATTAAGCGCTCACGATACCACTTTTGTCACGACCCGTTAGGGGCGTGGTAGTGCCTTACCCGGGCACCCAAGTAGTCATACATCAGAGAAAATCAGCGGAACATAACACAACAAGATAGAATAACAAGAAGTGTACAACAGTTATCTTTAGAAAACTTGCCTTTCGGCATATATATAAATAACAACTCTTTCAAAATGAACAATTTAATCCTTTTTTTACAAACCCTGCCCACAACAGTACTACAGACCTCTACGAATGATATGCCAACAACAACGGGACAGGGCCCCGTCATACCTCTGAATGTAAGCACTTACAACAACAGGGGACTATACCAAGATAAGCCTCCGGAGAAACGGAGCTTTCCCAAACGCTGAACTGTGACCCTAAGAGCGAGGATCAACGACTGGTGTACCTTTACTGCGGCGTGAACGCGGCCCGAAGAGTCGGTCTGACAAGTGCAAGTATGTGGCGAAAATAAATCGTAAATGAAATCATAGTAGTCTATATAAAGCGGGAGACATGTATGATAACAAACTACGATTCCTGATAAATAGCGATCGTGTCAAGTCGGGGACTCACGCCAAAGTCATCACAATAGGCAAATGCGGGGTAAATGCGAAGGCATAGCGACTACTAAGACCAGCGATTACCAAAAATACCATAAGCGTATCACGAGGTCTTTCTAGGCGGTACCACGTAATCGAAGGCGGCCACGCATGGTATCACTTTGCGCGTCTATCCACTGGAACTTACGCGACTCATAGGTCACGCATGAACCGCGTGAGGTATTCCTCGAATCATAGTCACCTTGCACGAGGTATACCGCATCGGGCGGCTTAACCGGTATCCGCTGGACTCGCGGCCGCATAGTCTCAAAAGACCGCATAGTCCCAGCGGACGCGCATAGGGCATCCCCGCGTCGGGCTAAAACACCGGAATGATCAATCCGGAGCATACCGCTCGCATAGTCATACAGACCGCGTAGGCCGTAGAGACCGCATCAAGGTGTGGCAAGCCCTCGGTATAATAAGTCAAGGGTATGTGATACAATAACGATCACAGCGGGCTTAACGTTTAACAATGTAAGCGACAATAATAACCTCTTACACAACATCACAAGATACTAACACCGTAGCATCCTAACATGTTTACTTATCAAATCAACAAGAAAGTATTACAAGGCTATCACGATCCAATACAATCAAGTTATTCACGAGGTACTTTACTAACAAGTTCGGGTATCTATCCCCAAGTACTTCATACATTAACTCTTTAAAAGATCCGTTTCTTTCACGAAGTCACCTGATACGTAGTATAAAATAGAGTGACTATCTTTTTAAGTAAACCAAAACACTTCCCTTTGTAAAATCAAGTAACAACATTATTATCCAAACGTCCAAGTTTGCCTAATTTCAAATGTTCACGTTTCTTATTTTAGAAAGGTTTAAATGGTTCATAGTCTTATTCATTTAAGAATATAATTCTCTTTTAAACAATCTGAGAAACATATACCTTATATGTGAGTAGGTTATTCTTGTTTATAACAATCTTTATTACAGCAGCCATGATCTAGGAAATATCATTTTGTCTCATCTTAGCTTACATGCGGATGGAAGTCTCTACTGGTTTTAATAATACTTCATTATTCAATACATTTTCCTTTATTAACGCTGCAGTGGTTTGTCGATACACATTCTGATTTCCGAAATCAGTAAAACATTATTTCTTTTAAAAAAACCAAGTACTCATTACTCACGAATGAGGTTTCACACAAAATTCATATTGATTCAACTAAGTCAAGTCTCTTATCTTTTAAGATCAAGTCTCTTAACTTCTAAAATCAATAAATCATTCATTTTATCTTTCTTAAGCCGTTATACCTAACTTCCCATAAAGCTAGTATAACTCTTAAGCTTTTAAAACCAAGTATTACTCTTCTTTCAAAAACAGTTCTTAATTCTCTTGAATTACTTCAAGATTCTTATTATTCGGGCTTAAGTCAAAAGACATTGCCGTACAACTACGTTCAATTAGCACGCGTACGTCTACCGTACTATATATATATTCTTTTAAAATATCATGCTCAAGAAGATAGGAAGAATCACATACCTCGCGGCGATTATCGACTATTAGCAAATCGCTCGCGGTATAACCCTGCTGGTCCACCTTCTCAAGTAGCACATGCTACTCGCGAACATTCAACCTATACGGGTTATACAAGTCTATCAAAGTCTAGACTACTCGGTAGAATAAATCTAGATACAAGATCCTACGGAAAATCGGGCAAGACTTCCTATCCGTCAAACTACAAGTCTCTTAATGTCTGATCCTACGTAATTCTGATTCGATTCTCTTCTTTAAATTGGGCTTAAGTCCAAAGACATTGCCCAAAACTATGTTCAGTTCTATATATAGTATACTTCAACTATATATTCCTACAACATGTATTTTCCAATTCTGATAGGGGAAGATAATTACCTCGATAAGCCCGTATTTATCCAGTATAGATGTCGATCCTTATGGCGCAGCTCCTACGGGTGCTCGACCCGCTCCAACAACCCTTAGAAGTTCTCGCAACTTCTGTAATACTCCAACCAACTATGGAGATTTTCCTAGGGTTTCGGTTTGAGACAAAAGGACATCTGGTAGTATTTCAGACTCTACGTATAGAGGTATCTTTGGAATACTACAAGGTATCTGGCTAAGGTAATTTGGGTATAGCAACAATACTTTGGAGAGTATTTCTACCAAGAGGGTATTTATACGAGACAACACCACAAGGGGGTGTATACCCTCGGCCAACCCCACTGGGGGTACTCGGCGAGGGGAGGGGAAGGGCTCTCGGCCAGGGGGCCTTCCGAAGGGGAGAGGGGTGTTGGACGAAGCCTGACACAAAGGGAGGGAGGAATTTTAGACTTAGGAAATTATTTGGATGAAGAAGTCTTCAAAGGGGGTTATTTATAGGTCAAGCCAAGGCGACCAATGGCGAGATCATGCAGTGCAAGGCAAGTGTAGGGCCAAGATCATGCCAAGTGCACCTTATCCATCTACCACAAAATATCCTACGACCCCGCCGACCAACAAGGCCACCAATTCGGCCACTTTACGCGCTCCACGATGAGAGGGTGCCAAGTGTCGCCTCTCGTTGGTCCAAAATGTTTCGTCTCTCGGAAAAATCCGCAAAAATTAAAAATGTCATAGCCGGAATTTTCCCTTCGGAAGTTATGTAAAACGTTTCGTCGAAAAACGACTTTAATCGGGTGTTGTGAACAAATAATTTTCGGCCCTTGCACTTTTGTCACGACCCGAAACTGGGCCCGTGACTGGTGCCTTACCCCGGGCACCCTAGTGACACAACATCAGAGTAATCAGCGGAACATAAAACAACAACATGAAATAAGAGATAATATAAATAAACGGCCAACCAAGCGGTTGCCTTACGCGTATACATAAAAAAAAAACCCGAGCAGTTATCCTTTTACAAACCACGCTTGTGATTACTCTGGACCTCAGAGAATAACAACCTATGACGGACGGGGCCCGCCATACCAGAATGTACAAGAACCTGACTCGGAAACCTGCAAAGATAAGCCTCGAAAGGCAGAGCTTCCCAAAGCGCTGAAACGTGATCCTCTGGCGGGGATCGGCGACGATGTACTTCTACTGCGGCGTGAACGCGGCCCCGAAGGAGGTCGATCTGCAGTACCAAGTATGTGGCGTAAAATCACGTAAATGAAATCATAATGGCCTATAAAGCGGGAGGCGGTATGATAACCAAAATACGATCTGCAACATAAGCGGTCAGTCGAGGACTCGCGCCTCAAAGTCACCACTCGAATATAACTATGGGTCGTACCCGACATCCATCATGTTCGCATCATGGCCACGTGCCGGAATCTTGCGTCGGTGTAGACATGTCCATGATGCAACAATAACAAAGCGCGTGGCCCACATACCCGAATCTGCGTGGTGTAGACATGCCCGTATAACCTCAACAACAATATCTTTGGGTGGTCGACCTGCCGTATGGCCACGTGCCGGAATCTGCGTCGGTGTAGACCGTCCATGTAACGATAATAACCATATATCGGGTAATCAACCCGGCGTAGCCACGTGCCGGAATCTTGCGTCGGTGTAGACGCGTCCATATAGCAGTAATAACCATATATCGGGTAATCAACGGTCGCGTGGCCATGCCGGAATCTGCGTCGGTGTAGACGTATCCGTGTAACCACAATAACAATACATCACACAACGGCTATCACAAGCAAGCTCAAGCAAAATACCATACTTATAGACTTTCGTAAAAGATCCATTCTTTCTCGAGAAGTCACACGATATCAACACTTGCACAACAAATGATATCACAACAAGCATAGGCGAGTTACACAACAACAAGCATAGGCAAGTTACAACAACAAGCATAGGCAAGTTATACACAACTCGAGGTACTTCCACTTTATATCAACGTCAGGGTTTTAACCTAAAGTACTACGTCGTTAAGTCCTTTTAAAGAGATACATTCCTTTTATAAAGTCACGATACCATAGTATAAAACTAGAGTGATTCACATTATTAAGTAAACGAACACTTTCCTTTTAAAATCAAGTAACAACATTCTTTTCCTAAGTTCGGTTTACTACTTTCAATTATTCAAGCCTCTTACTTTAGAAAGGTTTCATAGTTCATAGTTTTAATCCCTTAAAACATCGCTTCTAACATGAGAGTAGTTTATTACGATTTATAACATTCTTACTATAGCGACCATGATCTAGAAAATGTAATATCATTTTGTCTCATCTTAGTTTCTATGCGGATGGAGGTTCTCTTGGTTTTAATAATACAATTATTAGTCAATACATTTTCCTTTATTAGCTTTGCGGTGGTTTGTCGATACACATCACGATTCAGAAATCGGTAACACGTTCTTAAGTCGTTATACCTAACTTCCCATAAAGCTAGTATAACTCTTAAGTTTCTCAAAAACCAAGTACTACTCTTTCTTTCAAAGCGATTTACAAATCTTTTGAAATACTTCAACTTTTTCAAGCCAGTTATAATCAAATCAGTTATCTTTCGAAAAACCACAACCCATTTTCTTACCTACATAAATTTATATAACTTCCCGTAAAGCCGTTATAACACTTTATGTTTTAAAACAATCAAACACGATTAACACGTATGCGTCTACCGTACTACATAGTTCACACATATCATGCTAGAAGAGATAGGAAGAGGTTCACATACCTCGCGGCGATTATCGACAATAAGCAAAATGCTCCAAGTACTACAACGCACTAGCCCTTTCCACTCTAGTAGAATACGCTACTCTTAGTACTTTTACCTATAAAGGTCACAGCGTCTATTAACCCCAAAACACAAGTTTCTATCTTTCTGAGAAAATTGGGCCTCCCCACATGACAGCGTAAATCTCCTCTTTATAGGCTACCAGCCAACAGGGGTCTTACGTCTAACAGGGCGTGTACAACTCTACTCGATATCTACACAAGTCTCTCGCAATACAGTCCTATGTAAATCTGATTGATTCTTTTCTTTATTCTTGGGCTTAAGTCAAAAGACATTGCGAATACTAAGTATAGTTCTATATATAGTATACTTCAACTATATATTCAACAAACATGTAATTTCCAATTCTGATAGAGGACAAGATAATTACCTCGATGAGCCCATAATTATCCAAGTTAAATGTCGATCCTTAGCGTTAGCTCCAACTCGGTGCTCGTCGCTCCAAACAACCCTTAGAAGTTCTAACCAACTTCTACTCAAATCCTTGACTAACGTGAAGATTTCCTTAGGGTTTCGGTTTGAGACTAAAAGGACAAAGGTAGTATTTAGGACTACGCATAGAGGTAACTTTGGAATACTACAAGGTATAAGGCTAAGGTATTTGGGCATTATAACAATACTTGGAGGAGTATTTCAATACCACAAGGGGGTGTATTATACGAAACAACTAGGCTGGGGTACCCGCGGCTGAACCTCATGAGGAGGGGAGACCTCACGCCAAAGGCCACTTTCAAGGAGAGGAGCTCTTGGACGAGAGTCGACAAGAGGAGGAGGATTCAAGACTTGGAAACATTTGTGGATGAATGAAGTCTTCACAAAGGGGTATTTATAGCAAACCCAAATGCCAACCAATGGCCAAGATCAAGCCATGTGCAAGGCAAGTGTAAGGCCTTGATCAAGCCAAGTGCACCCTAACCCTACTCCACAAAACATGGCACAAGACAAGCCACAAAACAAGGCCAAAACAAGGCACAAAACAAGGAACCAATAGGGCCAAGCGTGAGCCACAATATCAATCCAATTCGTGAACCAATCGTCCACTTGGGCGCCCAAGCTTCGATGTGAGGGTGACACATGTCACCCTCCGTTGGTCCAAAATGTTCGTCTCTCGGAAAAATCCATAAAAATTAAAAAGGACATAGCGGAATTTTCCCTACGAAAATGGAAGCGTTTCGTCGGAAAACGACTCTAGTCGGCACTTGTGCCCAAATTTCGAACCAAAGCCTAACTTCAGGCTCAAATTAACATACGTACGCCATCACGTACATACTCTGGAAATACGGGGTATAACATTCTCCTCGCCCGAAACATTCGTCCGAATGTTCATTCTAATCTCAAGACAAACGTCGCCAAATACTTAAATCCGGGCTAACTAGGAATCACCTCGGCGATGCAAAACAATACAAATTCTCATACGGTCCAAGGAACCGTCCTCGCATCTTCACTTCACAAAGAAAGCGATCACACACGTCCACTTCTCCCCTATCTCGTTGTACCCTTCTCGAACACTCGAACTCTTACTAGTATCCGTACCACATTTCCGTCAATGCTTCTGCTTCCAACCCTTGGAGTCACTACCTCCAAACTTGGTCAACTTACTAACCTCGATTCTTCCTTAAGGCCATTCCCGGCCTTCACGATCCGCACGGTTGAACATATCCACGAACTCATACGATGGTCATCTAATCTTGGGCCTAGCACCTCGTGACCACGCCACTGGCGGGACCACCCGGTGACCCCGCCGAGCAGGCGCGGGTTGGCCCGCAACATAGCCCGACCCACCATTATCGCGCGACTCTTTCTCGCCGACGCGGAACAATCTTGCTAAACACATCATGAAAGCTACCACTTCCATCTCACATTACCCATGGACTTATCACATAAACATAACCCACGTATACTACGCACTCTGATAAGGGTCAAACATAAAATGCATCTTTTACTCAAGACGACCTTACCTCTAAGGTCTCAATCGTGAAATAGCCTAAGGTTCATCACTTCCTCACCCCCAGACTTATCCCTTTTCACTAACCAAGCTTCTAAATCACATTTTAGCACAAAGCTATCCGAACATAACACTAAACACATCATCATAACATCAATACATACAAGTCTCTAGAGGGTTAAGGATATACCTGAAACTAGGCGGTTCAAGGACCGCTAAACTGGGAACTTCCGCCGCGACCTCTGCCGTGGCCTGTCGGTGTATGAACATCCTGTCTAGCTATGGAAGGTGAAGAACCCGCAACTGCTCTAGTAGTCTGTGCTATCCTACCAGCGCTACCCCTGGTCGGACAGTCTCTCGTCATATGGCCTGTTGGCGCAAGAATAACAAGCTCCTTGTACTACGACACTCGAAATGCGGTCTACCCATCGACCACAGAGGTAGGGGTGCGTCATCGCCAACACCCTACTCGCGAACATCGAAACACAGGAGCACGACACGCTCCTGAATATCCCAAGGGTCGGAAAGGCTGCGGAGGACCACTCTGTAATGGCGGAGTACAAAACTAGTATGTTCTTTGGCGGTCCGCCTCGAAGGTCATAAAATATCCGGCCGTCTTGGCCTTCCTGTGGCAGTCCGCTGACGATCTGCGCTCGCCGCACCCAGTGCATGAGCACGAATCGAAATGTCCATGCGGTGAAGAAACACACCGCACAAGACTCGGCCATATAATCATCTAGCGGTGGCGTAGCGATGCACCTATCTTCCATATCTGCAACTAGGCGAGGGACATATCGAGCCAAAGAATCGAACTTCGACATTGTACTCACGACGGTCGCGCCTCTGTCTCGGTAACAAAAATCAGCCGGCCGTGCCCTCCTCATCTGCGGAGGCGAAGTGCGTGAAAAGCCACGAAAACTCATCCCATGCTGCTGGAGTGCGTACTCTCCCGGAAAGCTCGCGAATCAAACCAATCATTGCGGTATCACGCGGCCGATGCGAACAAAGGTCACAGACTCGGTCTCTGAAGCCTTGATCACCGCGTGATCCGTTGTAGGCGGCGGATGAACTCTGCGGATCATCCTCGAGCCTCGACCCGTAAAACTACGGCGGGCTACAACTCGGAAAATCTCGTAGCCTCAAACTATCGCTCGGGTGCACCACGGTCTTCTGAGCCAGGCTGCGCATCGGCTGTCCTCATATCGGCGACCACGGCGATAAGCTGAGCCATCTCGCGTGACCCATCTCCTGCATTCGGTGTGGGACGGGAGGCTCAGTCTTGTAGTCATCGACCACGGCTGCGGCTCTAAACCTGCTTTGGTCTTTGGCGGCGTCCACGAAACTTCGCCGTCGGGAGCAACTGTCTCAGTCTTGACCGGGCTGCGCCTCGGACTCCTACGTATCTCACTAGCGGCTCCTCGGCTGCCTTGCCCACAGGCGGGTTGCCTTGCGCGGAGGCATAAGCGGTAAGCGAGACACGTCGGAGGGTCCGACTTATAACACTCTAAGGCACGATCTCGAATGAGAAAAATAGAAACCAATCCTAAATGTCCTATAGCCTCACGATTATAGATGTGGTGCACAACACACGATAATCAAGACTACTGAACACGGTGCGTAGACACTTTCAGAGGACTAAGCGCTCTGATACCACTATGTCACGCTGAAATCCGGGCGTGTTAGTGCCTTACCGGGCACCTAGTGATACAACATCGAGAGAAAATCAGCGGAACATACAACATGAACATGAAATAAGAGATAATATAAATAAACCAACCAACCAAAGCAGTTGCCTTACGCGTATACATAAAAAAAAAACCGAGCAGTTATCCTTTTACAAACCACGCCAGCGATTACTCTGGACCTACAGAGAGAATAACAACCTATGGCGGGACGGGCCCCGCCATACCTCGAATGTACAAGAACCTACAACTCGGAAACCTACCAAGATAAGCCTCAGAAGGAAACGGGCTTCCCAAAGCTGAAACGTGATCCTCTGGCGGGGATCGGCGGCCAATGTACTTCTACTGCGGCATGAGCGCGGCCCGAAGAGTCGATGCGGTACAGTATGTGAAGCGTAAAATCGTAAATGAAATCATAATGGCCTATAAAGCGGGAGGCGGTATGATAACCAAAATACGATCTGACATAAAGCGATCAGGTCGAGGACTCACGCCTCAAAGTCACCACTCAAATATAACTATGGGTCGTACCGCGACATCCATCATGTTCGCATCGCGGCCGTGCCGGAATCTGCGCCGGTGTAGACATGTCCATGATGCAACAATAATAACAAGGCCGCGTGGCCACGTACCGAATCTGCGTCGGTGTAGACATGCCCGTAACCTCAACAACAATATCTTTGGGTGGTCAACCTGCCAGTATGTACATGCCCCGGAATCTGCGTCGGTGTGAACCGTCCATGTATGATAATAACCATATATCGGGTAATCAACGTCGCGTAGCCACGTGCCGGAATCTGCGTCGGTGTAGACGCGTCCGTATAACGGTAATAACCATATATCGGGTAATCAACGGTCGCGTAGCCACGTGCGAATCTTGCGTCGGTGTAGACATGTCCATGTAACCACAATAACAATACATCACACAACCGGCTATCACAAGCAAGCTCAAGCAAAATACCATACTTATAGACTTTCATAAAAGATCCATTCTTTCTCGAAGTCACTGATATCAACACTTGCACAACAAATGATATCACAACAAGCATAGGCGAGTTACCTGACAACAAGCATAGGCAAGTTACACAACAACAAGCATAGGCAAGTTATACCTGACTCGAGGTACTTCCACTTTATATCAGCGTCAGGGTTTTAACCACTAAAGTACTACGTGCGTTAAGTCCTTTTAAAGAGATACATTCCTTTTATAAAGTCACCCGATACCGTAGTATAAAACTAGAGTGATTCACATTATTAAGTAAGCGAGAACACTTTCCTTTTAAAATCAAGTAACAACATTCTTTTCCTAAGTTCGGTTTGCCTACTTTCGATTATTCAAGCCTCTTACTTTAGAAAGGTTTCATAGTTCATAGTTTTAATCCCTTAAAACATCGCCTAACATGAGAGTAGTTTATTACGATTTATAACATTCTTACTATAGCCATGATCTAGAAAATGTAATATCATTTTGTCTCATCTTAGTTTCTATGCGGATGGAGTTCTCTTTGGTTTTAATAATACAATTATTAGTCAATACATTTTCCTTTATTAGCAGCTGCAGTGGTTTGTCGATACGTCACGATTTCCGAAATCGATAACACATTCTTAAGCGTTATACCTAACTTCCCATAAAGCTAGTATAACTCTTAAGTTTCTCAAAAACCAAGTACTACTCTTTTCTTTCAAAGCGATTTACAAATCTTTGAAATACTTCAACTTTCAAGCGATTATAATCAAATCGATTATCTTTGAAAAACCACAACCCATTTTCTTACCTACATAAAATTTGTTATAACCAACTTCCCATAAAGCCGTTATAACACTTTATGTTTTAAAACAATCAAACACGATTAACACGTATGCGTCTGCCGTGCTACATAGTTCCACATATCATGCTAGAAGAGATAGGAAGAGGTTCACGTACCCGCGACGATTATCGACAATAAGCAAAATGCTCCAAGTACTACAACCTTGCTAGCCCTTTCCACTCTCGGTAGAATACGCTACTCTTAGTACTTTTACCTATAAAGGTCACAAGCGTCTATTAACCCCAAACACAAGTTTCTATCTTTCTCTGAGAAAATTGGCGACACCTCCCGCAACAGCGTAAATCTCCTCCTTTATCGAGGCCGGCTACCAAGCCAACCGGGGTCTTACGTCTAACGGGACGTGTACAACTCTACTCGATGTCTTACACAAGTCTCTTGCAATACGATCCTATGTAAATCTGATTCGATTCTTTTCTTTATTCTTGAGCTTAAGTCAAAAGACATTGCGAATACTAAGTATAGTTCTATATATAGTATACTTCAACTATATATTCAACAAACATGTAATTTCCAATTACAATAGAGGGACAAGATAATTACCTCGATGAGCCCATAATTATCCAAGTTAAATGTCGATCCTTAGCAACGTTAGCTCCAACTCCGGGTGCTCCATCCCGCTCCAAACAACCCTTAGAAGTTCTAACCAACTTCTACTCAAATCCTTCAACTAACAATGAAGATTTCCTTAGGGTTTCGGTTTGAGACTAAAAGGACAAAGGTAGTATTTAGGACTCTACGCATAGAGGTAACTTTGGAATACTACAAGGTATAAGGCTAAGGTATTTGGGCATTATAACAATACTTGGAGGAGTATTTCAATACCACAAAGGGGGGTGTATTATACGAAACAACTAGGCTAGGGGGTACCCGGCTGGACCTCATGAGGGGAGGAGACCTCGCGGCCAAAGGCCACTTTCAAGGGAGAGGAGCTCTTGGGCGAGAGTCGACAAGAGGAGGAGGATTCAAGACTTGGAAACATTTGTGGATGAATGAAGTCTTCACAAAGGGGGGGTATTTATAGCAAACCCAAATGCCAACCAATGGCCAAGATCAAGCCATGTGCAAGGCAAGTGTAAGGCCTTGATCAAGCCAAGTGCACCCTAACCCCTACTCCACAAAACATGGCACAAGACAAGCCACAAAACAAGGCCAAAACAAGGCACAAAACAAGGAACCAATAGGGCCAAAAACGTGAGCCACAATATCAATCCAATTCGTGAACCAATCGTCCACTTGGGCGTACAAGCTTCAATGTGAGGGTGACACATGTCACCCTCCGTTGGTCCAAAATGTTTTCTCTCGGAAAAATCCGCAAAAATTAAAAAGGACATGGCGGAATTTTCCTACGAAAGTTGTGGAACCGTTTCGTCGGAAAACGACTCTAGTCGGCACTTGTGCCCAAATTTCGAACCAAAGCCTAACTTAAGGCTCAAATTAACATACGTACGTCCTCACGTACATACTCTGGAAATACGGGGTATAACATTAAGGCACAAACTTTTCTACGTACGTGCTTACGTACATACTCTGGAAATACGGGATATAACATCAGGACTCCAGGGCTACAGGTTCACAGATGTCCGAGAATAGTAGCCAGGGGAAGCCACCTTTGCCCCGGTGTGGTCACTGTAGTAGATTTTATTTTAGGGAGTGTCGTACTACCTCGACAACTTGTTATGCTTGCGGCAGCGGGCCATTTCGTGAGATTGTCAGGCCGGAGAGCCTTTGGTGGGATAAGCGCGATCTCTTGGATTAGTTGTGGGTTCTTCGCCTTCCATAGCTAGGCAGGATGTGTATGCACGCGTGCGTAGTGCAGGTCGTGGTGGAAGTTCCCAGTATTAGCGGTCCTTTGAACCGCCTATATGATTTCAGGTATGTCTTTGGCCCTTTAGAAACTTGTATGCATGATAAAGTTGTGGTATGTTTAAGTGTCATGAACAGTTTATATTGAGACTGTGTATAAGTTAGAAGGAGTTGGAAGTACGAAAAGATAATCCCTTTTTGGGCTTATGATGGACAGATATGCGTGTGCGAGGTATTAGGGCCATGTGTGGCATTTTTGGTATGTCGGGGTTGTGAAAGGAAACTATGTCGCTAATTATAAGTTTGACTCCGAAAGAACATTCGGGGATGAATGTTTCTAAGGGGGGAAGAATGTTACACCCCGTATTTACATGACATGTTTTAAGAACGTACGTAAGAACTCACAGTGTTAAGATTTGAGACTTGTAAAAAAATTTATCGAAATTATGAAATTGTCGGAAAACGTAATATTGTAGCGAATGGGAGGGCGACACGTGTCACCCCCCTTAGTGATGTCTTGGACGAAAATTTCATGGGCACAAGGGTCATTTGACCCTTGTTAGGAAGACAAGTCTTGCAACTTGAAAGCTTGAGAAAGTTGACTTGGTCAAGGACCCACAAGGCTTGATATTTAATGAGAGATCATCCAAACCACCCATTTGGTTGCATCTTGACCCTAGATGTTGCTATATAATACTACTAGTAGTGAGACTAGTTCCACACTTAGCCAAAATTACAAAAAAAATTGGATGAACAAGCTAAGAAGCTCTCGGGTTCATGTCCATTGAAAAGAAATTTTTTTTTGTTTGTTGTCCATTAAGCTCCACACTTTAAACCAAGGTTCATGAGGGTATTGTAAGTGTATCTCAATAGAAAAATCTCGGAAAAAGATAGTTTTCGGGATAGTCGCAAAGTGAAAACCTAGTTGCTTTCTAGGTTTTGGATTGGAAGTTTGAAGGAAAGTTGTTGGTATTGTTCTAAGGGTCTCAAGTAGCGGAGTGAAGTGTCTTGAAGAGGCTCTAAGTTGCTAAGGCGACTTGGTTGGAGTTGGATTAATATTTGTTAAGGTATAATCTTGTCCCTTAAAAGTGTTACAAGATTATTTATATTGTTGTTAGCTTTACATGTTGCTAGCATGAAGTATATGTGTTGAAGTTTATAAGTATTATGGATTTCTTGTGGCCTTAAAATCCGAATGTAATGTAAGCCACTTGAAGTTGGATTACTAATTGGTCGTTTATTAGAATCGTCGCATGATTACTTACTTGAAGATTATAGTAGTTATAATCAATTGCGACTTGATATCATGTTATACTAACAACTTGGATTGAAATGGAAATTGGATAAGAATTGGTGTTATGGTACTCAATGTGGCCGAATTGGACATATAGTTTGTTTTAGTTTGATATCTATTGTGGGGCGGAATTTTACACGTCTAGTAGGCGTGTAATCCCCTATTGTTAATTGCATTGATTGGGCCTTACATGTGGCGTGTTTGGTTATTGTATTCGGCCTTGAAAAAGGTGGCAAAGTAAGTAGAAACAAAGGAGCTGCTGTCCGATTTTCCGTAGAATTTAGTGACTTAGCACTTAGAATATTCTACGTTTGAAGTGAGAGGTTAATGGACGTATTGTGACCATTATAGGTTGAAGTACTAAGTATAGCGTATCCTACTTGAAGGATGTAATAGCTATCAAGGTTGAAGTACTTTGGAGCATTTTGCTACTTGTCGATAATCGTCGCGAGGTATGTGAACCTCTTCCTTCCTTTGGCATGATTCTATGTATGGAATATACATGTGGTATCATTTCATGTTTCCTTCTACTCTTAGAAGTTAAGAGATAGTTGTGTGATTTACTCTATGTAGAACTTTTCCTATCTTTTGAGCATGACTAGTTGCATTATGTAGTGCGGTGAGCGTCAACACCTTGATATCCTTTACTAGTTTTATGAATAGCCAAGTCGGGTGAGTTAGGAGATTAACTCACTTCTTTGAAAGTATTAAGGATGTCTAATGTTTTATTAAAGTTAAGGGACTTGAAGAGTTTTGAAGTATGTGATACTTGTTCCGTTTTAAACGTATAAGTCCCTTGGATAGGAAATTGTTTTTGGCTAAGGTATAAAGTGAATATAACGACTTTATGGGGAGTTGGTTATATTTGCTTTATGGAAATATAAATGACTTGATTTTTTTTTTGTGGAAAGGCAACTTGATTTTAAGGCATCAATTGCCTAAGGTTTTATAATAAAAGGAGTCACTTGATTTCTAAAGGTTAAGAGACTAATTGTACTTTGAAAGTTAAGAGAATTTATTTGAAAGTATACAATACTTGGTTTTAAAAAGTATAAGTCTCTTGGTTATAAAAGGAGTGAGTTTTGTCTAAAATCATAAAGGGTTATAACGGCTTTATGGGAAGTTGGTTATAACGGCTTTATAGAAGGTTAAGAGAATGGTTTTCTCTAATAAGGTAAACAAAGAAATAACTTGTATTAAGGAAGGGCAATTTGATTTAAAGGTATCACTTGCTTAAAGCTTTAAAGTAAGGGTCACTTGATTTAGAAGCCGAGAAATGTATTTAAAAAAGTATCGTGACTTATGTGAAATGTACACAAGCCTGGATACTATGGGTGTTAGTATCTTGGGGTTTTATATGAAAAAGGGATCTTTTGAAAATAATGAAAGTACGTAGTACTTGGGGTTAAATTCCCGGATTTTGATGTGTAAAACGAAAGTGTCATGAGTTTATAAAAATGGAAGTCTAAAGGTTTAATGAACTTGCCTGTATTTGCTTGTGATAGCTTTAAGTGCAAGTATTTATATGTTACATTGTCGTGACTCTCGGTTGGAGGGCCGGCTTTCTTGTTATAAGTTTACTTGGAGCGTCGAAGCGGTGATGTGGGATTCCACGGGTATGCTTCCATCATGATTGATCCTTGGACATGCTTATACGATGTGGGATTAGGGACATGTGACGGGATGCGGGTTAGATGCGGACATTTTATTGACGTCTGCGGCGATGGCGGGGATTCCGGGTATGCTTCCATTGTGATTGATCTTGGCCATGCTTATACGATGAGGATCTTGGGGCATGCGGCCAGATCACGGGTTAGATGCGCGCGTGTTATTACTCCATGGCCATGCTTATACGATGTGGGATTAGGGGCATGCGACCGTTATATTTTACTCCATGGGCTAGCTCCGTGAAGACTGCACTTCTGATGAGGATGCCGAGGCACGCGTTATGGCCACGCTTATACGATGTGGGATTAGGGCATGCGGCGCGTTATATATATATATATATATATATATATATATATATATATATATATATATATATATGTGTTGTGTATGTGTACGCCGACAGTGAGGTGGGATGCCACGGGCGCGACACATGGTTATATTTTACACTTATAGATATCGGCAGTGATGTGGGATTCCACGGGCAGGAGATATATATATGTCTGTGTATGTGTATGCCGCGGTGAGGTGGGATGCAGGCGCGTCACATGGTTATAATTTACACTTATATCGGCGGTGATGGGGATTCCACGGACGCGCTTTGATATTTGTGTGACTTGATCGCGTCCCATTTGGTGGGTAGTATAAGCGCCACTCTAAAGGGCGGATTATGTTATGAAAGATAAGTGAGTTATATAGTACTGAACTTAATGATTTTTCCTAATCATGTGCATAAGAATGTGACTATAACTTTTATTGAAAATGGGAAAAGATAATAAGGTGCGATTAAGTTCATAAGTGGTAATGACAGCGAGGATGGTATGTACTTTTATACTTGTCCTGTCATTCTTTTGTCTGATTATGATCTGTTTCTTGTCGTTATTTACATTCCATATTGGTACTTGTTATGACCCCCCGGGGGCTGCGTTAAATGCCCGAGTTTAGGTACCAGGTTGGTGATCCTTGCTCTTAGGATCTCGATTCGATTTTGGGAAAAAGCTCCATTTGCTCGGAGGCTTATCTCTTGTGCAGTTTTCGAGGTTGTAGATTCATGTATATTCGGGGTATGGCGGGGCCTGTCCATACGATTGTTATGTTAAAACTCTTAGAGGTCTGTAGTCACATATTGTGGGTCAGTTTGTAAAGGAAAGGAGGCAACTGCTTCGGTTGTGTATTATATGTCCAGGGAGGTAGCCTTATCGGCTAACCTGTTGATTTTATCTTTGATGATTTATTTATAAGTTTCATGTATGTTCCGTTGATTATCTCTGATGTATACCTGTAACGGTTCCCAGGAAGGGCACCAGTCGCGGGCCCGGGGTCGGGTCGTGACAAAATACAATAACCAAACATGCCACATTTAAGGCTCAACATACCAACCAATCAAAGGGGATTACACGCCTTACAATACGTGTAAAATTCCGCCCCACAATTCATACCAAGTAAGTTTAATATCCAAGCCATTCTCGGCCAACTTATAATCAACAACTCAAAGTCTTTTCCAATCCTTTTCCAATTCCAAGTTCTAAGGTCTAACATGTTATATAGTCATAAATAACTTCAACAACTACAATTTCCTTCTTATACAACATGCGACGACTTAAACTAATAATCAACTTGAATTGTAATCTTAAGGCTAAACATGCTAGTTTTCAGATTAGGGTTCCAATAGCAAAAACACTTATCAAACTTCATACTAAATACCTCATGCTTGCTGATATCCATAACTACAACAATAAGTAAACTTAATTACTAAAACGACAAGAATTATACCTTTACAAGCCCTTAAAAATTCCAAGATTCAAAGTCGCTCCTTAGCAATTCTTAGCTCCTTTCCTTTACGTTCCAATCCGCTATTTGAAGCCTTTAGAAGTTCACAACCAACTTCTCTTCCATTTCCAATCCAAAACTAGGAAAACTACTTAGGTTTTCTCCTTGCGACTAACGTGAAAACGTCGTTTTTCCGAAATCTTTCTATTGAGATATCCTTACAATACTCTTAGGGACCTTGGGTTTAAGTCTTGTGAATAATGGAACAAAATTACAAAATTTTCTTGTGTGGGAATGGTGAACCCGAGAGCATGTCTTGCTAAGCTCAAAGTTCTCTCAATTTTTCTAAGTGTGGAAGACCTTGTCTTGCTACTACTGTGGTATATAAAACACAATGGAGGGCTTAGATTGCAACACTTGAGTGGCTAGGATGAAGAACACATGGATAATAGCCAAGTGGACAAGTTGACAAGTCAACAATCTCAAGCTTTGAAGACTTATCTTCCTTGATGGTCAATGACCATTTTACCCTTACTAAAAACGTCCAAGACCATATGTGGGGGTGCCACGTGTCGCCCTCTCATTCGTCCATAAAATTCTGTAACCCTCGTGGGCCACACAAAAAAAGTAAAATTTCCTCGGGTGGGCCCCACATGACCAAATCCGTAAAAATAAATTTCCATAATGTTAATAAGTTCCATACTCTTCAAATAATGCATTTTGAGAATTCAATTCTCAACAACGAACATTTTTCCTTTCCGACGTTCGGAAGATTTTCCGTCGGAAAAACAATTCTTCCTTTCGTACCAATTTCCAAGTCTTGTTTCCTTATGTACATTCTCTTATACATGTCCTGGACTTACGGGGTGTAACATTCTTCCCCCCTTAGAAACATTCGTCCCCGAATGTTCTTAGTCGGTTGTCAAGCTATACAAACTCTGGCATAAACTCTATACTATGCCTATCAATCAATACTCCATAAGACCAACTATGCCACACATGGTGTTATACCCCGTATTTCTAGAGTATGTACGTAAGGGCGTACGTACAAAAGTTTAGCCTTAAGAAAGGCACTATAGGCGAAATTTGGACACAACTCACGAAACGAATGGTTTTCCGACGAAACGTTTTCCAAAACCTGCGTAGGGAAAATTACGGCTATGTCATTTATATTTTTTGCGGATTTTTCCGAGAGATGAAACATTTTGGACCAACGAGAGGGTGACACTTGTCACCCTCAAGTGAACGGCAAAGGGGGCAAATGCCTTGGATGATTGGCATGGTTTTGGGGCCTAAAACTTGGGTCAATGTTTGTTGAGTGATTTGAGGAGTAGGGCTAGGGTGCACTTGTGCAAATCTCCACCTTACACTTGCCTACCACTTGGCTTCATCTTGGCCCTTGAAAGCCCTATAAATACCCCCCTTGAGTTGATGAATTCTTCATCCACATATCTACTTTCGAAGTCTTAATAACTGCCTCCCCCTTAGTTGCTCTCTCGTCCAAAGCCTTCTCCCCTCTTGGAAGCCCTAGCATGACACCCTCTCCACTCTAGACTAGTGCTTCAACCGAGTACCCACCTTGGTAGAAAGTTGTCTTCAAGTATAGTTACTATTCCAAAATACCCTAGCCCCAAATCCCTTTTAGTATTTAAATAGAAGTTGTTAGAAACTTCTAAGGGTTTCTTGGAGCTATCGCGTGCAAATTAGGAGCTAAACCTTGCTCGGGATCGACATTTAACTTGGATAATTTTGGGCTTATCGAGGTAAATACTCTTGTCCTTCTATTGTAATTGGATATTACATATAAGAATAGTTAAGACTTGAGTATAAGATATAGAAGGATATTAAAGAATAGAATTGTGTAATCACGATGAAGGTATATGGAAGAAGAATTAAGCGTACTTACATAGAATTTGTATTTATAGTAGACTTGGGTAGCTTGGCCGGGTAGGGAAGTGCTGCCCAATTTTTAAATAGAATAGAACCCTCTTAGAACTTACAGAATAGTCTAGGCGTTGATAGGCGTGTTGACTATTATAGGTTGATACTCTGCGCGACATATTCGACTTGGCGGTGGATTTCGTAGAGAAGGTATGTGATTCTTCCTATACCCTTGAGCATGATATTTTAAAGTATATATATAGTACGGTAGGCGTCGTGTGTTAGCTGAACATGGTTTTACTTGAGTCTAATAATAAGAATCTTGAAGTATTTCAAAAGAATTAAGAATCGTTTTGAAAGAAGAGTAATACTTGGTTTTAAAAGCTTAAGAGTTATACGACTTTATGGGAGTTAGGTATAACGACTTAAGAATGATCTGAGCAGTTTACTTATTTGTTTATGAAAGTCTTGTATTGATTTACGAAAAGTATAGTAAGATGCTTTGATAAGTAACCATGTTATGATGCTACGTGTGATAGTGTCTTGTGTTGTTGTGTAAGGTTATTCTTGTGCTTACGTTGTTAAGCGTTAAGACCGTTATCTTATTATATCACATACCCCTTGACTTGTTATACAGGGCTTGCCACCGCGACGCGGGTCTATACGGCTGTCGTCTGTGTGACTATGCGGCTGCGGGAGTTCGAGGATTGATCATTAGGTGTATTATCCGTCGAGGAGTGCCTTACGCGATGCTGTGTGACTATGCGGTCTATGTGACTATGCGGTGCGAGTCGGAGAATCGGGGGCTAGCTACCGACGCGGTCTATACGGCTTTATCACGGTCTATGTGTGACTTATGCGGTGTGGGAAGTCGAGATTAGCACGCATAATGATACTATGGGCGATTAGCCTTGCTTGATCATTAGCGGCCTAGAAAAGACCCGATTCTGATATCTATTTTGCTCTTGTTTATGTTGTCATGTATATGCGATTTAAGCGATTGTATTTACAAATGGTTTTAGACACTTGATTTCATTTGATACTTCTGATTTCACATACTTAGTACATTTGTCTTGACCTCCTTGAGTGCGTTCATCCGTGAGTAAGGGAAGCAGTGCTAGATCCACATCCTTAGGATCTACTTTGGTGTCGGAGCTCCATCTTCTAGGAGGCTCGACTTTTGGTATGGTTCTCCGTGTTGTAGATATATGTACATTCGGGGTATGGCGGGCCTGTCCCACCATAGTTGTCTACTTCGCCAAGTGCGTAGTCTATTATGCAGTTGGGATGTAGCGCCAAACTTTGATATATATATGCTAGAAAGCGGCGTTTTCTCAGATAAAGCATTTTCTTTTCATATTGATTCTGTCTTATTTTTATATTCGTGATTACTCGATGTATGACTACTTGGGTGCGGGTAAGGCACGATCACGCGAACCGGGCGAGTCGTGACAAAAGTGGTATCAGGCGATTAATCCTCGGAAAGTGTCTGAGCCGTATCTAGTAAGTCTTGATTATCGGTGTGTTGTGCACCACACCAATAATCGAGGCTATAGGATATTTAGGATTGGTTTCCTTTCTTCTCACTCGAGATCGTGCCTTGGCCGTGTTATAAGTCGGACCCCTCTAACGTATTCCTTTTACCCATGCGATTATGCCTCGTAAGGCAACCGGGCCCCGGAAGGGCAAGGCGAGAGCTAGTAGGACAAGAGTCACGAGGCTCGAGCCCGATCTATGCGAGATGGAGAGTTCCACGGCCGCCGGCCAAAGAGGTTTAGCGCAGCGATGGTGATGAGACCGCGATGCACCTCCTCGATCCACGGCTGGAAGCGGATGAGATGGATTCTGAGAGAGATGGACGATTCGGCGAGATCGTGGCAAACATGAGGATAAATTTGGATCGCAGCGATTCGATTCAATGCGTGTGTGGTTCACGAGATCGGATAGTTTGAGGCTACGGATTTTACGAGTTGTAGCACTTGAGTTCTGGTCGAGGCACGAGGATGATCCGCGAGTTCGTTCGTCGACTCTGAGAGGATCATCGCAGTGATAAAGGCTTGAGACCGAGTCGTGATCTTGGTTCCATAAGGCTGCGTGATACATGATCGATTGGTTTGATTCATGAGTTATCGGGAGAGAACGCGTCCCAGCTACTGGGCGAGTTCTCGGAGGCTTTCTCACCAGCTTCTTGCCTCCGCAGATGAGGAGGCGCGGGCGACAAATTTTTGTTCTTTGAGATAGAGAGGCGATTAGGGAGTACAATCTGGCGTTGAGTTCGATTCGTTGGCTCGATATGTCCCTGCGTTGGTAGCGAATATGGAGGGCGGTACAGCTACGTCACCGAGCTAGATGATTATATGGGCGAGTCTTGTGCGGTGTGGCTCTTGACCGAGCATGGACATTACCCGTATGCGAGCTCATGCACTTGATGCGAGGCGTAGAGGCGTCGGGTCGGCGATATCAGCAGAGAAGAAGGCGAAGGCGGCCGGATCTTTTAGTAGCTCGGGGTGGGCGGCCTCGTGACGTCTAGATTTGCACCACGGCCGGCTCGAGCACTCCTACATCGTTTCGTGCGGCCCAGTATTCGGGCGGTCGGGGCGAGGACTTGGACTTCGAGGGTAGAAGGGTGCTAACCGATCGAGTCCGCTCGGTGTGTCCGATGTGGTAGATTCCATTCGAGTTGTAGTACTACTTGGAGTTTGCTACACTGTGGCGGCGGTCATTATACGAGCTGTCAGGCCAAGGCGGTGGTAGAGTCGACTACGAGTGCATTGCCGGTCTTCATCACTGATTACTCGCCGGGCGGGTTTTCGAGGACCAGCGGTGTGGCGAGGTCGTGGTGCGGGTCGATTCAGCGATCCTCGAGAACGTATTTATGCCTTGTCTGCCGGCGGGACGGGCGTCGCTGGCGTAAATCCGCACGGTACTTTATCGGTTCTGGTTGTGATGTGTATGCCTTGATAGATCGGGTTCTACTCGTCTATATATCTCCCTTATTGCTAGTAGGATAGGGATAGAGCACGAGTCTATAGACCACTTTCGGTAGCTACGCCCGATGGTAGTTCGGTGGTAGCTCGGCGGTATATAGGGCTTGCCGTGTCTTTATCGATCGTCATACCTGGCCGACTTGATAGAGTTGGACATGTGATTCGATGTGATCGTGGGCATGGATTGGTTATCGTCTTGCTATGCCAATGTAGCTGCGAGGAAGAGTGAGTGCAGTTCGGTTTCTGGGAGGCCGGTTATTGAGTGGGAGGAACATTTGTATCGGCAGGGTAGGTTTATTTCCTACCTCGAGGCTAGGAAGATGGTGCGAAGGTACATCTACCATCGTTCGGGTGTTTGATCACGAGGCTGCGGTGCCAGATTTTGATCGATTCGATGTCGAGAGAGTTCCCGGGCGTGTTTCAGACGACCTCGGGTATCCCTCACGAGAGAAATAGAGTTTTGTATCGATGTCTTTGCGGACACTCGGCTATTTCCATTCGCCCATCTGAGAATGGCACTGCGAATGAGAGAGTTGAAGGACCGGTGAGAGATTTCTTTGGAGAAGGGCTTCATCGGGCCTAGTGTTTCTCCACAGGGGCGCGGTATTGTTCGTGAAGAAGAAGGATGGGGCGCTGCGCATGTGTGTTGATTCTGACGGTGAACAAGGTGACCATTAAGAATAGATACCCTTCCCGGGATTGATGATTTGTTCATCGGTTGCGGTGCGAGATGTTTTTCAAGATTGATCTGCGATCGGGCTATCATCAGTCTGCAGTCGAGAGAGGTGGATGTCCACAGGGTGCATTCGGACGTGCGGGCATTATGAGTTCGGTCATGTCTTTGGGTTGACGATGCTCGTGGTATTCATGGATTTGATGAGCGAGTGTTCAAGCCATTTTGGACACGTTTGTGATAGTGTTCATTGATGACATCTTGGTTTATTCGCTCGAGGCGAGGAGCATGCGAGCATTTGAGGCTGTGCTAAGAGTTCTCGAGGACCAGCCGATTATACGCCAAGTTTTCCAAATGTGAGTTTTGGTTGGCTTGGTGGCATTTCTTGGGCATATTGTAGGGCTGATGGTATTCGGTGGATACGACGAATCGAAGCGGTCGAGGAGTTGGCCTAGACCTCTTACTCGACGGAGGTTCGCGACTTTACGGGCCTTGCGAGGTTATTATCGGTTCGTAGAAGTTTGTATCTACGCACGGGACTAGGTGACTCGGAAGCGGCTAAGTTTGATGGTGATGCGTGTGGCGGGGTTTCGATTCGAAGGAGATGTCACGACCCATTCGGGGCGTGGCGGTGCCTTAGGCACCCAAGTAGTCATACATCAGTGTCGGCGGAAATATAAAACAAGAAATATAAAACTCTGCGGATCGTCCTCGGCCTCGACAGTAAAACTCTGGCGGGCTCTGACTCAAGAAATCTCGTAGTCTCAAACTATACGCCCTCGGGTGTACCACGGAGTGCGGCGGGGCTGGAGGCTGAGCTGCCGTCGACCTCTCTCGTATCGCCTGACTACAGCGAATAGTGGGCCATCTCCTTGTACCTAACTCCTCGCGGTGTGGGGCGGGAGGTGTGGGTGCTGTGGTCTCTTTGGGGCGGCGGCGTCATAGAACTCGCCGTCCCGGTATAGGCGGGCACGAGCCCTCGTGACTCTGGGTGTCTGCTAGCGACTCCGCCGGTGCCTTGCCATACGGGCGGGTTGCGCTGCGTGGGCATAAGCGACTACGAGAAGGAATACGTTAGAGGTCGACCTATAACTACGACTCTAAGCACGATCTCGGAATGAGAAGAGCGAAACCAATCCTAAATATCCTATAGCCTCACGATTATTGGTGTGGTGCAACACCCGATAATCGAACTACTAGATACGGTGCAGACACTTTCAGAGGATTAAGCGCTCACGATACCACTTTTGTCACGACCCGTTCGGGGCGTGGCGGTGCCTTCAAGGGCACCCAGTAGTCATACATCCAGTGTCGTGAAATATAAAACAAGACATGAAGCGATTTATAAAATAAGACACGGATTTATGTGAACAAGCGTCGCCTTTCGGCATATATATATAAACAAGGTTTAGCGATTACATCAAACCGTACATCATGACTACTGACCTCTAAGGAAATATCATCACGACCGTTAGGGGCGTGGTAGTGCTGCAGGGGCACCCAAGTAGTCATACATCCAGTAATGGCGGAAATATAAAGCGAGACATGAACGATTTATAAAATAAGACACAATTTATGAGAGAAAACACGCCTTTTGGCATATATATATAATCATGGTTTTAGCGATTACATCCGACAGCTGTACAACATGACTGAGACCTCACAAGAAAGATACAACTATGGCGGGACGGGGCCGCCATACCTGACTTATACAAAACTATCTACTGGGAGATCATACCAAAAAGTAGAGCCTCGGGAAGAGATGGAGCTCCCGACACCAACGTAGAGATCCTAATGATGCGGATCACCTTTTTTTTGCCAGCACCTGAGCAACGGCAATACGTACTAAGTATGTGAAAGCGTAAAGTACTTAAATGAAAACATATCATTTATAAAACCGGTTTACAAATATGTGTAAACAACGAGAAACGCGCGTAGTGCGCATCACAAACAAGAGCAACGATAGGTAAGCGTAATAAGTCTTGTCTAGGCTGCGAATGATCGAAAGCAGGCCACTCGCCCACATCATCATTCGCAAGCCTAATCTGAACTCGAGTCGCGTAGGCCACTCGCGTGGGCGCGTGAGGTATAACCCGCGTCGAGGGTAGCTACTCCTCGGCGTAAATCTGGACTCATTTGTCGCGTAGCGCGTAGACCGCGTAGGCATAACCTGCATACTAACACGGAACTCGTAGCTCGCATAGGCCCTGGACCCGCGTAGGTATTCTCGAATCATGGTCCCGGACCGCTGAGTCTACCGCGTCGGAGGACTTAACCCGGTATCATCTCGAGGTGGTGATAGTATACTAACATAACAACATCTTTAAACAACATAAGCACAACAAGGATACTACCTATACAAGCGTTACAAGATACTAACACCGTAGCATCATATCATGTCTACTTATCAAACCATCTTATTATTCTTTTCCTGATATAAGTACATTATAAACACGTAGGCAAACTTGTTTCTTTTATCAATCTTAAGTGGTTATACTTAACTTCCCATAAAGCTAGTATAACTCTTAAGCACATTTAAAAACCAATTAGTTCTCTTTAAAATGATTGATTATTCTTTTGAAATGCTTTGGATCTTTATTATTGAGGCTTAAGCGTGAGGCATTGCCGTAAGTGTTATTCGGGCTTAAGTCAAAGACATTGCGATATTAGTTAGTTGTATCGTCATTGGTACTATATATATATTGTAAAATATCATGCTTTAGGAAGAATCACATACCTACCGTGAAAACCACACTTGAGTTGAATATGTCGCGAGAGAGTCGACTATAATAGTCACAGATATCTATCAAAGACTACTCCGAAGGTCATTCTAAGCGGAGGTTCACGATTACGGAAAGTCGGGCGCCTGACCACCGGTGAGCTATATAAGTCTCTTGTGAAAGCGATCCTATGTAGTCTGATTCAATTATTCTTCTTTTAAACCGCTTCTTTGTGATAGCAGTTCAATTCTATACGTGATATACTTCTAAGTATTTATACTTACTCTTATACTACAACGGTAAGTATTCTACAATTCAAAGAGGGTTAGGATTAGTTACCTCGGTAAGCCCAATAATATCCTAGAAAAGTCGCGCTGAGCAAGGTTTTGCTCTAAGTTGTATGCTCGAGGAAACCTTAGAAGTTTTCACAACTTCACTAAGTAGTAAGGTATTTGGGCTAGGGTATTTTGGGCATTATAACAATACAAGAAGGCGACTTTCTACGAGGGAGGTAGATTTTTGGCTAGGCTAGGGGGTATTCGGCCAAGGACCTTCACAAGGGGAGGGGAGGTGTTGGGCGAAAAGATCTACAAAGGGAGAGGAGAGGATTTTCAAGACTTGGAAAGCTTTGTGGATGAAGAACTCTTCATCTTAAGGGGGTATTTATAGGTCAGAAGTGGCCAACCAATGGCGAATTTAGACAAGTGCAAGGCAAGTGTAGGGTGAGGATTAACTATACACAAATATCCTACCAACTCCTTGACTTGTGCCTGAGCACAAAAAAGCGTGCCATTCTTAGCCAATTCGTCCAAATGGGCGATTTGAAGTCCACCATTGGAGGGTGCCAAGTGTAGCCCTCGTTGGTCCAAAATGTTCGTCTCTCGGAAAAATCATAAAAATTAGAAATGGCATGGCGGAATTTATCCTACGAAAGTGTGGAAGCGTTTCGTCGGAAAGCGATTCTTTAAGCGAGTTGTGCACAATTTCGAACTTGGCCTAATCTTTAAGGCTAAACTTTTATGCGTATTCCCTTACGTACATACTGCGGAAATACGGGTATAACATTCTCCCCCAGAAACATTCGTCGAATGTTCCTTCCAAGCGATTAACGATAAGATTCTTCATGCTTAAGCGGTTTGCAAATGCCACGCGGCCACAAAACAACACTTAGGCATAACGATAACGAAAATTTACAAGTAGGAAAGTGAATTTACGGAGGTGTAGGGAATAGGTGAGGATACTTCCGCCTCGTGTCTTCCTCGGCTTCCCGTGTCATCTCACTGAGCTCGTTCGCCACAGACTTTGTGGAAGCCACGTCCTTCGTCGCGAGCGCCTAACGACGATCGACTATCGCTATGGGAATCTCGCCATACGATAACCCTCGGTCACTGGACATCGTCAATCGGGTGCACCACAGATGGATCCCAATACATCTCCTCGGCGTAGATCGTGAAACAGGATCTGCGCCTCCGGTCGGACGGCGGATCCACTCGTGAGCAACCTTGCCTACCTGCGGACAATCTGAAGCGGCCCGATGTACGCGGTGAGCTTCTTCCCGAATCTCATCACACCGCTTCGTGGGTGACAGCTAGGAAAACCCGATCATGAACCTCGAACTCAAGATGCAGCGGCGATGATCTGCGTCGACTTACATCGACTACGGTTGTCGATAGCGCTCGGATAAGCCACTTATCCACTGCTT
Organism: Przewalskia tangutica; assembly: GCA_029844215.1. NCBI lineage: Eukaryota > Viridiplantae > Streptophyta > Magnoliopsida > Solanales > Solanaceae > Przewalskia > Przewalskia tangutica. The sequence continues at coordinate 6,371,221 of JAQGDG010000026.1, read as the reverse complement.
TGTACCAAATCTGGTCCCACTATTTGCACCTCGCCCACGTCGAACCAACTATGGCGTCTGCACTTCCTCGTACAAGGCCTCGTAAGGCGCCATCGAATCTTTGGAGTGGTAGCTATTATTATCGCGAACTCAACTAGAGGCAAATGATCCTCCCAACTACTGCGAAGTCAATAACACGGGCTCGCGGCATATCCTCGAAGTGCGGATAGTGCGCTCTGCTGTCCGTCCGTGCGTGGATGAAATGCGATTACTCGGGCTCGCTGCGTCCCTAAACCCTCTGGAAGGACCTCGAGTTAGCCGTAAAGCGGGCTCCGCATGCGATATGATCAGTAGGGACTCCATGCAGTCTGGCGATCTCTCGGATGTAAAGTCTGGAATAATCCTCAGCCGAAAAAGTCGTCCTGACGGGAAGAAAGTGGGCTGATTTCGTCAGCCTGTCGACGATAACCCATATAGAATCATGTCTCATGCGAGTGCGAGGTAATCTGTGATGAAGTCCATGTTGATTACCTCCCACTTCGGTCGGGATCTCGATAAATGCGTAACAAACCACGGGCCTGCGGTGCTCTGCCTTCGCTGCGACAACATGGGCGAGCTACGAACTCTGCGGCGTCTCTCTTCAAGCCATCCGCTGATACGGATCTAAGGTCGTGGTACATCTTGATCGACCGGATGGATAGAGTAGCTTGTATGTGCTTCCGAGAACTCTTTGCGAAGTCTGAAACATCTGGAACACCTGACCTGCCCTCAAACCTTAGCACCCGTGGTGCTACCTCAAAGGACCGCGCCCTCGCGAAGAGGCGTATCGCGATATCGAATCAAAGTGGATCCTCGGCGTATTGCCTCTTCGCCTCGCCGGCGATGGAAGACTCGGCAACCTCGCGAACTCTAACCCACTGCTATCGAGAATCAATCAAGCGGACACGAAGGCTCGCTAAGCGATGCAAATCACGAACCATGTCCCTCCTCTCTGGCTGCACATCGATAGGCTCCCGTCGACCTACGACTAGGCGTACGCCTGGCGTTGGCCTTGGGTGGTATAGGATATCAACATCGTAATCCTTAAGCAACTCTAACCACCGTCTACGTCGTAAGTTCGGCTCCTGCGGTGAAGATATCTGGAGGCTCTTGTGGTGCGTATAAATATCCACGTGAACCCCGTACAAATAGTGCCTCAGGATCTTGGCGTGAATCACGGTGCGACTCGAATCATGGGTGGGGTAGTTCCTCTGCGTGTTTCTTGGTGTCGGGATGCATATGCTATAACTCTGCCATCTTTGCGTCAACACGCATCCCAACGATGCACGGCGCGTCGCGATACCAACATAACGCGGACCTACGGAAGAGTAAAGCGGGCGATCGTCAATCTCTCTTTCGGCCAGGAAACCACGCTCCTGACATCGATCCACTGGAACTTGTTGCCTTACGAGTCGACCTAGTCAATGGTGCGAAGATAAAGCAAACTTCTCCACGAACGCGATAATAACTGCGAGGCCGAGCTGCGAACCTGCAGCCGGAGTAGTAGGTCTCGGCAGTCTGATCGCTTTCGATCTTGGCGTATCAACTCGAATGCCATCGGCCAGACAATATGCCCAAGCGCATGCGAAGTCAGCAAAACTCACGTTTGGAAAACTTGGCGTACTGCGCTAGTCTGGAGAAGCCACCTGATCGCCAAATGCTCGCATGCTCTGCTCTGGCGAGAATAAACGAATATCATCGATGAACACTATCACAAGCGTGTCCAAAAATGGTTTGAACACTCGGTTCATCAAATCCATGAATCTGGCGGAGCGTTGGTCAACCAAAGACATGACCACGAACTCATAATGCGTCTGGGTCGGAATGTAGTCTAGGGACATCCACCTCTCGACTACTTTTTGATGATAGCGATCGCGGATCAATCTTGGAGAAACATCTCGCACCCTGCTGAGTCGAACAAATCATCAATCACAGGGAGGGTATACATTCTTAATGGTCACCTTGTTGCTGTAATCAACACACATGCGGCGTCCGTCCTTCTTCTTCGCGAACAATCTGGCGCCCCGGGGAGAAACAGGGCCTAATGAAGCCGCTTCTGCAGCAAATCCTAAGGTGATCCTTGACTCTCTCGGCTTCGGCGGTGCCGTTACGTATGGCGGAATGGAAATAAGCGAGTGTGCGCAATATGTCAATACAAAACTCGATCTCCTCTCGGGAGGATGCGGGAGAATGCGTGCGGAAACACGTCTGGGAACTTCGTGACTCTGGGCCCGGCGAAAATCTGGTCCGCGACTTGATATCAAACACGACGAGATGGTAGATATACCCTGCGCACCATCTTCCCAGCCTTGAGGTAGGAAATAAACCTACCGCCGGCGATCTGGTGCTCCTCCCGCTCAACAATGGCTCGCCGAGAAGCTGGAACCGTACTACTCTCTCTGCGGTCTACATTGGCGTAGCAGAAGCTAGCCAATCCGTCCCGTAATCACGTCGAAGTCAATCATCTCCACTCTGTCAAGTCGGCTGAGTCGGCGTAAATGGTCCTGAGACAAGCTCTATATACCCAGAGCTACCACCGAATCACCCATTTGGCGTAGCTACCTCGAAAGGGTCTATGGACTCGGGCTCTATCCACATCCTACTAGCGACGAGGGAGATATATGGGGAGTAGAACCGGATCTATCAAAGCATACCACATCAAACCCAGCGATAAGGTACGTGGCGACATCGGTGAGGCCTCACGATCTGTCGGTGGACAAAGCATAAATGCGGTTCGAGGACCGCTAGGCTGGACACGAGCCACGACCTCTGCGCGACCTGCGACCCGTGGCACCACGCCTCGGGGCGGTAAGCTGTAGGAGATGATGAAGCGGCCACAGAACACGAAGGTGAGCCTACCACCAGTAGCGCCCCGGTCGGACGGTCCTCGCAAAGTGACCTGCTGGCCCACAGCGTAACAAGATCCATAAGTAGTACCACACTTCCGTAATGGGATCTGCGCATCGGCCACAGGGGGTGGTCCGTCGGCGATACCTCTGCTACTGCGGGCGTGAAGCCACAGGGCCACAGTGCGCCCTCGAAAACTCTGGTGTCTTTGAGGGCGGTGCGAGTGCTCGAAGCTGGGCGTGGTGCGAATCTAGGCTAGCTTCGAGGCCGCCCACGATAACCACGGAAGACCCTCCGTCTGGCCTTAACCTGCTGGCGTCGTCGGCTCGTCGACCTCTGCGCTCGCCGCATCAGGCGTGAGCTGCATGCGGGTAATGTCCATACCGGTGGAAAACCCCGCGTGACTTCGGCCATATAGTCGTCAAGCCGGTGACATAGCGGTGTACCTATCCTCATATCTCTGCTACCAATCTTTGGGACATATCGAGCGATGAATCAAACTCGACATTGTACTCACTGACGGTCGTCCTCTGCGCCTTAGCGGTAAAAATCTATCGGCGCGCCCTCGCCGTCTGTGGAGGCGAAGTGAGTGAGAAAGCCTGCGAGAACTCATCCCAGTAGGCGGGGGCGTGCTCTCCGGGATAACTCCGTGAATCAAACCAATCATTGCGGTATCCACGCGACCTATGTGAACCAAAGATCACGGACTCGGTCTCAGGCATACGATCACTCTCAAAATCCTCTGGCGGCGGATGAACTCCTGCGGATCATCCTCGGCCTCGACCCGTAAAACTCCGTGAACTCTGACTCGAAGTCTCGTAGCCTCAAACTCTCTGCCTCGGGTGAACAGATGCGGCCCGGAGTGGGCTGGGAGGCTGGCGCGCGTCGGCCTCTCGCCGTGTCGGGCCTGACTTTAGCCAAAGGCGGGCCGTCTCCTTGTACCCTAACTCCTCCGCCCGGTGTGGGGCGGGAGGTGTGGGTGCTGTGGTCTCTTTGAAATTTGGCGGCGTCATAGAACTCGCCGTCTACGGTATAGGCGGGCACGAGCCCTCGTAACTCTGGGTGTCTGCTAGCGACTCCGCATTGCCTTGCCGCCACGGGCGGGTTGCCTGCGTGGAGGCATAAGCTATTACTGAGAAAGGAATACGTTAGAGGGTCCAACCTATAACTGACTCTAAAGCACGATCTCGGAATGAGAAGAATGAAACCAATCCTAAATATCCTATAGCCTCACGATTATTGGTGTGGTGCGCGACACGATGTCAAGACTCTACTAGATGCGGTGCGTAGACACTTTCAGAGATTAAGCGCTCACGATACCACTTTTGTCACGACCGTTCGGGGCGTGGTGGTGCTTTGCAGGGGCACCCAGTAGTCATACATCAGTAATCGGCGGAAATATAAAGCAAGACATGAAACGTTTATAAAATAAGACCTGATTTATGAGAGAAAACATCGCCTTTTGGCATATATATATAATCATGGTTTTAGCGATTACATCCGACACTTTGTACAACATGACTACAGACCTCTGAGGAAAGATACAACTATGGCGGGGCGGGGCCCATACCTGGCTGTACAAAACTATCTCTGACGGGAGATCATGCAAAAGTAGAGCCTCGGAAGAGATGGAGCTCAGCGCGGCGTAGAGATCCTAATGATGCGGATCTAGCACTGCCCTTACTGCGGCATGAGCGGCCCCGAAGGAGTCGATCACAACGGTACTAAGTATGTGAAAGCGTAAAGTACTTAAATGAAAACATATCATTTATAAAACCGGTTTACAAATATGTGTGAAACAACGAGGAAAGCGCATAGTGCGCATCGCAACAAGCAACGATAGGTAAGCGTAATAAGTCTTGTCTAGGCTGCGAATGATCGAAGCAGACCACTCGCCCACATCGTCGTGCAAGCCTAATCTGAACTCGGTCCGCGTAGGCCACTCGCGTGGGCGCGTGAGGTATAACCCGCGTCGAGGTGCTACTCCTCGGCGTCGTCTGGACTCATTGTCGCGTGGCCACGTAGACCGCGTGAGGCATAACCGCGTACTAACACGGAACTCGTAGCTCGCGCAGGCCCCTGGACGCGTGAGGTATTCTCGAATCATGGTCCCGGACCGCTGAGTCTACCGCGTCGGAGGCGACAACCCGGTATCGTCTCGAGAGGTGAGTGATAGTATACTAACATAACAACATCTTTAAACAACATAAGCCTGACAAGGATACTACGCTATACAAGCGTTACAAGATACTAACACACGTAGCATCATATCATGTCTACTTATCAAACCATCTTATTATTCTTTTCACTGATATAAGTGCATTATAAACACGTAGGCAAACTTGTTTCTTTTATCAATCTTAAGTGGTTATACTTAACTTCCCGTAAAGCTAGTATAACTCTTAAGCTTACATTTTAAAAACCAATTAGTTCTCTTTAAAATGATTGAGTATTCTTTTGAAATGCTTTGGATCTTTATTATTAGGGCTTAAGCGTGAGGCATTCAGTAAGTGTTATCGAGCTTAAGCGTGAGGCGTTCGTAAGTGTTATTCGGGCTTAAGTCGAAGACATTGCCGTAGTTATTATTCAGTTAACACGTATGCGTCTAGTACTATATATATATTGTAAAATATCATGCTTTAGGAAGAATCACATGCATACCGTGAAAACCACCTTGAGTTGAATATGTCGCCTTGTGAGTCGACTATAATAGTCACAGATATCTATCAAAGACTACTGCGAAGGTCATTCTAAGCAGAGGGTTCACGATTCTACGGAAAGTCGGGCTGACCACTACGGTGAGCTATATAAGTCTCTTTGTGAAAGCAGTCCTATGTGAAGTCTGATTCAATTATTCTTCTTTTAAACCGCCTGCTGTGATATGAGTTCAATTACGATACGTGATATACTTCTAAGTATTTATACTTACTCTTATACTACAACGATAAGTATTCTACAATTCAAAGAGGTTAGGATTAGTTACCTCGGTAAGCCCGATAATATCCTAGAAAAGTCGCGCTGAGCAAGGTTTTGCTCACAAGTTGTATGCTCGAGAAACCTTAGAAGTTTTTCACAACTTCACTAAGTAGTAAGGTATTTGGGCTAGGGTATTTTGGGCATTATAACAATACAAGAAGGCAACTTTCTACGAGGGAGGGTAGATTTTGGCTAGGCTAGGGGAGTATTCGGCCAGGGCCTTGAGGAGGAGGAGGAGTGTTGGACGAAAGATCTACAAAGGGAGAGGAGAGGATTTTCAAGACTTGAAAGCTTTGTGGATGAAGAACTCTTCATCTTAAGGGGGTATTTATAGGTCAAGAAGTGGCCAACCAATGGCGAATTTAGACAAGTGCAAGGCAAGTGTAGGGTGAGGATTAACTATACACAAATATCCTACCAACTCCTTGACTTGTGCACAAGCGCAAAAAAGCGTGCCATTGCTTGCAATTCGTCCAAATGGGCGATTTGAAGTCCACGATTGGAGGGTGCCAAGTGTAAGCCCTCGTTGGTCAAAATGTTTCGTCTCTCGGAAAAATCCGCCAAAAATTAGAAATGGCATGGCGGAATTTATCCTACGAAATTTGTGGAAGCGTTTCGTCGGAAAACGATTCTTTAAGCGAGTTGTGCACAATTTCGAACTTGGCCTAATCTTTAAGGCTAAACTTTTGTACGTATTCCCTTACGTACATACTCTGGAAATACGGGGTATAACATATACAACTATGGCGGGACGAGGCCGCCGTACCTGTATACAAAACTATCTGATACGGGAGATCATGCAAAAAGTAGAGCCTCGGAGAAGATGGAGCTCACGACACGTCTGAAGAGATCACAGGATGCGGATCTAGCACTGCTTGCCCTTACCTACGGCATGAGCGCGGCCCAGAAGGAAGTCGATCACAGTACTAAGTATGCGGCTATAAAGTACTTAAATGAAAACATATCATTTTGAAACGGTTTACAAATATGGGTGAAACAACGAGAAGCGCGCATAGTGCCCATCACAAACAAAGCAGCAATAGGTAAGCGTAATAGGTCTTGTCTGAGCTGCGAATGATCGAAAGCAGGGCCACTCGCCCATCGTCGATACCGCAAGCCTAATCTGAACTCCGAGTCGCGTAGGCCACTCACGTGGGCGCGTGAGGTATAACCGCGTCGAGGTAGCTACTCGGCGATGTCTGGACTCGTTGTCGCGTAGCCACATAGACCGCGTGAGGCATAACCCGCGTACTAACACGGAACTCGTAGCTCGCGCAGGCCCCGGACCCGCGTGAGGTATTCTCGAATCATGGTCCCGGACGCTGAGTCTACCACGCGTCGGAGGCGACAACCCGTTATCGTCTCGAGGTGAGTGATATAGTACTAACACAACGAACATAGTTCAAACAACATAAGCGTAAGTAAAGTGACCTCTTTACACAAGCGTTACAAGATACTAACACGTAGGGTCTGATATGTCTACTACTTCAAAACCATCTTATAATACCTTTGAAATCAAAACAAGTCTTTTATCAAACACAAGTAAATCATTTCCTTTTATAAAGCTTAAGTAGTTATATAACGTCCCATAAAGCTAGTATAACCATAAGCTTGTTTTAAAACAACTATTCTTCTTCTTTCAAAGCGTGTTATAATTCTTTTGAAAGACTTTTTAAGATCTTTATTATTAGGGCTTAAGTGTGAGACATTCAAGTAAGTATTAATCGGGCTTAAGTCGCATTCTAGTAAGTATTATTCGGGCTTAAGTCGAAAGACATTGCCGTAGTTATTTATTCGGTTAACACGTATGCGTCTACGTACTATATATATATTTAAAATATCATGCTTTAGGAAGAATCACATACCTTCCGTGAAAACCTCGCTTGAGTTGAATATGTGGCGCGAGAGAATCGACCTATAATGATCACGCATCTATCAAAGTCTAGACTACTCTGAAGGTCATTCTAAGCAGAGGGTTCACAATTCTACGGAAAGTCGGGCAGCACCACTACGGTGAGCTATATGAGTCTCTGTGAAAGCAGTCACATCGAGTCTGATTCAATTATTCTTCTTTTAAACCGCCTACTTTGTGATAGCAGTTCAATTCTATTCTGAAATATTCTTATAATTATTTATACTTATTCTTATACTTCTTGATATATATTCTCTAATTATAAAGAAGGGTAAGTTTATTTACCTCAGTAAGCCCAATAATATCCTAGATAAAAGTCGCGCTGAGCAGGTTTAGCTCACAAGTTGAGCTCAGATAGCTCGAGAAACCTTAGAAGTTCTTCACTTCTACTAAGTACAAAGGGATTTGGGCTAGGGTATTTTGGGCATTATAACAATACTAGAGGCAACTTTTCTACGAGGGAGGGGTAGGTTTCGGCTAGGCTAGGGGTGGGGTAGCCTCGGCGAGCTTCCGAGGGAGGGGTGTTGGACGAATTGCTCACAAAGGGAGAGGAAGGATTTTTAGACTTGGAAGCTTTTGTGGATGAAGAACTCTTCATCTCAGAGGGTATTTATAGGTCAAGGATGGCCAATGGCCAAGATGAAGACAAGTGCAAGGCAAGTGTAGGGTCGAGATTAGGGCAAGTGTCCTTGGCCACTTGCACACAAAATATCCTACCAACTCCAGACAAAATAAGCCAACCCAATCGGCCTATTGTGTCAAGTCCATCAATTGGAGGGTGACAAGTGTCGCCCCGTTGATCAAAATGTTTCGTCTCTGGAAAAATCCGCAAAAATAAGAAATGGCATAGCGGAAATTACCTACGAAAGGCTGTGGAAGCGTTTCATCGGAAAACTATTCGTTTTGAGAGTTGTGCACAAAAAAAAGCGTCGAGCTAAACTCTTAAGGCCAAACTTTAAATGCGTCCTCACGTACATACTCGGAAAATACGGGTATAACATTCTCCCTCGCGAAACATTCGTCCGAATGTTCCTTAAAACGATTAAATGATAAGGTTCTTCATGCTTAAGCGGTTTGCAAGTACACATGGCCTGATATAACACTTAACAATTTACGAAAAATTAAACGGCAATTACGAAAGTGAATTACGGAGGTGTGGGAATAAGTGAGATACCTCTGCCTCGTATCCTCGCCGCTTTGCGTCGTCTCCTCACTAGCTCGTTCATACAAGACGCGGAAGCCACGTCCTTGGTCGCGACGCCTAACGACGATCGATTATCGCTATGGGAATCTCCTCATCGACAACCCACCGGTCACTGGACATCGTCAATCGGATGCACCTAGATGGATCCGATCATCTCGCCGGCGTAGATCGTGAAACACGGATGCCTTGCCTCGAGATCGGACGGCGGTCCAACTCGTAAACCTTGCCTACCTGCGGACAATCTGAAGCGGCCCGATGTACCTTGGTGAGTTTCCTGCTTCCGAATCTCATCACCGCCGTGGGTGGCGCTAGGAAAACAATCATCGGCTGCGAACTCCGGATGTCGGCGATGATCTGCATCGACTTCTGCGACTCGAAATTTGTCGATAGCGCTCGGATAAGCGCCTTATCCGCCTCTGCACCAAATCTGGTCCCACTAGTGCACCTCGCCCGTCGAACCAACCTATGGGCGATCGCTTCCTCATACAAGGCCTCATGGCGCGCCGTCGAATCTTGGAGTGGTAGCTATTATTATACGCGAACTCAACTAGAGGCAAATGATCCTCCAACTACCACTGAAGTCAATAACACGGGCTCGCGGCATATCCTCGAGTGCGGATAGTGCGCTCTGCTGTCTGCATGCGCGGATGAAATGCGATGCTCGAGCTCACTGCGTCCGCAAACCCTGCGAAAGGACCTCGAAGTTGGCGTAAACTGGGCTCCTGCATGCGATATGATCGAAGTAGGGACTCCAAGCGATCGGCGATCTCTCGGATGTAAAGTCGGCATAATCCTCGGTAGAAAAAGTCGTCGGGGGGAAGAAAGTGGGCTGATTTCGTCGACTGTCGACGATAACCGTATAGAATCATGTCTCGCCGAGTGCGAGGCAATCGTGATGAAGTCCGTGTTGATTACCTCCCACTTCGGTCGGGATCTCTATAAATGCGTAACAAACCACCGGGCCTCACGGTGCTCTGCCTTCTGCTGACAACACGGGCGAGCTACGAACTGCTGCGTCCCTCTGAGCCGTCCGCTGATACGGATCTAAGATCGTGGTACATCTTAGTCGACCACGGATGGATAGAGTAACTTGTGTGCTTCCCAGAACCTGCTGCGAAGTCACGAAACATCTGGAACACCTGACAGCCCTCAAACCTTAGCACCCGTCGGTGCTACCTCGAAAGGACCGCTTGCCTCACGAAGAGGCGTATCGCGATATCGAATCAAAGCTGGATCCTCGGCTGTTGCCTCTTCGCCTCGCCGGCGATGGAAGACTCGGCAACCTCGCGAACTCTAACCCACTGCTATCGGAATCAATCAAGCGGACACGAGGCTCGCTAAGCGGTGCAAATCACGAACCATGTCACTTCTCTCTGCCACGTCGATAGGCTCCGTCGACTACGACTAGGCATACGCGCATTGGCCTTGCGGGTAGTACGGGATGTCAACATCGTAATCCTTAACTCTAACCACCGTCTCAGCCGTAAGTTCGGCTCCTCGGTGAAGATATCTTTGGAGGCTCTTGTGGTGCAAAAATATCCACGTGAACCGTACAAATAGTGCCTCGGATCTTGGCGTGAATCCACGGCCGACTCCAAATCATGGGTGGGGTAGTTCCTCTCGTGTTTCTTGGTGTCGGGATGCATATGCTATAACTCTGCCATCTTTGCATCAACACACATCCGACCGATGCACGGCGCATCCTGATACATAACAACCGTACGGAAGAGTAAGAGCGGGGCGTCGTCGGTCTCTCTTTCGTTGGAAAACCGCTCTGGCGTGATCAGTCCTTTGAAACTTGTCGCCTTACGAGTCGGCCTAGTCAATGAATGCGAGATAAAGCAAACTTCTCCACGAACGCCGATAATATCTGAGGCCCGAGCTGCGAACCTCTGCCGGAGTAGTAGGTCTGAGGCAGTCTGTTGCCGATCTTGGCGTATCCTCGAATACCATCAGCCGACAACATGCCCGAAAGCGCCGAAGTCAACAAAACTCACATTTGGAAAACTTGGCGTCAAGCTGCTGATCTGGAGAAGCGTCGGCCTGATCGCCGAATGCTCGCGTGCTCTGCTCTGGCGAGAATAAACCAAGATATCATCAATGAACACTATCACAACATGTCCAAAAATGGTTTGAACACTCGGTTCATCAAATCCATGAATCTGCGGAGCATTTGTCAACCCAAAAGACATGACCACGAACTCATAATGCGTCTGGGTCGGAATGCGATCAGGGACATCCGCCTCTCGACTCGCTTTTTGATGATAGCGGCCGATCAATCTTGGAGAAACACCTCGCGCCTGCTGGTCGAACAAATCATCAATCACAGGAAGGGTATCTGTTCTTAATGGTCACCTTGTTCATTGCTGTAGTCAACGCGTGCGCGTCGTCCTTCTTCTTGCGCGAACAATCGGCGCCGGGAGAAACACTGGATGCGATAAAACCGCTTCTCCAAATCCCTAAATGGTCCTTGACTCTCTCGACTCGGCGGTGCCATTACGTATGGCGGAATGGAAATAGGCGAGTGTGCAACAATATGTCTATACAAACTCGATCTCCTCGGGAGGATACGGGTCGTGCGGAAACACGTGCGGGAACTCTCGACTCGGGTGGCCCGAAAATCGCGCTGCGGCCTCGATATCAAACACGACGAGATGGTAGATATACCCTTGCACCGTCTTCAGCCTTGGTAGGAAATAAACCTACCACCGGCGATTAGTGCTCCTCACTCAACGGCCGGCTCAGGAAGCTGGGAACGTACTACTCTCTCTGCGGTCTACATTGGCGTAGCAGAAGCTAGCCAATCCGTCCCAATAATCACGTCGAAGTCAATCATCTCGACTCATCAAGTCGGCTGGAGTTCGGCGTAAATGATCACAGGACAAGCTCTATACCGCCGAGCTACCGAATCACCCGGCTGGCGTAGCTACCTCGAAAGGGTCTATGGACACGGGCTCTATCACTATCCTACTAGCCACGAGGGAGATATAGGGCCAGTAGAACCGGATCTATCAAGCATATCATCAAACCAGCGATAAGGTACAGCCAGCGACATCGGTGAGGCCTCACGATCTGTCGGTGGACAAAGCATAAATGCGGTTCTGAGGACCGCTAGGCTGACCGAGCCACGACCTCTGCTTGCGACCTGGCCGACCCATGTGTACCACGCCTCGGCGAGTGCCGTAGGAGATGATGAAGCGGCAGCGAACACGAAGGTGAGCCTACCACGCTTTGCCCCGGTCGGACGATCCGCAAAGTGACCTGCCCTCAGCTGTAACAAGCTCCAAAAATAGTACCACACTTCCGTAATGGGATCTCTGCATCGGCCCGCGGCAAATTGGTCCGTCGGCGATGCCTGCGCTCTGCGGGCGTGCGAAGCCACGGGGCCAGTACGCCCTCGGATACTCTGGCTGTGCTGAGGACGGTGCAGGAGTGCTCTGAGCTGGCTGTGGTGCGAATCTAGACTGCTGCTGAGGCCGCCCACCACGATAACCACCAAAAGACCCTCACGTCGCGCCTGCTTCTTGTATGTCGCGTCGACCTCTGTGCTCGCCGCGTCAGGCGTGAGCTGCGTGCGGGTAATGTCCATACCCGGTGAAAACACACCGCACACGACTTCGGCCATGTAATCATCTAGCGGTGGCGTGGCGGTGTACCTATCCTCATTCGCTCTCTGCAATCTTTGGGACATATCGATCCAGCGAATCAAACTCAACGTTGTACTCCAACGGTCGTCCTGCCTCGGCATCAAGAATCTATCGGCCGTGCCCTCTCATCTGGAGGCAAGAAATGAGTGAGAAAGGCCTCGAAAACTCGTCCCATGTCTGCGGAGGTGCATGCTCTCCGGGAAAGCTCGTGAATCAAACGATCAGCGTGGTATCACGCGCGTCTGAACGAAGGTCACGGACTGTCTCGAGGCCTTGATCACGCGTGATCCTCTGGCGACGGATGAACTCCTGCGGATCATCCTCGGCCTCGACGTAAAACTACGCGGGCTCTGACTCGAAATCTCGTAGTCTCAAACTATTCGCCTGGGTGTACCACGGGTGCGGTGGGCTGGGCTGGGCCCAGGCTGCGTCCGGCCTCTCTCGTGTCAGGCCTAACTCTAGCCAATAGTGGGCCATCTCCTTGTACCCTAACTCCTCCGCCCGGTGTGGGACGGGAGGTGTGGGTGCTGTGGTCTCTTTGGGTGGCGGCGTCATAGAACTTCGCCGTCTACGGTATAGGCCCGGGCTGAGCCCTCGTGACTCTGGGTGTCTGCTAGCGGCTCCTCTGCCTTGCCGCCGGGCGGGTTGCCTTGCGTGGAGGCATAAGCGTTACGGGAAAGGAATACGTTAGAGGTCGACCTGCACTGACGTTTCTAAAGCACGATCTCGAGAATGAGAAGAGCGAAAGCGATCCTAAATATCTATAGCCTGCGATTATTGGTGTGGTGCACAACCTGCGATAATCGAACTACTAGATGCGATGCGTAGACACTTTCAGAGATTAGCGCTCGATACCACTTTTGTCACGACCCGTTCGGGGCGTGGCGGTATGCAGGGCACCCAGTAGTCATACATCGAGTGTCGGCGGAAATATAAAACAAGACATGAACGATTTATAAAATAAGACACGGTTTATGTGAACAAACGTCGCCTTTCGGCATATATATATAAACAAGGTTTAGCGATTACATCCAAACTTGTACATCATGACTACAGGACCTCTGAAATATACAACTATGGCGGGACGGGGCCCGCCATACCTGTATACAAAACTATCTGAGGAGATCATGCCAAAAGTAGAGCCTCGGAGAAGATGGAGCTCGGCACGATGCAAAGAGATCCTAAGGATGCGGATCTAGCACTCTTGCCCTTACCTACGGCATGAGCGGGCCCAGAAGGAGGTCGATCTGGTACTAAGTATGCGGCGTAAAGTACTTAAATGAAAACATATCATTTTGAAACGGTTTACAAATATGGGTGAAACAACGAAGCGCATAGTGCCGCATCGCAAAGAACAGCAATGATAGGTAAGCGTAATAGGTCTTGTCTAGGCTGCGAATGATCGAAAGCAGGGCCACTCGCCCATCGTCGATGCAAGCCTAATCCTGAACTCGGTCGCATAGGCCACTCGCGTGGGCGTGAGGTATAACCGCGTCGGTAGCTACTCCTCGTATCAATGTCGGACTCGTTGTCGCATGGCCACATAGACCGCGTGAGGCATAACCCGCATACTAACACGGAACTCGTAGCTCGCGATAGGCCCCTGGACCGCGTGAGGTATTCTCGAATCATGGTCCCGGACCGCTTTGAGTCTACGCGTCGGATGAGCTTAACCCGGTATCATCTCAAGAGGTGAGTGATATAGTACTAACACAACTTATAGTTCAAACAACATAAGCATAAGTAAGACTGACCTCTTTACACAAACGTTACAAGATACTAACACATAGGGTCACAATATGTCTACTCACCAAAACCATCTTATAATACCTTTCAGAAATCAAAACAAGTCTTTTATCAAACACATAAGTAAACTGTTCCTTTTTATAAAGCTTAAGCCGTTATACTTAACATCCCATAAAGCTAGTATAACCTTAAAACCTTGTTTTAAAAACAACTATTCTTCTTTCAAAGCGTGTTATAATTCTTTTGAAAGACTTTTAAGATCTTTATTATTGGGCTTAAGTCGCAAGACATTGCCGTAAGTATTATCGAGCTTAAGTCGCAAGACATTGCAGTAAGTATTATTCGGGCTTAAGTCGAAAGACATTGCGTAGTTATTTATTCGGTTAACACGTATGCGTCTACCGTACTATATATATTTAAAATATCATGCTTTGGAAGAATCACATACCTACCGTGAAAACCTCTGCGAGTTGAATATGTCGCATGCAGAGAATCGACTATAATAGTCACAGACATCTATCAAAGTCTAGACTACTACGAAGGTCATTCTAAGCAGAGGGTTCACAATTCTACGGAAAGTCGGGCGACCTGACCCTACCCGGTGAGCTATATGAGTCTTTGTGAAAGCAGTCTATCGAAATCTGATTCAATTATTCTTCTTTTAAACCCTTCTCTGTGATATGATTCAATTCTATCGAAATATTCTTACAAGTATTTATACTTATTCTTATACTTCGATATATATTCTCTAATTATAAAAGAAGGGTAAGTTTATTTACCTCAGTAAGCTGATAATATCCTAGATAAAAGTCGCGCTGAGAGTTTAGCTCTAAGTTGAGCAGCTCAGATGGCTCGAGAAACCTTAGAAGTTCTTCACAACTTCTACTAAGTACAAAGGGATTTGGGCTAGGGTATTTTGGGCATTATAACAATACTAGAGGAACTTTTCTACCAAGGGAGGGGTAGGTTTCGGCTAGGCTAGGGGGTGGGGTAGCCTCGGCCAAGCTTCGAGGGAGGGGTGTTGGAATTGCTCACAAAGGAGAGGAAGGATTTTTAGACTTGGAAAGCTTTTGTGGATGAAGAACTCTTCGTCTCAAGAGGGTATTTATAGGTCAAGGATGGCGACCAATGGCCAAGATGAAGACAAGTGCAAGGCAAGTGTAGGGTCAAGATTAGGGCAAGTGTCCTTGGCCAACTTGCACAAAATATCCTACCAACTCCAAGACAAAATAAGCCAACCCAATCGGCCTATTGCAGTGTCAAGTCCATCAATTGGAGGGTGACAAGTGTAAGCCCTCGTTGATCCAAAATGTTTCGTCTCTCGGAAAAATCCGCAAAAATAAGAAATGGCATAGCGGAAATTACCCTACGGTTTGTGGAAGCGTTTCATCGGAAAACTATTCGTTTTGAGAGTTGTGCACAAATAAAAACGTCGAGGCTAAACTCTTAGGCCAAACTTTGCGTCGTGCGTCCTCACGCATACCCGGAAAATACGGGGTATAACGAGAGGCCAGCGACCTCCCGTTCTTACTCTTCGGAGGGTCGAGCGGCTATGCGTGTATTGTGATGCGTCGAGGCATCGGGTTGGGATGTGTGTTGATGCGCAGGCAAGGTTATAGCGTCGCGTCGACAACTTAAGCATGAGAGGAACTACCCCACCCATGATTTGGAGTTGGCAGCGGTGGTTCACGCCTTGAAGATCTGGAGGCACTATTTGTATGGGGTTCGTGTGGATATTTATCTGGACCACAAGAGCCTCGGTATATCTTGGCCAGAGGAGTGAACTTACGGCGAGGCGGTGGTTAGAGTTGCTTAAGGATTATGATGTCGATATCCTGTACCACCCGGGGAAGGCCAATGTTGTGGCAGATGCCCTTAGTCATAGGTCGATGGGTAGCCTATCAGATGTGCAGCCGGAGAGGAGGGGCATGGTTCTTGATTTCCATCAGTTAGCGAGCCTTGGAGTCCGATTGATTGATTCTGATAGCAGTGGGGTTCGAGTTCGAGAGGTTGCCGAGTCTTCCATCATCGAGGAGGTGAAGAGGCAACGATTTGAGATCGATTTTGACATGCATCGTGATACGGCTCTTCGTGAGGAAGGGTCCTTTTGAGGTAGCACGATGGGGTGCTAAGGTTTGAGGCGAGTTGTGTGTTCGGATATTGCGGGACTTTGGCGGCGGAGTTCAGGGGAAGCACACGGTAGGCGTTACTCTATCCATCCGTGGTCGACCAAGATGTACCACGACCTTAGATACGTATTGGTGGGATGGCTTGAAGAGGGGCGTTGCGAGTTTGTAGCTCGGTGCGTGTTGTCGTGGTGAAGGTAGAGCACGAGGCACGGTGGTTTGTTGCGACGATTGAGATCTCGACCTGTAAGTGGGAGGTGATCAACATGGATTTTATCACAGGTTTACCTCTCACTCCGAGGAGCGATGATTCTATATGTGTTATCGTAGACAGGCTGACTAAATCAGAACACTTTCTTCCGTCGGGCGACTTTCGGTGAGGATTATGCGGACTTTACATCAGAGATCGTCGGTGCATGGAGTCCCTATTTCGATCATATCGACGAAGAGCCCGATTCACGGCTAACCGAAGGTCTTTCGAGAAGGTTTAGGGGCGCGGTGAGCACGAGTGCTGCATTCCATCCACAGAGCAGGCGGACGGTGACGCCTATCAGAACTCTTGAGGATATCTGCGAGCTGTGTTATTGACCGGTAGTGGGAGGATCATTTGCCTCTAGTTGAGTTTGCGTATAATAATAGCTACCACTCCAGTATTTAGATGGCGCCTTATGAGGCCTTGTATGGGAGGAAGTGCAGATCGCCGATAGGGCTGGTTTGATGTAGGCGAGTGCGATTAGTAGGACCATACTTGGTGCGTGGCGATGGATAAGGTGAAACTTATCGAGGCGATTCTTGGCGACTCGAGTCGTGAAGTCGTATGCAGATCATCGTCATCGACATCTGGAGTTCGAGAATGATGATTGGGTCTTCCTGAAGGTGTCACCCATGAAGGGTGTGATGAGATTCGGGAAGAAAGAAGCTTCGACCAGTACATTGGGCGTATCAGTGTCGCGAGGTAGGCAAGGTTGCCTATGAGTTGGATCTGCCGACCGATCTGGAGGCAGTGCATACGGTTTTTCATGTTTCTATGCTGAGGAGATGTATCGGGGATCCATCTAGAGTGCACCCGATTGACGATGTCGGTGTCCGAGGGTTATCGTGAGGAGATTCCCATAGCGATAATCGATCGTCAAGGGTTAGGCGTCTGCGGACCAGGGCGTGGCTTAGTCAAAGTCTTGTGGCGGAACGAGCTGAGGGAGTAGATGACGTTGTAAGCTGAGGAGGACATGAGGCAGAAGTATCCTCACCTATTCCCCACACCTCCAGGTAACTCACTTTCCTACTTGTAATTTTTTTTTTCATTGATGTATTTGCTTAAGTGTTGTATTATGGCCATGAGAGGCATTTGCAAACTGTTTAAGTTATGAGAAACCTTATCGTTATCTGTCTTGGGAAGGAACATTCGGGACGAATGTTTCTAAGGAGGAGAATGTTATACCGTATTTCCAGTATGCGTAGGGCGTACGTACAAAAGTTTAGCCTTAAGAAAGGCACTATGTGCGAAATTTGGTCACAACTAACGAAACGAATGGTTTTGCGTCGAAACGTTTTCCAAAACTTGCGTAGGGAAAATTACGGCTATGTCATTTATAATTTTTGCGGATTTTTTCGAGAGATGAAACATTTTGGACCAACGAGAGGGTGACATTTGTCACCCTCAAGTGGACGGCAAAGGGGGCAAATGCCTTGGACGATTGGCATGGTTTTGGGGCCTAAAACTTGGGTCAATTTTTGTTGAGTGATTTGAGGAGTAGGGCTAGGGTGCACTTGTGCAAATCTCCACCTTACACTTGCCTACCACTTGGCTTCATCTTGGCCCTTGAAAGCCCTATAAATACCCCCATTGAGTTGATGAATTCTTCATCCACAAATCAACTTTCAAGTCTTAAAACTCCTCCCCTTAGTTGCTCTCGTCAAGCCTTCTCCCCTCTTGGAAGCCCTAGTCGCAACACCCCTCTCCCCTCTAGCCTAGTGGCTTCCGAGTACCCCCTTGGTAGAAAGTTGTCTTCCAAGTATAGTTACTATTCCAAAATACCCTAGCCCCAAATCCTTTTAGTATTTAAGTAGAAGTTGTTAGAAACTTCTAAGGGTTTCTTGGAGCTATCGGGCGTGCAAATTAGGAGCTAAACCTTGCTCGGGATCGACATTTAACTTGGATAATTTTGGGCTTATCGAGGTAAATACTCTTGTCCTTCTATTGTAATTGGATATTACATATAAGAATAGTTAAGACTTGAGTATAAGATATAGAAGGATATTAAAGAATAGAATTGAGATGTAACCACGTAGAAGGGTATATGAAGAAGAATTAAATTGCACTTACATAGGATGTATTCTGATGAACTTGGGTAGCTTGGGGTAGGGAAGTCTTGTCCAATTTTTCGTAGAATAGAGAACCCTCGCTTAGAATTTCATATGAGAATAGTCTAGGCGTTGATAGGCGTGTTGACTATTATAGTTGATACTCTGCGCGACATATTTGACTTGGCGGTGGATTTCACGAGAAGGTATGTGATTCTTCCTATACCATTGAGCATGATATTTTAAAGTATATATATAGTGCGGTAGGCGTCGTGTGTTAACTGAACATGGTTTTACTTGAGTCTAATAATAAGAATCTGGAAGTATTTCAAAAGAATTAAGAATTGTTTTGAAAGAAGAGTAATACTTGGTTTTAAAAGCTTAAGAGTTATACGACTTTATGGGAGTTAGGTATAACGACTTAAGAATGATACTGAGCAGTTTACTTATTTGTTTATGAAAGTCTTGTATTGATTTCTGAAAAGTATAGTAAGATGCTTTGATAAGTAACCATGTTATGATGCTACGTGTGATAGTTTCTTGTGTTGTTGTGTAAGGGGGGTATTCTTGTTGTGCTTACGTTGTTAAGCGTTAAGGCGTTATCTTGTTATTATATCACATACCCCCTTGACTTGTTATACCGAGGGCTTGCCACCCTTGATGCGGGTCTATACGGCCTATGCGGTCTGTGTGACTATGCGGAGCTGCGGGAGTTCCAGGATTGATCATTCCGGGTGTATTATTGTTATACCCCGTAGTTGCAGGGTATGTATGTGAGGACGTACGTACGAGAATACGACATTGGAATTGGAATGGAAGAAAGAGTGATTTTTCCACGGAAAAGTTTCCGGTTTTGTGAAGGAAAAAGATTCGTTAATGGGAATTGGATTCCCGATTTGGTATTCGGACTTCTTGGAATTTTAGAGAATTATGGAATTTTATTTTGGAAATGGTCACGTGGGGCCACGGAGAAAATTTACTGTTTTTGGGGCCCACTTTGTTTTGAGATTTTGGCCATTGTGGATATTTTGGAAGATGAAATATTTTGGGCGAGTAGGAGGCGACACGTGTCACCCCTAGTTGGCTTGGGCGAATTCCACTTTGTACACAACACCCGTTAGAGTCGTTTCGACGAAGCGTTTTACACAACTCGCGTAGGATAAATTCGGCTATGTCGTTTCTAATTTTTGCGGATTTTTCCGAGAGGCGCAACACGTTGGACCAACGAGAGGCGACACTTGTCACCCTCTCGTTGATGGATGTCACACGCAATAGGGCCGATTGGGATGGCTTGTTTTGTCTTGGAGTTGGTAGGATATTTTGTGTGCAAGTTGGCCAAGGACACTTGCCTAAATCTTCACCCTACACTTGCCTTGCACTTGGCATAATCTTGGCCATTGGTTGGCCATGTCTTGACCTATAAATACCCCTTGTTGAAGAGTTATTTCATCCTAAATTGAGCAATCTATCTAAGTCTCAAATCCTCCCTCTCCTCTTGTTGTTTCGTCCAAACACACCCTCCCTTTGAGAAGCCCAGCGAGAGCAACCCCATAAAGCTAGCCTGGCGAAACACTACCCCCTCCTTGGTAGAAAAGTTGCCTCTAGTATCGTTATAATGCCCGAATTACCCTAGCCCAAATCCCTTAGTCCTTAGTAGAAGTTGTGAAGAACTTCTAAGGTTTTATCGAGCTACGAGCGCACAACTTAGGAGCTAAACCTTGCTCAGGCGCGACTTTTATCTAGGATATTATTGGGCTTACCGAGGTAAATAACCTTATCCTCCTTTTGTAATTAGAATATATATACTGTAGAAGTATAGCAATAAGTATTAAATACTTAGAAGGATATTGCAGAATAGAATTGAACTGTTATCACAGTAGAAGGGTTTAAAAGATGAATAATAGAACTGTACTTACATAGAATTTGTTTTCACGATGAACTTGAGTAGCTCACCGTAGGGAAGTCTTGCCCAAATGACCGTAGAATAACGAACCCTGCTTAGAACTTTGTGCGATGATGCGGGCGTTGATAGGCGTATTTGTATTATAGAGTCGATACTCTGCGCGACATATTCAACTTGGCGGAGGTTTTCGCCGAGAAGGTATGTGATTCTTCCTAAAGCATGATTTTTTACAATATATATAATGCGGTGAGCGTACGTGTTAATCGAATAATAACTACGCAATGTCTTTGACTTAAGCTGAATAATACTTACGGCAATGCCTCACGCTTAAGCTCGAATAATACTATGGCAATGCCTCACTAGCTTAAGCTGAATAATAAAGAATGAAAACATTTCAAAGAATCTGAATCATTTTTTTAGAAGAGTAACACTTGGTTTTAAAGTGAAGAGTTATACTAGCTTTATGGGAGGTTAGGTATAACGGCTTAAGAGTGATAAAAAGAGCGATTTATTGATTTAAGGAAATAAGAGACTTGACTTATTATACTAATATGAATTTTGTTAAAAGTGTGAAACCTCATTAGTGAGTAATTAGTATTTTGAAAGGAATGATATTTTACCAATCGAATAAATGTCAGACAAACCACGTAGCGCTAATAAAGGGAATTATTTTGACTAATAAGGTATTATTAAAACTAGTAGAAACTTCCATCTGCATAGGAGCTAAGATGAGACAAAAGGATATTACATTTACTAGATCATGGTCATTGTAATAAGATTATTACGAATAATAATAACCTACTCACACTTAGGGTATATGTTTCTCAAATTGTTTTTACAAACCCTTTCAAAATGAGAAACTTGAGTAATTGAAATTAGGCAAACTTGAGCGTTAGGAAAAGAATGTTGTTACTTGATTTTACAAGGAGAAGTGTTTTAATGAACTTCAAAAGATAATTACTCTATTTTTATACTACGTATTGTGTGACTTTTGTAAAAGAAGCGGATCTTTTAAAAGAGTAATACATGAAGTACTTTGGGGCTAACAACGAACTTGTTAACATAATATAGAAAGTACCTTGTGTGAATAACTTGATTGTATTGATTTGTGATAGTCTTGTAATATTTTCTTGTTGACTTGATAAGTAAACATGTTAGGATGCTACGTGAGTTAGTATCTTGTGATATTTGTGTAAAGGGGTTTTTCCTTGTTGTGCTTATGTTGTTTAGCAATAAGCGGTTATGTTGATATTATATCATTCATAACTCGGGGTTAAATGCCCTCCGACGCGGGTAGACTCAGCGTGGTCGATGGACCTATGATTCGAGAATACCTTATGCGGTGCATGGCCTATGCGGAGCGGGAGTTCGAGTTAGTATGCGGCCCTTGTGGTCATGCGGTTCTTGTAGCCATGCGGACGACGTGTCTAGACGCCGCACGGGAGTAGCTACCCTCGCGGGGTTATACCTCATGCGGGCCTATCTGTTTGGCCTATGCGAGTGCGGGAAGTTCAGGATCGGATCGCACATTAGATCTCGCGGCGAGTGGCGGCTTTGATTATGACGTCTGCAGACAGATCTCATGTCTGATTTATGACCTTGTTGGTACTGTGGGTTTTAGTAGTCGGCTATGCCTTCGCATTTACCCCGCAGTTCTATTGTGATGACTTTGAGGCATGAGTCCTGACTTGGCATGATCGCTATTTATTGTGAATTGTAGTGTTGGCTTATCATACATCTCCCGCCTTATATAGACTACTATGATTTCATTTACTGATTTTGATTTCCACATACTTGGTACTTGTTGCGACCTCCTTCGGGGCTGCGTTCATGCCGCAGTAAAGGTACTCCTACCGCTGATCCGTTCTTAGGATCACCGCTTCAGCGTTGAAAGCTCCGTTTCTCCGAAGCTTAGCATTTTGGTATGGTCCTGTCGTTGTAGATATTTGTATTCAGGGTATGGCGGGCCTGTCCCGCCATTGTTGTTTTAAACTCTTAGAGTGCATGGACTGTTGTAAGGTTGGGATGTAAATGCTCGTTTTGGGTTATTTATATACATTATGCGAAAGGCAACTTTTCCAGCGTGTCTTACTTATCTGTTTCATATCTTGGTTGTTTTATATTCCGCTGGTTTTCTCACGATGTATGACTACTTGGGTGCGGGTAAGGCACGATCCACGCCCCGAACGGAGTCGTGACAAAAGTGGTATCGAGCAGTTAATCCTCGGAAAGTGTCTACAAACCGTATCTAGTAGATTCTTGATTATCGGTGTGTTGTGCACCACACCAATAATCAGGAGGCTATAGGATATTTAGGATTGGTTTCCATTCTTCTCACTCTGAGATCGTGCTTTAGAGCTGTGTTATAAGTTGGACCCCTCTAACGTATTCCTTTCCTTTACCAGTGATGCCTCGCGCAGAACTCGGGCCCGAAGCGGCAAGGTACGAAGGAGCGGCGAGTAGAGTAGAGAGATTTAGAAGGGCACAGCCCGATCATCACTGAGGTGATGCTTCACGCGGGAGTTACGAGGCGTCGCGTGTGATGAGAGTTTATACGGCGGCGTGCTCCTCTGCGGTCATGACATCTGGACTTTCAGTTCCACGACTTGGAGCAGAAAATATGGATTGGAAGAGACGGCCCTGTTGCTAGCAAAGGACTTGGCAGCCAGAGAGTATTTTATGTACCGGTATTCCAAGGATATTGATGCTTATCTAAAGAAGGGTTGTGAGGGAGTAGCTCTTCAGTCAGGGACGAGCCAGGCTTGCGTTCAGGATTATGTGCAGCGGGCTGAGAGAGGTAGAGATCGACAGAGTGACCGAGAGCGAAGAGGCCCGATTGGTAGGATCGTTTGGTAACTCTCGAGGCGAATCGCCTCACAGAATTAGACATGCGCCCGCGGATGCGAAGTGTCCTCCCGCGGTTGATTTTTCTCGGTGTTCCGCGGTGGCGGTGTCATCTCGGAAGTGCCGTCTTTCTCGGTGCTTGTTTTTATTGCCGTCGAGGCCATATAGCAAGAATGTTCTATGAGGAAGGATAAGTACGAGGACTCACCTACTAGGCCGAGGATGCGGTGGTTGGAGAGAGGTGTTAGCGAGGAGGTCACCCCACCTCGGTGTGGCGTTGTGGTCGATGTCATCGTGAGTGTCGTTCCTCCGTCGACTTGTTATGTTTGCGGCCAGCGGGCCATTTTGCGAGGAATTGTCAGCCAAGGGTGGTGCGGATGTAGAGACTTCGGCCGGGATCGATGGATAGTTCATCACCTTCCTGACTATCGCCAGCGGGTTTGATTAGAACGACCTAAGGAAGTCTGGCGTAGAATCTGGTATATCCTTACACCTTAAGAGATTTATATGTGTAGCGAATATCTTAAGTATTATTTTCAGATAGCATTGTGTTAACTGTGATTGGGAATCATGATTAGTTAATCAGGGAGCTAGTGTTTGCACGTTGCCGGGTTGGGTTGAGGCCATGTGGCGGGTCGACCCGTGGCCTGGTTGGTGGCCGGTCAGTTTTGGTGGTCACGTGGTAGGTCACTAGGATGTTAGGCCCAAGTTTAGTTAACCAACGACGAGTTCGTGGATACATTCAACGATGGTCGGGCCGGCGAGGTCGGCCGTCTTGTCTTCTAGCAAAGACCGTGTACTCGGTAGGGGGTGATTATGCCAGAAAGGTTGTAAGGCTGCACGGGGTGCCTACCTTCACCTTATGACAGACAGTGGAGCCCAGGGTACGACTGTTCTTTGTTTTGGAAGTTTTACGAGCGGGTTAAGAACTTCGTAAGTCTCGAATCGCGTTCGCCTCGGCGATGTTTGGATTTCAGGAATAGTTGTGGGGATTGTTGTCTCCTGTAGAGGGAATGTTTAAGCTACCATTTTCAGTATTCGGATGTCGCCTTAGGAAGCCTTGTAGGGGCGGAAGTATAAGTTGCCGATCGATTGGTTCGATGTTGGCAAGGTTCAGATAGTTGGTTCAGGGTTGTTCCAGCAGACTGTGGATAGGGTGTGACGAGTTTTGGAAAACAGAGGAAACTTAGCCGTGTTACTTTGGGCCTTTTTGAGTTCATGTGAAGATTAGGCCAGGTTGCCTATATGTTAGCATTGCCGTCCGACTTAGGAGGCAGTACGTCCGGTCTTTCGTATTGTTATGTTCGGGAAAGTATCGAAAATCCACGCAGTGTTCGATTAATGATGACCACGTTAGAGATAGTAACCCCGAGATTTGGAAACTAAGCAGTAACAGAAGGGTGGTAAGAGTTCGAGCGTACAAGAAGTGTACGACATCCTCAGGGATCGCAAGCAGCCCGGTACCATTTGTTGGGTCGTCGGAGCAGGGCTCGCGACAAAGTGACAAAAGTGGTATCACGGCGAGTAAGGGAAGAACGAGCATGTATTACGAGCATAGGTGTGATCATTCGTTTGTAAAGAGTAGGGCATGAGCATCTTTTTAGATCTCGAGTAGGAATATTTTGTGATAGAGGTGATTCCTCGTGGACTTGGAGATAAGTATGCGCTCTTGTTGTGTTGTGACCAGGTGTGGCATGGTTGTTTCCGTAAGTATAGCAGTAAGGACTATACTGGCGCCTGTTTGTTTTGATACCTAGAAGGAACATTCGGGACGAATGTTTCTAAGGAGGAAAATGTTATACCGTAGTTTCAAGGTATGTATGCGAGGGCGTGCGTGCGAGAATACGACGTTCGAATTGAATGGAAGAAAGAGGTGATTTTTCCACGGAAAAGTTTCGGTTTTTGTGAAGGAAAAGATTCGTTAACGGGAATTGGATTCCCAGATTTGGTATTCGGACTTCTTGGAATTTTAGAGAATTATGGAATTTTATTTTGGAAATGGTCACGTGGGCCCACGGGAGAAAATTTACTGTTTTGTGGCCCACTTTGTTTTGAGATTTTGGCCATTGTGGATATTTTGGAAGATGAAATATTTTGACGAGTAGGAGGGCGACACGTGTCACCCCTAGTTGGCTTGACGAATTCCACTTTGTACACAACACGTTTAGAGTCGTTTTCGACGAAGCGTTTTACACAACTCGCGTAGGATAAATTCCGCTATGTCGTTTCTAATTTTTGCGGATTTTTCCGAGAGGCGCAACACGTTGGATCAACGAGAGGCGACACTTGTCACCCTCTCATTGATGGATGTCACACGCGCAATAGGGGATTGGGATGGCTTGTTTTGTCTTGGAGTTGGTAGGATATTTTGTGTGCAAGTTGGCCAAGGACACTTGCCTAAATCTTCACCCTACACTTGCCTTGCACTTGGCATAATCTTGGCCATTGGTTGGCACATGTCTTGACCTATAAATACCCCTTGTTGAAGAGTTATTTCATCCTAAATTGAGCAATCTATCTAAGTCTCAAATCCCTCCTCTCCTCTTGTTTCGTCCAAACACACCCTCCCCTTTGAGAAGCCCTAGCCAGAGCAACCCCTCTAAAGCTAGCCTAGCCAAACACTACCCCCTCCCGGTAGAAAAGTTGCCTTAGTATCGTTATAATGCCGAATTACCTAGCCCAAATCCCTTAGTCCTTAGTAGAAGTTGTGAAGAACTTCTAAGGTTTTATCGAGCTCTGAGCGCACAACTTAGGAGCTAAACCTTGCTCAGCGCGACTTTTATCTAGGATATTATTGGGCTTACCGAGGTAAATAACCTTATCCTCCTTTTGTAATTAGAATATATATCTTGTAGAAGTATAGGAATAAGTATTAAATACTTAGAAGGATATTGCAGAATAAATTGAACTGTTATCACAGAGAAGGGTTTAAAAGATGAATAATAGAACTGTACTTACATGGGATTGTTTTCTGATGACTTGAGTAGCTCACGGGTAGGGAAGTGCCCAAATGACCATAGAATAACGAACCCTCCGCTAGAACTTTGTACGAGATACGGACGTTGATAGACGTGTTGATCGTTATAGGTCGATACTCTGCGCGACATATTCAACTTGGCGAGGAGGTTTTCACGGAAGGTATGTGATTCTTCCTAAAGCATGATATTTTATATATATAGTGCGGTGAGCGTACGTGTTAACCGAATAATAACTACGGCAATGTCTTTGACTTAAGCTGAATAATACTTACGAATGCCTCACGCTTAAGCTGAATAATACTAGAATGCCTCACGCTTAAGCTCAATAATAAAGAACTGAAAACATTTCAAAAGAATACTGAATCATTTTTTAATAGAAGAGTAACACTTGGTTTTAAAAGCTGAAGAGTTATACTAGCTTTATGGGAGGTTAGGTATAACGGCTTAAG
The DNA here is from genome assembly GCA_029844215.1 of Przewalskia tangutica. NCBI lineage: Eukaryota > Viridiplantae > Streptophyta > Magnoliopsida > Solanales > Solanaceae > Przewalskia > Przewalskia tangutica. Next base: position 6,344,270 of record JAQGDG010000026.1, on the reverse strand, counting down.
AGTGATAAAAAGAACGATTTATTGATTTAAGAGACTTGACTTATTATACTAATATGAATTTTGTTAAAAAGTGTGAAACCTCATTAGTGAGTAATTAGTATTTTTGAAAGGAATGATGTTTTACCAATCAGAATAAATGTCGAACAAACCACAGCAGCGCTAATAAAGGGAATTATTTTGACTAATAAGGTATTATTAAAACTAGTAGAAACTTCCATCTGCATAGGAGCTAAGATGAGACAAAAGGATATTACATTTACTAGATCATGGCTGCTGTAATAAGATTGTTACGAATAATAATAACCTACTCACACTTAGGGTATATGTTTCTCAAATTGTTTTTACAAACCCTTTCGAAAATGAGAAACTTGAGTAATTGAAATTAGGCAAACTTGAACGTTAGGAAAAGAATGTTGTTACTTGATTTTACAAGGAGAAGTGTTTTAATGAACTTCAAAAGATAATTACTCTATTTTTATACTACGGGTATTGTGTGACTTTTGTAAAAGAAACGGATCTTTTAAAAGAGTAATACATGAAGTACTTTGGGGCTAACAACCCGAACTTGTTAACATAATATAGAAAGTACCTTGTGTGAATAACTTGATTGTATTGATTTGTGATAGTCTTGTAATATTTTCTTGTTGACTTGATAAGTAAACATGTTAGGATGCTACGTGAGTTAGTATCTTGTGATATTTGTGTAAAGGGGTTTTTCCTTGTTGTGCTTATGTTGTTTAGCAATAAGCGGTTATGTTGATATTATATCATTCATAACTCAGGTTAAGCCGCCTCCGACGCGGTAGACTCAAAGGGTCGATGGACTATGATTCGAGAATACCTTATGCGGTGCAGTATGGCCTATGCGAAAGCTGGAGTTCGAGTTAGTATGCGCGCTTGTGGTCATGCGGTTCTTGTAGCCATGCGGACGACGTGTCTAGACGCCGGGGAGTAGCTACCGATGCGGGTTATACCTCATGCGGGCCTATCTGTTTGGCCTATGCGAGTCGCGAAGTTCGGGGCGGATGCGCACATTAGATCTGCGCGAGTGGCGGCTTTGATCATGTGGCGTGCAGACGAGATCTCATGTCTGATTTATGACCTTGTTGGTACTGGGTTTTAGTAGTCGGCTATGCCTCGTACTTACCGTGCGGTTCTATTGTGATGACTTTGAGGCACGAGTCCACGACTGCATATTTGCTTATTTATTGTGAATCGTAGTGTTGGCTTATCATACCCATCTCTGCCTTATATAGACTACTATGATTTCATTCTGATTTTCGATTTCACATACTTGGTACATTGTTATCGACTCTTCGGGCTGCGTTCATGCCGCAGTAAAGGTACTCCTACCGTTGATCCGTTCTTAGGATCACCGCTTCAGCTGGAAAGCTCCGTTTCTCGGAAGCTTAGCATTTTGTATGGTCCCCGTTGTAGATATTTGTATTCGGGGTATGGCGGCCCCGTCCCGCCATTGTTGTTTTAAACTCTTAGAGGTCTGTAGACTGTTGTAAGGTTGGGATGTAATCGTCGTTTTGGGTTATTTATATACATTATGCGAAGGCAACTTTTTCCAAGCGTGTCTTACTTATCTTGCTTCATATCTTGTTGTTTTATATTCCATGGTTTTTCTCGATGTATGACTACTTGGGTGCGGGTAAGGCATCGCCACGCCCCGAACGGGTCGTGACAATTATCCGTCACGAAGAGTGCCTTATGCGATGCGTGTGACTACGCGATTATGTGACTATGCGGACCACGGAGTCGAGGAGAGTGCCGGGCTAGCTACCGTCACGCGTCTATACGGCCTACGGGTCTATGTGTGACCTATGCGGCTGCGGGAAGTCGAGGATTAGGCACGCATAATGATACTATGGGCGATTGGCCTTGCCCGATCATTAGCGGCCTAGAAAAGACCGATTCTGATATCTATTTTGATCTTGTTTATGTTGTGGCACTACGTGGCTTTAAGCGATTGTATTTACAAATGGTTTTAGACACTTGATTTCATTTCGATTTTACGCTTCACATACTTAGTACAGTTGTCCGACCTCTTCGGGCTGCGTTCATGCCGCAGTAAGGAAAGCAGTGCTAGATCCACATCCTTGGATCTACTTTGGTGTCGAGCTCCATCTTCTCCGAGGCTCGACTTTTGGTATGGTTCTCCTGTGTTGTAGATATATGTACATTCGAGGTATGGCGGCCCTGTCCCACCATAGTTGTCTACTTCAGAAGTGCTGTAGTCCTATTATACAGTTGGGATGTAGCGCAAACTTTGATATATATATGCCGAAGGCGACGTTTTCGATAAACGCTTTCTTTTCATATTGATTCCTGTCTTATTTTTATATTCCGCTGATTACTCTGATGTATGACTATTTGGGTGCCCGGGTAAGGCACCAGTCACGGGCCCCGGAACGGGTCGTGACACATGGCCACCACATAACATACGTAAACATATCAATGGACCTTCCGTCCGTTGTCCCTTCTCACAATACTCGAAGGTTACAGTCTTCTCAAACACGAGATCCTTAGAGGTTCCTTTATTTACTTACTTGTCATACTTTCTCGTACTTCTAAACTTAATTAGCATACGTACAAAATCTCAAATATTGTTTCTGTTCTCCGATCCTTGGAGTTACTATCCCAACTTGGCCATCGTGCTATCTGAATTTTCGCTAAGGCTCTTCTCGGTCCTTACGACCTGGTTCCTGTGGAATGCGTCCACAAACTCGTACAACAATTAACTTAACTTGGGCCTTGCATCCTCGGGACCCTATCATATCGCGGGACCATATCTAATTGACATCACCCCATTCCATACTACCGGTTGACCCGAAATGAGTCCATAACCCGACTCATCGTCATACTTAACTTCTCACCCTATCCCCCTATTCACTAGAGGTTCGTCACATAAGCCAAAGTATTTCTACTGTACATCCTTCCCTATCGGTTGTTACACCCCGTATTTACAGGACATGTTTTAAGAACGTACGTAAGAACTCACAAGTGTTGAGAATTGGGACTTGTAAAAAAAAATTATCGGAATTATAAAATTGTCGGAAAACGTAATATTGTGACGAATGGGAGGGCGACACGTGTCACCCCCTTGTTGTTGCCTTGGACGAAAATGTCATGGCCAAAATGGTCATTGACCATAGTCTTAGGATGACAAGTCTTGCAAGTAGTGAGCTTGAGATAATTGACTTGGTCAATGGGTCCACAAAGTCTTGATATTTAGTAAGACCTCATCCAAGCCACCCATTTGGTTGCATCTTGACCCTCCATTGTACAATATAATACTAGTAGTAGCAAGCCAAGCTTAACACTTAGAAATATTTTCAAGAAATTGAAGAACAAGAGCTACTAGCTCTCGGGTTCAAGGCACTTTGAAAAGCAAAATTTTTTGTTTCTTGTTCTTTAAGCTCCACATTTTAAAACAAGGTTCATGAGTGTATTGTGAGTGTATCTCAATAGAAAAATCTCGAAAAAAGGGAGTTTTCGTATTACTCGCAAGGTGAAAACCTAGTTGCTTTCTAGGTTTTGTTTGGAAGTTTGAAGGAAATTTGTTGGTGTTTTTCTAAGGGTCTCAACTAGCGGATTGAAGTGTCTTGAAGAGGCTCTAAGTTGCTAAGGAGCGACTTCGGACTTGGAGTTGGATTAAGATTCGTTGAGGTATAATCTTGTCTCTTAAAAGTGTTACAAGATTATTTATATTGTTGTTAGCTTTACATGTTGCTAGCATGAAGTATATGTGTTGAAGTTTATAAGTATTATGGATTGCTTGTAGCCTTAAAAATCCGAAATGTAATGTAAGCATGTGAAGTTGGATTACAAATTGGTCGTTTATTAGAATCGTTGCATGTTAATTACTTGAAGATTATAATAGTTATAATCGATTGCGACTTGATATCATGTTAGGCTAATAACTTGGATTGAAATGGAAATTGGATAAGAATTGATGTTATAGTACCTCAAGTTAGCCGAATTGGCCTAGTAAGTTGTAGTAATTTGATATCGTTTGCGGGGCGGAATTTTACACGTCTAGTAGGCGTGTAATCCCCTATTGTTGATTGCATTGATTGGGACTTAAATGTGGTGTGTTTGGTTATTGTATTCGGCCTTGAAAAAGGTGGCAAAGTAAGTAGAAACAAAGGAGGTGCTGTCCGATTTTCCGTAGAATTTAGAGACTTTACACTTATAATATTCTACGTTTGAAGTAAGGCATTAATAGACGTATTGTGAATATTATAGGTTGACATACTACGGGCGGGACTTGGTACTTGGCAAGTGGTTTGACCGGAAGAGGTATGTAGAACTTTTCCTATCTTTTGAGCATGACTAGTTACACGTATATAGTACGGTAGACGTACAAGATCTTGATATCCTTTACTAGTTTTATGAATGGCCAAGTCGGGTGAGTTAGGAGTTTAACTCGCTTCTTTGAAAGTATTTAGGATGTCTTAAGTTTTATTAAAGTTAAGGGACTTGAAGAGTTTTAAAGTATGTGATACTTGTTCCGTTTTAAACGTATAAGTCCCTTGGATAGGAAATTGTATTTGGCTAAAGTATAAAGTGAATATAACGACTTTATGGGAAGTTGGTTATATTTGCTTTATGGAAAGATAAATGACTTGATTGTAATGAAAAGGCAATTTGATTTTAAGGCATCAATTGCCTAAGGTTTTATAAGAAAAGGAGTCACTTGATTTAGAAACCTAACTTTATTTCTAAAGGTATTGTGACTTGTCTTGAAAAGTAATTTTGACTTGATACTACGGTTAATAGTATCTTGAAGTTTTATATGAAGAGAGTCATTTTTAAAAGAGTGGAAGTATGTAGTACTTTGGGTTAAATTCGGATCTTTATAAAAACATGTTAGTGCCTTAAGTAAACTAAAATGAGAGTGTATGTGAACAATAATAATAAGTTAGGGGATGCTTAACTTGCTTGTATATTGTATGATAGCCGATTTGTGCTAGTGGTATATTATTCATTACGGTCATTCCCGGGTTTGTGGCATTGCATATTCCGTGGATTTGCTACCCACGATGCGAGGAATACCTCACGCGAGTCCGTAAGGGCTTATGCGGGTGAAATAGTCCAACGCGCGATACCTATCATGCGAGGAATACCTCGTGCGAGTCCGTAAGGGCTTATGCGGGTGAAATAGTCCCGCGAGAATACCTCAATGCGGGTCCACGCGACCTATGCGGGTGAAATAGTCCCGAGTAGGATTGCTTAATGATCTGGGCGGGTGGTCCCGCTTTGATCGTGAGCTTCCTATTCTATATTGTAAGTATCCTACTATTTACTCATCATTAGTAAGACACATTATCTTGTAATTTGATTATCATACATGTCTCGCTTTGTTTTAAACCTATGATGTAATTACGATTTTTTCGATTTACTTAGTACATATTGTGTGACCCTTCTTCCGGGCCGTTCACGCCGCGGTGGTAGCGGTGGTGGATCCTCATACTTAGGATCACTTATCGACGTCGAAGCTCAATTTCTCGGAGGCTTGTCTTTTTAGTGCGTCTTTCCACGATGTTGTAGATTTATGTACATTCAGGGTATGGGCCGGGCCTGTCCCGCCACCGTTGTTATTCCTAGAAGTGCGTAGTCACATGTGTGGTTTGGGGTAAGAACCGGGTTATCTGATTTTCTTGGATTATGCATATTTTATGGCGCGCCTTATCGGCAGCTTTGTGTTATTGTCTAAATGTTGTATGTTGTGTATGTTTATTGCTATTCTCTCGATATACAGGCAGGGTGCCTGGTAGGGCACCGATCCTGGTCGGGTCGTGACAAAAGTGGTATCGAGCGATTAGTCTCGGAAAGTGTCGCATCGTGTTCAGTAGTCTTGATTATCGGTGTGCACCACATCTATAATCGGGAGGTTGCGACATTTAGGATTGGTTTCCATTCTTCTCTCTGCGAGATCGTGCGGTGAGAGTGTCTTATTAGGTTGAATCCTCGACCTATTCTTATGAAACGATTATGCCTCGCGAAAAGCTACCAGGCCCGAGAAGGGCAAAGCGGCAGAGTCGCTAGCGGTACAGCGGAGTTACGTACTCGAGCAGACTATGCACGAGATAGTAGGCGGTCGGCGAGTTCAGCACGCCGATATTAGAGGCGAGAACGGCGGTAACCCGAGGTTCGGTACTAAAGCCTCGATCGGCACGTGAGCCGAGTATAGAGACTACGGGAGCGGATCCGGTTATTGACCAAGATAGTAGCGAGGCAGCAGCGAGCGAGCGGCTAACCCTGGAGCCGGTTGCCATGGATTCGGGATTTTACGGGTTGTCATCCGCGAGTTTTATGGTTCGAGTGCGAGAGGACCCGCAGGAGTTCATTCGCAGCCACTCAGACTATGCATGTTCTTAGAGCTTGAGACGTAGTGCGTTATTCTAGCCTGCACGGTTACGCGATATTGCGTTGAACGGTTTGAGTCTGGGAGATGTCGAGAGGTGAGGATGCTCTTCCGCTGTTTGGGAGAGTTCTGAGGCCTTCATGGATCACTTTTGCCTCACCGAGATGAGTAGAGCCCGTGTAGATAGATTATTGACCTTGAGGCAGAATGGGAGGACTATCAGGGAGTATAGCCTGGAGTTTGACTCCTTGGCCAGGCATGCGCACACCATTGTAGCTGACATGGCGGATAGAGTTCATCGTTATGTGATGGGGCTAGGCGTCATATGATTCTTTACTGCCAGGGTGGCTCTTTCAGCGTATGGACATTGCGGGATGCGAGCCTATGCTTGGATAGAGGAGGATAGAGAGGAGGACCAGATTGACTCGAGCCAAGAGGGCGGGCACAGGGTCTCAGAGCGATTTTCGAGGCGACCTCAAGAATCAGTCCACCTTCCATCCAAACGAGTACTCTGTTATACCCGTATTTCAGTATGCGTGAGGCACGTATTAAATTTTTGCCTTAAGAATTGGCTAGACCGAATTTTGGGCACGGTGCCGATTTGAGTCGTTTTTCGGCGAAACGTTTCCTGCTTACGTTGGGAAAATTCGGCTATGTCATTTACTATTTTGCGGATTTTTCAGAGACGAAACATTTTGGACCAACGGGAGGTGACACTTGTCACCTCGTGGTGGAGTGGATTAGTGGCCGATTGGCTCACGTTTTTGTGCCTTATTGGTGCCTTGTTTGGTGCCTTGTTTTGGCCTTGTTTTGGGCATTGTTTTGTGCCATGTTTTGTGGAGTAGGGGTTAGGGTGCACTTGGCTTGATCAAGGCCTTACACTAGCCTTGCACATGGCTTGATCTTGTCCATTGGTTGGCCCTTGCTTCCTATAAATACCCTCCCTTTGTTGAAGACTTCATCAACCAAATGTGTTCTAAGTCTTGCAATCCTCCCCTCTCCTCTTGTTGCTCTCGTCCTAAGCCTCCTCCCCTTTGAGTGGCCTAGTGGTGAGAGTTCCTCCCTTGTCAAGGCCCTTTGGCCGAGAACCCCACAGTGGTATTGAAATACTCTCAAGTATTGTTATAATGCCCAAAATACCTTGGCCTCATATCTTGTAGTATTCCAAAGTTACCTCTATACGTAGAGCAGAAATACTACCTTTTGTCCTTTAAGTCTCAAACCAAAACCCTAAGGAAATCTTCATAGTTGGTTGAAGTATTTAAGTAGAAGTTGGTTAGAACTTCTAAGGTTGTTTGGAGCGCACGGAGTAGAGCTAAACCTTGCTCAGGGATCGACTTTTATCTCGGATAATTTTGGGCTTATCGAGGTAAATAATCTTGTCCCCTTTGTAATTGGAAATTACATGTTGTTGTATTATATAGTTGAAATATACTATATATAGAATTAAGTTTAGTCTTTTGGCAATGTCTTTTGACTTAAGCACAATTTAAAGAAAGAATCAATCAGAACTACATGGAATATTCTGATGAGACTTGTGTAGGTTGTGTAGTAGAAATTGTACACGCCGGTTAGGCGTATAAAACCCCGGTTGGCTTGGTAGCGGCCTCGATAGAGGAGATTTCTGTTGTGCGGGAGGTCTTGAATTTTACGTAGAAAGATGGGAACTTGTGTTTAAGATTTAAATAGGCGTTTGTGGCCTTTATAGGTGAAAGTACTAAGAGTAGCGTATTCTGCTCGGCGTGGAAAGGGCTAGCAAGGTTGTAGTACTTGGAGCTTTTTGCTTATTGTCGATAATCGTCGCGAGGTATGTGAACCTCTTCCTATCTCTTCTAGCATGACATGTGTGAACTATGTAGTGCTGAGGCGTCATGTGCTAAATGTATTTGATTGGTTTAAAACATAAAGTGTTATAACGGCTTTATGGGAAGTCGGTTATAATAGCTTTATGTGGATAAGCAAATACTTTGTGGTTTTTAAAAGGTAATCGATTTAAATAATAAGCGGCTTGATATGTGTTAATAAAGAACTTGAAGTATTTCAAGAGATTTATGAATCGTTTGAAAGAATGAGTATTACTTGGTTTTGAAAGCTTAAGAGTTATACTAGCTTTATGGGAAGTTAGGTATAACGGCTTAAAATGTTTCTTGATTTGAAATCGTAATGCGTATCGACAAACCATCTGCGGCGTTAATAACAGGAAAATGTATTGACTAAAGAAGTATTAAAACCGGTAGAAACCTCCATCCGCATAGAAGCTAAGATGAGACAAAATGATATTACATTTCCTAGATCATGGTCGCTTAATAAGAATGATTATAAACAAGAATAACCTACTCACATATAAGACATATGTTTCTCAAAACGTTTAAAGGAGAATTATGTTTTAAAGGATTAAAACTACGAACTACTAAACCTTTTCTAAAAATGAGAAACTTGAGCATTTTTAATTAGGCAAACCGAACTTTAGGAAAAGAATGTTGGTACTTGAGTTTAAAAAGAAAGTGTTCGGTTTACTTAATAATGTGAATCACTCTAGTTTTATACTACGGTATCGGGTGACTTTTATAAAATGAATGTATCTCTTTTAAAAGGACTTAACGTATGTAGTACTTTAGGTTAAAACCGGACTTTGACATAAAATGGAAGTACGCTTGAGTTGTGTGTAACTTGCTTATGCTTGTTGTTATGAAACTTGACCATGTTACGTGTGATAGCCTTGTTGTGCAAATCGTGTTCACTCGACTACGGTTCATCCGAATGTATCTCACTTGAGTGCCGGTTCATCCGGAATGTATTTCACTTGATTCTGGTTCATCCGAATGTATTTCACTTGATTCTGGTTCACCGAATGTATCTCACTTGACTACCGGTTCATCCGGAATGTATTTCACTTGACTACCGTCCATCCGGAATGTATTCCACACGTTTCTATATTGGGTCCATAAGATGGGCCGAGACACATTATACGTATCACATGATTTATACCTAGAAGCGGCGGTGAGGAAGGAGTTCCACGCAGGCGTGAGGATGACTTTGAGGCGTGAGTCCACGACTTGACATGATTGCTTATGTTGTGAATCGTAGTTTGGTTATCATACATGTCTCCGCTTTTGTAGACTATTATGATTTCATTTACGGTGTTTTACGGCCACATACTTGGTACTGTTATCGGCCAGCTTCGGGCTGCGTTCATGCCGCAGGTAAAGGTACATCGACTGTCGATCCCCGCTTATAGGATCACATTCGCGTGTTGGGAAGCTCCGTTTCTCGGAGGCTCATCTTTTGGTATGTGTTCCACGAGTTGTAGGTTCTTGTACATTCGTGGTATGGCGGCCACTGTCCGTCATAGTTGTTGTAAATCTTAGAGTGCTAGAAGCTGTTGTAGGCGGGGTTGTAAAAGGATTAAAGCGTCGGGTTTTATATATACCAAGGCAATTGTTTTGGTTGCCTGTTTATTTATTATATCTCTTGTTTCATGACTCGTGTTTTATTTTCCGCTGGTTCTCTCTGATGTTGTATCACTAGGGTGCCCGGGGTAAGGCACCAGTAACGGGCCTGGGTTCGGGGCGTTACAAAGTGGTATCAGAGCAGTTAGTCCTCGGAAAGTGTCTACAGACAGTGTCTAGTAAGTCTTGATTATCGGTGTGTTGTGCACCACATCTATAATCGTGAGGCTATAGGACATTTAGGATTGGTTTCCATTCTTCTCATCCGAGATCGTGCCTTAGTCGTGTGATAAATTGGACCCTCCGGCGTATTCCTTTCCTTTACCGATTATGCCTCCGCGTAAGGCAACCCAGCCCACGGGCAAAGCGAGGGAGAGCATTAGCGAGATCTGAGAGTACAGTGCGCAGCCCGTCGAAGACGAGGCAAGCCCGACGGCGGAGCCGCGACGCCACAGACCTGAGAGTTTAGAGCGCGGCGGTGGCTGCGAGACTACAACACGAGCCCCCAGCCCCACACCGGAGCCGATGAGATGGGTACAAGAGATGGCCCGATTCGGCGTGGTCGTGGCGATATGAGGATAGGTGAATCTGCAGCCCAATGAGCACCCGTAGTTCACCCCGAGCGCACGGTTTGAGGCTACGTGACTTTACGAGTTGTAGCCAGCCGCCATGTTCTATGGATCGAGTGAGGACGACCCTCGGAGTTTATCCGAGCAGCTACGGATCATGAGAGTGATCCAGTCTCGAGGCAGTCGGTGGTATTGGGTTCGCATCACCGCGTGATCTGCTGTGATTGGTTTGGTCGTGGGAGTTGTCCCGGAAGAGCATGCACTTCGGCCGTATGGACGAAGTTCTCAGGGCTTTTCTTGCACATTTCTTGCCCCACAGATGAGAGGGCTCGTAAACGATTTTTGACGTTGAGGCGGGGCGACGGAGAGAGTACAATGTGGAGTTCGACTCATTAGCTCGGTATGTCCCCGCCAGAGTAGCCGATATGGAGGGCCAGTACACCGCTACATCACCGGCTGGATGAGTACTTAGCGAGCTTGTTCGGGTAGCCCTTCACCGGAGCATGGACATTGCCGCGTGCAGCTCATGCACTAGGATGTGAGGCACGGAGATCGGCGGAATGACCGAGATCGCAGAAGAGGCCGGACGGCAGGGTCGCTGGTAACTTTCAAGGCGGACCGCCTCGTGAAAGCTAGTTATGTACCTCCGCCCGATGAGTGGTCCCCGATCGTCGGGGCGTTGGGGTATTCGGGTGGTCGAGCTCGGGCTTGGTTCGCGGTATACGGGTTCTAGCCAGCGATTCACGCCCTCACCGATTGTGCACGATGTGGCAAACATCATCGGAATGTCGTCTTTATCGGTGCTTGCTTCACTGCGGCCGTCAGGCCATGTGACGAGATGCATATAGAGAGGTGCAGCGGCTTAGCGCGACTCAGGATCGATGGCGAGTTCATCGCCGATTACAAGCATGCTGCAGGTGCACTTACGATTAGAGTGAGCGGTAACCGTGTATATCCTTAAACCTCAGAGGCTTGTATGTTTTGATGTTATGTTAATGTGTTAGGTGTTATGTTGGATAGCTTTGTGCTAGAATGTGATTTAGGAACTTCAGTTTGGGAAAAGGGTAAGCACAGGGGTGAGGAATGATGAACCTTAGAATATTACAGTTGAGACCTTAGATGTAAGGCCGTCTTGGGTACAAGATTTTCAGTGATCATGTGAGTGCATTTTATGCCTAGAAAGTATTGTGTGATAAGTCCCCGGGTTGGGTAAATGAAAGTGGTAGCTTTCATGATGCGAATTAGTAAGATTGTTCCGGATCGGGGAACAAGAGTTTGGCGCGGTTGGGGGTCGGGTTGAGGACCATTTGCGGGTCAACCCGTAACCCGGTTTGGGTGGGCCGGTCTGAGGTGGTCCCGCCAGTGGTAGGGTCACGAGGAGCTAGGCCCAAGTTTTGGTAACCATCGTATGAGTTCGTGGATATGTTCGACGAAGGTCGTGAAGGCGGGAATGGCCTTAAGGAAGATTGAGGCTAGTAGATGACCAAGTTTGGAGGTGGTGACTCCAAAGTTTTGGAAACTAAAGCGATGACTGGAGTATGGTGAGTATACTAGAAGAGTTCAAGTGATCGAGGAGGGCACGACGAGTAAGGAAGGAAGAGAACGTGTGTTATGTTTGTGGCCATGTGTGGCAGTGGAAACTTGTTAGAAGAACTTCATCTTTATCCGCCTTGAGAAGGAACATTCGACGAATGTTTCTAGGAGGGGAGAATGTTATACCGTATTTCGAGTATATGCGTGAGGGCGTGCGTATTAAATTTTGCCTTAAGAATTGGCTAGGACCGAATTTTGGGCACGGTGCGATTTGAGTCGTTTTCGACGAAACGTTTCCACGACTACGTTGGGAAAATTCGGCTATGTCATTTACTATTTTTGCGGATTTTTCCGAGAGGCGAAACATTTTGGACCAACGGGAGGTGACACTTGTCACCCTCACGGTGGAGCAGTTGGTGGCGATTGGCTCACGTTTTGTGCCTTATTGGTGCCTTGTTTGTGCCTTGTTTTGGCCTTGTTTTGTGCATTGTTTTGTGCCATGTTTTGGAGTAGGGTTAGGGTGCACTTGGCTTGATCAAGGCCTTACACTTGCCTTGCACATGGCTTGATCTTGTCCATTGGTTGGCCCTCGCTTCCCTATAAATACCCTCCCTGTTGAAGACTTCATCAACCAAATGTGTTCTAAGTCTTGCAATCCTCCCCTCCTCTTGTTGCTCGTCCTAAGCCTCCTCCCCTTTGAGTGGCCTAGTGGCCGAGAGTTCCCCTCCTTGTCAAGGCCCTTTGGCGAGAACCCCTTGTGGTATTGAAATACTCTCCAAGTATTGTTATAATGCCCAAAATACCTTGGCCTCATATCTTGTAGTATTCCAAAGTTACCTCTATCGTAGAGCAAATACTACCTTTTGTCCTTTAAGTCTCAAACCAAAACCCTAAGGAAATCTTCATAGTTGGTTGAAGTATTTAAGTAGAAGTTGGTTAGAACTTCTAAGGGTTGTTTGGGCGCACGGAGTAGGAGCTAAACCTTGCTCAGATCGACTTTTATCTCGGATAATTTTGGGCTTATCGAGGTAAATAATCTTGTCCCTTTTGTAATTGGAAATTACATGTTGTTGTATTATATAGTTGAAATATACTATATATAGAATTAAGTTTAATCATGGCAATGTCTTTTGACTTAAGCTGAATTTAAAGAAAGAACTACTGTAACTACATAGGGCGTATTCTGATGAGACTTGTGTAGCTGGTTGTGTAGTAGTAGAAATTGTACACCGGTTAGGCGTATAAAACCCCCGGTTGGCTTGGTAGCCTGGCCTCGATAGAGGAGAGATTTACGCTGTCATGGGGAGAGTCTTGCCGAATTTTCTGTAGAAAGATGGGAACTTGTGTTTAAGATTTAAATAGACGTTTGTGGCCTTTATAGGTGAAAGTACTAAGAGTAGCGTATTCTACTCGAGGAGTGGAAAGGGCTAGCAAGGTTGTAGTACTTGGAGCTTTTTGCTTATTGTCGATAATCGTCGCGAGGTATGTGAACCTCTTCCTATCTCTTCTAGCATGACATGTGTGAACTATGTAGTACGGTGAGCGTCACGTGTGCTAAATGTATTTGATTGGTTTAAAACATAAAGTGTTATAACGGCTTTATGGGAAGTCGGTTATAATAGCTTTATGTGGATAAGCAAATACTTTGTGGTTTTTAAAAGGTAACTGATTTAAATAATAACTGGCTTGATATGTGTTAATAAAGAACTTGAAGTATTTCAAGAGATTTATGAATCGTTTTGAAAGAATGAGTATTACTTGGGTTTTGAAAGCTTAAGAGTTATACTAGCTTTATGGGAAGTTAGGTATAACGGCTTAAAAATGTTTTACTGATTTGAAATCGAATGCGTATCGACAAACCAACTGCGGCGTTAATAACAGGAAAATGTATTGACTAAAGAAGTATTAAAACCAAGAAACCTCCATCTGCATAGAAGCTAAGATGAGACAAAATGATATTACATTTCTAGATCATGGATGCTTAATAAGAATGATTATAAACAAGAATAACCTACTCACATATAAGACATATGTTTCTCAAAACGTTTAAAGGAGAATTATGTTTTAAAGGATTAAAACTACGAACTACGAAACCTTTTCTAAAAATGAGAAACTTGAGCATTTTTAATTAGGCAAACCGGAACTTTAGGAAAGAATGTTGGTACTTGAGTTTAAAAAGAAAGTGTTCGGTTTACTTAATAATGTGAATCACTCTAGTTTTATACTACGGTATCGGGTGACTTTTATAAAGGAATGTATCTCTTTTAAAAGGACTTAACGTATGTAGTACTTTAGGGTTAAAACACGGACTTTGACATAAAATGGAAGTACCTTGAGTTGTGTGTAACTTGCTTATGCTTGTTGTTATGAAACTTGACCATGTTACGTGTGATAGCCTTGTTGTGCAAATCTTGTGTTCACTCGACTACGGTTCATCCGGAATGTATCTCACTTAGCACGGTTCATCCGGAATGTATTTCACTTGATTACCGGTTCATCAGGAATGTATTTCACTTGATTACGGTTCACCCGAATGTATCTCACTTGACTACGGCTCATCCGGAATGTATTTCACTTGACTACCAGGTCCATCCGGAATGTATTCCACACGTTTCTATATTGGGTCCATAAGATGGGCCGAGACCGTTATACGTATCATGATTTATACCTAGGCTGCGGTGAGGAAGGAGTTCCACGGGCATGAGTGATGAGTTTGATTGCGTGAGTCCCTGACTTGACATGACTGCTTTTATGTTGTGGCGTAGTTTGGTTATCATACATGTCTCACGCTTATTGTAGACTATTATGATTTCATTTCTGATGTTTCTGATTTCACATACTTGGTACTGTCTTGACCTTCCGAAGTGCGTTCAATCTGCAGTAAAGGTACATCGATCGTCGATCCTCGCTTATAGGATCACATTCGTGTTGGGAAGCTCCGTTTCTCGGAGGCTCATCTTTTGGTATGTGTTCCACGAGTTGTAGGTTCTTGTACATTCGGGGTATGGCGGGGCCTGTCCGTCATAGTTGTTGTAAATCTTAGAGGTGCAGAAGCTTGTGGCGTGGTTGTAAAAGGATTAAACTGCTCGGGTTTTATGTATATACGAAGGCATTGTTTTATTTATTATATCTCTTGTTTCATGATTCATGTTTTATTTTCCATTGGTTTTCTACGATGTTGTATCACTAGGGTGCCCGGTAAGGCACCGATGCGGGCCCGGGTTCGGGGCGTTACAACTCCGTCACGGTTTTCGCGGGAGGTCCGATCGGTCAGTCATTGAAGCAGTCGGGCTCCGGGGACTGGGGTTTCGAGGCGAGAGATCGTCGCGATCGAGACCACCCACATCTCGGTGTGCTCGATGCGGTAGATCTCACGAGCGAGTGTCGTGTTCTGCAGGAGCTTGTTACTCTTGTGGCGGTGGGCCATTTGAAGAGAGATTGTCGTCGAGAGGCGCATGGGTGGTGCGGTGTGAGGCGACGGATCGATTCGGTCTTCCTCTCCTTCGTGGTTATGCGCCCGGGGGTGGTACTCACGGACCGGTAGGCCGCGGTAGAGGTCGTGGTGGTGGTTCCAGTTCTAGTGGTCCCCAGAACCGCATTTATTCATTAGCCAGCCGCCAGGATCAGGAGGCTTCCCCTGACGTCGTCATAGGTACATTATTGATTTCATCTTTGTGATGTTTATGCTTTGATAGATCCGTGTTCTACCTTGTCCTATGTGTCCTCTTATGCGGGTAGAATCGGGATAGAGCAGAGTCGATAGAGCCTTTTGAGGTAGCTACGCGATGGTGATTCGGTGTTAGCGAGTGGGTGTATAGAGGTTGTCCGTATTTATTTACGATCGACTCGCATGGACTTGATAGAGTTGGAGATGATGATTTTGATGTCATTATGGGTATGGATGGTTGGCTTTTGTTATGCCAACGCGACTGTAGGGACAGTTGGTTCGTTCCAGTTTCTGGCAAGCCGTTATCGAGTGGAAGGGCAACACACGTCGCCAGAGGTAGGTTTATTTCTTACCTCAAGGCTAGGAAGATGGTGCGCAGCGGTACATCTACCATCCGTTCGGTATTTGATACGCAGGTGAGGTGTCGGTTCTTGATCAGTGCGGTGGTTAGGAGTTTCGGATGTGTTCCTGCACGATCTTTCCGTATCCTCTTGAGAGGAGATTGAGTTTTGTATTGACACGTTGCCAGACAATCGACCTATTTCCATTCCGCCATACAGGATGGCACCTGCTGAGTTGAGGGAGCTGAAGGACCAGCTGAAAGATTTGCTGGAAAAAGGCTTTATCAGGCCTAGTGTTTCTCCCTGGTGAGAGCCGGTTTTATTTGTGAATAAGAATGATTGGACTCTGCGTATGTGTGTTGATTACAGGCAGCTTAATAAGGTAACCATCAAGAATAGGTACCCCCTCCCCAGGATTGATGATTTGTTTGACCAGTTGCAGGGTGCGAGGTGTTTCTCCAAGATAGACCTGCGGTCTGGTTATCATCAGGTATGAGTTCGAGAGGCAGATATCCCAAAGACTGCATTCAGGACCCGGTATGGGCACTATGAGTTCAGGGTTATGTCTTTCGGTTTGACCAACGCTCCAGCGGTATTTATGGATTTGATGAACCGGGTGTTCAAGCCATTTTTGGATACATTTGTGATAGTATTCATTGATGACATCCTGGTTTATTCGCGGACAGAGCAGGAGCATGCAGATCACTTGAGGACGGTACTTGGGGTTCTCCGGAACCGGCAGTTATTCGCCAATGTTACACCCCGGAAAATTGCAGGATAGGTTTATAAGAACGTACGTAAGAACTCAAATGTTAAGATTTGAGACGAGTAAAAATTTATCGGAATTTTGGAATTTGTCGGAATCTTGCCTAACTATAAGGCCCAAACTTTTCTACGTATGCCCACACGTACATACTCAGGAAATACGGGGTATAACATTCTCCCCTCCTTAGAAACATTCGTCCCGAATGTTCCTTCTCAAGACGGATAACGATGCAGCTCCTTCTTAATCTTAAACAAGTTGACAATGCCACACATGGCCACAAACTAACACACGCTCCAATACTTAATTCAAGTCTACGAGGAATCACCTCTAACATCACAAAAGCTTCCACCCTGGTCTAAAGGATACTCCCTTCGCAATTCCACTTCACAACAAAATTATCACTTCTATGCTCTTAACACATGCTCGCTTTTTCCCTTACTCGTCGCACCCTTCTCGAACACTTGAACTCTTCTAGTATACGTACCATACTTCAGTCGTTACTTCAGTTTCCAAAATCTCTGGAGTCACTACCTCCAAACTTGGTCATCTTACTAACCTCAATCTCCTTTAAGGCCGTTCCCGGCCTTCACGATCCGATTCTGGTCGAACATATCCACGAACTCATATGATGGTCATCTAAACTTGGGCCTAGCACCCTCGTGACCCTACCATCTGGCGGGACCACCCAGAACTGACCCCACCTACATCCGGGCTACGGGTTGACCCGCAACACGCCCTCAACCCGACCCTCCGTCGCGCCAACTCTTGCTCCTCGGTACGGAACAATCTTACCAATTCACATCATGAAAGCTACCACTTTCATTTCACACAACTCACGGAATTATCCCACAATACATTAAAAGCAAACCAAGTATTTCGACAAAGACTAACCGTAAAATCTTTTATTCAAGCCGGCCTTACCTCTAAGGTCTCAATGTGTAATATTCTAAGGTTCATACCTTCCCTGACCCCACACTTATTCTTTCGACTATCCATGTCTCTAAACCACAATACACACAAAGCTATCTGTACATAGCACTCAACATACAATCATCGTATCACGCATGCAAAACTCTAGAGGGTTAAGGATATACCTGAAAAGATAGGCGGTTCAAAGGACCGCTAAAACTGGGAACCTCCACCGCGACCTCTGGCGTGGCCTACCGGTGTATGAACATCCTGCCTAGCTATGGAAGGTGAAGAACCCGTAACTGATCTCATAGTCTGTGCTATCCTACCGCTACCTCAGTCGGACGATCTCGCCAGATGGCCTGTTGGCGCAGAATAACAATCTCCCAAGTTAGTACGACACTCTCCCTTATGAAGTTTTCCACAACGACCACACTGAGACAAGGGTGACCTCATCCGGCGAGCACACCTATTCCACGAAAATCAAACACAGGAGCCACGACTCGCCTCGAATATCCCGGCGTCCCGGCTGTGGAGGACCACTCTATCTTGGCGGAGGTACATAACTAGCTCTCACAGGCGGTCCGCCTCGAAAGTTATCAAAGGACCTCGCTCGCCCTCTTCTGGCGATTCGTCATTCCGCCGACCTCCGCCTCACATCCAGTGCATAAGCTCGCATGCAGCAATGTCCATGCCCGGTGAAGAGCTACACCCGAACAAGCCTCGCTAAGTAGTCATCGAGCCGGTGACGAACGGGTGCACTCTGTCCTCCATATCGCTACTAACGCGGGACATACCGAGCCAATGAGTCGAACTCACATTGTACTCCAACCGCACGCCCGCTTCCGCCTCAACACCAAAAATCTGTCGGCCGAGCCTCCTCGCTTTGTGGAGGTAAGAAATGTGCAAGAAATGCCTCACGAGAACTCGCTCCATACGGCCGGAAGTGCATGCTCTCCCGACGGCTCCGTGAATCAAACCAATCGATCTGCAGATCACGCAGCCGACGCGAACCCAAGACCACCGACTCGGTCTCAAGCCTTGATCACTCACGATCCATCAGAATCGCTTGATGAACTCCTCGGATCATCCTCGTGCCTCGACCAGAACTCGCGGGCTACAACTCCGAAAGTCCCGTAGCCTCAAACTATCCGACCTAGGGTGAACCACGGGTGCTCGAACCGCTGGCCCAAAGATATCCTCATGTCGCCACGATCCCGCGAATCGGGCCATCTCTTTGTAACCCATATCCTCTGCTTCCAGGTGTGGGTGGAGGCTCAGTATTGTTGTCTCGGCAGCTGCCGCGACTCTAAACTCGCTGGGGCGGTGGCGTCACAAAACTCGCGTCTGAAGCACAATCTCAGTCTTGGCCGCTCGCGCTCGTACTCCTCTGTATCTCACTAGCAGCTCCCTCGGCTGCCTTGCCCACCTGGGCCCGGGTTGCCTTGCGCGGAGGCATAACTGGTAAAAACGAGATACGTCAGAGGGGTCCAACTTACAACACAGCTCTAAGGCACGATCTCAGAATGAGAAGAAGGGAAACCAATCCTAAATGTCCTGCAGCCTCCTGATTATAGATGTGGTGCACAACACACCGATAATCAAGACTCTACTAGACACGGTCTGTAGACACTTTCCGAGGATTAACTGCTCTGATACCACTTTTGTCACGACCCGTTCCGGGGCCCGTGACTGGTGCCTTACCCCGGGCACCCTAGTGATACAACATCAGAGAAAATCAGCGGAAAATAAAAAAAACTTAAACATGAACAAGAGATAAGATAATAAACCAGGCCAACCAAACGGTTACCTTCCAATAAAATATATATATACAAATCTTTCAAACCGAACAGTTTAATCCTTTTTACAAACCCTGCCCACAACAGTACTACAGACCTCTAAGAGTTTTATACAACATGACGGGACAGGGCCCCGCCATACCCCTGAATGTACAAGAACCTACAACTCAGGGTAACATACCAAAGATAAGCCTCCGGAGAAACGGAGCTTCCCAACGCTGAACTGTGATCCTAAGAGCGAGGATCAGCAACCGATGTACCTCTACCTGCGGCATGAACGCAGCCGGGCGAGGTCAGATAACAGTACCAAGTATATGAACTGAAAATATCAGAAATGAAATCATAGCGATCTATATAAAGCGGAGACATGTATGATAACCAAACTACGATTCATAATAAATAAGCAACATGTAAGTCGTGACTCACGCTCGTAGTCATCACTCGAAGTATAACTATGGGTCTCACGCCCGCAACATCAATCATGCGTGGAATACCTTCCTCACCGGCGATCTATGATATAATAACACCACGGAGTACACATGAACACCAAGTGCGTACTAACAATACTATACAACCAAACCACGGGCGACACGGCAAGTACGTAAAGCCGACTACGGATACGAAGGCGTGTCACGTGTCGGCGGCCAATCGTGGGCTAACTACGGTACCAAGCGTGTCACGAGACCGTCACTAAACTGAGCGGCAAGTCACGAGGGCTAACTACGTGTACCAAGGCCGAATCAGCCACGACGGGAAAGTAAAAGCCGACCACGGATACCAAGGCCGATCAAGAAACCCTCGCGGAGAGCTAGTCCATGGAATAACACTATCAACGGAATGAACCTCATCATGGCGCATACCGTGGACCATCCATCGAGTCGGTATGCCCGTGGACTATCATAGTGGAAGCATACAGTGGGCCACCCATCATGTCGATGTCCAAAATGATCAAGATAACACGACCGGCCCTCCATTCGAGAGACACGGTAACATAAGAATACAACACTTGCACAACAAGGCTATCACACGCAAACATAGGCACACAACTCAAGGTACTTTCATCTTATTCCAAAGTCCAGGTTTTAACCCCAAAGTACTACGTATGTTAAACTCTTTTTAAAGGATCCATTTCTTTTATAAAGGTCACCCGATACCCGCAGTATAGAGTGACTAACATCTTTTAAGTAAACAACTTCCATACTTTCCTTTTAAAACCAAATTAAGGCAATACCATTGTAACGACCGTCCGGGCGTTCGCATCGTGCACTACCGGGCACCCTAGTGATACATACATCGAGAAAATCAATGGAACATAACACATGAGTCATGAAACAAGAGATATAATAATAAGCAGGCCAACCAAAACGGTTGCCTTGAAGATATACATAAAACACGAGCTTTAATCTTTTACAACCACGCCACAACAAGATTACATGGACTTAAGATTTACAGCGACTATGACGGACAGGGCCCGCCATACCCCGAATGTACAAGAACCTACAACTCGGAAACACATACCAAAAGATAAGCCTCGGAGAAGCGGAGCTTCCCAATACGCTGAATCGTGATCTATGGCGAGGATCCACGGCCGATGTACCTACTCGCGGCGTAACGCACTTCCGAGGTCGCACAACAGTACCAAGTATGTGAAATCAGAAAAATCAGAAATGAAATCATACTAGTCTATATAAAGCGGAGACATGTATGATAACCAAACTACGATTCACGACATAAGCGATCATGTCGATCGAGGACTCGCGCCTCAAGTCATCACTAAATATAACTATGGGTCTCACGCCCACAACATCAATCATGTTCGCATCGTGGCGCGTGCCGTGACGCAGACGGTGTAGACATGTCCATGATGCAACAATAATACCAATGCCCTGGCCACGTGCCCGGAATTCTACCTCGGTGTGAACACGTCCATGTGACATCAACAATAATATCTTGGGTGATCAACCTGCGCACGGCCACATGCCCCGGAATTCTACCTCGGTGTAGACATGTCCATGTAACCACAATAACAATATATCGTAATCAAAATGGAAACATACGTGGAATTCTCCACATTGCCAAAGACGTCCAAGTAAGTTCTCAACAAGTCAACGGCCCTCTATCGAGAGCGCGGTAACGTAAATACAACACTTGTACAACAAAGGCTATCATCACAAGCATAGGCAAGTTTCACACAACTCAAGTACTTTCACATAATTCACACATTACCCGTAGTATAAAAATCGTGACTATCTTTTTAAGTAAACAAGACACTTCACCTTTTGTAAAATCAAGTAACAAAATTATTTTCCTAACGTTCAAAGTTGCCTAATTTCAAATGCTCAAGTCACTTATTTTAGAAAGGTTTCATAACTCATAGTCTTAATCTCTTTTAAAACAATTGAGTAACATATGTCATATATGTGAGTAGTTTATTCTTGTTTATAACGATCTTGTACTGTGACCATGATCTAGAAAATGTAATATCATTTTGTCTCATCTTAGCTTCATGCGGATGGAGGTTTCTATCGTTTTAATTCAACACATCATTATTCAATACATTTTCCTTTATTAACGCTGCGGTGGTCTGTCGATACACATTCGATTCGAAATCGGAAACATTATCCCTTTAAAACCAAGTACTCATTACTCACGAATGAGGTTTCACACAAACATCCACATTAAAACAAATAAGTTAAGTCTCTTATCTTATAAGATCAAGTCTCTTAACTTATAACATCAAGAAACCATTTTCTTACCTACATAAAGTTATTATAACCAACTTCCCATAAAACCGTTATAACACATGTTTAAACCAAACAAATACACTTAGCACACACGTCCACCGTACTACATAGTTACACACATATCATGCTAGAGCAGATAGGAAGAGGTTCACATACCTCGCGAGTATCGACAATAAGCAAAATGCTCCAAGTACTACAACGCTAGCCGCTTTCCACTCCTCAAGTAGAATACGCTACTCTTAGTACTTTCACCTAAAAAGGTCACAAACGTCATTAACTTTTAAACATACGGTTCCATTTCTCTAGAAAATTGACTTTCCCCGCAACAGCGTAAATCTCCTCCTCTAACGAGGCCGTCTACAAGCCAACCAGGGGGGTTTACACGCCTAACCGGACGTGTACAATTCTACTCGATAATACTACACAAGTCTCTCGCAATACTGATCTATGTAAATACGATTCAGTTCTTTTCTTTACTCTTGGGCTTAAGTCAAAAGACATTGCCAAATACAAAGTTGATTACATATATAGTATACTTCAACTATATATTCTAACAACATGTAATTTCCAATTACAAATAGAGGGACAAGATAATTACCTCGATAAGCCCATAATTATCCAAGTTAAATGTCGATCCTTAGCAACGTTTAGCTCCAACTCCGGGTGCTCCACCCCGCTCCAAACAACCTTAGAAGTTCTAACCAACTTACTTAAATACTTCAACCAATCAATGAAGATTTCCTTAGGGTTTTGGTTTGAGACTAAAGGGACAAAAGGTAGTATTTCCGTACTCTACGCAAAGAGGTAACTTTTGTAATACTACAATGTATAAGACTAAGGTTTTTTGGGTATTAAAACAATTCTGGGTGGAGTATTTCAATACCACAAAAAGGGGGTATCACACGAGAACACCCCAAGGTGGGGTGTTCTCCTACCAAGGCCACAAGGAAGGGGAGGGAAGGTTCTCGAACTAGAGCTCACAAAGGGGGAGGAGAGGGTTTCAAGACTTGGAAGTTTTTTGGAATGGATGAAGTCTTCAAACTTAGGGGGGTATTTATAGCAAAACCAAAGGCCAACCAATGGCCAAGATCCTTCCAAGTGTATAGCAAGTGTAAGGACAAGATCAAGCCAAGTGCACCCTAACCCCTACTCCACAAAACACTCCACAAAACATGGCACAAAACAAGGCCAAAACTAAGGGACCAATCGGCCAAGGCCAACCACCCTTGACCGCCCCCCTAAACCGTCCAATGAGGGTGACAAGTGTAACCCTCCCGTTGGTCCAAAATGTTTAGTCACTCAGAAAAATCCGAAAAAATACTAAATGACATAGCCGAAATTTTCCCAACGTAAGTTGTGGAAATGTTTCGTCGAAAAACGACTCAATCGCACTTCAGGCCCAAAATTCGGCCTTTGCCTAACTTAAGGCTCAAATTCTCTACGTACGTCCTTACGTACATACTCTGGAAATACGGGGTATAACATTCTCCCCTCCTTAGAAACATTCGTCCCGAATGTTCCTTCTCAAGTCTCAACACAAACATGCGCTAGTATAGCCTTCATCGCTATCGTCGAAAAACAATCATGCCACACCTGGCCATAAAAATAACAAACGCACCAATACTTAAACCCAAGTCAACGAGGAAACACCTCTAATCATCACAAAAACCCCTTACCTGAGGTCTAAAATATACTCCCTTCACACCTTCATTTCCCCAAAAGAAACGATCACACACGTTCACTTTTCCCTTATCTTGTTGTACCCTTCTCGAACACTCAAACTGTTATACCCCATATTTCCAGAGTATGTACGTGAGCGCGTACGTAATATAATTTGAGCCTTAAAGTTGGCTAGTTTCGAAATTTGTACACAACACCCGATTAGAGTCGTTTTTCGACGAAACGTTTCCACAGCTTTCGTAGGGAAAATTCCGGCTATGTCATTTATATTTTTTGCGGATTTTTCCGAGAGACGAAACATTTTTGGACCAACGGGAGGGTGACACTTGTCACCCTCATTGGACGGTTTAGGGGGGGGCGGTCAAGGGTGGTTGGCCTTGGCCGATTGGTCCCTTATTCTTGGCCTTGTTTTGTGGCTTGTTTTGTGGCTTGTTTTGTGCCATGTTTGGTGGAGTAGGGCTAGGGTGCACTTGGCTTGATCAAGGCCTTACACTTGCCTTGCACATGGCTTGATCTTGGCCATTGGTTGGCTTTTGGTTTTGCTATAAATACCCCCCTAAGCTTGAAGACTTCATTCATCCAAAAACTTCCAAGTCTTGAAACCCTCTCTCCCCTTTGTGAGCTCTGGCCGAGCCTTCCCTCCCCTTTCGTGGGCGTTGGCCGAGGCTTCTCCCCTTTGTGGTGCTAGCCGTGGGGTACCCCTAGCCTAGTTGTTTCGTATAATACACCCCCACTTGGTAGAAATACTCTCAAGTATTGTTATAATGCCCAAAATACCTTAGCCTTTACCTTGTTGTATTCCAAAGGTTACCTCTATACGTGAGTCAGGAAATACTACCTTTGTCCTTTAGTCTCAAACCGAAACCCTAAGGAAATCTTCATAGTTGGTTGAAGTATTTAAGTAGAAGTTGGTTAGAACTTCTAAGGGTTGTTTGGAGCGGATTGGAGTGCGAGTAGAGCTAAACGTTGCTAAGGATCGACTTTTAACTTGGATAATTATGGGCTTATCGAGGTAATTATCTTGTCCTCTATTTGTAATTGGAAATTACATGTTGTTAGAATATATAGTTGAAGTATACTATATGTAGAATGAACTTTGTATTTGGCAATGTCTTTTGACTTAAGCTCAAGAGTAAAGAAAAGAATCGAATTGTATTTACATGGGATCAGACAGTAGACTTGTGTAGTATTGCTGAGTAGAATTGTACACGTCCGGTTAGACGTGTAAACCCCCCCCCCCCGGTTGGCTTGGTAGCCGGCCTCGATAGAGGAGGAGATTTACGCTGTTGCGGGGGGGGGGAGGTGCTGCCGAATTTTCTGTAGAGAAATGGAACCGTATGTTTAAAAGTTAATAGACGTTTGTGACCTTTTTAGGTGAAAGTACTAATATTAGCGTATTATACTCGAGTGGAAAGGGCTAGCAAGGTTGTAGTACTTGGAGCATTTTGCTTATTGTCGATACTGCCGCGAGGTATGTGAACCTCTTCCTATCTGTTCTAGCATGATATGTGTGTAACTATGTAAGACGGTGGGCGACAGGTGCTAAGTGTATTTGTTTGTTTAAACATAAAGTGTTATAACGGCTTTATGGGAAGTTGGTTATAACGACTTTATGTAGGTAAGAAAATGGTTTACTGATGTTAGAAGTTAAGAGACTTGATCTAATAAGATAAGAGACTTAACTTATTTGTTTTAATGTGGATGTTTGTGTGAAACCTCATTCGTGAGTAATGAGTACTTGGTTTTAAAGGGATAATGTTTCATCGATTTGGAAATCGAATGTGTGATGCACCACCGCAGCGTTAATAAAGGAAAATGTATTGAATAATGATGTGTTGTATTAAAACCAAGAGAAACCTCCATCTGCATAAGCTAAGATGAGACAAAATGATATTACATTTTCTAGATCATGTTCTTTGTAATAAGATCGTTATAAACAAGAATAAACTACTCACATGTATGACATATGTTACTCAATTGTTTTAAAAGGGATTAATACTATGAGTTATAAAACCTTTCTAAAATAAGAAACTTGAGCATTTGAAATTAGGCAAACTTGAACGTTTGGAAAATAAGGTTGTTACTTGATTTTACAAAGGAAAGCATTTTGGTTTACTTAACAATGTTAGTCACTCAAATTTTATACTACGGGTATCGGGTGACCTTTGTAAAAGAAATGGATCTTAAAAGGAATTTAACGGACGTAGTACTTTAAGGTTAAAATCCGGACTTTGACATAAAATGAAAGTACCTTGAGTTGTGTGTAACTTGCTTATGCTTGTTGTTATGAAACTTGACCATGTTACGTGTGATAGCCTTGTTGTGCAAGTACTGTGTTCTACTCGACTACCGGTTCATCCGAATGTATTTCACTTGATTCTGGTTCATCCGAATGTATTTCACTTGATTACGGTTCATCCGGAATGTATTTCACTTGATTACCGTCATCCGGAATGTATTTCACTTGATTACGGTTCATCCGAAAGTATTTCACTTGATTACCGGTTCATCAGGAATGCATTTCACTCGACTACGGTTCATCCGGAATGTATATCACTGACTACGGTTCATCCGAATGTATTTCATCGACTACCGTTCATCCGGAATGTATTCCACACGTTTCTATATTGGGTCCATAAAATGGGCCGAGACCGTTATACGTATCACATGATTTGTACCTAGACCGCCAAGTGAGGAAGAAGTTCCACGGCGTGAGGATGACTTTGAGGGCATGAGTCACGACTTGACATGGCGATCGCTTCTATGTTGTGAATCGTAGTTTGGTTATCATACATGTCTCCCGCTTTTTATAGACTATTATGATTTCATGTACGATTTTTCTGATTCACATACTTGGTACTGTTATCTTGACCTCTTCCGGGGCTGCGTTCATGCCGCAGTAGAGGTACATCGATCGTGGATCCTCGCTCTTAGGATCTCGATTCGGCGTTGAAGCTCCGTTTCTCAGAAGGCTTATCTTTTAGTATGTGTTCCCGAGTTGTTGGTTCTTGTACATTCGGGGTATGGCGGGCCCTGTCGTCATAGTTGTTGTAAATCTTAGAGGTGCGTAGTAATCTTTATGGGCGTGGTTTGTAAAAGGATTAAACTGCTCGTTTTGAAAGAATTGTATATATATGTGTTATTGGAGGTAACCGCTTGGGTTGACTGTTTATGATCATATATCTTGTTCTTGTTTAAGTTTTTATTTCCGCTGGTTTTCTCGATGTTGTATCACTAGGGTGCCCGGTAAGGCACGACCACGCCCCGAACGGGTCGTGACAAAGTGGTATCGAGCGATTAGTCCTGGAAAGTGTCTACGCACCGTGTTCAGTAGAGTCTTGATTATCGGTGTTGTGCACCACATCTATAATCGAGGCTGCAGGACATTTAGGATTGGTTTCCATTCTTCTCATTACGAGATCGTGCCTTAGAGCCATGTGATAAATTGGACCCTCCGACGTATTCCTTTCCTTTATCGGTTATGCCTCGCGTAAAGCGACCCAGCCCATGGGCAAGGCAGTCGAGGAGTTGTTAGTGAGATACGAGGAGTACGAGGGCGCAGCCCGGCCGATTCGAGACAGCTTGCCGACGGGCGGGTTTCGCAACGCCGCCAAAGACCAAAGAGTTTAGAGCCGCAGCATGGGTCTGCTGAGACTACAAGATTGAGCCTCCACCCCACACCGAGCAGATGAGATGGGTACAAGGAGATGGCGATCGCCGTGGTCGTGGCAGATATGAGATAGGCCGGACGCAGCAGCCCAGCCTCGTAGCACCATGGTTCACCCCGGCGAATAGTTTGAGGCTACGGGACTTTCTCGAGTTGTAGCCCGCCGTTGTTCTATGGATCGAGAGCCGAGGCGACCTCGTGAGTTTATCCGACACCACAATGGATCATGAGAGTGATCGAGCCTCGAGGCGCAGTCGGTGGTATTGGTTTGCATCACCGCGTGATCTGCAGTTGGTCGTTTGATTCGTGGAGCTGTCGGGAAGAGCATGCACTTCCAGCATTTGGGACGAGTTCTCGAGAGCATTTCTTGCACATTTCTTGCCTCCACGCAGCGAGGGCTCGGCCGACAGATTTTTGACATTAAGGCGGGGCAGGCGACGGTTAGAGAGTACAATGTGAGTTCGACTCATTAGCTCGGTATGTTCCCGCCGTGGTAGCCGATATGGAGGGCGAGTACACCGCCACGCCACCGGCCGGATGATTACTTGGCAGAGGCTTGCGGGTGTAGCTCTTCACCGGCATGGACATTGCCCGCATGCAAGCTCATGCACTAGGATGTGAGGCACGGAGAGGTCGGCGAATGACGAGATCGCCAGAAGAGGCGAACAGCAGGTCCTTGGTAACTTTCGAGGCGGACCGCCTCGGCGAGCCTAGTTATGTACTCCGCCAAGATGCAGTGGTCCTCCTCGCCTTCGTGACGCTCAGGGTATTCGAGCCGTCGAGCTCCAGGCTTCCGTTCACAGTATACGTGAGTGCTAGCCACCGGATTCATGTCCCCTCAGCGCACGATGCGGCAAACATCATCCCGGAATGTCGTCTTTTTATCGGTGCTTGTTTCACTGCGCCGTGGCCACGTGGACGAGATCGTGCTTATAGGAGAGGTACCGCAGCTTGGCGCAGCCACCGGATCGATGGCGTGTTCATCGCTTTCTACGCATTATACCTGCAGGCGGACTTATGATTAGAATGGAGCGGTAGCGGTATATCCTTAACCTCTAGAGGCTTGTATGTTTTGATGTTATGTTAATGTGTTAAGTGTTTTGTTCGGATAGCTTTGTGCTAAAATGTGATTTAGGAACCCGGTTGGGAAAAAGGGTAAGCACAGGGTGAGGAAATGATGAACCTTAGAATATTACAGTTGAGACCTTAGATGTAAGGCCGCTTGAGTACAAGATTTCGCGAGTGATCCTTGTCGAGTGCATTTTATGCTGGAATGTATTGTGTGATAAGTCCTGGTTGGGTAAATGAAAGTGGTATCTTTCATGATGCGATTTAGCAAGATTGTTCCGTGTCGGGAGCAAGAGTTGGCGCGCGACAGTGGTCGGGTTGGGGCCATGTTGCGCCAACCCGCACTGCTTCGGGGTGGGGTCAGCTCAGGTGGTCCCGCCAGTGGTAGGTCACGAGGGTGCTGGGCCCAAGTTTAGTTGACCATCGTATGAGTTCGTGGGTGTGTTCGACCAGAAGCAGATCGTGAAGGCCGGGAATGGCCTTAAGGAAGATTGAGGCTAGTAAGATAACCAAGTTGGAGGTGGTGACTCCAAGGTTTTGAAAACTGAAGCGATGACTGAAGTGTGGTACGTATATGAGAAGAGTTCAAGTGTTCGGAAGGCGGCACGAAGAGTAAAGCGGAGAGTACGTGTTACTTTGTTGCCATGTGTGGCATTGGAAATTTGTTTAAAGTTAAGAGGAACTTTATCGTTATCCGTCTTGAGAAGGAACATTCGGGACGAATGTTTCTAAGGAGGGGAGAATTTTATACCCCGTATTTCCAGAGTATGTACGTGAGCATGTACGTAATATAATTTGAGCCTTAAAGTTGGCTAGTTTCGAAATTTGTACACAACACCCGATTAGAGTCGTTTTAACGAAACGTTTCCATTTTCGTAGGGAAAATTCGGCTATGTCATTTATATTTTATGGATTTTTCCGAGAGGCGAAACATTTTTGGACCAGCGAGGGTGACACTTGTCACCCTCGTTGACGGTAGGGGCGGTCAAGGTGGTTGGCCTTGGCCGATTGGTCCCTTATTCTTGGCCTTGTTTGTGGCTTTGTGGCTTGTTTTGTGCCATGTTTGGTGGAGTAGGGCTAGGGTGCACTTGGCTTGATCAAGGCCTTACACTTGCCTTGCACATGGCTTGATCTTGGCCATTGGTTGGCTTTTGGTTTTGCTATAAATACCCCCCTAGGCTTGAAGACTTCATTCATCCAAAACTTCCAAGTCTTGAAACCCTCCTCCCCTTTGTGAGCTCTGGCGAGAGCCTTCCCTCCCCTTTCGTGTGGCGTTGGCCGAGGCTTCCTCCCCCTTTGTGGTGCTAGCGGTGGGTACCCCACACAGCCTAGTTGTTTCGTATAATACACCCCCTCTTGGTAGAAATACTCTCCAAGTATTGTTATAATGCCCAAAATACCTTAGCCTTTACCTTGTTGTATTCCAAAGGTTACCTCTATACGTAGAGCCCGGAAATACTACCTTTTGTCCTTTTAGTCTCAAACCGAAACCCTAAGGAAATCTTCATAGTTGGTTGAAGTATTTAAGTAGAAGTTGGTTAGAACTTCTAAGGGTTGTTTGGAGCGGATTGAGTGCGGAGTAGGAGCTAAACGTTACTAAGGATCGACATTTAACTTGGATAATTATGGGCTTATCGAGGTAATTATCTTGTCCCTCTATTTGTAATTGGAAATTACATGTTGTTAGAATATATAGTTGAAGTATACTATATGTAGAACTGAACTTTGTATTTGGCAATGTCTTTTGACTTAAGCCTGAAGAGTAAAGAAAAGAATCGAATCAGATTTACATGGGATCAGACGGAGACTTGTGTAGTATTGCTGATTAGAATTGTACACGGCCGGTTAGACGTGTAACCCCCCCCCCCCCCCTGGTTGGCTTAGTAGCCAGCCCCGATAGAGGAGGAGATTTACGCTGTTGCGGAGTGAGAGTCCGAATTTTCTCAGAGAAATGGAACCGTATGTTTAAAAGTTAATAGAGCGTTTGTGACCTTTTTAGGTGAAAGTACTAAGAGTAGCGATTCTACTTGAGAGTGGAAAGGGCTAGCAAGGTTGTAGTACTTGGAGCATTTTGCTTATTGTCGATACTCGCCGCGAGGTATGTGAATCTCTTCCTATCCGTTCTAGCATGATATGTGTGTAACTATGTGATGCGGTGGACGACGGTGCTAAGTGTATTTGTTTGGTTTAAACATAAAGTGTTATAACGGCTTTATGGGAAGTTGGTTATAACGACTTTATGTAGGTAAGAAAATGGTTTCTTGATGTTAGAAGTTAAGAGACTTTATCTAATAAGATAAGAGACTTAACTTATTTGTTTTAATGTGGATGTTTGTGTGAAACCTCATTCGTGAGTAATGAGTACTTGGTTTTAAAGGGATAATGTTTCTTGATTTGGAAATCGAATGTGTATCGACAGACCACCGCAGCGTTAATAAAGGAAAATGTATTGAATAATGATGTTGTATTAAAACCAGAGAAACCTCCATCCGCATAAGCTAAGATGAGACAAAATGATATTACATTTTCTAGATCATGGTCACGTAATAAGATCGTTATAAACAAGAATAAACTACTCACATGTATGACATATGTTACTCAATTGTTTTAAAAGGGATTAAGACTATGAGTTATAAAACCTTTCTAAAATAAGAAACTTGAGCATTTGAAATTAGGCAAACTTGAACGTTTGGAAAATAAGGTTGTTACTTGATTTTACAAAGGAAAGCATTTTGGTTTACTTAACAATGTTAGTCACTCAAATTTTATACTACGGGTATCGGGTGACCTTTGTAAAAGAAATGGATCTTAAAAGGAATTTAACGGACGTAGTACTTTAAGGTTAAAATCCGGACTTTGACATAAAATGAAAGTACCTTGAGTTGTGTGTAACTTGCTTATGCTTGTTGTTATGAAACTTGACCATGTTACGTGTGATAGCCTTGTTGTGCAAGTACTGTGTTCTACTCGACTACCGGTTCATCCGGGAATGTATTTCACTTGATTACCGGTTCATCCGGGAATGTATTTCACTTGATTACCGGTTCATCCGGGAATGTATTTCACTTGATTACCAGTTCATCCGGGAATGTATTTCACTTGATTACCGGTTCATCCGGGAATGTATTTCACTTGATTACCGGTTCATCCGGGAATGTATTTCACTCGACTACCGGTTCATCCGGGAATGTATGTCACTTGACTACCGGTTCATCCGGGAATGTATTTCACTGACTACCGGTTCATCCGGGAATGTATTCCACACGTTTCTATATTGGGTCCATAAAATGGGCCGAGACCTGTTATACGTATCACATGATTTGTACCTAGATCACGCCGATGAGGAAGAAGTTCCACGGGCATGAGGGATGACTTTGAGGGCATGAGTCCCTGACTTGACATGACTGCTTCTATGTTGTGAACTGTAGTTTGGTTATCATACATGTCTCCTGCTTTTTATAGACTATTATGATTTCATGTACAGTATTTTACAGTTTCACATACTTGGTACTGTTATCGACCTCGGGGCCGCGTTCATGCCGCAGTAGAGGTACATCGGTCGTGGATCCTCGCTCTTAGGATCTCGCCACGTTTGGGAAGCTCCGCTTTCTCGGAGGCTTATCTTTTGCATGTGTTCCTCGAGTTGTAGGTTCTGTACATTCGGGGTATGGCGGCCCCGTCCGTCATAGTTGTTGTAAATCTTAGAGGTCTGTAGTACTGTTGTGGGCAGGGTTTGTAAAAAGGATTAAACTGTTCGTTTTGAAAGAATTGTATATATATATGTTATTGGAAGGTAACCGTTGGGTTGGCCTGTTTTATGATCATATATCTTGTTCTTGTTTAAAGTTTTATTTTCCGCTGGTTTTCTCTGATGTTGTATCACTAGGGTGCCCGGGGTAAGGCACCAGTCACGGGCCCCGGAACGGGTCGTGACACAAACTCTTTCTAGTATCCGTACCACACTTCCGTCAACGCTTCTGTTTCCAACCCTTGGAGTCACTACCTCCAAACTTGGTCATCTTACTAACCTCGATCTTCTCTAAGGCCGTTCCCGGCCTCCACGATCCGCTTCTGGTCGAACATATCCACCAACTCATACGATGGTCATACAAACTTGGGCCTAGCATCCTCGTGACCCTACCACCTGGCGGACCACCCAACCGACCCCACCTTAATCCGGCACGGTTGACCGTATCACGCCCTCAACCCGACCCACAATCGCCAAGCCCTCGTTCCCGACACGAACAATCTCGCTAAATCACATCATGAAAGCTACCACTTCCATCTCACATTACCCATGGACCGATCACTCAAATAAAACCCACGTATACCACGACTCGATAAAGGTCAAACATAAAACGAATCTTTTACTCAAGACGACCTTACCTCTAAGGTCTCAATCGTGATACCAGTGGTTCACACTTACCATGCCCCCATACTTACCCTTCTACAATAACTGTGTCTAAATCACATTTAGCACAAAGCTATCCGAACATAACACTAAAACACATCAAGATACAAAACTCTGCAGGGTTAAGGATATACCTATCTCTACCGCTTTCTAATCACATCACTGCCTGCAGTAGTGACGGTGCTGAACCAGCCACTAATCCTGAGTCGTAACATCCGTATACCCTTGGCCTGACAGTTCCTGCCAAATGGCCCCGCTGGCCGCAAAAATAACAAGCTCCTTGGCACCACGACACTCCAAATGCGGTCTACTACATCGCCACACCGAGTAGGCAGGGCGCATCTCGCCAACACCCACTACTACGAAACACAACCGGAGCCCGACCGCCTCAAGAGCGGTGGAGGACCACTGCATCTTGGCGGGGGTACAAAACTAGTTCGGCTTGAGGCGGTCCGCCTCGAAGTCGCCAAAGACCACGATGTCTGGCCTCTTCTCGCTGATCCGGTCATTCCGTCGACCTCTCCGCCTCACATCCTAGTGCATGAGCTCGCATGCGGGCAATGTCCATGCCCGGTGAAGAGCTACACCAACAAGCCTCATCAAGTAATCATCTAGCCCGGTGACATAGCGGTGCACTCTATCCTCCATGGTTGCCACTAAAGCGGGACATACCGAGCCAACGAGTCAAACTCCACGTTGTACTCCCGACATGCGCCGCTCGCCTCAACATCAAAAATCGGTTACCGAGCCCTCCTCATCCGTGGAGGCAAGAAATGTGCCGAAGGCCCCAAAACTCGTCCCAAACGGTGAAGTGCATTCTCTCCCGACGGCTCCCACGAATCAAACCGATCATTGCGGTATCACGCGGCCGATGCGAACCTAAGACCACCGACTGGTCTCAAGCCTTGATCACTCATGATCCTGTAGAATCGTCGGATGAACTCCTGCGGATCATCCTCGTGCCTCACCCGTAGAACTCGCGGGCTACATCTCGAGAAGTCCTGCGGCCTCAAACTATCTGCTCGGGTGAACCATCGGTGCTCGAACTGGGCTGCTGCGTCGGCCTATCCTCATATCTGGCCACGACCGCCAAGAATCGCCATCTCCTTGTAACCCATCTCTCTCGCTCCGGCATGTGGGTGGAGGCTCAGTATCGCGGTCTCGGCAGCCATTCCGCGACTCTAACCTCTGCTGGCTGGCGGCGCCACAAAACCCCGCTGTCAAGCACAACCTCAGTCTTGTCGGGCTGCGCCTCGTACTCCTCTGTATCTCACTAGCGGCACCTCGCCGCCTTGCCCTTCTGGGCTCTGGTTGCCTTGTGCGGAGGCATAACTGGTAAAATGAAATACGTCAGAGGGGTCCAACTTACAACACATCTCTAAGGCACGATCTCAGAATGAGAAGAATGGAAACCAATCCTAAATGTCCTGCAGCCTCCTGATTATAGATGTGGTGCACAACACATCGATAATCAAGACTCTACTAGACACGGTCTGTAGACACCTTCCGAGGATTAACTGCTCTGATACCACTTGTAACGACCCGTCTTGGGGCCCGTTACTGGTGCCTTACCCCGGGCACCCTAGTGATACATACATCAGAGAAAATCTCTTTTACTATGTCACAAATTTGGAAAGGATTCATTCCTCCCAAATTCTCTTTTACTATGTGGCTAAATTGCAGGAAGCGGTTAGCTACAAAGGATACTCTATCATTTCTCAACTTGGAGGATAAATCTTGCGGATTCTGCAAGCAAGCTAATGAAACAAGGGAACACCTCTTCTTTGGCCCCTATACACATGATTTGGAAGAGCATAAAAGATTGGTTGGGTATTAGAAGAGAGATGACAACTGTTGAAAGCTCCCTTAAATGGATTAAGAAAGAACACCGCGGGACAAGCATCCGAGCCAAAGCTATTTTGCTTACTTTTTGCATAATGGTTTATGAGATTTGGAGGGCAAGAAACACAATGCTCTTTGAAGGCACAAGCTTGCTTGTGAAGAGGTCATTGCAAGAATCAAAACAACATCTTATAGAGTTCTCTATGATTTTATCCTCTTGTAGTGGCACCTTTTGAGTGACCACCTCCCTCTATCTCTTCTTGTTTGCATTACGTTGAGGCTTGAGATACCTCAACGACTGATTGTAGCCACTTCCTTTTCGTTATTAGTAATAATATTTGCATTTACCTAAAAAAAAAAAAAAAAAAGAGATATAATAATAAACAGGCCAACCAAAACGGTTGCCTTCAGTATATACATAAAACCTGAACAGGTTAATCATTTTACAACCCTGCCCACAACAGTACTACAAACCTCTAAGATTTACGACTATGACGGACAGGCCCCGCCATACCACGAATGTACAAGAACCTACAACTCAGGGAAACACATACCAAAAGATAAGCCTCCGGAGAAACGGAGCTTCCCAATACGCTGAATTGTGATCCTATGAGCGAGGATCCACGACCGATGTACCTCTACCTGCGGCATGAACGCAGCCCCCCGAAGGAGGTCAGTACAACAGGTACCAAGTATGTGAAACTGTAAAATACTGTAAATGAAATCATACTAGTCTATATAAAGCAGGAGACATGTATGATAACCAAACTACAATTCACAACATAAAAGCAGTCATGTCCAGTCAGGGACTCACGCCCTCAAGTCATCACTCAAATATAACTATGGGTCTCACGCCCACAACATCAATCGTGTTCGCATCATGGCCGCATGCCGCACTCTGCATCGGTGTAGACATGTCCATGATGCAACAATAATACCAATGCCCGTGGCCACATGCCGGAATTCTACCTCGGTGTAGACACGTCCATGTGACATCAACAATAATATACTGGGTGATCAACCCTGCCGCATGGCCACATGCCCCCGGAATTCTACCTCGGTGTAGACATGTCCATGTAACCACAATAACAATATATCAGGTAATCAAAATGGAAACATACCCGTGGAATTCTCCGTCACTGCCAGCACGTCCAAGTAAGTTCTCAACAAGTCAACCGGCCCTCTATCGAGAGACGCGGTAACACAGAAATACAACACTTGTACAACAAAGGCTATCATCACAAGCATAGGCAAGTTTCACACAACTCAAAGTACTTTCACATAAGTCACACAATACCCGTAGTATAAAAATCGTGACTATCTTTTTAAGTAAACAAGACACTTCCCTTTTTGTAAAATCAAGTAACAACATTATTTTCCAAACGTTCAAGTTTGCCTAATTTCAAATGCTCAAGTCACTTATTTTAGAAAGGTTTCATAACTCATAGTCTTAATCTCTTTTAAAACAATTGAGTAACATATGTCATATATGTGAGTAGTTTATTCTTGTTTATAACGATCTTGTTAATGACCATGATCTAGAAAATGTAATATCATTTTGTCTCATCTTAGCCATGCAGATGGAGGTTTCTACTGGTTTTAATTCAACACATCATTATTCAATACATTTTCCTTTATTAACGCTGCAGTGGTCTGTCGATACACATTCTGATTCCCGAAATCAGTAAAACATTATCCCTTTAAAAACCAAGTACTCATTACTCACGAATGAGGTTTCACACAAACATCCACATTAAAACAAATAAGTTAAGTCTCTTATCTTATAAGATCAAGTCTCTTAACTTATAACATCAGTAAACCATTTTCTTACCTACATAAAGCTGTTATAACCAACTTCCCATAAAGCCGTTATAACACTTTATGTTTAAACCAAACAAATACACTTAGCACCTGTACGTCCACCGACTACATAGTTACACACATATCATGCTAGACAGATAGGAAGAGGTTCACATACCTCGCGAGTATCGACAATAAGCAAAATGCTCCAAGTACTACAACTGCTAGCCCTTTCCACTCCTCAAGTAGAATACGCTACTCTTAGTACTTTCACCTAAAAAGGTCACAAACGCCTATTAACTTTTAAACATACGGTTCCATTTCTCAGAGAAAATTCTAAGACCTCCCCGCAAGCGTAAATCTCCTCCTCTAACGAGGCCGGCTACCAAGCCAACCAGGGGGGGGGGGTTTACACGTCTAACCGGACGTGTACAATTCTACTCAGCAATACTACACAAGTCTACTGCAATACAGTCCTATGTAAATACAGTTCAGTTCTTTTCTTTACTCTTCAGGCTTAAGTCAAAAGACATTGCCAAATACAAAGTTCAGTTCTATATATAGTATACTTCAACTATATATTCTAACAACATGTAATTTCCAATTACAAATAGAGGGACAAGATAATTACCTTGATAAGCCCATAATTATCCAAGTTAAATGTCGATCCTTAGCAACGCTTAGCTCGACTCCGGTGCTCCACCCTCCAAACAACCCTTAGAAGTTCTAACCAACTTCTACTTAAATACTTGAACCAATCAATGAAGATTTCCTTAGGGTTTCGGTTTGAGACTAAAGGGACAAAAGGTAGTATTTCCGCATTTCACGCAAAGAGGTAACTTTGGAATACTACAAGGTATAAGGCTAAGGTATTGTGGGTATTATAACAATACTTGGAGGAGTATTTCAATACCACATAAGGGGGTATCACACGAGAACACCCTGGTGGGGGTGTTCCTCTCGGCCAAGGCCACAAGGAAGGGGAGGGAAGGTTCTCGAACTAGAGCTCACAAAGGGGAGGAGAGGGTTTCAAGACTTGGAAGTTTTGGAATGGATGAAGTCTTCAAACTTAGGGGTATTTATAGCAAAACCAAAGGCCAACCAAGGGCCAAGATCCTTCCAAGTGTATAGCAAGTGTAAGGACAAGATCAAGCCAAGTGCACCCTAACCCCTACTCCACAAAACACTCCACAAAACATGGCACAAAACAAGGCCAAAACTAAGGGACCAATCGGCCAAGGCCAACCACCCTTGACCGCCCCTAAATCGTCCAACGATGAGGTGACAAGTGTCACCTCCCGCTGGTCCAAAATGTATAGTCAATCGTAAAAATACGCAAAAATACTAAATTACATAGCCGGAATTTTCCTACGTAAGGTGGAAACGTTTAGGTAAAAACGACTCCAATCGGCACTTGTTCCCAAACTTCGGTGCTTTTCATAACTTAAGGCTCAAATTCTACGCACGCCCCACGCATACTGAAATACGATTGTATAACAACCATGCCTTCTTTTTAGACCAAAACACTTCTCCTTTTAAAGTCAAATACCATTTTAAAACCAATGATAAAACCATTCTTTCGTTTTTATAAAGTCGTTATAACTAACTTCCCATAAAGTTGTTATAACACTTTATGTTTAAAACCAATTTTTAAGACAAAACAATGCCTTTCTTTTAAACCAGAAACTCTTTAATTTCCTCAAGTCTCTTTTAGAAATCAAGTTCCTTACTTATCCTCAATTCAAATCAAGAAACATTATTCTTTAAAAACCAAGTACTCATTACTCACGAATGAGGTTTCACACTTCTTAACAACTTTCACATCAATTCAATTAAGTCAAGTCTCTTATCTTTTAAGATCAAGTCTCTTAACTTTTTAAAAGCAATAAACCATTCTTTTTATCTCTCTTAAGTCGTTATACCTAACTTCCCATAAAGCTAGCATAACTCTTAAGCTTTCAAACCAAGTATTATTCTTCTTTCAAAAAGGATTCTTAATTCTTTTGAAATACCTCAAGATTCTTATTATTCAGGCTTAAGTCAAAATACATTGCCGTAAAACTATATTCAGTTAACACACGTACGTCTACCGTACTATATATATATTCTTGTAAAATACTTCCAGATTCTTAGTATTCAGGCTTAAGTCAAAAGACATTGCCACACGTACGTCTACCGTACTATATATATATTCCTTTAAAATATCATGCTCAAGAGTATAGGAAGAATCACATACCTCGCGACGATTATCGACTATCAACAAATAGCTCCAAAGTACTGTAGTCCTGATAGCCTTTTCCACCCTTCGAGTAGAATTCGCTACTCGCAGTACTTCAACCTATAACGGTTATACAAGTCTATCAATGTCTAGACTACTCGGTATAGATACAAGATTCTTACGGAAAATTGGGCGACTTCCACCACAAACTTCACAAGTCTCATCGTAGATACAAATTCACATGTAAGTACAGTTCAATTCCTTCTTATATACCTTCCTTGTATATAACTTATACTTAAATCTTATACTTCAACAGTATGTAAACTTTAATTACAAAAGAAGGTCAAGCGTATTTACCTAGATAAGCCCAAAATTATCCAAGTTTAAATGTCGATCCTGAGCAACGCTTAGCTCCTACTGGCGCTCAACCCGCTCAAACAACCCTTAGAAGTTCTACGCAACTTCTACTTAATACTTCAACTCGCTATGAAGATTTTCCTTAGGGTTTTGGTTTGAGACTAAATGGACAAAGGTAGTATTTAGCTCTACGTATAGAGGTAACTTTTGGAATACTACAAGGTATAAGGCCAAGGTATTTTGGGTATAGTAACAATACTGAGAGTATTTCTACCAAAAAGGGGGTATTATACGAGAACCATACAAGGCAAGGGGGGTGTGCCCCTCGGCTTAGCACCCCTAGGAAGGGGTGGGTACCTACCGCCACAAGGCCCAACAAAGGAGGGAGGCTAGGACGAGAAGCTCACAAAGGGGAGAAGGGATTTCAAGACTTGGAGATTTGTCGGAGTAGATGAATAAGTCTTCAAAGAGGGGGTATTTATAGGAAATCAAGGGCCTTGATCAAGCCAGTGGGGGCAAGTGGAGGGCCAAGATTTGCCCAAGTGGCCCTATCCCTACTCCACAAAACAAGGCACAAACAAGGCACCAAACAAGCCACAAAATAAGGCACAAAACAAGGCATAAAATCGTCCAAGCCAAGCCCTTGTTGTGCTCATATGAGGTGACAAGTGTCACCTCTCGTTGGTCCAAAATATTTCATCTCTCGGAAAAATCAAAAATAATAAATGACATAGCCGAATTTTCCTTCGCAAGTTCTCAGAAACGCTTCGTCAAAAACGACTCTTTACGGGGTTGTGTACAAATTTCGAATCTTGCCTAACTTTAAGGCCCAAACTTTTCACGTATGCCCACACGCATACATACTCGGAAATACGGGTATAACATTCTCCTCCTTAGAAACATTCGTCCGAATGTTCCTTCTCAAGACGGATAACGACGCAGCCTCCTTCTTAATCTTAAACAAGTTGACAATGCCACATGGCCATCGTAGAACGACCGTTCGGGGCATCTGGTGCCTTATCCGCACCCTAGTGATACAACATCGAGAAAACCAGCGGAAAATAAAACATGAGTCATGAAAACAAGAGATATAATAATAAACAAAGCAACCAAAAGCGGTTGCCTTGATATACATAAAACTCGAACGCTTTAATCCTTTACAACCCCGCCACAATCTACGCACTTAAGATTTACAACGACTATGACGGACAGGGCCCGCCATACCACAATGTACAAGAACCTACAACTCAGGAACACATACCAAAAGATAAGCCTCAAGAAACGGAGCTTCCCAATACGTTGCCGTGATCCTAAGAGCGGGGATCCACGGCCGATGTACTTACCGCGCAGATGAACGCACTCCGAAGGAGGTCAATCATAACAGTACCAAGTATGTGAAATCAGAAAAAATCAGTAATGAAATCATACTAGTCTATATAAAGCGAGACATGTATGATAACCAAACTACGATTCACAACATAAAAGCGATCATATCGATCGGTGACTCACGCCTCAAGTCATTACTCAAATATAACTATGGGTCTCACGCCCACAACATCAATCATGTTCGCGTGGCCGCGTGCCGGTGCGCCGGTGTAGACATGTCCATGATGCAACAATAATACCAATGCCCCATGGCCACATGCCCCGAATTCTACCCGGTGTGACACGCCCATGTGACATCAACAATAATATCTTGGGTGATCAACCTGCCGCGTAACGCCCCGGAATTCTACCTCGGTGTAGACATGTCCATGTAACCACAATAACAATATATCGGGTAATCAACCCGACCGCATGGCCGCATGCCCCCGGAATTCTGCATCGGTGTAGACATGTCCATGTGACATCAACAACAAGACAGTAATCAAAATGGAAACATACCCGTGGAATTCTCCATCACTGCCAGCACGTCCAAGTAAGTTCTCAACAAGTCGACTCTATCGAGAGACGCAGAATACGTAAATACCACACTTGCACAACAAAGGCTATCATCACAAGCATAGGCAAGTTTCACAACAACAAGCATAGGCAAGTTTCACAACAACAAGCATAGGCAAGTTTCACAACAACAAGCATAGGCAAGTTTCACAACAACAAGCATAGGCAAGTTTCACAACAACTCAAAGTACTTCCATTTATACCAAAGTCCGGGTTTTTAACCCCAAAGTACTACATACGTTAAGTTCTTTTAAAAGAGATCCATTACTTATATAAAAGTCACCCGATAACCGTAGTATTAGAATGACCAAACCACATTCCTTTTCAAAATCAAGTAATGACATTCTTTCCTAAGTTCCAGTTTGCCTAGTTTCAATTACTCAAGCTTCTCATTTTCAAATGGTTTCATAGTTCCCAAACTTAATCACTTGATTCCTTTTTAGAACAATTGAGTAATATATGTCTCACGTGAGAGTAGGTTATTCTTGTTTACAACATTCTTATTACAAACCATGATGATCTAGAAAATGTAATATCATTTTGTCTCATCTTAGTTTCTATGCAGATGGAGGTTTCTACTGGTTTTAATACAACACATCATTATTCAATACATTTTCCTTTATTAACGCTGCAGTGGTCTGTCGATACACATTCTGATTCCCGAAATCAGTAAAACATTATCCCTTTAAAAACCAAGTACTCATTACTCACGAATGAGGTTTCACACAAACATCCACATTAAAACAAATAAGTTAAGTCTCTTATCTTATAAGATCAAGTCTCTTAACTTCTAACATCAGTAAACCATTTTCACTTACATAAGGTCGTTATAACTAACTTCCCATAAAGCTATTATAACACCCTATGTTTTAAACCAACCAAATCACTTAGCACGTATGCGTCTGCCGTACTACATAGTTCACAACAATCATGCTAGAAAAGATAGGAAGAGGTTCACATACCTCGCGACGATTTATCGACAATAAGCAAAATGCTCAAGTACTACAACCTTGCTAGCCCTTTCCACCGAGTAGAATACGCTACTCTTAGTACTTTCACCTATAAAGGTCACAAACGTCTATTAACCCCAAAACATAAGTTTCTATCTTTCTATAGAAAATTGGAGACCTCCACGCAATAATGTAAATCTCTCCTCTCTATCGAGGCGGCTACCAAGCCAACCTGGTGGGTTTACACGCCTAACCTGACGTGTACAATTACACAAGTCTCATCGCAATGCTCCTATGTAAATCAGATTCGATTGATTCTTATTCTTCAGCTTAAGTCAAAAGACATTGCCGAATACTAAGTATAGTTCCATATATAGTATACTTCAACTATATATTCTAACAAACATGTAATTTCCAATTACAATAGAGGGACAAGATAATTACCTCGATAAGCCCAAAATTATCCAAGTTATAATGTCGATCCTGAGCAAGGTTTAGCTCCAGTGCGCCCAAACCACTCCAAACAACCCTTAGAAGTTCTAACCAACTTCTACTCAAATACTTCAACCAACTATGAAGATTTCCTTAGGGTTTGGTTTGAGACTAAAGGACAAAAGGTAGTATTTCGGACTCTACGTAAAGAGGTATCTTTGGAATACTACAAGGTACAAGGCTAAGGTATTTTGGGCATTATAACAATACTAGGGGAGTATTTCTATACCACAACAAGGGGTATTATGCGAAAACAACTAGGCTAGGGGGGGGGTACCCCACGGCTAGCACCACAAGGGGGGGGGGACCCTTCTCGGCCAAAGGCCACAAGGAGGAGGGAGGGGGAGAGGCTTAGGACGAGAGCTACTAGAGGGAGGGGAGGGATTTCAAGACTTAGACAAAGTGAGGAGTGAATGAATAAGTCTTCACAAGGGAGGGGTATTTATAGCAAAACCAAAGGCCAACCAATGGCCAAGATTAAGCCATGTGCAAGGCAAGTGTAAGGCCAAGATCAAGCCAAGTGCACCCTAACCCTACTCCACAAATCCCTCACAAATATCTACACAAATATCTAGCACAACTTGCCCCTCCAAATCGGCCAAGTGCCGCCCCACTTGTCTCCATTGTGAGGGTGACACATGTCACCCTCCCGTTGGTCCAAAATGTTTCGTCTCTCGGAAAAATCCGCAAAAATACAAAACGACATAGCCGGAATTTTCCCTTCGCAAGTTACGCAAAACGTTTCGTCGAAACACGACTCCAACCGGGTGTTGTGCACAAAGGTAAAATCGGCGGTGCCACATGGGGTGACACGTGTCGCCGATTCGCCAGAATATTTCGTCTTGAAAATATCCAATTTAATGAAATCTCAAAAACAAAGCGGGCTACAAAGCAGTAAATTTCTCCCGTGGGCCCACGTGACCATTTCCAAAATAAAATCTCAAAATTCTAATATAATCTATGAAGTCCAAATACCAAACGGGAATCCAATTCCCATTAACGAACCTTTTTCTTCACAAATAACGGAAACTTTTCCGTGAAAACTCACATCTTTCTTTCTTTTCAAAATTTTTTCTGACTCAGACGCACGCGTCCTCACATACATACCTGCAACTACGGGGTATAACATTCTCCTCCTTAGAAACATTCGTCGAATGTTCCTTCTCAAGTCGAATAACGATAAAGTTCCTCTAACAAGTTGCGATGCCACACTGGCACGAAATAACACACGTTATCTTCCTCCCTTACTCGTTGTACTCTTCTCGAACACTCGAACTCTCCCAAGACGTACCATACTTGGTCATTACTTGCTTCGAAAATCTCGGAGTCACTACCTCCAAACTTGGTCATCTTACTAACCTCAAACTTCCTTAAGGCTATTCGGCCTTTACGAACCGCTTCGGTCGAACACGCCCACGAACTCATACGATGATCATACAAACTTGGGCCTAGCATCCTCGTGACCCTACCACCGGGACCACCCAGAACTGCCCACCCCAAACCGGGTTCTGGTTGACCCGCAAATGGTCCTCAACCCACCCCACCGCGCCAACTCTTGTTCCCGATCCTAAC
Organism: Przewalskia tangutica; assembly: GCA_029844215.1. Lineage (NCBI taxonomy): Eukaryota > Viridiplantae > Streptophyta > Magnoliopsida > Solanales > Solanaceae > Przewalskia > Przewalskia tangutica. The sequence continues at coordinate 6,300,119 of JAQGDG010000026.1, read as the reverse complement.
AATCTTACTAATTCACATCATGAAAGCTACCACTTCCATCTCACACTACCCACGAACTTATCACACAAATAAATCCCACGTATACTACTACTCTGATAAAGGTCAAACATAAACGAATCTTTAATCTCAAGACGACCTTACCCTAAGGTCTCGATCGTGACATAGTCTAAGGTTCACACTTACCATGCCCCCATACGTAACCTCCCAACTAAACATGTTTTCAAACTCACAATTAACACAACGCTTATTCGTACATAGCACACAATAATGAGACCATCATAACAAGCATACCAAAACTCTAGAGGTTAAGGATATACGAAGCTACCGCTCACTCTAATCATAGGCTGCCTGCGCAGTGCATAATGAAAGGCGATGAACCGGCCATCGATCCTAGGTGAGTCGTAACATCCGTGCTACCCTTGGTTGGAGTTCCTCATAAAATGGCCTGCTGCCGCAAAAATAACAAGCTCCTGGCACCACGACACTCCCGAAATGTGGTCTACCACATCGACCACCGAGGTAGGGGTGACCGCATCCCAACACCTTACTTCCTCGAAACTCAACCTCGGAGCCCCGACTGCCCCGAATACTCAAGGTTGTGGAGGACCACTGCACCGGTGGAGGTGCAAAACTAATATGCTGCTGAGGCGGTCCGCCTCGAAAGTCGCCAAAAGACCCTGATGTCCTGGCCCTCTTCTGCTGATCCAGGTCATTCCGCCGACCTCTCCGTACCTCACATCCTAGTGCATGAGCTGCGTGCGGGCAATGTCCATGCCCTGAAGAGCTACTCGAACATGCCTCGACATGTAATCATCGAGCCACCGTAACATATCGGTGCACTCGATCCTCCATACTAGCTACGCTGGACGAGGGCAATGAGTCGAACTCACATTGTACTCCCGAACCGACGCGCGCTGTCTAAGCATCAAAAATCGCCGGCGTGCCCTCATCCGCGGAGGCAAGAAGTGCGTGAGAAAGCCCCAAAACTCATCCCATGCTGCTGAGTGCATGCTCTCCCGAAAGCTCCGTGAATCAAACCAATCATCGCGGTATCACGCGGCCGATGCGAACCAAAGGTCCGCACTGGTTTCGAAGCCTTGATCACGCGCGTGATCCGTCAGAATCGCGGATGAACTCCTGCGGATCATCCTCGTGCCTCGACCATAAAACTACGGCGGCTAACTCGGAAAGTCCCGCACCTCAAACTATCTGCTCTGGGTGCACCACAGTCTTCTTTGGAGCCAGGCTGCTGCATCGGCCTCTCCTCATACAGCCGACCACGGCCGGCAATCGCCATCTCGCTTGTAACCCATCTCCTCTTCCCTGTGTGGGGAGGCTCAGGCTCGCATGGTCTCGGCATCCATTCTTGCGGCTCTAACCTCTGCTGAAATTGGCGGCGTCCAAAACCCGCCGTCAAGCACAACCTCGTCTTGTCGGGCTCGCGCCGTACTCCTCAGTATCTCACTAGCGGCACCCTCGCTGCCTTGCCTCCCGGCTCGTTGCCTCGCGCGAGGCATAATCGTAAAAACGAGATACGTCGGAGGGTCCCACTTACAACATGGCTAAGGCACGATCTCGGAATGAGAAGAATGGAAACCAATCCTAAATGTCCTATAGCCTCACGATTATAGATGTGGTGCAACACACCGATAATCAAGACTCTACTAGACACGTGCGTAGACACTTTCAGAGGATTAATCGCTCGATACCACTTTTTGTAACGACCCGTTCGGGGCGTTCGGGTGCCTTATCCCGGCACCCTAGTGATACAACATCGAGAGAAAACGGCGGAAAATAAAACATGAGTCATGAAACAAGAGATATAATAATAAGCAGGCCAACCAAAACGGTTGCCTTGATATATACATAAAACACGAACAGTTTAATCCTTTACAACCCCGCCCACAAAGATTACTATGCACTTAAGATTTACAACGACTATGGGACGGGGCCCGCCATACCCCAATGTACAAGAACCTACAACTCGGGAACACATACCAAAAGATAAGCCTCCAAGAAACGGAGCTTCCTAATCTGTTGTGTGATCCTAAGCGGGGATCCACGACCGATGTACCTCTACTGCGGCATGAACGGCCTTCGAAGGAGGTCGATGCACAGTACCAAGTATGTGGCGTAAAAATCGTAATGAAATCATACTAGTCTATATAAAGCGGAGACATGTATGATAACCAAACTCTGATTCACAACATAAAAGCGATCATATCGATCGGGGACTCACGCCTCAGTCATTACTCAATATAACTATGGGTCTCACGCCCACAACATCAATCATGTTCGCATCGTGGCGCATGCCGGAATCTGCATCGGTGTAGACATGTCCATGATGCAACAATAATACCAATGCCCTGGCCCACATGCCGGAATTCTACCTCGGTGTAGACACGCCCATGTGACATCAACAATAATATCTTTGGGTGATCAACCCGCGCGTGGCCACATGCCCGAATTTACCTCGGTGTAGACATGTCCATGTAACCACAATAACAATATATCGGGTAATCAACCCGACCGCACGCCGCATGCCCCTAATTCTGCATCGGTGTAGACATGTCCATGTGACATCAACAACAAGACAAGAATCAAAATGGAAACATACCCGTGGAATTCTCCATCACCGCGGACGTCCAGTAAGTTCTCAACAAGTCGACCGCCTCATCGAGACGCGGTAACACAGAAATACCACACTTGTACAACAAAAGGCTATCATCACAAGCATAGGCAAGTTTCACAACAACAAGCATAGGCAAGTTTCACAACAACAAGCATAGGCAAGTTTCACAACAACAAGCATAGTAGGCAAGTTTCACAACAACTCAAAGTACTTCCATTTATACCAAAGTCGGTTTTAACCCCAAAGTACTACATACGTTAAGTTCTTTTAAAGAGATCCATTACTTCTATAAAAGTCACCCGATACCCGTAGTATTAGAATGACCAACCCACATTCCTTTTCAAAATCAAGTAACAACATTCTTTTCCTAAGTTCCAGTTTGCCTAGTTTCAATTACTCAAGCTTCTCATTTTCAAATGGTTTCATAGTTCCCAAACTTAATCACTTGATTCCTTTTTAGAACAATTGAGTAATATATGTCTCACGTGAGAGTAGGTTATTCTTGTTTACAACATTCTTATTACAGCAGCCATGATCTAGAAAATGTAATATCATTTTGTCTCATCTTAGTTTCTATGCAGATGGAGGTTTCTACTGGTTTTAATACAACACATCATTATTCAATACATTTTCCTTTATTAACGCTGCAGTGGTCTGTCGATACACATTCTGATTCCCGAAATCAGTAAAACATTATCCCTTTTAAAACCAAGTACTCATTACTCACGAATGAGGTTTCACACAAACATCCACATTAAAACAAATAAGTTAAGTCTCTTATCTTATAAGATCAAGTCTCTTAACTTCTAACATCAGTAAACCATTTTCACTTACATAAGGTCGTTATAACTAACTTCCCATAAAGCTATTATAACACCCTATGTTTTAAACCAACCAAATCACTTAGCACGTATGCGTCTACCGTACTACATAGTTCACAACAATCATGCTAGAAAAGATAGGAAGAGGTTCACATACCTCGCGACGATTTATCGACAATAAGCAAAATGCTCCAAGTACTACAACCTTGCTAGCCCTTTCCACTCCTCGAGTAGAATACGCTACTCTCAGTACTTTCACCTATAAAGGTCACAAACGTCTATTAACCCCAAAACACAAGTTTCTATCTTTCTATAGAAAATTAGCCTCACACCGCACAACAGAAATCTCCTCTCTATCGAGGGCTACTGCCAACTTGACCGAGGGTTTACACGCCTAACCTGACGTGTACAATTCTACACAAGTCTCTTTGTCTGATCACATGTAAATCTGATTGATTCGATTCTTTATTCTTCAGTCTTAAGTCAAAATAATTTGCAGAATACTAAGTATAGTTCCATATATTTTATACTTCAACTATATATTCTAACAAACATGTAATTTCCTATTACAATATAGGGAAAAGATAATTACCTCGATAAGCCCAAAATTATCCAAGTTATAATGTCGATCCCGAGCAAGGTTTAGCTCGCTCGTGCGCTCCAAACCACTCAAACAACCTTAGAAGTTCTAACTAACTTCTACTCAAATACTTCACCATGAAGATTTCCTTAGGGTTTAGGTTTGAGACTAAAAGGACAAAAGGTAGTATTTAGGACTCTACGTAAAGAGGTATTTTGGAATACTACAAGGTACAAGGCTAAGGTATTTTGGGCATTATAACAATACTAGGGAGTATTTCTATACCACACAAAGGGGTATTATGCGAAACAACTAGGCTAGGGGTACCCCACGGCTAGCACCTGAGGGGACCGCTCGGCCAAGGCCACAAGGAGGAGGGGAGAGGCTTAGGACGAGAGCTACTAGAGGAGGAGGGATTTCAAGACTTAGATAAAGTGAGGAGTGAATGAATAAGTCTTCACAAGGGAGGTATTTATAGCAAAACCAAAGGCCAACCATGGCCAAGATTAAGCCATGTGCAAGGCAAGTGTAAGGCCAAGATCGCCAAGTGCACCCTAGCCCCTACTCCTTAAAACCTCACAAATATCTACACAAATATCTAGCACAACTTGCCCTCCAAATCGGCCAGTCGCCCACTTGTCTCCATTGTGAGGTGACACATGTCACCCTCCGTTGGTCCAAAATGTTTCGCCTCTCGGAAAAATCCGCAAAAATACAAAACGACATAGCCGGAATTTTCCTTCGCAGTTACGCAAACGTTTCGCCGAAAACGACTCAATGGATGTTGTGCACAAATGTAAAATCGGCGGGTGCCACGTGGGGGTGACACGTGTCGCCCCGATTCGCCAGAATATTTCGTCTTCGAAAATATCCAATTCGGAAATCTCAAAAACAAAGCGGGCCCACAAAACAGTAAATTTCTCCGTGGGCCCACGTGACCATTTCAGAAAATAAAATCTCAAAATTCTAATATAATCTATGAAGTCCAAATACCAAATCGGGAATCCAATTCCATTAACGAACCTTTTTCTTCACAAATAACGGAAACTTTTCCGTGAAAACTCACATCTTTCTTTCTTTTCAAAATTTTCTGTAGACTCAGACGCGTGCGTCCTCATACATACCGCAACTACGGGGTATAACAGCCACAACCAACACACGCTCAATACTTAATTCAAGTCTACGAGGAATCACCTCTAACATCACAAAAGCTTCCACCTGGTCTAAAGGATACTCGCCCGCAATTCCACTTCACAACAAAATTATCACTTCTATGCTCTTAACACATGCTCGCTTTTCCCTTACTCGTCGCACTTCTCGAACACTTGAACTCTTCTAGTATCGTACCATACTTGATCGTTACTTGGGCTTCAAAATCTGGAGTCACTACCTCCAAACTTGGTCATCTTACTAACCTCAATCTCCTTTAAGGCCGTTCCCGGCCTTCACGATCCGATTATGGTCGAACATATCCACGAACTCATATGATGGTCATCTAAACTTGGGCCTAGCACCCTCGTGACCCTACCATCTGGCGGGACCACCTGAACCGACCCCACCTACATCCGGCACGGGTTGACGCGACACGCTTCCGACCGACCTCCGTCGCGACTCTTGCTCCTCGGTACGGAACAATCTTACCAATTCACATCATGAAAGCTACCACTTTCATTTCACACAACTCACGGAATTATCCCACAATACATTAAAAGCAAACCAAGTATTTCGACAAAGACTAACCGTAAAATCTTTTATTCAATGGCACTTACCTCTAAGGTCTCGATGTGTAATATTCTAAGGTTCATACCTTCCGACCCACACTTATTCTTTCGACTATCCATGTCTCTAAACCACAATACACACAAAGCTATCTGCATAGCACTCAATATACAATCATCGTATCACGCATGCAAAACTCTAGAGGTTAAGGATATACCGAAAAGATAGGCGGTTCAAAGGACCGCTAAAGCGGGAACCTCCACGCGACCTCGACGTGGCTCACGTGTATGAACATCTGCGCTTGCTATGGAAGGTGAAGAACCCGCCCGATCTCGTGATGCATGCTATCCTACCAGTGCTACCCACAGTGGACAGTCTCGCCGATGGCCTGTTGGCGCAAGAATAACAATCTCCCAAGTTAGTACGACACTCTCCCTTATGAAGTTTTCCACATGACCACACTGAGACAAGGCGACCTCGTCCGCGAGCACTCGATTCCCGAAAATCTGAAACCTGGGAGCCCTGACCGGCTCCTGAATATCCCGAAGGTTCCGAAGGCTGTGGAGGACCACTCTGTACTGGCGGAGGTACATAACTAGTCTGCTGCTGAGGCGGCCCGCCTCGAAAGTTATCAAAGGACCCTGTTGTTCTGGCCCTCTTCTGCTGATCTTGGTCATTCCGTCGATTTCTCCGCTCCTCACATCCAAGTGCATAAGCCTGCATGCGGGCAATGTCCATGCGGTGAAGAGCTACACCGAACAAGCCTCGCTAAGTAGTCATCGAGCCGGTGACGTAACGGTGCATGCCCTCCATCAAGGCTACTTGGCGGGGACATACCGAACGATGAGTCGAACTCCACATTGTACTCGAACCGTCGCGCGCTACGCCTCAACACCAAAAACTGCCGGCGAGCCCTCCTCTTTGTGGAGGTAAGAAATGTGCAAGAAATGCCTCACGAGAACTCGCTCCATACGGTGGAAGTGCATGCTCTCCCGGGACAGCTCCTAGATCAAACCAATCATTCGCGAGATCACGCGGCCGTCGCGAACAGACCACGGCTCGATCTCGAAGCCTTGATCACTCTCGCGTCAGAATCGCTTGATGAACTCCTGCGGATCATCCTCGTGCCTCGACCCGTAGAACTCTGGCGGGCTCTGACTCGAAAGTCCGTAGCCTCAAACTATCCGGCCTCGGGTGAACCATGGGTCATCACTGGGCTGCTGCGTCCGCCCTATCCTCATGCTGCCCACGATCCCGGCGATGGCGGGCCATCTCTTTGTAACCCATCTCCTGCTCCAGTGTGGGACTGGAGGCTCAGTCTTGTTGTCTCGGCAGCCCGGCTGCTGCGGCTCTAAGCTTCTTTGGGCGGTGGCGTCCACAAAACTCGCCGTCAAGCACAATTCAGTCTTGGCCGGGCTCGCCCTCGTATTCCTCTATATCTCACTAGCAGCTCCCTCGACTGCCTTGCCCACCTGGGCCCGGGTTACCTAGCGCGGAGACATAACTGGTAAAAATGAGATACGTCAGAGGGGTCCAACTTACAACACAGCTCTAAGGCACGATCTCAGAATGAGAATAAGGAAACCAATCCTAAATGTCCTCTGACCTCACGATTATAGATGTGGTGCACAACACCGATAATCAAGACTCTACTAGACACGGTGCGTAGACACTTTCAGGATTAATCGCTTCGATACCACTTTTGTCACGACGTTCGCCCGGCGTGATCGTGCCTACCGGGCACCCTAGTGATACAACATCGAGAAAATCGCGGAAAATAAAAAAACTTAAACATGAACAAGAGATAAGATAATAAACCAGCCAACCAAACGGTTACCTTCCAATAAAATATATATATACAAATCTTTCAAACCGACAGTTTAATCCTTTTACAAACCACAACAAGATTACAGACCTTAAGAGTTTTATACAACATGACGGACAGGGCCCGCCATACCACAGATGTACAGAACCTACAACTCGGGGTAACATACCAAAGATAAGCCTCGAGAAACGGAGCTTCAACGCTGGCCTGATCCTAAGGCGAGGATCAAGAACCGATGTACCTACTGCGGCATGAGCGGCCCGAAGGAGTCGAGACAACAGTACCAAGTATATGGCGAAAATCAGTAAATGAAATCATAGCGATCTATATAAAGAAGGAGACATGTATGATAACCAAACTACGATTCATAATAAATAGCGACATGTAAGTCGTGGACTCACGCCTCGAGTCATCACTCAAGTATAACTATGGGTCTCACGCCGCACATCAATCATGCGTGGAATACCTTCGCCAGCTGGCGATCATGATATAATAACACCACGAGTACACATGAACACCAAGTGCGTACTAACAATACTATACAACCAAACCACGAAGGCGACACGGGGCAAGTACGAAAGCCAACTACGGATACCAGCCGTGTCACGTGGTGGCCGGGGCAAGTACGAGGGCTAACTACGGTACCAAGGTGTCACGAGACCGTCACTAAACCGAACGGGGCAAGTCGCGAGGGCTAACTACAGTGCGAGGCGAATCAGCCACGAGGCGGGCAAGTCTGGCCGACCACGGATACCAAGGCCGATCGGTAAAAACCTCGTGGAGAGCTAGTCCATGGAATAACACTATCAGCGGGAAATGAACCCTCATCGTGGCGCGATACGTGGACCATCCATCGAGTCAGTATGCCCATGGACTATCATAGTGGAAGCATACCCGTGGGCCACCCATCGTGTCAGTATGTCCAAAATGATCAAGGATAACACGACCGGCCCTCCATTCGAGAGACACGGTAACATAAGAATACAACACTTGCACAACAAGGCTATCACACGCAAACATAGGCACACAACTCAAGGTACTTTCATCTTATTCCAAAGTCCAGGTTTTAACCCCAAAGTACTACGTATGTTAAACTCTTTTTAAAGGATCCATTTCTTTTATAAAGGTCACCGATACCGCAATGATATAGAGTGACTAACATCTTTTAAGTAAACAACTTCCATACTTTCCTTTTAAAACCAAATTAAGGCAATACCATGCCTTCTTTTTAGACCAAAAAACTTCTCCTTTTAAAGTCAAGTAACCATTTTAAAACCAATGATAAAACCATTCTTTCGTTTTTATAAAGTCGGTATAACTAACTTCCCATAAAGCTGTTATAACACTTTATGTTTAAAACCAATTTTTAAGACAAAACAATGCCTTTCTTTTAAACCAGAAACACTTTAATTTCCTCAAGTCTCTTTTAGAAATCAAGTTCCTTACTTATCCTCAATTCCGAAATCAGTAAAACATTATTCTTTAAAAACCAAGTACTCATTACTCACGAATGAGGTTTCACACTTCTTAACAACTTTCACATCAATTCAATTAAGTCAAGTCTCTTATCTTTTAAGATCAAGTCTCTTAACTTTTTAAAAGCAATAAACCATTCTTTTTATCTCTCTTAAGTTGTTATACCTAACTTCCCATAAAGCTAGTATAACTCTTAAGCTTTCAAACCAAGTATTATTCTTCTTTCAAAAAGGATTCTTAATTCTTTTGAAATACCTCAAGATTCTTATTATTCAGGCTTAAGTCAAAAGACATTGCCGTAAAACTATATTCAGTTAACACACGTACGTCTACCGTAATATATATATATTCTTGTAAAATACTTCCAGATTCTTATTATTCAGGCTTAAGTCAAAAGACATTGCCACACGTATGTCTACCGTACTATATATATATTCCTTTAAAATATCATGCTCAAGAGTATAGGAAGAATCACATACCTCGCGACGATTATCGACTATCAGCAAATAGCTCCAAAATCGTAGTCCGATAGCCTTTTCCACCATTCGAGTAGAATTCGCTACTCATGATGCTTCAACCTATAACGGTTATACAAGTCTATCAATGTCTAGACTACTCGGTAGAATAAATCTAGATACAAGATTCTTACGGAAAATTGGGCAAGACTTCCCTACGTCAAACTTCACAGTCTCAGTAGATACAAGTCTATGTAAGTCTGATTCAATTCCCTTCTTATATACCTTCCTTGTATATAACTTATACTTAAATCTTATACTTGACAGTATGTAAACTTTAATTACAAAAGAAGGTCAAGCGTATTTACCTCGATAAGCCCAAAATTATCCAAGTTTAAATGTCGATCCCGAGCAACGCTTAGCTCTACTCTGGCGCTCAACCCGCTCCAAACAACCCTTAGAAGTTCTACTTAATACTTAATACTACTCGCTATGAAGATTTTCCTTAGGGTTTCGGTTTGAGACTAAAAGGACAAAGGTAGTATTTCAGCTCTACGTATAGAGGTAACTTTTGGAATACTACAAGGTATAAGGCAAGGTATTTTGGGTATAGTAACAATACTTGGAGAGTATTTCTCTACCAAAAAGGGGTATTATCTGAGAACCATACAAAGCGAGGGTGTGCCTCGGGTTAACACCACAGGAAGGGGGTGGGTACCTCTCGGCCACAAGGCCCAACAAAGGGGGAGGGGGAAGGCTAGGACGAGAAGCTCACAAAGGGGGGGAGAAGGGATTTCAAGACTTGGAGATTTGTTGGAGTGGATGAATAAGTCTTCAAAGGGGGGGTATTTATAGGGAAATCAAGGGCCTTGATCAAGCCAAGTGGGGGGCAAGTGGAGGGCCAAGATTTGCCCAAGTGCCCCCTATCCCTACTCCACAAAACAAGGCACCAAACAAGCCACAAAATAAGGCACAAAATAAGGCACAAAACAAGGCATAAAATCGTCCAAGCCAAGCCCTTGTTGCCGTCCATATGAGGGTGACAAGTGTCACCCTCTCGTTGGTCCAAAATATTTCATCTCTCGGAAAAATCCGCAAAAATAATAAATGACATAGCCGGAATTTTCCCTTCGCAAGTTCTGCAAAACATTTCGTCGAAAAACGACTCTTTACGAGGGTTGTGTACAAATTTCGAATCTTTCCTAACTTTAAGGCCCAAACTTTTCTACGTATGCCCACACGTACATACTCAGGAAATACGGGGTATAACACTAAAGTTGCTAAGGAGCGACTTGTGATCTTGGATCATATTTGGGCTAATTGAGGTATAACCTTCATTTTACTTTTGTAATTGAAGATTTCATGTTATGATAAGTTATTAGTGATCATGTGATATGTGTTATGAAGTTTGATAAGTGTTATGGAAATTTGGAAGTTCAAATCCGAAAATGACATGTTGAGTCATTTGAAATTGAATTACAATTTGGTCGTTTATTAGAATCGTCGCATGTTACTTACTTGAAGATTATAGTAGTTATAATCGATTGCGACTTGATATCATGTTATGCTAACAATTTGGATTGAAATGGAAATTGGATAAGAATTGATGTTATAGTATCTCAAGTTTGCCGAATTGGCCTAGTAAGTTGTATTAGTTTGATATCGTTTGTGGGGCAGAATTTTACACGTCTAGTAGGCGTGTAATCCCCTATTGATTATTTGCATTGTTGGGCCTTAAATGTGGCATGTTTGATTATTGAATTCGGCCTTGAAAAAGGTGGCAAAGTCTGTAGAAACAAAGGAAGTGTTGTCCGATTTTCCGTAGAATTTAGTAGCTTTGCACTTGGAGTATTCTACCTTTGAAACTAGAAGTTAATAGACGTACTATGGTCATTATAGGTTGACATACTACGTACGGAGAATTGGACTTAGCAAGTGGATTAAACCGAAGAGGTATGTAGAACTTTCTTATCTCTTGAGCATGAATAAGTTGTAAATGTATAGTACGGTAGACATACAAGATTTTGACAATCTAGTCCATTTGATATCCTTGTCTTATTTTAAGAATGTTCAAGTTGATTGAGTTAGGGAATTAACTCACTTGTTAAATATTAAGGATATCTTGGCTTTCAAAAGTTAAGAGACTTTAAGTATGTTGAAAGTATTATTGATACTTGTTTTGTTGGAAAGTTTAAGTCTCTTGGTTATAAAGAAGTATGTAAGTTGCTAATGTATAAAGCTAGTATAACGGCTTTATGGGAAGTTGGTTATAATAGCTTTATGGAAAGTTAAAAAGAGTGGTTTACTCTAAGTAATTTAAGTATGATAAATGACTTGTTTTAATGAAAGGCGATTTGATTTTAAGGCATCAATTGCCTAACGTTTTATAAGAAAAGGAGTCACTTGATTTAGAAACCTAACTTTATTTCTAAAGGTATTGTGACTTGTCTTGAAACGTAATTGTGACTTGATACTATGGTTAATAGTATCTTGGAAGTGTTATACTAAAAAGAGTCATTTGTGTTAAAGAGTAGAAGTATGTAGTACTTGGGTTAAATTCCCGGATCTTTATAAAAGACACGTTAGTGCCTTAAGTAAACTAAAATGTGAGTGTATGTGAACAAGAATAATAAGAAGTTAGGGGATTCTTAACTTGCTTATATATTGTGTGATAAGCCGGTAGTGCTTATGTTATGTATGATAGCCGGTTTTGTGCTAGTGGTATATTATTCATTTCGGGGTCATTCCCCGGGTTTGTGGCATTTTCATATTCCGTGGATTTGCTACCCACGATGCGAGGAATACCTCATGCGAGTCCGCAAGGGCTTATGCGGGTGAAATAGTCCGTGCGGGAGGATCTGACCTATCGCGAGGAATACCTCGTGCGAGTCCGCAAGGCTTATGCGGGTGAAATAGTCCTATGCGGCGGATACCTATCACGAGGAATACCTCATGCGAGTCCGTAAGGGCTTATGCGGGTGAAATAGTCCGTCGCGAGGAATACCTCATGCGGGTCCACGCGCGACTATCACGGGTGAAATAGTCCCAGGTGTAGGATTGCTTAATGATACTGCGGGCGGGTGGTCCTGCTTTGATCGTGAGCTTCCTATTTTATATTGTAAGTATACTCTTATTTACTCTCATTGTTAGTAAGGCACAGTGTACTGTTAATTGAGTTATCATGCATGTCTCCAGTTTTATTATAGACTTATGATTTCATTCTGATCTTTCGGTTTCACATATTTGGTACATGTTGCCAGACCTCCTTGAGTGCGTTCATGCCGCGGTAGAGTCTGAGTTCTTGATCCTCGCTCTTAGTGTTATACCCCGTAGTTCCAGGGTATGTATGTGAGGATGTACGTACGAGAATACGACATAAATTTTGGAAAGAAAGAAAGATGTGATTTTTCGACGGAAAAGTTTAGGTTTTGTGAAGAAAAGGTTCGTTAATGGGAATTGGATTCCCAGATTTGGTATTTGGACTTCTTGGATTATATTAGAATTTTGAGATTTTATTTTGGAAATGGTCACGTGGGGCCACGGGAGAAATTTACTGATTTTGGCCCGCTTTGTTTTTGAGATTTTCGGTATTTTGGATATTTTGGAAGGCTAAATATTTTGGACGAGTCGGGCGACACGTGTCACCCCATGTGTCACTTGGCGGCCTTGGAGGGACAAGTGGCTAGCCACTTGTCCCCTTGGCCGAAATGGCCCAACAAGTGGCAAGCCACTTGTCTAGCAATTTCGTTGGCCATGTGGTGTGGTGGGACCCACACATACATGGCCCAATCTTGACCATACACTTGACTTCATCATGGCCCTTAATTCTTCTATAAATACCCCTTAGCTTGAAGCATAATAGTCATCCCACACTTGAAGCTTTTTCAAGCAAAATACTCCCTCCCTTTTAGCTTGTTCTCGTCCCACCCTCCCCCACTTGAGTAGAAATACTTTGTGTATTGTAGTATAATCCCAAATACCTTGGCCTAGTATCCCTAGTAGTATTCCAAAGTTGTTTTAATACTAGGAGCCCGGAAATACTACTTTATTCCAAATAGTCGCAAAACGAAACCCTAGAAAAACCTTCATATCTTGGTTGAATTGTTTAGAGAAGTTGTTTAGAAACTTCTATGGGTCACTTGGAGCGGGTTGGAGCGTAAGGAATTGGAGCTAAACGTTGCCCAGGATCAACTTATATCTTGGATAATTTTGGGCTTATCGAGGTAATGATCTATGTCCCCCTATTGTAATTGGATATTACATGTTGTAGTAATTATACTTGAGTATATTATATTGGAAGGATGATTATAAAGGATTGAACTATATTTACATTGGACTGTACTTACAGTAGACTTGTGTAGTATTATTGTGAATCGGTGTACGTCAGGTTAGACGATGTGACCTCTCCCCAGGAGTTGTTGGCACAGTAGCGGGCCTGAGTAGAGGAGGAGATTTATGTGGTTGCGGGGGAGGAGGTGCTGCCGAATTTTCTGTAGAATAAGGAATCTTGCATTTAGAATATTCTACGAGGAGATCTAGGAGTTGATAGGCGTTTTGTGGCCTTTATAGGTTGCAGTACTACGAGTAGTGTATTCTACTTGAAGAGTGGAAATGGCTAGCAGGGTTACAGTACTATGGAGCGTTTTGCTAATTGTCGATAATCGTCGCGAGGTATGTGAACCTCTTCCTATCTTTTCTAGCATGATTGTTGTGAACTATGTAGTACGGTGAGCGTCATGTGCTAAGTGATTTGGTTGGTTTAAAACATAAGGTGTTATAATAGCTTTATGGGAAGTTAGTTATAACGACTTTATGTAGGTAAAAGAATGGTTTATTGATTTTGAAAGTTAAGAGACTTGATCTTGAAAGATAAGAGACTTGACTTATAACGACTTGTTTTCGGAAAAAGAGAAGTAACTTGATTTTAAGTATAGGTTACTTGTTTTGAAAAGAGTAAGTTATTTGGGTTTTAAAAGAATACTTGTTGTTGTTTTAAAAGAAAAGAGACTTGTGGAATTAAAGAGTTTTTGGTTTAGAACATAAAGTGTTATAACAGCTTTATGGGAAGTTAGTTATAACGACTTTATGAAAACAAAGGAATGGTTTTTATCATTGGTTTTAAAATGGCAACTTGACTTTAAAAGAAGAAGTGTTTTGGTCTAAAAAGAAGGCATGGTATTGTCTTAATTTGGTTTAAAAAGGAAAGTATGGAAGTTATTTTGGTTTACTTAAAATGTTAGTCACTTTATTTTGATACTACGGGTATCGGGTGACTTTTGTAAAAGAAATGGATCTTCTAAAAGAATTTAACATATTTAGTACTTTGGGGATTAAAACCTGGACTTGTCATAAAATGAAAGTACCTTGAGTTGTGTGTAACTTGCCTATGTTTGCGTGTGATAGCCTTGTTGTGCAAGTGTTGTATCATTATGTTACCGCGTCTCTCGATGGAGGGTCGGTCATGTTGTTCTTGATTGATGGACTCTTGACCGCGTTGGGTGGCCCGGGTATGGTTCCATTAGGATTATTATTCCATGGACTAGCTCTCGTGAGGTTTCTTGATTCGGCTTGGTATCGGTAGTTGGCTCTCGTACTTGCCCGAAGTTGTGGCTGTTTCGACAGTATCGGTAGTTGGCCTTACTTGCCAGTTCGGTTTTGTGGAAGTCTCGTGATTCCGGCTTGGTATCGGTAGTTAGTCTTCGTACTTGCCGACGGTGTGTGGCGCAGGCTTAGTATCCGTAGTTGGCTTTCGTACTTGCCTGGTCGACCGTGGTATGGTTATGTAGATTTGTTAGTGCGGCATTGGTATCCGGTAGTTGGCTTCGTACTTGCCGGTCCGTCGAGGATGCGGCTTGGTATCTGGTAGTTAGCCTTCGTACTTGCCCCGTACGGTTTTTATGACTCAGGTGGGACCTGGGTTCATGTGTACTTCTTGGTGTGATTATATCATAGACTGTCGGCAGTGAGGAAGGTATTCCACGGGCATGATTGATGTTGTGGGCGTGAGACCCATTGTATATTTGAGTAATGACTTTGAAGGCGTGAGTCCCTGACTTGACATGACTGTTTATATATTATGGACTGTAGTTTGGTTATCATACATGTCTCCTGCTTTATATAGACTATTATGATTTTATTTCTGATATTTCTTGTTTCACATACTTAGTACTGTTATCTTGACCTCGCCGGGGCTGCGTTCATCTGCGGTGAAATACATCGGTTGTGGATCCGCGCTCATAGGATCACAGTTCAGCGTTTTGGGAAGCTTCGTTTCTCCGGAGGCTTATCTTTGGTATAGTCCCCTGCAGTGTAGATACTTGTACATTCAGGGGTATGGCGGGGCCCTGTCCCGTCATAGTTATGGTTACATTCTTAGAGGTGCATGTAATCTTTGTTGTGGGCAGGGTTTGTAAAAGGATTTAACTGTTCAGGTTGATATATATATGTATATATTCAGGAAAGTGACCGTTTTGGTTAGCCTATTTCATACTTTATGTCTTGTCTCATGTTTTAATTTTTATTTCCGCTGATTTTCTCTGATGTTGTATCACTAGGGTGCAGGGTAGGCACGATCACGGGCCGGATCGGGTCGTGACAAAAGTGGTATCGAGCGATTAGTCCTCGGAAAGTGTCTGAGCCGTGTCTAGTAAAGTCTTGATTATCGTGTGTTGTGCACCACATCTATAATCGAGGCTGCGAGACATTTAGGATTAGTTTCCATTCTTCTCACTCTGAGATCGTGCCTTAGAGGCATGTTGTAAGTTGGACTCCTCCGCGTATCTGTTATATCGATTATGCCTCGCGTGAGGCAACGAGCCCGGAAGGGCAAGCGAGAGGAGGCGCGAGTAGAGCACGGAGGGTTACGAGCGAAGGCCCGTTTTTACCCAAAGTGGTGCTACTGACGGCGGATTCTACGACGCCGCCACCAGCGAGTTTAGAGCGCAGCGATGGTGCTGAGACCACGATACACGAGCCTCGGTCCCGGCGAGAACAGAGGATATGGGTTGCAGGAGATGACCCGATTACTAGTTAGGTTTATGGCGAGACTTGAGGCGACGGGGCGGGGTACGATGAGTGCACCCGGGGCGATAGTTGGAGACCGGGACTTAAGTTGCGATCCACCGTGTTACATGGATCAAGAGCCGAGGATGACCCTCGTGAGTTTATCCGATAGTTCAAATGGATCATGAGTGATCAAGGCTTGGAGACCGAGTCGGTGGTCTTAGGTTCACATCGGTGCGTGATCTGCGATCATGGTTTGATTCATGGAGCTGTCGGGAGCATGCGCTTCCGTATGGGACGAGTTCTCGGGGGCATTTCTTGCACATTTCTTGCCCCACAGATGAGAGGCTCGGGTAAATGATTTTTGATGTTGAGGCGGGGCGGGCGTATGGTTGAGTACAACATGGAGTTCGACTCGTTGGCGACATGTCCCGCGTTAGTAGCTAGTATGGAGGACATAGTGCACCGCTATGTCACGAGGCTAGACGATTATTTGGCGAGTTGCTCGGGCGTAGCTCTTGGCCGGGCATGGACATTGCCCATGCGATCTTATGCACTTGGGTGTGAGGCGGAGAGGTCGGCGGAATGACCGGGATCGGCGAAGAAGGGCGAGCAGCGGGGCCTTTTGGAGACTTTCGAGGCGGACCGCCTCGGCGAACTAGTTATGTGCCTCGCGATGCAGAGCGGTCCTCCGCGCCCGAGGGCATCCAGTATTGAGGCGGTCGGGGCTCGAGGTTGAGTTTCGGGAGTAGTGTTGTTGACGGATGAGGCCACCGCGCCTCGGTGTGGCGTTGCGGTAGAATCCATAAGGAGTGTCGTCTTTGGTTCGGAGGTTGTTTTACATGCCGGCGGGCCATTTTGCGAGAAATTGTCCGACTAGAGGTAGCGCGGATGTAGAGACTCGACCTTCAGGATCTATGGCTGGTTCATCACCTTCTACAGCTATGCGCCCTGCAGGGCAGGCCTATGATTAGAGTGAAGCGGTAGATACAGGTATATCCTTAACCCTCTAGAAGTTTAGTATGCTTTATATGATGATCTTATTATTGTGTGCTATGTACGGATAGCGTTGTGTTATTTGTGAGTTAGAAAACATGGTTAGTTGAAAGGATAAGTATGGGGACATGGAAAGTGTGAACCTTAGAATAGTACACGTTGAGACCTTAGATGTAAGGCCGTATGGAGAAAAAGATTTTACGGTTAGTCTTTGTCGAAACACTTGGTATGCGTGATATATATTGAGGGATATTTCCTTGGGTTGTGTAAGATGGAAGTGGTAGCTTTCATGTCTTGGATAGGTAAGATTGTTCCGGATCGGGGAACGAGAGAGTTTGGGCGATAGCGGGTCGGGTTGAGGCCAGATCGCGGGTCAACCACTTCGGAGTGGCGGTCGGTTCGAGGTGGTCGTGTGTGATAGGAGTCACGAGGGTGCTAGGCACAAGTTTAGGTAACCATCGTATGAGTTCGTGGATGTGTTCGACCAGGATCGAATCGTGAAGGTCGGGAATGGCCTTGAGGGAATTTGAGGCTAGTAAGATGACCAAGTTTGGAGGTGGTACTCCAGGGTTGTGGAAATTGAAGCGGTAACTGAAGTGTGGAACGTGTACTATAGAGAGTTCGGGTGTACGAGAAGGGTACGACGAGTAAGAAGAGAAGCGAACATATGTTATGAGAGCGGAAGTGATTATTCTTTGTGAGGTGAAGATCAGAAGGAGTATCCTTTAGACCTTGGGTGTGAGTTTTTGTGATGTTAGAGGTGATTCCTCGTTGGCTTGGGATTGTATGTTATACTATGGCCGTTGATGGCGTGATTGGTTTAAGTATAGTAGTGAAGACTATCTGGCGCTTGTGTGTTTGTAGACTTGAAGGAACATTCGGGGACGAATGTTTCTAAGGAAGAATGTTATACCGTAGTTCGGGGTATGTATGTGAGGATATGCGTGCGAGAATACATGAAATTTTGGAAAGAAAAAGATGTGATTTTTAAATGGAAAAGTTTCGGTTTTGTGAAGAAAAAGGTTCGTTAATGAATTGGATTCCCAGTTTGGTATTTGGACTTCTTGGATTATATTAGAATTTTGAGATTTTATTTTGGAAATGGTCACGTGGGGCCATGGGAGAAATTCTGATTTTAATGAGGGCTTTGTTTTTGAGATTTTCGGTATTTTGGATATTTTGGAAGATGAAATATTTTGGGCGAGTCGGGGCGACACGTGTCACCCGTGTGTCACTTGGCGGGTGGAGGGACCAGTGGCTAGCCACTGTCCCTTGGCGAAAAATGCCGACAGTGGCAAGCCACATGCAGCATTCGTTGGCCATGTGGTGTGGTGGGACCCACACACGCATGGCCCAATCTTGACCATACACTTGACTTGATCATGGCCTTAATTCTTCTATAAATACCCTTAGCAAGCATAATAGTCATCCAGCAGAAGCTTTTTCAAGCAAAATACTCCTCCTTTTAGCTTGTTCTCGTCCCACCCTCCCCACTTGTAGAAATACTTTGTGTATTGTAGTATAATCCCAAATACCTTGGCCTAGTATCCTAGTAGTATTCCAAAGTTGTTTTAATACTAGGAGCCGGAAATACTACTTTATTCCAAATAGTCGCAAAAGCAAACCCTAGAAAAACCATCATTTATCACACTTGAAAATCGGGCGTGGTAGTGCCTTACCAGGCACCCTAGCGATACAACATCGAGAAAACCAGCGGAAATAAAAACTTTAAACATGAAATGAGAGACATGATAAATAAGCAGGCCAACCAAAGCAGTTGCGCCCGGTATATCATAAAACCGACAGTTTAATCCTTTTACAACCACACTTGCAGCGATTCTACAGACCTCTAAGATTTACAACAACTATGGCGGGACAGGGCCCCGCCATACCCCTGAATGTACAAGAACCTACAACTCACGAACACATACCAAAAGATAAGCCTCCGGAGAAACGGAGCTTAACGCCGAATGTGATCACATAAGCGGGGATCGGCGATCGATGTACCTTTTACTGCGGCGTGAGCGGCCCACGAAGGAGGTCGATCTGCAGTACCAAGTATGTGAAAGCGTAAATCACGTAAATGAAATCATAATAGTCTATATAAGCGGGAGACATGTATGATGACCAACTTCTGATGCATAACATATAACGATTACCTCGAGTCGGGGACTCGCGCCTCAATTATCACTCGTGCGTGGAATTTCTTCCTCAGCTTGGCGATTTATGATATAACAATACCAAGGAGTATACATGAACACGAGTCCACGTGTCATAAAAACCGTCTGAGACAAGTACAACTACGGATCCGGCCGTGCCAATGTCTGATACAACGCAACCACGAAGGCGTCACGGGGCAAGTGCGAGCCGACCACAGGATACAAGGCGGTCACGTAGCTGGCCGGGGCAAATCTGGTGACCACGGGGACCAAGGCGTATCACGAGACCGTCACTACTGAGCAGGGCAAGTCACGGTGACTACGGATACGAGGCGAATCGGTCCGCGAGGCGGGGCAAATCGAGCCACCACCGGGTACAGGCGAGCGATGAAACCTCAACCGGTCAACGGCCCTATCGAGAGCGGTAACACGAAACACCACACTTGCACAACAAAGGCTATCATCACAAGCATAGGCAAGTTTCACCACAACAAGCATAGGCAAGTTTCACCCACGACAAGCATAGGCAAGTTTCACATCACTCAAGTACCTTCATTTTATGCCAAAGTCCGGGTTTTAACCTAAAAGTACTACGTCGTTAAATTCTTTAAAGAGATCCATTACTTTTATCAAAGTCACCCGATACGTAGTATTAGAATGGCCACCCACATTCCTTTTCAAAATCAAGTAACAACATTCTTTTCCTAAGTTCCGGTTTGTCTAGTTTCAATTACTCAAACTTCTCGTTTTCAAATGGTTTCATAGTTCATAAACTTAATCACTTGATTTCTTTTTAGAACAATTGAGTAATATATGTCTCACGTGAGAGTAGGTTATTCTTGTTTACAACATTCTTATTCTGTGACCATGATCTAGAAAATGTAATATCATTTTGTCGTCTTAGTTTACATGCGGATGGAGGTTTACTTGGTTTTAATACAATTCATCATTATTCAATACATTTTCCTTTATTAGCTGCGGTGGTGCAGTCGATACACGTTACGATTTCGAAATCGGTAAAACATTATCCTTTAAATAAAACCAAGTACTCATTACTCACGAATGAGGTTTCACACAAACATTCACATTTAAAACAAATAAGTTAAGTCTCTTATCTTATAAGATCAAGTCTCTTAACTTCTAACGTGATAAACCATTTTCTTTACCTCTCTTAAGACATTATACCTAACTCCCGTCAAGCTAGTATAACTCTTTTTAAAACCTTTAAAACCAAGTGTTACTCTCCTTCAAAGCGATTTAGAAATCTTTGAAATACATCAAGTTCTTTATTATAACAAACGATTTATAATTCACATTAATTACCTTTTAAAACCACAAAGTATTTTCTTACCTACATAAAGTATTATAACCAACTTCCCGTAAAGCCGTTATAACACTTTATGTTTTAAAACAATCAAACACGGCTAACACGTATACGTCTGCCGTACTACATAGTTCACGTATCATCTTTGGAAGAGATAGGAAGAGGTTCGCGTACCTCGCGGCGATTATCGACTAATAGCAAAGCGCTCGAGTACCTCAAAGTCGGCTACTCCTTAGTCCAGAAGATTACGTCACACGTAGCACTTCAACCTATAAGGCCACAAGGCGCTTATTAAAATCTAGATCTTAACGTAGAACATTCTGAAAATTCGCGACACCTCCACATGACGCGTAAATCTCTCTCTATCGAGTCGGCTACGAAGCCAACGGG
Source organism: Przewalskia tangutica (assembly GCA_029844215.1). Classification (NCBI taxonomy): domain Eukaryota; kingdom Viridiplantae; phylum Streptophyta; class Magnoliopsida; order Solanales; family Solanaceae; genus Przewalskia; species Przewalskia tangutica. The sequence continues at coordinate 6,278,740 of JAQGDG010000026.1, read as the reverse complement.
GTTATATCTTACGAGCGGGTATAATTCTACTATCTGATAATACTACACAAGTCTATGTCTGATCTATGTAATTCTGATTCGATTGATTCTTTATTCTTGAGGCTTAAGTCAAAAGACATTGCAACAACTACGTTCGATTATATATATAGTATCTTCAACTATATATTTTAACAGACATGTAATTTCCAATTACAATAGAAGGTCAAGAATATTTACCTCGATAAGCCCAAAATTATCCGAGTTTAAAGTCGATCCTTAGCAATGTTTCGCTCTATACTCGGTGCTCGACCCGCTCGAACAACCCAGAAGTTCTAACCAACCTGTAAGTATTGACAACGGGTGAAGATTTCCTTAGGGTTTCGTTTTTGTGGCTATAGGAAGTATAATCGTATTTTACAGGCTTTTATATAAGTGTAACCACAGGAATACTACAAGGTATTTGGGCGAGGTATTTGGACATTACAACAATACTTTGGAGAGTATTTTTATACCACGAGGGGTATTTATCACGAGACAACTAGTTTGGGGGTACCATGTGGCCACAGGGGAGAGGAGGCTCTCGGCCACAAAGGCCTATCTAGGGAGGGGGCTCTTGGGCGAGAGTCAAACAAGAGGGAGGAAGGATAGCAAGACTTGGAACATATTTGGAATGGATGAAGTCTTCACACTTAGAGGTATTTATAGCAAAACCAAAAGCCAACCAATGGCCAAGATCAAGCCATGTGCAAGGCAAGTGTAAGGCCAAGATCAAGCCAAGTGCACCTAACCTACTCCACAAAACACTCCACAAAACAAGCGCAAAACAAGCCACAAAACAAGGCACAAAGAGGAGCCAATCGGCGAGGCCAACGAGGCCTCTTGGGCCTTAAATCGTCCAAGCCCCCACTTGCTTCCAATGTGAGGTGACACATGTCACCCTCCCGTTGTCCGAAATGTTCGTCTCTCGGAAAAATCCAAAAATTATAAATGACATAGCGGAATTTTCCCTACGAAAATGGAAAGCGTTTAAAAACGACTCTATACGGGGTTGTGCACAAAATTTGAAACATGCCTAACTTAAGGCTCAAAATTCGTCGTCGTCCGTGTACATACTGCGGAAATACGGGTATAACATTCTTCCCCTTAGAAACATTCGTCGAATGTTCCTTGAATCTCAAAACAAGCGGCGTCGATATAGTCTTCGCGCTATCGTCACGAAAACAATCATGCCACGCTGGCCACAAAACACACGTTCACTTCTCCCCTTTCTCGTGGTACTCGTCACGAACACTCCGAACTCGTTCTAGTATCAGTACCACATACATCAACGCTTGTTCCCAACCCTTGAGTCGCTACCTCAAACTTGGCATCTCGCTAACCTCGATTTCCCTAAGGCCATTCCGGCCTTCACGGTGATTCGATCGAGCGTATCCACGAACTTCATACGATGGTCATCTAAACTTGGGCCTAGCACCCTCGTGACCACCGCCACTGGCGGGACCACGAGCTGACCCTACCTCGAAGCAGAGCGGGTTGGCCCGCAACGTAGCTGACCCGACCACTGTCGCGCCAACTCTTGCTCGCCGACACGGAACAATCTTACCTATTCAAGCCATGAAAGCTACCACTTCCATCCCACATTACTCGTGGACTTATCACACAATTATAACCCATTACACTACGCATTCGATAAAGGTCAAACATAAAAATAAATCTTTTACTCAAGACGACCTTACCGTAAGGTCTCAACATAAAATGTCCTAAAGTTCACACTTTCCATGCCCCAGGCTTACCACTTTTCATCAACCATACTCTAAATCACATTTTAGCACAAAGCTATCCGACATAACACTAAACACATCATCAACATCAATACAATATAAGTCTACAGAGGGTTAAGGATATACTGAAAATAGGCGGTTCAAAGGACCGCTAAAGCGAACTCCGCGCGACCTCTGCAGGGGCCTTAGGTGTGCGAACACTGCTGGCTACGGAAGGTGAAGAACCATAAGCGCTCTAGTAGTCCTTGCTATCCTACGATTACTACCACAGTCGGACGGTCTCTTGCCGGATAGCCTGTTGGCGCAAAAATAACAATCTCCAGAGTTAGTCGACACTCTCCCTTATGGAGCTTTCCCACAACACCCAGTGAGACAAGGGCAACCTCGTCGCGAGCACTCTGCTCGCGAAAATCTGAAACACAGGAGCCAGGCACGCTCTGAATATCTCGAAGGTCCGAAGGCGCGGAGGACCACTGCATGCGGCGGAGGTACATAACTAGTCTGCGAGGCGGTCCGCCTCGAAAGTCACCAAAGGACCACGCTGTTACGGCCCTCTTCTCGCGACCTTGGTCATTCAGTCGATTTATCCGCTCCTCACATCAGTGTATACGCTGCGTGCGAGCAATGTCCATGCGGTGAAGAGCTACGCCCGAACAACTCTCTGAAGGCAATCGCCAGGCCTGTAACATATCGGTGCACTCGATCCTCCATACTAGCTACTAGCAGCGAGGCGTCTGGGCCGATGAGTCAAACTCCACATTGTACTCCGAACCGTCGCGGATTCTGCAGTAACACCAAAAATCTGCCGGCGAGCCCTCTCATCCGGGAGGCAAGAAATATGCAAGAAAGGCCTCACGAGAACTCGTTCCATACATTTGGAAGTGCATGCTCTCCCTGGACAGCTCGAGAATCAAACGATCGTGCGGTATCACGCGATTGATGTGAACCTAGACCACCGACTCGATCTCCGATGCCTTGATCACTCTGCGCGATCCGAATGGCTTCGGATGAACTCCTGCGGATCATACTCGAGCCTCGACCCGTAAAACTCGGCGGCCTACAACTCGGAAAATCCGTAGCCTCGAACTATCGATCTAGGGTGAACCAGCGGTGCCTTTGGGCTGCTGCGTCCGGCCTATCCTCAAGTCAGCCTGACCACGGCCGTGCGCGGGCCGCTCCTTGTAACTCATCTCCTGCTCCCGGTGCGGGGTGGAGGCTCAGTCTTGTGGTCTCTGCGTTTGCTCTACTCGCAGCTCCTCTGCTGCCTTGCCGCCGGGGCGGGTTGCCTTCGCGGAGGCATGGCGGTAAAAGCGAAGTATGTCGGAGGGTCGATCTTATCCACCTGACTCTGAGGCACGATCTCGAATGAGAAGAAATGGAAACCAATCCTAAATGTCCTATAGCCTCACGATTATAGATGTGGTGCCTGACATGCGCGATAATCAAGACTACTAGACACGGTGCATGTAGACACTTTCAGGATTAAGCTGCTCACGATACCACTATGTCACACCCGTCGGGCGTGATCGTGCCTTACCGGGCACCTAGCGATACAACATCGAGAAAACCAATGAAATAAAACTTTAAACATGAAATGAGAGACATGATAAATAAGCAGGCCAACCAAAGCGATTGCCTTGATATATCATAAAACCGAGCAGTTTAATCCTTTTACAACTCCCCGCACACTTGCATGATTCTGACCTCTAAGATTTACAACAACTATGGCGGGGACGGGGCCGCCATACCACAGATGTACAAGAACCTACAACTCAGAACACATACCAAAAGATAAGCCTCGGAGAAGCGGAGCTTCCACACGCCCGAATGTGATCCTATAGCGGGATCGGCGATCGATGTACCTTTTACTGTGGCGTGAACGCGGCCCAAGGAAGTCGATGCAAGTACCAGTATGTGAAAGCGTAAATCGTAAATGAAATCATAATAGTCTATATAAGCGGGAGACATGTATGATGACCAACTACGAGACATAACATATAACGATTACCTCAAGTCGTGACTCACGCCTCTAAATTATCACTGCGTGCGTGGAATTTCTTCCTCATCACGGCGGTTTATGATATAACAATACCAAGAGTATACGTGAACACGTGTCCCACGTGTCATAAAACCGTACAGACAAGTACAACTACCGGATCCGACCGTGCCAATAATACAATGCAACCACAAACACGGTCGAGCACGGCAAGTCACGAGGACTACCGGATACCAAGGCCGGCCACGTAGGCTGACCGGGCAATCTGGTGACCACGAGGACCAAGCGTCAGTATCACGAGACTTCGCTACTACACCGAACAGGGCAAGTCAGGGTGACTACGGATACCAATGCCGAATCACCACGAGACGGCAAGTACGCAGAGCCTACCACGGTACCAAGGCGAGCGAAGAAACCTCAACGACCAACCGCCTCTATCGAGAGCGGTAACACAAACACCACACTTGCACAACAAAGGCTATCATCACAAGCATAGGCAAGTTTCACCACAACAAGCATAGGCAAGTTTCACCACAACAAGCATAGGCAAGTTCATCACTCAAAGTACCTTCATTTTATGCCAAAGTCCGGTTTTAACCTAAAGTACTACGTGACATTAAATTCTTTAAAGAGATCCATTACTTTTATCAAAGTCACCCGATACGTAGTATTAGAATGACCGACCCACATTCCTTTTCAAAATCAAGTAACAACATTCTTTCCTAAGTTCGGTTGCCTAGTTTCAATTACTCAAGCTTCTCATTTTCAAATGGTTTCATAGTTCATAAACTTAATCACTTGATTTCTTTTTAGAACAATTGAGTAATATATGTCTCACGTGAGTAGGTTATTCTTGTTTACAACATTCTTATTACAAAGAAATGATCTAGAAAATGTAATATCATTTTGTCTCATCTTAGTTTACATGCAGATGGAGGTTTCTACCGGTTTTAATACAATTCATCATTATTCAATACATTTTCCTTTATTAACGCCGCAGTGGTGCTGTCGATACACATTACGATTTCCAAATCAAGAAACATTATCCTTTAAATAAAACCAAGTACTCATTACTCACGAATGAGGTTTCACACAAACATTCACATTTAAAACAAATAAGTTAAGTCTCTATCTTATAAGATCAAGTCTCTTAACTTCTAACATCAATAAACCATTTTCTTTACCTCTTAAGACATTATACCTAACTCCCCATAAAGCTAGTATAACTCTTTTAAAACCTTTAAAACCAAGTGTTACTCTCCCTTCAAAACGATTTAGAAATCTTTTGAAATACATCAAGTTCTTTATTATAACAAGCCAGTTATAATTCACATTAGTTACCTTTAAAACCACAAAGTATTTTCTTACCTACATAAAGTCGTTATAACCAACTTCCCATAAAGCCGTTATAACACTTTATGTTTTAAAACAATCAAACACAAACACACGTACGTCTACCGCATTGCTACATAGTTCACACATATCATGCTGGAAGAGATAGGAAGAGGTTCGCATACCTCGCGACGATTATCGACTAATAGCAAACGCTCCGAGTACCTCAAACCGTCGGCTACTCCTTAGTCCAGAAGATTACGTCACACGTAGCACTTCAACCTATAAGGCCACAAGGCGCTTGTTAAAATCTAGATCTTAACGTAGAACATTCTACAGAAAATTCGTAAGATTCTCCCGCAACCGCGTAAATCTCCTCCTCATCGAGTGCCTACCAAGCCAACCAGTGGGGTTATACATCTTACGAGCGGGTATAATTCTACTATACAGTAATACTACACAAGTCTACTGTAATACAGTCCTATGTAATTACAGTTCAGTTCAGTTCTTTATTCTTCAGGCTTAAGTCAAAAGACATTGCCAACAACTACGTTCAGTTCTATATATAGTATACTTCAACTATATATTTTAACAGACATGTAATTTCCAATTACAATAGAAGGTCAAGAATATTTACCTCGATAAGCCCAAAATTATCCGAGTTTAAAGTCGATCCTTAGCAATGTTTCGCTCCTACTCCGGTGCTCGAACCCGCCCAAACAACCCTTAGAAGTTCTAACCAACTTCTCTTAAGTACTTCAACAACGGGTGAAGATTTCCTTAGGGTTTAGTTTTGTGGCTATAGGAAGTATAATCGTATTTTCCGGGCTTTTATATAAGTGTAACCACAGGAATACTACAAGGTATTTGGGCCAAGGTATTTGGACATTACAACAATACTTTGAGAGTATTTTTATACCACGAGGGGTATTTATACGAGACAACTAGGCTGTGGGGTACCCCAGCCACACCACAAAGGGGGAGAGGGAGGCTCTCGCCACAAAGGCCTATCTAGGAGAGGGGCTCTTGGGCGAGAGTCAAACAAGAGGAGGGAAGGATAGCAAGACTTGGAACATATTTGGAATGGATGAAGTCTTCACACTTAGGGGGTATTTATAGCAAAACCAAAAGCCAACCAATGGCCAAGATCAAGCCATGTGCAAGGCAAGTGTAAGGCCAAGATCAAGCCAAGTGCACCCTAACCCTACTCCACAAAACACTCCACAAAACAAGCCACAAAACAAGGCACAAAAGAGGGAGCCAATCGGCCAAGGCCAACCAAGGCCTCTTGGACGCCCAAATCGTCCAAGCCCCCACTTGCTTCCAATGTGAGGTGACACACGCCACCCTCCGTTTGGGCCGAAATGTTTCGTCTCTGGTAAAAAGCCGCAAAAATTATAAATGACATCGCCGTATTTTTCCCTACGAATGGTGTGTAAAGGTTTCGTCGAAAAACGACTCTATACGGGGGTTGTGCACAAAATTTCGAAACATGCCTAACTTAAGGCTCAAAATTCGTACGTACGTCCACATGTACATACTCTGGAAATACGGGGTATAACAATAGCTTGGTTGAAGTGTTTAGAGAAGATGTTTAGAAACTTATATGGGTCGCTTGGAGCGGTTTGGAGTGTAAGGAATTGGAGCTAAACGTTGCCCAGGATCGACTTATATCTTGGATAATTTTGGGCTTATCGAGGTAATGATCTATGTCCCCCTATTGTAATTGGATATTACATGTTGTAGTAATTATACTTGAGTATATTATATCGGAAGGATGATTATAAAGGATTGAACTGTATTTACATCGACTGCATTTACAGAGACTTGTGTAGTATTATTGTGAACCAGTGTACACGCCCGGTTAGACGTGACTCTCTCCCCAGGAGTTGTTGGCCCGTAGCGGGCCTGAGTAGAGGAGGAGATTTATGTGGTTGCGGGGTGCTGCTAATTTTCTGTAGAATAAGAATCTTGCATTTAGAATATTCTACGAGGAGATCTGAGTTGATAGGCGTTTTGTGGCCTTTATAGGTTGCAAAGATTACGAGTAGCGTATTCTACTTGAAGAGTGGAAACGGCTAGCAGGGTTACAGTACTGTGGAGCGTTTTGCTAATTGTCGATAATCGTCGCGAGGTATGTGAACCTCTTCCTATCTTTTCTAGCATGATTGTTGTGAACTATGCAAGACGGTAGGCGCATACGTGCTAAGTGATTTGGTTGGTTTAAAACATAAGGTGTTATAATAGCTTTATGGGAAGTTAGTTATAACGACTTTATGTAGGTAAAAGAATGGTTTATTGATTTTGAAAGTTAAGAGACTTGATTTTGAAAGATAAGAGACTTGACTTATAACGACTTGTTTTCGGAAAAAGATAAGTAACTTGATTTTAAGTATAGGTTACTTGTTTTGAAAAGAGTAAGTTATTTGGGTTTTAAAAGAATACTTGTTGTTGTTTTAAAAGAAAAGAGACTTGTGGAATTAAAGAGTTTTTGGTTTAGAACATAAAGTGTTATAACAGCTTTATGGGAAGTTAGTTATAACAACTTTATGAAAACAAAGGAATGGTTTTTATCATTGGTTTTAAAATGGTAACTTGACTTTAAAAGAAGAAGTGTTTTGGTCTAAAAAGAAGGCATGGTATTGTCTTAATTTGGTTTAAAAAGGAAAGTATGGAAGTTATTTTGGTTTACTTAAAATGTTAGTCACTTTATTTTGATACTACGGGTATCGGGTGACTTTTGTAAAAGAAATGGATCTTCTAAAAGAATTTAACATACGTAGTACTTTGGGGATTAAAACTTGGACTTGTCATAAAATGAAAGTACCTTGAGTTGTGTGTAACTTGCCTATGTTTGCGTGTGATAGCCTTGTTGTGCAAGTGTTGTATCATTATGTTACCGCGTCTCTCGATGGAGGGTCGGTCATGTTGTTCTTGATTGATGGACCTACTGACACGTTGGGTGGCCCACGGGTATGGTTCCATTAGGATTATTATTCCATGGACTAGCTCTCCATGAGGTTTTACTGATTCGGCTTGGTATCTGGTAGTTGGCTCTCGTACTTGCCCCGAAGTCGTGGCTGTTTCGGCTTGGTATCTGGTAGTTGGCCTTCAGACTTTGCCTGCTCCGTTTTGTGGACGAAGTCTCGTGATTCCCGCTTGGTATCGGTAGTTAGTCTTCAGATTGCCCCGCCACCAGTTTGCGTGGCGCAGCTTGGTATCCGTAGTTGGCTTTCGTGCCCCTGGGTCAGCTTCGTGGTATGGTTATGTAGATTTGTTGGTACGGCCTTGGTATCTGGTAGTTGGCTTTCGTACTTGCCCCGGTCCGTCGAGGATGCGGCTTGGTATCTGGTAGTTAGCCTTCGTACTTGCCCCGTACGGTTTTTATGACTCAGGTGGGACCTGGGTTCATGTGTACTTCTTGGTGTGATTATATCATAGACTGCCGGCAGTGAGGAAGGTATTCCACGGGCATGATTGATGTTGTGGGCGTGAGACCCATTGTATATTTGAGTAATGACTTTGAGGGCGTGAGTCCCTGACTTGACATGACTGTTTATATATTATGGACTGTAGTTTGGTTATCATACATGTCTCCTGCTTTATATAGACTATTATGATTTTATTTACTGATATTTACGCTTTCACATACTGGTACTGTTATGCTTGCTCGACCTTCGGCTGCGTCACGCCGCAGGTAGAGTACATCGGTTGTGAATCCGCTCATAGGATCACAGTTCAGCGTTTGGGAAGCCGTTTCTCGGAGGCTTATCTTTGGTATAGTCCTGCGGTGTAGATACTTGTACATTCGGGGTATGGCGGGGCCTGTCCGTCATAGTTACGGTTACATTCTTAGAGGTGCAGTAATCGCCAAGTGTGGGCTTTGTAAAAGGATTTAATCGTTTCGAGTTGATATATATATGTATATATTCAGGAAAGTGACCGTTTTGGTTAGCCTATTTCATACTTTATGTCTTGTCTCATGTTTTAATTTTTATTTCCGCTGATTTTCTCTGATGTTGTATCACTAGGGTGCCCGGGGTAAGGCACCAGTCACGGGCCCGGGATCGGGTCGTGACACTTAGGATCACTGTTCAGCTGTTGAGAAGCTCCTCTATTCCGGAGGCTTATCCCTGGTATTGTCGGTTGTTGTACATTCAGGGGTATGGCGGGCCCTGTCCCGCCAGAGTTGTTATTCTTAGAGGTCTGTAGTTACATTGTGGATTGGGTTGCAAAAAAAAAATGTGTACTGTTCTATTACGTATATTTTTACGGAAGATGGCCTTATCGGCTAGCCTGTTGTTATTTTTATGTTTAAGCATTTTAAGCACATTGTGTATGTTCATTGCTATTCTCCGATGTATAAAGAGGGTGCCTGTGTAGGGCACCGCGCCCGGTGGTCGTGACAAAAAGTGGTATCGAGCGCTTAGTCCTCGGAAAGTGTCTACGCACCGTGGTTCAGTAGAGTCTTGATTATCGGTGTGTTGTACACCACATCTATAATCAGGAGGCTGCAGGACATTTAGGATTGGTCTCCATTCTTCTCACTCTAAGATCGTGCGATAGAGTTGTATGGTTAGGGTTGTCTCTCCCTAACAAGTATTGATTGTTTGCCTACGAGAAGCGCATGACCGGGAAAGATTATGTGGATTGCGTATCCAGGTTGGTAATGTTTGTAGTTGGTATTGTGACATACAACTATGCAGATTTATGTATGAGGGTCGACGTGTTACTAGAATGATTTTAGACTACGAGATTCGTAAGACTAAATAAATACAGGAGGTATGAAGCAGTTTAATGAATTCTCATCAAGGTTTTATGTACTAATTTGAGATAATTAGGAAATGATTAGCTGTCTGAGAAGGTAATGGACCCTTAAGAAGTTGTTATTAAGGGGATTAATGGAAGACTATGTTAATAGGTTAAGCTACGTGGTATGATAAAGAGAATGGTACGGGTGAGATCCGTATGGAGTAAGTATGGTTGTTATGGTCAAGACAACACGATTATAGTATATTGAGAAGTTTTTGTACCGTCCACTGGGTGATAAGTTAGGCTTGGAGCATGGAAATTGTGAGCCTAGGAATGTTGATAACCACCGAGACCTTAGATATATAAGGCCTTCTCGGGTAGTAAAGTTAAGATAGACCAAGGAAAAGAGTTAAATACGACGCCGAGTCGGGTTGGGGAGCTATTAAGGGTCGCCCCATAGCTTGAAATGAAATGGGATCAGTTGGTAGTAGTCCCGCTATGTGTGAGTCACGAGTGCAAGGCCCAAGTCTAGTTAATCGTTTACGGGTTCGTGGACGCATTCCACCGGAACCAGGTTGTGAGCCGAATCGACCTTATGTTGTTTAGAATAGTAACTCCAAAGATTGGAGGCCCGAATCAGTATGAAGGCTATGTACGTACGCTACAATAAGTTTGGAAGTACGGGAAGAGTACGACCAGTAATAAAGAGAGCAACCAAGTGTAAAGAAATGGAACCGGAATCCATGAGGACCTTTCGAGGTGACTACACCGGATAATCGCTTGAACGATACGATCGTTGGACCCTAGCGCATATAGCGAATCATGACGCATTGAGAGTCATTATGAGTATGGGCTAGTTGGCCTCTTGTTAGGCCAACGCGTTATCGCAGAGAAAGATTGGCTCGATTCGGTTTCGTAAACCGATTATCGGTAAAAGGAAGAGAAGTCGTAGTAACGATGAATTATCCTTCCTTCTTTGGCACCATTGTTTTTCTTTTAAGTGCTGTGACTTGTTCACTGAGGTAAATCGACGCAGAAAGTAAGTAATAAGCGAATTTGGAGGAATTTATGTTAAGTGTCTTTGGAGGTACTGAGTTGGTTTGGTGCGTGATGCAGGCCACGACCTTCCGGATAATTTCAGGAAAATGTACAAGGCAAGAATAAAATAAGTACGAGTGCTGCCGGCGGAAAGCTGAGGGCATCTTTGGTAGGTTGGAAAATCTACACGAACTTAAAGGCGGTGCGTGATGATTAGATAATTACTGGACCGCAAGAGGACCCTGTGATTAGGGTTGTGACTCCAAGGAAAGCTTAAGAAAGGGAGATAAGTTCTCCCACGTAAAGTACGATTTACGCATTATGAATGCGTGTACCCATGTTGTTAGACGCGGGATATGAGACTGGTAAGGTCTTCGGTATCGTCATGCCATAGGTTACAGTTGTAGATAACCGTGGGAAAAGTGTGTGTTGGGGAAATTAAGAACGACGTTCCAAGTAGTCGAGGAAGTGTCGTGAGGACAAAAATGCAGGTAGTACGCATATATGAAACTGCACGATTATGAATCAAGATAGAAATACTTTGGCTCATAATAAGCCTAAGGTAAGGATATGGCCAGAATGATAAAGAAGAATACGACTATGGTTAAGTAAGTTGCACGAGATATGACTACCCCAGACTAGTGTAAGACCACGAGTAAATAATGGCGTGAAGAACACCTCGAGGAAAGGTGGTAGCATCGGTTACTACTTTACAAGATCAAGGAAATCCTCCTAGATTGTGATTGTGAGAAGTCTTAGCCATGGGGCAAGCAAAGGAATCAAATCTAAGATTAGTGACCAAGTTTGGTTGCAACAGAGAAAGGGAAACATGAACCATGATAGAGGTTAAGGATACCCGAATATTTCGCAAGAATGAGAAAGGTTTCCAGTTATTGGAAGATAAGTTGACTCGACTAACAGTTCTAACTCCTCCTGAAAGACTAGAGGGTTAGGTTGTTATGATAACACGTTGGGTGTTGGACTAGGTTGTGTGCTGACGCAACCCGATGAGGATAAAGCCTATGTTTTCCCAGAGTTAGGGGCGAAAGGAAATTATGCCACTCACGATTTAGAGTCAGCAGCTTAAAACATGCCTTTAAGATTTGGGGGGGTATGACGTAATTATAGACTTTATGTGGATATTTGTGCAGACCACAAAAGCCTCTGGTATACCTTCAGACAGAGGTAGTAGAATTTGCGACAACGACGGTGGTTAGAGTTATTCAAGGATTGTGATATCGATATCCTATACCATCCGGGGAAAGCCAAGACAGTTACAGATACTCTTAGTCGTGGGTCTATGGGTAGTCTGTCAGATGGGCAGCCAGATAGACTGGACGTGGTCTGAGAGAATTCTTCAGTTACCGATCCTAGGGGGTTCGATTATTTGTTTCCAAGGTTAGTGGAGTTTAGATCCGAGAGGTTGCCGAGTTTTCCGTCGTTGAGGAGGTAAAGAGGCGACAGTATGAGGATTCAGTTATAATACGGTATCGAGATACGGCTCTCCGAGAAGAGAAGAGTTTGTTTGAGTAGCACCGGATGAGGTGCTGTGATATGAGGATAGGTTGTGTGTACCGTCTTTGCAGGGACTAGTCGCAGGTTTAGGGAGGCACACGGCTTATTGCTCAAATTGTTCGGGGTCGACTAAGTTGTGTCGTGACCTCAGATGTATGTATGGGTAAGATGACCGAAAAAGGGACATAGCGGAGTTAACTGCTTAGTGTCCGAGTTAGTAGCAGGTCATGGTTGAGCGCCAAAAGCCCAGTGGGCTATTTCAGGCGATTGAAATCCCAACCTAGATATGAGAGGTATTTAATATGGATCTTGTTACAGGGTGGCATCGTACTCAGAGGAAGTGTGATTCTGGGGTCATGGTAAATAAGTCGAAATCAGCCGTGTTCTTTCTTAGGACCACTTACTCTACCGAGGTTTATGCTAGCTTGTATAGCAGAGATTGTGAGACCGCACGGGTTTCTACGTTTATGATGTCGCAGATGAGCTCGACACAGATAACTTCGGAGGTTTTTCAGAAGGGTTTTAGGGACACAGGTGAGTCTCAGTGTTGCATTACACCCTCAGACCGACGGACAGGCAGAGCGTACTATCCAGGCACTTGAGGATAGGTTGCGGGCCTGTGTTCTTGATTTCAGATATAGCCGGGAGGGTTAATTGCCTCTTGTTGTGTTACGTACGATAACAGATACCCTTCCAGTATTTAGATGGCTCTGTATGAGGCCTTGTTTGTAAGAAAGTGTAGATCGCCGGTTGGATGGTTCGACATAGGCGAGGTTCAGTTATTTGGTCCAGACTTGATTCAGCGGGCTGTGGATAAGGCGAAGCTTATCCGGGAAAGATTATTAGTAAGCTTAGAGTCAGCAGAAGCGTTATGCAGATAATCGACGTTGACACATGGGGGTTCAGGTTGACATTTTTGTATGAGCATTGTTATGTGGCCACGTGTGGCATTGTTGGTATGTAGGGGTTGTAAGGAGACGTTATGGCTATCTTTAAGTTTGACTCCCAGAAGAACATTCGGGGATGAATGTTTCTAAGGGGGGAAGAATGTTACACCCCGGAAAATTCCAGGATAGGTTTATAAGAATGTACGTAAGAACTCAAATGTTAAGATTTGAGACGAGTAAAAATTTATCGGAATTTTGGAATTTGTCGGAAAATGAAATATTGCGACGAATGGGAGAGCGACACGTGTCAACCCCCTTAATGGTCTTGGACGAAATTGACATGGGGGAAATGGTCATTTGACCATAATTTAAAAGACCAAGACTTGCAAAGGCAAGAGCTTGATATTGTTGACTAAGTCAATTGACACTTGGCTTGATCCTTGTGAAAAACATCCTAACCACCCATTTGTTCTAATCTTGACCCTCCATCTTGTTATATATGTATACTAGTGCAATACAAGCTTCAACACTCAGACAAATTTTACAAAAATCTTGAAGAGCACAATGGAGGCTCTCGGGTTTGCTATAGGGTTTCAAGAGAAAAATTTTGTTTGTTGTCCAATAATCTCCCCACTTTAAACCAAGGTACCTAAGGGTATTATAAGTGTATCTCAATAGAAAGATCCCGGAAAAATGGTGTTTTCGTATTATTCGCAAGGCGAAAACCTAAGGAGTTATCCAACTTTGAAGTGGGAACTTGAAGATGAGTTATTCATGAGCTTCTAAGGGTTGCTTGGAGCGGATTGGAACGTCGAAAGGAGGAGCTAAAGTTGCTAAGGAGCGACTTGTGATCTTGGATCATATTTGGGCTAATTGAGGTATAACCTTCATTTTACTTTTGTAATTGAAGATTTCATGTTATGATAAGTTATTAGTGATCATGTGATATGTGTTATGAAGTTTGATAAGTGTTATGTAAATTTGGAAGTTCAAATCCGAAAATGACATGTTGAGTCATTTGAAATTGAATTACAATTTGGTCGTTTATTAGAATCGTCGCATGTTACTTACTTGAAGATTATAGTAGTTATAATCGATTGCGACTTGATATCATGTTATGCTAACAATTTGGATTGAAATGGAAATTGGATAAGAATTGATGTTATAGTATCTCAAGTTTGCCGAATTGGCCGAGTAAGTTGTATTAGTTTGATATCGTTTGTGGGGCGGAATTTTACACGTCTAGTGGCGGTACTCCTCATTGATTATTTGCATTGTTGGGCCTTAAATGTGGAGTGTTTGGTTATTGAATTCGGCCTTGAAAAAGGTGGCAAAGTATGTAGAAACAAAGGAAGTGCTGTCCGATTTTCCGTAGAATTTAGTAGCTTTGCACTTGGAATATTCTACGTTTGAAACTAGAAGTTAATAGACGCACTATGGTCATTATAGGTTGACATACCACGACGCTTAATCGACTTAGCAAGTGGATTAAACCGAAGAGGTATGTGGAACTTTCTTATCTCTTGAGCATGAATAAGTTGTAAATGTATAGTACGGTAGACGTACAAGATTTTGACAATCTAGTCCATTTGATATCCTTGTCTTATTTTAAGAATGTTCAAGTTGATTGAGTTAGGGAATTAACTCACTTGTTAAATATTAAGGATATCTTGGCTTTCAAAAGTTAAGAGACTTTAAGTATGTTGAAAGTATTATTGATACTTGTTTTGTTGGAAAGTTTAAGTCTCTTGGTTATAAAGAAGTATGTAAGTTGCTAATGTATAAAGCTAGTATAACGGCTTTATGGGAAGTTGGTTATAATAGCTTTATGGAAAGTTAAAAAGAGTGGTTTACTCTAAGTAATTTAAGTATGATAAATGACTTGTTTTAATGAAAGGCGATTTGATTTTAAGGCATAAATTGCCTAAGGTTTTATAAGAAAAGGAGTCACTTGATTTAGAAACCTAACTTTATTTCTAAAGGTATTGTGACTTGTCTTGAAACGTAATTGCGACTTGATACTATGGTTAATAGTATCTTGGAAGTGTTATACTAAAAAGAGTCATTTGTTTTAAAGAGTAGAAGTATGTAGTACTTGGGTTAAATTCCCGGATCTTTATAAAAGACACGTTAGTGCCGAAGTAAACTAAAATGAGAGTGTATGTGAACAAGAATAATAAGAAGTTAGGGGATTCTTAACTTGCTTATATATTGTGTGATAAGCCGGTAGTGCTTATGTTATGTATGATAGCCGGTTTTGTGCTAGTGGTATATTATTCATTTCGGGGTCATTCCCCGGGTTTGTGGCATTTGCATATTCCGTGGATTTGTGTTATACCCCGTATTTCCAGAGTATGTACGTGGGGGCGTACGTAGAAAAGTTTGAGCCTTAAAGTTAGGCAAGATTCGAAATTTGTACACAACCCCCGTTAAGAATCGCTTTTTCGACTAAACGCTTTGAGAACTTGCGAAGGAAAATTCCGGCTATGTCATTTTTAATTTTTATGGATTTTTCCGAGGCCGAACATTTTGGATTAACGAGAGGTGACACTTGTCACCTCGAGTGGCGGATTGAGTGGACGAAGGGGGACGCTTCCTCCCTTGTTTTCAGGCCTTATTTTGGCCTTGTTTTGTGCCTTCTTTTGTGCCATGTTTGGTGGAGTAGGGTTAGGGTGCACTTGGCTTGATCTTGGCCTTACACTTGCCTTGCACATGGCTTGATCAAGGCCATTGGTTTCCCTATAAATACCCCTCCCTTGTTGAAGACTTCTTCATCCTAAAATCTTTCTAAGTCTTGAATTCCTCCCTCCCCTCTTGAGTAGTTCTCGTCCAAAGAGTCTGCCCATTTTGTGAGCCCTGGCCGAGAGCCTCCTCCCCTTTGTAGTGTCTAGCAGGTACCCCTTGCCTTGTGGTTCTCGTATAATACCCCCCCTCTCTTGGTAGAAATACTCTCCAAGTATTGTTACTATACCAAAATACCTTGGCCTTATACCTTGTAGTATTCCAAAAGTTACCTCTATACGTAGAGCCCGGAAATACTACCTTTTGTCCTTTTAGTCTCAAACCGAAACCCTAAAGAAATCTTCATAGCGAGTTGAAGTATATAGAAGAAGTTGTGTAGAACTTCTAAGGGTTGTTTGGAGCGGGTTGGAGCGCACGGAGTAGGAGCTAAACCTTGCTCAGGATCGACATTATAACTTGGATAATTTTGGGCTTATCGAGGTAAATATTCTTGTCCCCTTATTGTAATTGGAAATTACATGTTGTAGGATTATATAGTTGAAGTATACTATATATTGAACTGAACATAGCTTTGCGGCAATGTCTTTTGACTTAAGCGTGAATATAAAGAAGAGAATCGAATCGTAATTACATAGGTATCAGACATGAGACTTGTGTGGTATTACTTGTGTAAGAATTGTACACGTCCTAAGAACGTATAACCCCTGGTTGGCTTGGTAGCCTACTCGAGAGTGAGAGATTTACGCGGCATGCGGGGAGGTCTAATTTTCTGTAGAATATGGAACCGCGCGTTTAGAAGTTAGTAGACGCCAGGCCTATATAAGTGGAAGTACTACGAGTAGCGTATTCTACTTGAAGAGTGGAAAAGGCTAGCCAGGGTTACTGATCTTGTGAGCGCTTTTGCTTATTGTCGATAATCGTCGCGAGGTATGTGAACCTCTTCCTATCCTTTCTAGCATGATGTTTTGTAAACTATGTAGCACGATGACGATACGTGCTAAATGAGTTGGTTGGTTTAAAACATAGGGTGTTATAATAGCTTTATGGAAAGTTAGTTATAACGACTCTATGTAGGTAAAAGAATGGTTTATTGATTGTAGAAGTTAAGAGACTTGATCTTAAAGATAAGAGACTTAACTTAATTGACTTGATATGAATTTTGTTAAAAAGTTGTGAAACCTCATTCGTGAGTAATGAGTACTTGGTTTTAAAAGAATAATGTTTTACTGATTTCGGAATGAGAATAATTATCGAATGCACTACAAATGCGCTAATAAAGGAAAATGTATTGACAAATAACTAATTGTTTTTAAAACCAAGAGAAACCTCCATCCAGATAAGCTAAGATAAGACAAAATTGTATTACATTTCCTAGATCACGGTCCAGTAACAAGATTGTTATAAACAAGAATAAACGACTCACACATAAGACATATGTTACTCAATTGTTTTAAAAGAGATTAGGACTATGAGTTATGAAACCTTTCTAAAATGAGACTTGAGCATTTGAAATTAGGCAAACTTGAACGTTTGGAAAATAATGTTGTTACTTGGTTTTTACAAAGGGAAGTATTTTGGTACTTAAAAAGATAGTCACTCTATTTTTATACTGCGGGTATTGTGTGACTTATGTGAAAGAAACGGATCCTTTAATAAGAGTTAATGTATGTAGTACTTTGGGGTTAAAACCCGGATTTGTTGTAATAAAATATAAGTCTATGAGTTTGTTGAACTTGCCTATGCTTGTTGTGATAGCCTTTGTTGTGCAAGTGTAGTATTTCTGTGTTACCGCGTCTCTCGTTGGAGGGCCGGTTATCTGGTTGATTGATGGACATACTGACACGATGGGTGGCCCACGAGTATGCTTCCACTAATCGATCCTTTTGGACATACTGACACGATGGGTGGCCCAAGTGTATGCTTCCTTGTTGTGTGTTATATTTTTATTTTCTTTGGACATACTGACACGATGGGTGGCCCACGAGTATGCTTCCATTTCGATTGTTATCCGGATATTTCCTTCGACATACCGACACGATGGGTGGCCCACGTATGCTTCCATCGGGACGGTTCCATGGCCACGCTTATACCGAGGTGAGACGGGGCACGCGTCAGGCGAGTTAAATTCCCGTTATATTTGAGTGATGACTTGAGGCGTGAGTCCCGACTGACATGATCGCTTTATGTTGTGAATCGTAGTTTTGTTATCATACATGTCTCCTGCTTTTATATAGATCATTATGATTTCATTTACGATTTTTCAATTTCACATACTTGGTACTGTTATCGACCTCCTTCTGGGCTGCTCACGCCGCAGGTAGAGGTACATCGGTTGTGGACCCTCTCTCTTAGGACCACAGTTCAGCGTTGGGAAGCTCTATTTCTCCGGAGGCTTATCTTTTGGTATGTTACCCTGAGTTGTAGGTTCTTGTACATTCAGGGGTATGGCGGGCCTGTCCCCGTCATGTTGTATAAAACTCTTAGAGGTTTGTAATCTTGTTGTCGCGTGGTTTGTAAAGGGATTAAACTGCTCGTTTTGAAAGACTTGTATATATATATTTTATTGGAAGGTGACCGCTTGGTTGGCCTTGTTTATGATCATATATCTTGTTTCATGTTTAAGTTTTATTTCCGTGATTTACTCCCGATGTTGTATCACTAGGGTGCCCGGTAAGGCACGATCACAGCCGAACGGTCGTGACAAAAGTGGTATCGAGCGATTAATCCTCGGAAAGTGTCTGACCGTGTCTAGTAGAGCCTCGATTATCGGTGTGTTGTGCACCATCTATAATCGTGAGGTCGCAGGACATTTACGATTGGTTTCCTTCTTCTCATTACGAGATCGTGCCTTAGAGGTGTTGTAAGTTGGACCCCTCGGCGTATCTCGTTTTTACCGTTATGCCTCGCGCCAAGGCAACCCGGCAGAAGGGCAAGGCGGCCGAGGAGCCGCTGCGAGATCTGAGAGTACGAGGGCGCAGCGGTCGAGACGATATTGTGCTTGACGGCGAGTTTTGCGACGCGCCCGGCCAGAGAGTTTAGAGCGCAGCGATGGCTGCCGAGACCACGATACTCGAGCCTCCATCCCACGGCTGGAGCAGATGAGATGGGTACAAGGAGATGGCCCGATCGGCGGTCGTGGCCGAATATGAGATAGTTGGATGTGATTCCGATTCCGTAGCACCGTAGTACACCCCGAGCGAATAGTTTGAGGCTACGGGACTTTCCGAGTCAGAGCCCGCGAGTTTTATGGGTCGAGGCACGAGGATGATCCGCAGGAGTTCATCCGGCGATTCTGGCCAGTCGCGAGAGTGATCAAGCCGGAGACCGAGCGGTGGTCTTAGGTTCGCATCGGCCGCGTGATACCGTGATCGATAGTTTGATTCGCGAGCTGTCGGGAGAGCATGCGCTTCAAGTATGGGACGAGTTCTCGAGAGGCATTCTCACTCACTTCGCCTCCGGATGAGGAGGGCACGGTAAACAGTTTATGATCTTTGACGCAGAGGCGTGCGGTTCGGGAGTACAACGTGAGTTTGACTCGTTGGCTCGGTATGTCCCGCTTTGGTGGCAACCATGGAGGATAGAGTGCACCGCTACGCCACCGGCTAGATGATTACTTGACGAGGCTTGTTCGGTGTAGCTCTTTCACGGCACGACATTGCCCGCACGCAGCTCACGCACTAGGATGCGAGGCACGGAGAGGTCGACGGAACGACTGGATCACAGAAGAGGGCGGGACAGCAGGTCTTTGGAGACTTTCGAGGCGGACCGCCAAGAAGAGCTAGTTATGTACCCCCCGACAGAGTGGTCCTCCACCGCCTTCGTGAGCAGTCGTGGGCTCCGGGTTCGGATTTTCGGGAGAAGCGGGGTGTTAGCGGTGCAGCCACCCCTACCTCGTTGTGACCGTTGTGGTAGGCTCCATTGTAGGAGTGTCGTGCTAATTTTGGAGTTTGTTTTACATGCGGCCAGCGGGGGCCATTTGCGAGAAATTGTCCGACCGCAGGTAGCGGATGTAGAGACTCGGCGCCAGGATCTATGGTTGGTTCATCACCTTCTACAGTTATGCGCCCTGCAGGACAGGCCTATGATTAGAGTAAAGCGGTGGATACAGGTATATCCTTAACCCTCTAGAGTTTTGGTATGCTTGTTATGATGATCTTATTATTGTGTGCTATGTACGGATAGCGTTGTGTTATTTGTGAGTTAGAAAACATGGTTAGTTGGAAGGATAAGTATGGGGGCATGGTAAGTGTGAACCTTAGAATATTTCACGATTGAGACCTTAGAGGTAAGGTCGTCTTGAGTAAAAGATTTATTTTATGTTTGACCTTTATCAGAGTGCGTAGTATACGTGGGAGATATTTGTGTGATAAGTCCATGGGTTGTGTAAAATGAAAGTGGTGGCTTTCATGATGTGAATTAGTAAGATTATTCCGTATCGAGGAGCAAGAGTTGGCGCGACGGAGGGTCGGGTTGAGGGCGTATTGCGGGTCAACCCGTAGCCCGGATTTAGGTGGGGTCAGTTCTGGGTGGTCCCGCCAGATGGTAGGGTCACGAGGGTGCTAGGCCCCAGTTTAGATGACCATCGTATGAGTTCGTGGATATGTTCGGCCAGAAGCGGTTCGTGAAGGCCGGGAATGGCCTTAAAGAAGATCGAGGCTAGTAAGATGACCAAGTTTGGAGGTAGTGGCTCCAGAAATTTTGGGAACTGAAGTAATGACTGAAGTATGGTACGTATACTGGGAGAGTTCAAGTGACTACGACGAGTAAGGAAAGAAGTGAACGTGTGTTTTGCGGACATGTGTGGCATTGGCAATTTGTTTAAGTTAAGAAGGAACTACATCGTTATCCGTCTTGAGAAGGAACATTCGGGACGAATGTGTTATACCCCGTATTTCCAGAGTATGTACGTAAGGACGTACGTAGAAAATTTGAGCCTTAGATAGGCATTGGATCGATTTTTGTACACAACTACCGGAAGGAGTCGTTTTTCGACGAAACGTTTCCACAGCTTTCGTAGGGAAAATTCCGGCTATGTCATTTATATTTTTTGCGGATTTTTCCGAGAGACGAAACATTTTTAGACCAACGGGAGGGTGACACTTGTCACCCTCATTGGACGGTTTAGAGGGGCGGTCAAGGGTTGGTTGGCCTTGGCCGATTGGTCCCTCATTTTTTGCCTTGTTTTGTGCCATGTTTGGTGGAGTAGGGTTAGGGTGCACTTGGCTTGATCAAGGCCTTACACTTGCCTTGCACATGGCTTGATCTTGGCCATTGGTTGGCTTTTGGCTTTCCTATAAATACCCCCCTAAGCTTGAAGACTTCATTCATCCAAAAACTTCCAAGTCTTGAAACCCTCTCCTCCCCCTTTGTGAGCTCTAAACCGAGAGCCTTCCCCCTCCCCCTTTTCGTGTGGCCTTTGGCCGAGAGGTTCCTCCTCCAGTGGTAACAAGTGGCCGAGAGGTACCCCTTTGGTAGAAAGTTGTCTTCCAAGTATTGTTATAATGCCCAAAATACCTTAGCCTTACCTGTAGTATTCCAAAGTTACTCTATACGTAGAGTCAGAAATACTACCTTTGTCCTTTAAGTCTCAAACCGAAACCCTAAGGAAATCTTCTTTATTAGTTGAAGTATTTAAGTAGAAGTTGGTTAGAACTTCTAAGGGGTTGTTTGGGCACGAGTAGAGCTAAACCTTGCTCAGGATCGACTTTTATCTCGGATAATTTTGGGCAACCCGAGGTAAATAATCTTGTCCCCCTTTTGTAATTGGAAACTACATGTTGTTTTATTATATAGTTGAAGTATACTATATATAGAACTAAGCTTAGTACTGCGGCAATATCTTTTGACTTAAGCCTGAATTTAAAGAAAAGAATCGAATCAGAATCGGGCGTATCAGACATGTCGACTTGTGTAGCTTGTTGTGTAGTAGAATTGTACACGTCCGGTTATCCGTGTAAACCCCCCCCCCCTGGTTTGGTTGGTAGCCGGCCTCGATAGAGGAGGAGATTTACGTTGCGGGAGGTGCAATTTTCTCGTAGAAATGGAACCTTGTGTTTTGAGGTTAATAGACGTTGTGGCCTATATAGGTGGAAGTGCTACGAGTAGCGTATTCTACTTGAGGAGTGGAAAGGGCTAGCAAGGTTGTAGTACTTGGAGCATTTTGCTTATTGTCGATACTCGTCGCGAGGTATGTGAACCTCTTCCTATCTGTTCTAGCATGACATGTGTGAACTATGTAGTACGGTAGACGTACGTGTGCTAAATGTATTTGATTGGTTTAGAACATAAAGTGTTATAACGGCTTTATGGGAAGTTGGTTATAACAACTTTATGTAGGTAAGAAAATACTTCGTGGTTTTAAAAGGTAACTGATGTGAATTATAACTGGCTTGTTATGTGATAATAAAGAACTTGATGTATTTCAAAAGATTTATGAATCGTTTTGAAAGAAGAGTAATACTTGGTTTTTGAAAACTTAAGAGTTATACTAGCCTTATGGGAAGTTAGGTATAACGGCTTAAGAATGTTTTACTGATTTCGGAAATCAGAATGTGTATCGACAAACCACTGCAGCGTTAATAAAGGAAAATGTACTGACTAATGAGTTGTATTATTAAAACCAGTAGAAACCTCCATCTGCATAGAAACTAAGATGAGACAAAATGATATTACCTTTTCTAGATCATGGCTGCTTAATAAGATTGATTATGAACAAGAATAACCTACTCGCCTATGGCATATGTTAATCAATTGTTTTAAAAAGAGATTAAGACTTTGAACTATGAAACTTTTCTGAAAAGAGACTTGCGTAATTGAATTTAGGCAAACTTGAACGTTTGGAAAATAATGTTGTTACTTGATTTTACAAAAGGGGAAGCATTTTGTTTACTTAAAAAGATAGTCACTATTTTTATACTACGGGTATTGTGTGACTTATGTGAAAGAAACGGATCTTTTAAAAAGAGTTAATGTATGTAACACTTTAGGGTTAAAACCTGGTTTTTTTGAGTTATGTGTAACTTGACCATGTTGCGTGTAATAGACTTGTTGTGCAAGAAATGTATTTCACTCGACTACCGGTTCATCCGGGAATGTATTTCACTCGACTACCGGTTCATCCGGGAATGTATTTCACTCGACTACCGGTTCATCCGGGAATGTATTTCACTCGACTACCGGTTCATCCGGGAATGTATTTCACTCGACTACCGGTTCATGGGATGAACCGGGAATGTATCCCACACGTTTCTATACTTGGTCCATAAGATGGGCCGAGACATGTTGTACGTATCACCTGATTTGTACCTAGACTGCCGGCAGTGAGGAAGGAGTTCCACGGCGTGAGGATGACTAGAGGCGTGAGTCCTCGGCGATACATTGCTATTATGTTGTGAACTTTATTTTGGTTATAATACATGTCTCGCTTTATCTAGATTATGATTTCATTTACGTATTTTTGATTTCACATACTTGGTACTGTTATCGACCTCTTGGGGCTGCGTTCATGCCGCAGTAGAGGTACATCGATCGTGGATCCTCGCCATAGGATCACGATTCAACAGATTAGGAAGCTCCGTTTCTCCGAGGCTTATCTTTTAGTATGTGTTCTGAGTTGTAGGTTCTTGTACATTCAGGTATGGCGGGCCATGTCCCGTCATAGTCGTTGTAAATCTTAAGTGCAGTACCTTGTTGTAGGCGGGGTTGTAAAAGGATTAAACCGTTTCGGGTTTTGTGTATATCAAGGCAATATTTTGGTTGGCCTGTTTATTATTATATCTCTTGTTTCATGACCCATGTTTTATTTTTCCGCTGATTTTCTCTGATGTTTGTATCACTAGGGTGCCCGGGGTAAGGCACCAGTCACGGGCCCGGGATCGGGGTGTGACAGAATGTTTCTAAGGAGGGGAGAATATTATACCCCGTATTTCCAGAGTATGTACGTGGGGGCGTACGTAGAAAATTTTGAGCCTTAAAGTTAGGCAAGATTCGAAATTTGTACACAACCCCCGTTAAGAATCGTTTTTCGACGAAACGTTTTACAGAACTTGCGAAGGGAAAATTCCGGCTATGTCATTTTTAATTTTTGCGGATTTTTCCGAGCGTCGGAACATTTTTGGACCAACGAGAGGGTGACACTTGTCACCCTCAAGTGGCGGATTGGAGTGGACGAAAGAGGGACGTTTCCTCCCTTGTTTTGTGCCTTATTTTGGCCTTGTTTTGTGCCTTGTTTTGTGCCATGTTTGGTGGAGTAGGGTTAGGGTGCACTTGGCTTGATCTTGGCCTTACACTTGCCTTGCACATGGCTTGATCAAGGCCATTGGTTTCCCTATAAATACCCCTCCCTTGTTGAAGACTTCTTCATCCTAAAATCTTTCTAAGTCTTGAATTCCTCCCTCCCCTCTTGAGTAGTTCTCGTCCAAAGAGTCTCCCCCCCCTTTTTGTGAGCCCTCGCCGAGAGCCTCCCTCCCCTGTGAGTGTCTGGCCAGAGGGTACCCTTGCCTTGTGGTTCTCGTATAATACCCCCCCTCTCTTGGTAGAAATACTCTCCAAGTATTGTTACTATACCAAAATACCTTGGCCTTATACCCTGTAGTATTCCAAAAGTTACCTCTATACGTAGAGCCCGGAAATACTACCTTTTGTCCTTTTAGTCTCAAACCGAAACCCTAAAGAAATCTTCATAACGAGTTGAAGTATATAGAAGAAGTTGTGTAGAACTTCTAAAGGTTGTTTGGAGCGGGTTGGAGCGCACAGAGTAGGAGCTAAACCTTGCTCAGGATCGACATTATAACTTGGATAATTTTGGGCTTATCGAGGTAAATATTCTTGTCCCTTATTGTAATTGGAAATTACATGTTGTAGGATTATATAGTTGAAGTATACTATATATAGAATCAACATAGCTTTGCGGCAATGTCTTTTACTTAAGCTGAATATAAAGAAGAGCGAATCAGAATTACATAGATCAGACGTATAAGAGACTTGTGTGGTATTACTGTAGTAGAATTGTACACGCCCGGTTAAACGTATAACCCCGGTTGGCTTAGCCGGCCTCGGTAGAGAGGAGATTTACGTGATTTGCGGGGAGGTGGAGGTCGCGAATTTTCTGTAGAATATGGAACCGCATGCGTTTAGAAGTTAATGACGCGTTTGTGGCCTATATAGGTGGAAGTACTACGAATAGCGTATTCTACTAAGAGTGGAAAAGGCTAGCCGTTACTGATCTTGTGGAAGCGCTTTGCTTATTGTCGATAATCGTCGCGAGGTATGTGAACCTCTTCCTATCCTTTCTAGCATGATGTTTTGTAAACTATGTAGTGCGGTGAGACGTATGTTCTAAATGAGTTGGTTGGTTTAAAACATAGGGTGTTATAATAGCTTTATGGGAAGTTAGTTATAACGACTCTATGTAGGTAAAAGAATGGTTTATTGATTGTAGAAGTTAAGAGACTTGATCTTGAAAGATAAGAGACTTAACTTGTTTTACTTGGTAATTAACATTTTGTTAAAAATGTTGTAAAAACCTCATTCGCGAGTAATGAGTACTTGGTTTTAAAAGAATAATGTTTTACTGATTTCGGAATGAGAATAATTATCGAATGCACTACAAATAGCTTAATAAAGGAAAATGTATTGACAAATAACTAATTGTTATTAAAACCAGTAGAAACCTCCATCTGCATAGAAGCTAAGATAAGACAAAATTGTATTACATTTTGTTATACCCCGTATTTCCAGAGTATGTACGTAAGGACGTACGTAGAAATTTGAGCCTTAAAGATTAGGCAAGAACGAAATTTTGTGCACAAGTGCCGAAAAGAGTCGTTTTTCGACGAAACGTTTCCACAGCTTACGTAGGGAAAATTCCGGCTATGTCATTTTTAATTTTTGCGGATTTTTTAGAGACGAACATTTTGGACCAACGGGAGGGTGACGTGTCACCTCACATCGAAGGACTTGTGCGTCCAAGGGACGATTTGGCTTAGTGGGGTTAGGTAGGATATTTTGTGAAAGTGTGTGGTAGATGGATAAGGTACACTTGGTTGAAATCTAGCCCTACACTTGCCTTACACTTGGATTAATCTTGGCCATTGGTTGGCCTTTGCTTGACCTATAAATACCCCCCTTAGTTGATGAACTTCTTCATCCAAAAATTGTCTAAGTCTTGAAAATCCCTCCCTCTCCCTCGTGTTGTGTTCGTCCTCCACACCCCCCCTTTGAGGCTCTAGCGAGAGCAACCCCCTAGCCTAGTTGTGCTAGTCGAAATACTCCCCCCCCCTGGTAGAAATGTATTCTACAAGTATTGTTATTATGCCCAAAATACTTTAGCCAAATTCCTTGTAGTACTTTCCAAAGTACCCATATCTGAAAAACCTGAGAATACGATTATACTTTCCTTTAGCCACTAAACGAAACCCTAAGGAAATCTTCATTGTTGGTTGAAGTTATAAGTAGAAGTTGCATAGAACTTCTAAGGGTTTCTTGGAGCGAATTGGAGCGCACGGGGTAGGAGCTAAACCTTGCTCAGGAGCGACATATAACTTGGATAATTTTGGGCTTATCGAGCATGGGCTACTTAGAAGGTGGACCAGGCTAGCCGGGTTATAGCCGTGGAGCGTTTTGCTTATAGTCGATAAATCGTCGCGAGGTATGTGATTCTTCCTATACTCTTGAGCATGATATTTTAAAAGGAAGATATATATAGTACAGCAATGTCTTTTGACTTAAGCACGAATAATATATAGTACGGTGAGACGTCGTGTGCTAATTGAGCGTGGTTATGCAGCAATGCCTTTTGACTTAAGCCTGAATAATAAGAATTTTGAAGTATTTCAAAATTGTTAAGAAACCATTTTTGAAAGAAGAGTAACACTTGGTTTTAAAGGTTTTAAAAAGAGTTATACTAGCTTTATGGGGAGTTAGGTATAACGTCTTAAGAGAGGTAAAGAAAATGGTCTACTGATTTTAGAAGTTAAGAGACTTGATCTTATAAGATAAGAGACTTAACTTAAATGAATTAATATGGATTTTGTGTGAAACCTCATTCGTGAGTAATGAGTACTTGGTTTATAAAAGGAATAATGTTTCTTGATTTGAATCGAAATGTGTATCGATAAACCACTGCAGCGTTAATAAAGGAAAATGTATTGAATAATTAAGTATTATTAAAACCAGTAGAAACCTCCATCTGCATAGAAGCTAAGATGAGACAAAATGATATTACATTTTCTAGATCATGGCTGCTTAATAAGATTGATTATGAACAAGATTAACCTACTCACCTATGGCATATGTTACTCTATTGTTTTAAAAAGAGATTAAGACATTGAACTATGAAACTTTTCTAAAAGAGACTTGCGTAATTGAAATTAGGCAAACTGGAACTTTAGGGAAAAGAAAGGCATTGTGTTGTCTTAAAATGGTTTAAAACATAAAGTGTTATAACAGCTTTATGGGAAGTTGGTTATAACGACTTTATGAAAACAAAAGAAGGGTTTTATCATTTGTTTTAATGTGGTAACTTGACTTTTAAAAGAGAAGTATTTTGGTCCAAAAAGAAGGCATGGTATTGCCTTAATTTGGTCTTAAAAAGGAAAGTATGAAAGTTGTTTTGGTTTACTTAAAGGATATAAGTCACACATTTTTATATACTATGGTATCGGGTGACTTTTATAAAAGGAATGAATCTCTTAAAAGGAATTTAACGTACGTAGTACTTTAGGGTTAAAATCCGGACTTTGACATAAAATGAAAGTACCTTGAGTTGTGTATAACTTGCCTATGCTTGTTGTTGTGAAACTTGACCATGTTACGTGTGATAGCCTTGTTGTGCAAATCGTGTTCTACTCGACTACGGTTCATGGGATGAACCGGAATGTATTTCACTCGACTAGGTTCATCCGGGAATGTATTTCACTCGACTCGGCTCATCCGAATGTATTTCACTCGACTACGGTTCATCCGGAATGTATTTCACTCGACTCACGGTTCATCCGGAATGTATTTCACTCGACTCACGGTTCATCCGAATGTATTTCACTTACTAGGTTCATCCGAATGTATTTCACTCGACTCACGGTTCATCCGAATGTATTTCACTCGACTACCACGGTTCATGGATGAACCGGAATGTATCCTACACGTTTCTACCGGGTCCATGAGATGGGCCGAGACATGTTATTCGTATCACTTGATTTGTACCTAGAGTGCCGGCTGTGAGGAAGAAGTTACACGGGCGTGAGGATGACTTTGAGGCGTGAGTCTCGACTTAACATAATCGCTTTTATGTTGTGAATCAGAGTTTGGTTATCATACATGTCTCTACTTTATATAGACTATTATGATTTCATTTACGATATTTCTGCTTCACATACTTGGTACTTGTTGTCTTGACCTCCTTGGCGTATAAAGGCGAGCCTCTACCAACAGGCGAACGAACCGTGGCTCTCCGTGGCACATCCCGAGAAGGCCGTAAGGCATGCCTCAGGATCGCAGCAGCCCGCACCATTTGTTGGGTCGTCGAGCAAGGCTCGCGACAAAGTGACAAAAGTGGTATCGAGCGATTAGTCCTCGGAAAGTGTCTGAGCAGGTAGAGTCTTGATTATCGGTGTGTTGTGCACCACATCTATGATCGTGAGGCTATAGGACATTTAGGATTGGTTTCCATTCTTCTCATTCCGAGATCGTGCCTTAGAGCTGTGATAAGTTGGACCCTCCGACGTATTCCTTTCCTTTACCGCTATGCCTCGCGTAAAACGCAGCGAGCGCACGGCAGCGCGAGCTGTTAGTGAGATCTGAGAGTGCGAGCGCGCGAGCAGTCCCCAGACTGAGCAGTGCTGACGGCGCCAAGCGCCAGTGGTTTAAGCGCGGCGATTGGCCGAGACTCCGACATCGGCTGCATGGCGAGATGATATGAGGATAGGCCGACGCAGCAGCCCGATGAGCCTCAGTTAGACCCGTAGTTCACCCCGAGCGCATAGCTTTGAGACTACGGGATTTTACGAGGTGTAACCCGCGAGTTTTATGGGTCGAGGCACGAGGATGATCCGCAGGAGTTCATCCGGCGATTCTGACAGTCATGAGAGTGATCAAGGCATCGGATACCGAGTCGGTGGTCCTAGTTCGCATCGGCTGCGTGATACCGCAGTCGTCTGGTTTGATTCGTGGGAGCTGTCCCGGGGAGAGAATGCACTTCCGGCTTTATGGGACGAGTTCTCAAAGGCATTTCTTGCACACTTCTTGCCTCCACGGATGAGAGGGCTCGGTACAGATTTTTGACATTAAGCGGGGCAGGCGGGCGGTTAGAAAGTACAATGTGGAGTTCGACTCGTTAGCTCGGTATGTCCCGCCCGTTGTAGGCGATATGGAGGGCCAGTACACCGCCACGTCACCGAGCTAGATGATTACTTGGCGAGGCTTATGCGGGTGTAGCTCTTCACCGGCATGGACATTGCCGCACGCAAGCTCATGCACTAGGATGTGAGGCACGGAGAGGTCGACAAAATGACGAGATCGGCGAGAAGAGGCCGGGACAGCAGGTCCTTTGGTAACTTTCGAGGCGGACCGCCTCGGTGAGTTAGTTATGTACCTCCGCCAAGATGCAGTGGTCCTCCGCGCCTTCGTGGCGTTCGGGGTATTCGGGGCTGGTCGAGCTCGGGGCTTCGTTCACGGTATACGTGAGTGCTAGGCCGGGATTCATGTCCCCCGGTGTGCGATGTGGCAAACATCATCCCGAGAATGTCGTCTTTGCGGTGCTTGTTTCACTGCGGCCGTCGAGGGCCATGTGACGAGATCGTGCTTATAGGAGAGTGCGGCGGCTTGGCGCAACCTACTGGATCGATGGCGGTTCATCGCCTTCCTACTATGCGCCTGCGGCGTGCCTATGATTAGAGTGGAGCGGTAGGTTCAGGTATATCCCTAACCCTCTAGAGTTTTGCATGCTTGATATGATGATCTTTTGTTTTGTGCTATGTACGGATAGCGTTGTGTTAGTTATGAGTTAGAAAGCATGGTTAGTTGAAAGGATAATTCCTTGGGTAGTGTAAAATGGAAGTGGTAGCTTTCATGACCTGTATAGGTAAGATTGTTAGGATCGGAAACAAGAGCGTGATGCGTTAAGTGGGTCGGGTTGGGGCCATGTTGAGGGCCAACCCGCGGCTGTTCGAGTGGGGTCAGCTCTGGGTGGTCCCGCCAGGTGGTAGGGTCACGAGGGTGCTAGGCCTAAGTTTAGATGACCATCGTATGAGTTTGTGGATATGTTCGACCAGAATCGGTTCGTGAAGGCCGAGAATGGCCTTAGAGGAAATCGAGGTTAGTAAGATGACCAAGTTTGGAGGTAGTAACTCCAAGGGTTGGAAAGCGAAACGTGGACGGAGTGTGGTACGGATACTAGAAAGAGTTCGAGTGTTCGAAGAAGTGCAACGAGATAAGGGAGAAGTGAACGTGTGTGATCGTTTCTTTTGTGAAATAAAGGTGCGAAGGGATTATATTTTAGACCTTGGTGGGAACTTTTGTGATAAACAGAGGTGATTCCTCGTTGGCTTGGATTTGGGTTCTCGCGCGCATGTTATTTTTGTGGCCAGGTGTGGCATGTCTGGTTTCGTAAGTATAGTAGTGAAGGCTATACGCACGTGTTGTTTGAGGCGAGAAGGAACATTCGGACGAATGTTTCTAAGGAAGAATGTTATACCGTATTTCGAGTATGTGCGTAAGGCGTGCGTAGAAATTTGAGCCTTAAAGATTAGGCAAGAACGAAATTTTGTGCACAAGTGCCGAAAAGAGTCGTTTTTCAACGAAACGTTTCCACAGCTTACGTAGGGAAAATTCCGGCTATGTCATTTTTAATTTTTGCGGATTTTTCCGAGAGACGAAACATTTTGCACCAACGGGAGGGTGACATGTGTCACCCTCACATTGGAAGGACTTGTGGGCGTCCAAGGGACGATTTGGCTTAGTGGGGTTAGGTAGGATATTTTGTGAAAGTGTGTGGTAGATGGATAAGGTACACTTGGTTGAAATCTAGCCCTACACTTGCCTTACACTTGGATTAATCTTGGCCATTGGTTGGCCTTTGCTTGACCTATAAATACCCCCCTTAGTTGATGAACTTCTTCATCCAAAAATTGTCTAAGTCTTGAAAATCCCTCCTCTCCCCTCTTGTTGTTTTCGTCCACCACACCCTCCCTTTGAGAGCTCTGGCGAGAACAACCCCTAGCCTAGTTGTGCTAGTCGAAATACTACCCCCCCTTGGTAGAAATGTATTCTACAAGTATTGTTATTATGCCCAAAATACTTTAGCCAAATACCTTGTAGTACTTTCCAAAGTACCCCTTATACGAAAAACCCGGAGAATACGATTATACTTTCCTTTAGCCACTAAACGAAACCCTAAGGAAATCTTCATTGTTGGTTGAAGTTATAAGTAGAAGTTGCATAGAACTTCTAAGGGTTTCTTGGAGCGAATTGGAGCGCACGGGGTAGGAGCTAAACCTTGCTCAGGAGCGACATATAACTTGGATAATTTTGGGCTTATCGAGCATGGGCTACTTAGAAGGTGGACCAGGCTAGCCGGGTTATAGCCGTGGAGCGTTTTGCTTATAGTCGATAAATCGTCGCGAGGTATGTGATTCTTCCTATACTCTTGAGCATGATATTTTAAAAGGAAGATATATATAGTACGGCAATGTCTTTTGACTTAAGCCTGAATAATATATAGTACGGTAGACGTACGTGTGCTAATTGAACGTAGTTGTACGGCAATGCCTTTTGACTTAAGCCTGAATAATAAGAATTTTGAAGTATTTCAAAATTGTTAAGAAACCATTTTTGAAAGAAGAGTAACACTTGGTTTTAAAGGTTTTAAAAAGAGTTATACTAGCTTTATGGGGAGTTAGGTATAACGTCTTAAGAGAGGTAAAGAAAATGGTTTACTGATTTTAGAAGTTAAGAGACTTGATCTTATAAGATAAGAGACTTAACTTAAATGAATTAATATGGATTTTGTGTGAAACCTCATTCGTGAGTAATGAGTACTTGGTTTTTAAAGGAATAATGTTTTACTGATTTTGGAAATCAGAATGTGTATCGATAAACCACTGCAGCGTTAATAAAGGAAAATGTATTGAATAATTAAGTATTATTAAAACCAGTAGAAACCTCCATCAGCATAGAAGCTAAGATGAGACAAAATGATATTACATTTTCTAGATCATGGCTGCTTAATAAGATTGATTATGAACAAGATTAACCTACTCACCTATGGCATATGTTACTCTATTGTTTTAAAAAGAGATTAAGACATTGAACTATGAAACTTTTCTAAAAAGAGACTTGCGTAATTGAAATTAGGCAAACTGGAACTTTAGGGAAAAGAAAGGCATTGTGTTGTCTTAAAATGGTTTAAAACATAAAGTGTTATAACAGCTTTATGGGAAGTTGGTTATAACGACTTTATGAAAACAAAAGAAGGGTTTTATCATTTGTTTTAATGTGGTAACTTGACTTTTAAAAGAGAAGTATTTTGGTCCAAAAAGAAGGCATGGTATTGCCTTAATTTGGTCTTAAAAAGGAAAGTATGAAAGTTGTTTTGG
Source organism: Przewalskia tangutica (assembly GCA_029844215.1). Classification (NCBI taxonomy): domain Eukaryota; kingdom Viridiplantae; phylum Streptophyta; class Magnoliopsida; order Solanales; family Solanaceae; genus Przewalskia; species Przewalskia tangutica. The sequence continues at coordinate 6,246,129 of JAQGDG010000026.1, read as the reverse complement.
TTTACTTAAAGGATATAAGTCACACATTTTTATATACTACGGGTATCGGGTGACTTTTATAAAAGGAATGAATCTCTTAAAAGGAATTTAACATACGTAGTACTTTAGGGTTAAAATCCGGACTTTGACATAAAATGAAAGTACCTTGAGTTGTGTATAACTTGCCTATGCTTGTTGTTGTGAAACTTGACCATGTTACGTGTGATAGCCTTGTTGTGCAAGTACTGTGTTCTACTCGACATCATGGGATGAACCGGGAATGTATTTCACTCGACTACCGGTTCATCCGGGAATGTATTTCACTCGACTACCGGTTCATCCGGGAATGTATTTCACTCGACTACCGGTTCATCCGGGAATGTATTTCACTCGACTCTGGGTTCATCCGAATGTATTTCACTCGACTCTGGTTCATCCGGAATGTATTTCACTCGACTACGGTTCATGGGATGAACAGAATGTATCCCAGCGTTTCTATCTGGGTCCATGAGATGGGCCGAGACATATTATACGTATCACATGATTTGTACCTAGGCGCCGGCGGTGAGGAAGAAGTTCCACGGGCGTGAGGATGACTTTGAGGCGTGAGTCTCGACTTGACATAATCGCTTTTATGTTGTGAATCGTAGTTTGGTTATCATACATGTCTCTGCTTTATATAGACTATTATGATTTCATTCTGATATTTTTGATTTCACATACTTGGTACTTGTTATCGACCTCCTTCGAAGTGCGTTCATGCCGCGTGTAGAAGTACACATTTGTCGATCCGCGTTTAGGATCTCATTTCAGCGTCTTGGGAAGCTCAGTCCGCCGGAGGCTTATCTTTGGTATGTTACCCTAAGTCCAGAGGTCCTTGTACATTCGAGGGTATGGCGGGGCCACTGTCCGTCATAGTTGTTGTATAAATCTTAGAAGTGCATGCTTTGTTGTGGCGGGGTTGTAAGGATTAGAATCGCATTCAAATGTTTATATATATATATGTTGAAAGGCAACCGTTTTGGTTGGCCTATTTTCTTTCATCTTAATCCATGTCTATTTACATGCTTAAGTTTTATTTCCGCTGGTTTTCTCTGATGTTGTATCACTAGGGTGCCCGGGTTCGGGTCGTGACACATTTCCTAGATCATGGCTGCTGTAACAAGATTGTTATAAACAAGAATAAACGCTCACACATAAGACTTATGTTACTCAATTGTTTTAAAAGGGATTAAGACTATGAGTTATGAAACCTTTCTAAACTGAGACTTGAGCATTTGAAATTAGGCAAACTTGAACGTTTGGAAAATAATGTTGTTACTTGGTTTTTACAAAGGGAAGTATTTTGGTACTTAAAAAGATAGTCACTCTATTTTTATACTGCGGGTATTGTGTGACTTATGTGAAAGAAACGGATCCTTTAATAAGAGTTAATGTATGTAGTACTTTGGGGTTAAAACCCGGGTTTGTTGTAATAAAATATAAGTCTATGAGTTTGTTGAACTTGCCTATGCTTGTTGTGATAGCCTTTGTTGTGCAAGTGTAGTATTTACGTATTCTGGCGTCTCTCGTTGGAGGTAGGTTATCTGGTTGATTGATGGACATCGACACGATGGGTGGCCACGAGTATGCTTCCACTAATCGATCCTTTTGGACATCTTGACCACGATGGGTGGCCCACGGGTATGCTTCCATTAAGTGTTATCTTGTTATTTGCTTTGGACATCGACACGATGGGTGGCCCGAGTATGCTTCCATTTCGATTGTTATCCGGATACTTCTTTTGGACATCGACACGATGGGTGGCGGGTATGCTTCCATTAGGATGGTTCCATGGCCATGCTTATACCGAGGTGAGATCTTGGGGCATGCGGCCGTTGTGCGAGTTAAATTCGGGTTATATTTGAGTGATGACTTGAGGCGTGAGTCACGACTTGACATGGCTTTTATGTTGTGAATCGTAGTTTTGTTATCATACATGTCTCTGTTTTTATATAGTATTATGATTTCATTCTGATATTTTCAATTTCACATACTTGGTACCTGTTGTACTGACCTCCTTCGGGGGGCTGCGTTCATGCCGCAGGTAGAGGTACATCGGTTGTGGACCCTCTCTCTTAGGACCACAGTTCAGCGTTGGGAAGCTCTGTTTCTCCGGAGGCTTATCTTTTGGTATGTTACCCTGAGTTGTAGGTTCTTGTACATTCAGGGGTATGGCGGGGCCCTGTCCCGTCATGTTGTATAAAACTCTTAGAGGTCTGTAGTATTGTTGTGGGTAGGGTTTGTAAAAGGGATTAAACTGTTCGTTTTGAAAGACTTGTATATATATATTTTATTGGAAGGTGACCGTTTGGTTGGCCTGTTTTATGATCATATATCTTGTTTCATGTTTATGTTTTATTTCCGATTTACTCGATGTTGTATCACTAGGGTGCGGGGTAAGGCACGATCCACAGCCGGGCAGTCGTGACAAAAGTGGTATCGAGCGATTAATCCTCGGAAAGTGTCTACGCACCGTGTCTAGTAAGTCTTAATTATCGGTGTGTTGTGCACCACATCTATAATCGTGGAGGCTGCAGGACATTTAGGATTGGTTTCTTCTTCTCATTACGAGATCGTGCCTTAGAAAGTATTGTAAGTTGGACCCCTACGGCGTATCTCGTTTTACGATTATGCCTCCGCCTTGCAACCCGGGCGAAGGGCAAGAAGCGAGGAGGCTGCTAGTGAGATCTGAGAAAGCAGCGCGAGCGGTCGATGCGATATTGTGCTTCAGCCGGCGAGTTTTGCGCGCCGCCCAGCCAGTTTAGAAGCGCGGCGGTGGGCTGCTGAGACCATGATACGAGCCTCGATCCCCGGCTGGAAGCGAGATGAGATAAGTACAAGGAGATGGCGATTCTTGGCGAGTCGTGGCAGATATGAGGATAAATTTGGATCTGGCGGTTCAGTTCGATGCACCGTAGTACACCCCGAGATAGTTTGAGGCTACGGGACTTTCGAGTTGTAGCCCGCGAGTTTTATGGGTCGAGGCACGAGGATGATCCGAGGAGTTCATCAAGCGATTCTGGTCGTAAGTGATCAAGGCCGGAGACCGAGTCGGTGGTCTTAGGTTCGCATCGGTGCGTGATACCGCGATCGACGGTTTGATCGTGGGAGCTGTCGGGAGAGCATGCGCTTCAGTGATATGGGACGAGTTCTCGAGGCATTCCTCGCTCACTTCTTGCCTCGCAGATGAGAGGGCGCGGTACGATTTATGATCTTTGAGGCAGAGAGGCGCACGGTTGGGAGTACAACATGGAGTTTGACTCGTTGGCTCGGTATATCCCGCTTTGGTGGCAACCATGGAGGATAGAGTGCACCGCTACGTCACGGGCTAGATGATTACTTGACGAGGCTTGTTGGGTGTAGCTCTTCACCGGGCATGGACATTGCCGCGTGCGAGCTCGTGCACTAGGATGTGAGGCACGGAGAGGTCGACGGAATGACTGGATCGTGAGAAGAGGCGGGACAGCGAGGTCTTTTGGAGACTTTCGATGCGGACCGCCTCAAAGTGAGCTAGTTATGTACCCCGCCGGACAGAGTGGTCCTCCACCGCCTTGGGAAGCAGTCGTGGCTCGAGGTTGAATTTTTGGGAGAGCAGGGGTGTTAGCCAGCTGCAGCCACCCCTACCTCGTTGTGACCGTTGTGGTAGGCTCCATTGTGGGGAGTGTCGTGCTAATTTGGGAGTTTGTTTTACATGCGGCCAGCAGGGCCATTTTGCGAGAAATTGTTCGACCAGAGGTAGCGTGGATGTAGAGACTCGGCCTTCAGGATCTATGGTTGGTTCATCACCCTACGATTATGCGCCTGCGGGTGGGCTATGATTAGAGTAAAGCGGTGGATACAGGTATATCCTTAACCCTCTAGAGTTTTGGTATGCTTGTTATGATGATCTTATTATTGTGTGCTATGTACGGATAGCGTTATGTTATTTGTGAGTTAGGAAACATGGTTAGTTGGAAGGATAAGTATGGGGGCATGGTAAGTGTGAACCTTAGAATATTTCACGATTGAGACCTTAGAGGTAAGGTCGTCTTGAGTAAAAGATTTATTTTATGTTTGACCTTTATCAGAGTGCGTAGTATACGTGGGAGATATTTGTGTGATAAGTCCATGGGTTGTGTAAAATGAAAGTGGTGGCTTTCATGATGTGAATTAGTAAGATTTTTCCGTATCGAGGAGCAAGAGTTGGCGCGACGGAGGGTCGGGTTGAGGGCGTATTGCGGGTCAACCGTGGCCGGATTTAGGTGGTCGATTATGGGTGGTCCCGCCAGATGGTAGGTCACGAGGTGCTAGGCCTCGGTTTAGATGACCATCGTATGAGTTCGTGGATATGTTCGGCGTGAGCGGTTCGTGAAGGCCGGGAATGGCCTTAAAGAAGATCGAGGCTAGTAAGATGACCAAGTTTGGAGGTAGTGGCTCCAGAAATTTTGGGAACTGAAGTAATGACTGAAGTATGGTACGTATACTGGGAGAGTTCAAGTGACTACGACGAGTAAGGAAAGAAGTGAACGTGTGTTTTGCGGATATGTGTGGCATTGGCAATTTGTTTAAGTTAAGAAGGAACTGCATCATTATCCGTCTTGAGAAGGAACATTCGGGACGAATGTTTCTAAGGAGGGGAGAATGTTATACCCCGTATTTCCAGAGTATGTACGTGGGGGCGTACGTAGAAAATTTTGAGCCTTAAAGTTAGGCAAGATTCGAAATTTGTACACAACCCCCGTTAAGAATCGTTTTTCGACGAAACGTTTTACAGAACTTGCGAAGGGAAAATTCCGGCTATGTCATTTTTAATTTTTGCGGATTTTTCCGAGCGTCGGAACATTTTTGGACCAACGAGAGGGTGACACTTGTCACCCTCAAGTGGCGGATTGGAGTGGACGAAAGGGGGACGTTTCCTCCCTTGTTTTGTGCCTTATTTTGGCCTTGTTTTGTGCCTTCTTTTGTGCCATGTTTGGTGGAGTAGGGTTAGGGTGCACTTGGCTTGATCTTGGCCTTACACTTGCCTTGCACATGGCTTGATCAAGGCCATTGGTTTCCCTATAAATACCCCTCCCTTGTTGAAGACTTCTTCATCCTAAAGTCTTTCTAAGTCTTGAATTCCTCCCTCCCCTCTTGAGTAGTTCTCGTCCAAAGAGTCTCCCCTTTGTGAGCCCTTGGCGAGAGCCTCCTCCCCTTGTAGTGTCTAGCCGAGGTACCCACTTGCCTTGTGGTTCTCGTATAATACCCTCTCTTGGTAGAAATACTCTCCAAGTATTGTTACTATACCAAAATACCTTGGCCTTATACCTTGTAGTATTCCAAAAGTTACCTATATACGTAGAGCCCGGAAATACTACCTTTTGTCCTTTTAGTCTCAAACCGAAACCCTAAAGAAATCTTCATAGTGAGTTGAAGTATATATAAGAAGTTGTGTAGAACTTCTAAGGGTTGTTTGGAGCGGGTTGGAGCGCACAGAGTAGGAGCTAAACCTTGCTCAGGATCGACATTATAACTTGGATAATTTTGGGCTTATCGAGGTAAATATTCTTGTCCCCTTATTGTAATTGGAAATTACATGTTGTAGGATTATATAGTTGAAGTATACTATATATAGAACTGAACATAGCTTTGCGGCAATGTCTTTTGACTTAAGCCTGAATATAAAGAAGAGAACTGAACTGTAATTACATAGGACTGTATTACAGTAGACTTGTGTGGTATTCTGTGTAGTAGAATTGTACACGTCCGGTTAGACGTATAACCCCCCCTGGTTGGCTTGGTAGCCGGCCTCGGTAGAGGAGGAGATTTACGCGGTTGCGGGGGGGGAGGTGCTGCCGAATTTTCTGTAGAATATGGAACCGTGCGTTTAGAAGTTAATAGACGTTTGTGGCCTATATAGGTGGAAGTACTACGAGTAGCGTATTCTACTTGAAGAGTGGAAAAGGCTAGCCGGGTTACAGTACTGTGGAGCGTTTTGCTTATTGTCGATAATCGTCGCGAGGTATGTGAACCTCTTCCTATCCTTTCTAGCATGATGTTTTGTAAACTATGTAGTACGGTAGACGTACATGTTCTAAATGAGTTGGTTGGTTTAAAACATAGGGTGTTATAATAGCTTTATGGGAAGTTAGTTATAACGACTCTATGTAGGTAAAAGAATGGTTTATTGATTGTAGAAGTTAAGAGACTTGATCTTGAAAGATAAGAGACTTAACTTGTTTTACTTGGTAATTAACATTTTGTTAAAAATGTTGTAAAAACCTCATTCGCGAGTAATGAGTACTTGGTTTTAAAAGAATAATGTTTCTTGATTTGAATGAGAATAATTATCGAGCAGACTACGTTAGCGCTAATAAAGGAAAATGTATTGACAAATAACTAATTGTTATTAAAACCAGTAGAAACCTCAATCTGCATAGAAGCTAAGATAAGACAAAATTGTATTACATTTGCTAGATCATGGCTGATGTAACAAGATTGTTATAAACAAGAATAAACGACTCACACATAAGACATATGTTACTCAATTGTTTTAAAAGAGATTAAGACTATGAGTTATGAAACCTTTCTAAAATGAGACTTGAGCATTTGAAATTAGGCAAACTTGAACGTTTGGAAAATAATGTTGTTACTTGGTTTTTTCAAAGGGAAGTATTTTGGTACTTAAAAAGATAGTCACTCTATTTTTATACTGCGGGTATTGTGTGACTTATGTGAAAGAAACGGATCCTTTAATAAGAGTTAATGTATGTAGTACTTTGGGGTTAAAACCCGGATTTGTTGTAATAAAATATAAGTCTATGAGTTTGTTGAACTTGCCTATGCTTGTTGTGATAGCCTTTGTTGTGCAAGTGTAGTATTTACGTATTCTGGCGTCTGCGTTGGAGGCGGTTATCCAGTTGATTGATGGACATACCGACACGATGGGTGGCCGAGTATGCTTCCACTAATCGATCCTTTTGGACATCTTGACACGATGGGTGGCCGGGTATCTTCCATTAAGTGTTATCTTGTTATTTGCTTTGGACATCTCGACACGATGGGTGGCGCGAGTATGCTTCCATTTCGATTGTTAGCGGATATTTCCTTTGGACATACCGACACGATGGGTGGCCACGGGTATGCTTCCATTGGGATGGTTCCATGGCCGTGCTTATACCGAGGTGAGACGCCGGGCACGCGGCGTTGTGCGAGTTAAATTCGGGTTATATTTGAGTGATGACTTGAGGCGTGAGTCACGACTTGACATATCGCTTTTATGTTGTGAATCGTAGTTTTGTTATCATACATGTCTCCTGTTTTTATATAAATTATGATTTCATTCTGATATTTTCAATTTCACATACTTGGTACATGTTGTGCGACCTCGCCGGGCTGCGTTCATCGCAGTAGAGGTACATCGGTTGTGGACCTCTCTCTTAGGACCTGATTCAGCGTTGGGAAGCTCTGTTTCTCGGAGGCTTATCTTTTGGTATGTTACCACGAGTTGTAGGTTCTTGTACATTCGGGGTATGGCGGGGCCACTGTCCGTCATGTTGTATAAAACTCTTAGAGTGCATAGTATTGTTGTGGGCGGGGTTTGTAAAGGGATTAAACTGCTCGTTTTGAAAGACTTGTATATATATATTTTATTGGAAGGTGACCGTTTGGTTGCTTTGTTTTATGATCATATATCTTGTTTCATGTTTAAGTTTTATTTGTGATTTACTCGATGTTGTATCACTAGGGTGCGGGGTAAGGCACGATCCACGAGCCGGGCAGTCGTGACAAAAGTGGTATCGAAGCGATTAATCCTCGGAAAGTGTCTACTGACCGTGTCTAGTAGAGTCTTAATTATCGGTGTGTTGTGCACCATCTATAATCGGAGGCTGCAGGACATTTAGGATTGGTTTCCTTCTTCTCATTCCGAGATCGTGCCTTAGAGTTGTGTTGTAAGTTGGACCCTCAGCGTATCTCGTTTTTACGATTATGCCTCCGCGCAACCGGGCCCGAAGGGCAAAAGCGAGGAGCCGCTAGTGAGATCTGAGAGTACGAGCGCGAGCCGGTCGAGACGATATTGTGCTTGACGGCGAGTTTTGCGCGCCGCCCTTGTGTGAGTTTAGAGCGCGGCGATGGCTGCTGAGACCTGATACACGAGCCTCGGTCCACGGCTGGAAGCGGATGAGATAAGTACAAGGAGATGGCGATTCGGCGTGTCGTGGCAGATATGAGATAAATGGATCACGGCGATTCGATTCGATGCACCGTAGTACACCCCGAGCAGATAGTTTGAGGCTACGGGACTTTACGAGTTGTAGCGCGAGTTTTATGGGTCGAGGCACGAGGATGATCCGCAGGAGTTCATCAAGCGATTCTGGTCGCGAGAGTGATCGAGGCCGGAGACCGAGTCGGTGGTCTTAGGTTCGCATCGGTTGCGTGATACCGCCGATCGGTAGTTTGATTCGTGGAGCTGTCGGGAGAGAATGCGCTTCCAAAGTATGGGACGAGTTCTCGAGGCATTCCACTCACTTCTTGCCTCCGCGGATGAGGAGACGCGGTAAACAGTTTATGATCTTGAGACGAGGCGTGCGGTTCGGGAGTACAACGTGGAGTTTGACTCGTTGGCTCGGTATGTCCGCTTTGGTGGCAACCATGGAGGATAGAGTGCACCGCTACGTCGCGGGCTAGATGATTACTTGACAGAGGCTTGTTGGTGTAGCTCTTCAGGGCATGGACATTGCCCGTGCATGCTCGTGCACTAGGATGTGAGGCACGGAGAGGTCGACGGAATGACCGGATCGGCGAAGAGGCCGGGGCGGCAGGTCTTTTGGAGACTTTCGAGGCGGACGCCTCGGCGAGCTAGTTATGTACCCCGCCCGATCTGAGTGGTCCTCCACCGTCTTGAGGCAGTCGAGGCTCGAGGTTCAGATTTCGGGAGGCGGGTGTTAGCGGTGCAGCCACCTACCTCGTTGTGGCCGTTGTGGTAGGCTCCATTATGGGAGTGTCGTGCTAATTTGGGAGTTTGTTTTACATGCGGCCAGCAGGCCATTTGCGAGAAATTGTCCGGCAGGTAGCGCGGATGTAGAGACTCGGCGCCGAGGATCTATGGTTGGTTCATCACCTTACAGGTTATGCGCCTGCAGATGTGCCTATGATTAGAGTAAAGCGGTGGATCTGGTATATCCTTAACCTAGAGTTTTGGTATGCTTGTTATGATGATCTTATTATTGTGTGCTATGTACGGATAGCGTTATGTTATTTGTGAGTTAGGAAACATGGTTAGTTGGAAGGATAAGTATGGGGGCATGGTAAGTGTGAACCTTATAATATTTCACGATTGAGACCTTAGAGGTAAGGTCGTCTTGAGTAAAAGATTTATTTTATGTTTGACCTTTATCAGAGTGCGTAGTATACGTGGGAGATATTTGTGTGATAAGTCCATGGGTTGTGTAAAATGAAAGTGGTGGCTTTCATGATGTGAATTAGTAAGATTTTTCAGTATCGGCGAGCAAGAGTTGCGCGACGAGGTCGGGTTGAGGCGTAGTTCAACGTGGCCGGATTTAGAGTGGGTCGATTATGGGTGGTCCCGAGATGGTAGGTCACGAGGTGCTAGGCCGCTTTAGATGACCATCGTATGAGTTCGTGGATATGTTCGGCGAAGCGGTTCGTGAAGGCGGGAATGGCCTAAAGAAGATCGAGGCTAGTAAGATGACCAAGTTTGAGGTAGTGGCTCCGTAAATTTTGGGAAGCGAAGTAATGATGAAGTATGTGCATTATCTTGGGAGAGTTCAAGTGACTGACGAGTAAGGAAAGAAGTGAGCGTGTGTTTTGCGGACGTGTGGCATTGGCAATTTGTTTAAGTTAAGAAGGCTGCGTCATTATCCGTCTTGAGAAGGAACATTCGGACGAATGTTTCTAAGGAGGGGAGAATATTATACCCCGTATTTCCAGAGTATGTACGTGGGGGCGTACGTAGAAAATTTTGAGCCTTAAAGTTAGGCAAGATTCGAAATTTGTACACAACCCCCGTTAAGAATCGTTTTAAATGTAAGCGTTTCTGAGAACTGCGAAGGAAAATTCGGCTATGTCATTTTAATTTTTGCGGATTTTTCGAAGGCGTCGAACATTTTGGACCAACGAGAGGTGACACTTGTCACCCTCAAGTGGCGGATTGGAGTGGACGAAAGGGGGCGTTTCCTCCTTGTTTTGTGCCTTATTTTGGCCTTGTTTTGTGCCTTGTTTTGTGCCATGTTTGGTGGAGTAGGGTTAGGGTGCACTTGGCGATCTTGGCCTTACACTTGCCTTGCACATGGCTTGATCAAGGCCATTGGTTTCCTATAAATACCCCTCCTTGTTGAAGACTTCTTCATCCTAAAATCTTTCTAAGTCTTGAATTCCTCCTCCTCTTGAGTAGTTCTCGTCCAAAGAGTCTCCCCTTTGTGAGCCACTTGGCGAGAGCCTCCCTCCCTTTGTAGTGTCTAGCCGAGGTACCCCTTGCCTTGTGGTTCTCGTATAATACCCCCCCTCTCTTGGTAGAAATACTCTCCAAGTATTGTTACTATACCAAAATACCTTGGCCTTATACCCTGTAGTATTCCAAAAGTTACCTCTATACGTAGAGCCCGGAAATACTACCTTTTGTCCTTTTAGTCTCAAACCGAAACCCTAAAGAAATCTTCATAGTGAGTTGAAGTATATAAGAAGTTGTGTAGAACTTAAGGGTTGTTGGAGGCGGGTTGAGCATGCAGTAGGAGCTAAACCTTGCTCAGGATCGACATTATAACTTGGATAATTTTGGGCTTATCGAGGTAAATATTCTTGTCCCCGTATTGTAATTGGAAATTACATGTTGTAGGATTATATAGTTGAAGTATACTATATATAGAACTGAACATAGCTTTGCGGCAATGTCTTTTGACTTAAGGCTGAATATAAAGAAGAGAATCTGTAATTACATAGGGTGTATTCTGATAGACTTGTGGTATTCTTGTGTAGTAGAATTGTACACGTCCGGTTAAACATATAACCCCCTGGTTGGCTTGGTAGCGGCCTCGGTAGAGAGGAGATTCTGTGATTGCGGGGAAGGGAGGTCTGCGAATTTTCTGTAGAATATGGGCAGTGCGTTTAGAAGTTAATGAGCGTTTGTGGCCTATATGGGTGGAAGTACTACGAGTAGCGTATTCTACTTGAAGAGTGGAAAAGGCTAGCCAGGGTTCTGATCTTGTGGGCGTTTTGCTTATTATCGATAATCGTCGCGAGGTATGTGAACCTCTTCCTATCCTTTCTAGCATGATGTTTTGTAAACTATGTAATGCGGTGACGTCACGTTCTAAATGAGTTGGTTGGTTTAAAACATAGGGTGTTATAATAGCTTTATGGGAAGTTAGTTATAACGACTACATGTAGGTAAAAGAATGGTTTATTGATTGTAGAAGTTAAGAGACTTGATCTTGAAAGATAAGAGACTTAACTTGTTTTACTTAGTAATTAACATTTTGTTAAAAATGTTGTAAAACCTCATTCATGAGTAATGAGTACTTGGTTTTAAAAGAATAATGTTTCTTGATTTGAATGAGAATAATTATCGAGCAGGACCACGCCAGGCGCTAATAAAGGAAAATGTATTGACAAATAACTAATTGTTTTTAAAACCAGTAGAAACCTCCATCTGTATAGAAGCTAAGATAAGACAAAATTGTATTACATTTCCTAGATCATGGCTGCTGTAACAAGATTGTTATAAACAAGAATAAACGACTCACACATAAGACATATGTTACTCAATTGTTTTAAAAGAGATTAAGACTATGAGTTATGAAACCTTTCTAAAATGAGACTTGAGCATTTGAAATTAGGCAAACTTGAACGTTTGGAAAATAATGTTGTTACTTGGTTTTTACAAAGGGAAGTATTTTGGTACTTAAAAAGATAGTCACTCTATTTTTATACTGCGGGTATTGTGTGACTTATGTGAAAGAAACGGATCCTTTAATAAGAGTTAATGTATGTAGTACTTTGGGGTTAAAACCCGGATTTGTTGTAATAAAATATAAGTCTATGAGTTTGTTGAACTTGCCTATGCTTGTTGTGATAGCCTTTGTTGTGCAAGTGTAGTATTTCCGTGTTACCGCGTATCTCGTTGGAGGGCCGGTTATCCGTTGATTGATGGACATCGACACGATGGGTGGCCACGGTATGCTTCCACTAATCGATCCTTTTGGACATCTCGACACGATGGGTGGCCGGGTATGCTTCCATTAAGTGTTATCTTGTTATTTGCTTTGGACATCGACACGATGGGTGGCCCACGAGTATCTTCCATTTCGATTGTTATCTGGATATTTCCTTTGGACATACCGACACGACGGGTGGCCGGGTATGCTTCCATCGATGGTTCCATGGCCACTTATACCGAGGTGAGATGCCGGGGCATGCGACCGTTGTGCGGGTTAAATTCCCGGGTTATATTTGAGTGATGACTTGAGGGCGTGAGTCCCTGACTTGACATGACTGCTTTTATGTTGTGAACTGTAGCCTGGTTATCATACATGTCTCCTGTTTTATATAGACTATTATGATTTCATTCTGATATTTCGATTTCACATACTTGGTACTGTTATCGACCTCGGCCGGAAGTGCGTTCATCTGTGAGTAAGTACATCGGTTGTGGACCATCTCTCTTAGGACCACAGTTCAGCGTTGGGAAGCTCTGTTTCTCCGGAGGCTTATCTTTTGGTATGTTACCCTGAGTTGTAGGTTCTTGTACATTCAGGGGTATGGCGGGGCCCTGTCCCGTCATGTTGTATAAAACTCTTAGGTCCGTAATCTTGTTGTGGGCGGGGTTTGTAAAGGATTAAACTGCTCGTTTGAAAGACTTGTATATATATATTTTATTGGAAGGTGACCGTTTGGTTGCTTTGTTTATGATCATATATCTTGTTTCATGTTTAAGTTTTATTTCCGCTGATTTACTCTGATGTTGTATCACTAGGGTGCCCGGGGTAAGGCACCAGTCACGGGCCCCGGAATGGGTCGTGACAATTTGCTACCCACGATGCGAGGAATACCTCATGCGAGTCCGCAAGGGCTTATGCGGGTGAAATAGTCCCATGCGGGCGGATACAGCCTATGCGAGGAATACCTCATGCGAGTCCGTAAAGGCTTATGCGGGTGAAATAATCCCACGCGGCGGATCTGACTATCGCGAGAATACCTCATGCGAGTCGTAATGGCTTACGCGGGTGAAATAGTCCCGCGAGGAATACCTCATGCGGGTCCACGCGACCTATGCGGGTGAAATAGTCCAGTGTAGGATTGCTTAATATCTGCGGGCGGGTGGTCTGCTTTGATCGTGAGCTTCCTATTTTATATTGTAAGTATACTCTTATTTACTCATTGTTAGTAAGGCCACGATCATCGTTAATCGAGTTATCATACATGTCTCGCTTTTATTATAGACTTATGATTTCATTCTGATACTGATTTCACATATTTGGTACATGTTGTCTCGACCTCCTGGGGCCGTGCGTTCACGCTGCATGGTAGAGTCTGTGTTGCGATCCTCGCTCAGGATCACTGTTGGTGTTGAGAAGCTCCTATTCGGAGGCTTATCCTCGTATTGTCGGTTGTTGTACATTCAGGAGTATGGCGGGGCCGTCATGAGTTGTTATTCTTAGAGGTCTGTAGTCACATTGTGGATTGGGTTGCAAAAAAAAAATGTGTACTGTTCTATTACGTATATTTTTACGGAAGGTGGCCTTATCGGCTAGCCTGTTGTTATTTTTATGTTTAAGCATTTTAACTGTTGTGTATGTTCATTGCTATTCTCGATGTATACAGAAAGGGTGCCCAGGTAGGGCACGATGTGAGCAGGCCCGGTCGTCGGGTCGTGACAAGTTCTCAGTGTGAGTTTTGGTTGGCCTCGGTGGCATTCCTGGGGCATATTATTGGGGCTGATGGTGTTCGGGTGGATACGGCAAAGATTGAGGCAGTCAAGTCTTGGCCGAGACCTACTACTCCGACCGAGGTGCGCAGTTTCTTATACCTCCAACTTGGTCATCATTAACTGGGAAAACTCTGGATGGATCTCCGATACTTTTCCAAACATAACAACATGAAAGACCGGACGTACTGCTCCCTACGTCGGATGGCAATGTCAACTTATAGGCAACCTGGCCTATCCTCCAAAGGATCTGAAAATGCTCCAAGTACCTCAGGCTAAGTTTCCTCTGTTTTCCAGAACTTGTCACACCCTTTCCGGTGGTACCTTCAAGAAATCCTACCGCCACGAACTCCAAGTGTCGATGCCGATTATCCGTACGACTTCTGTTGACTCTGAGTTGTCAATAACTTCTCCTGGATAAGCTTCACCCTATCCGCATCCTGCTGAAACAATTATGAACCAACTATCTGAACCTTGCCAACATCGAACCAATCGACCTAAGAACCTACACTTCCGCCCTACAAGGCGTCATAAGGCGATATCCGAATATTGAAATGGTAGCTATAAAAACACTCCTCAATAGGAGGCAACAATCCTCACACTACCTAAATCCAAACACCGCCCGGCGGCGAACGTGATCGAGACTCACGAGTTCCTAACCTGCTGGTAAAACTTCGGAAAAAGAAATAGTCGTAACACGGGCTCCATCGTCATAAGGTGAAAGTAGGCACCTCGTGCAACCTTACAACCTTCCTAATATAACATCTCGCATAACCTCTGCCGAGTAGGTCTGGCCCCGAAAGACAAGATGGGTCGACCTCATCGGCCCGACATCGTCGAACGCATCCACGAACTTGTACTGGTTAACTAAACATGGGCCTAACACCCCGTGACCCACCGCGGGACCACCTCGAACGACCCACCATGATACGGGCGCGGGTTGACCCGTGATCAGTCCTCAACCCGACCCGCTATCGCGCAAAAACTCTTGTTTCCCAATCCGAAACAATCTCACCATCGAGTCACGAAAAACCTAGTGGTCTTCTTAGCCCAACTATCACACAACATATCTCACGTGTACTATGCACTCCGATAAGGGCCAAACATAAAAATACATCTTTTACTCGAGATGGCCTTACCTCTAAGGTCTCTACGTATAAAACTCTAAAGCTCACATTTTCCCTATCTCCAATCTTACCCTTTTAACTAATCATGAATTCTAATCACAATTAACACCATGCTATCATAGCACTTAAGATACACTCATCTTGTCACACATATCTCTAGAGGGTTAAGGATATACCTGTATCTACTGCTTCACTCCCCTCTGTCGTTTCAATCAATCCTGCCCGGCTGGGCGCATAGCAAAACAAGCTGTCGAAGTACGACACTCCCACATGACATCTACCACAAGCCACACCGAGGTGGGGGTGGCCTCCTCTAGCTAACACCTTTCCCTCCGAGCCACTGAATCCGCAACTGATCTGGTAGACCGAGTCCTCCTACTAGGACATCTTTTCGACACATGGCCCTGACGGCCGCAGGTAAAACAAGCACCAACAACAAGATGACATTCCCCGGGATGACGCCTGTCACACTGTGAACACTGGGGAAAAACTGAACCCGGCTGGCTAGAACCTACGTATAGCTGTGAATCAGGAGCCCTGGAGTTCTGACCAACTCCGACATACCTCGAACGCCACGAAGTGCGGAGGACCACTGCTCGCGGAGGTGCATATCGATCTGTCTGCCGAGGCGATCCGCTCGAAAGTTACCAAGGACCTGCTGCTCGCCTTACGCCGATCTTGGTTAACGTCGATCCTACGTTTCTCGGCTCGCTATCATAAGCATGCGCAGCCATGCTCATGCTCGACCGAATAGCTACTCTTGCACAACCCTTTCTTAGATATTCATCAAGGCGCGATAAATCGATACATAAAATACTCTCTGGTTGCTAAATCCATAGCTAGAAAGTGGTCGTCTCTTTGCAATCCATACCTCCCGCAATCGTGGGCGAAGGTTCAAATATCATGGCCAGAGAGGAGGCTATGCCGCGTGCTAAACTCTGCGAGTGGTGACGTGTGAGCTCCCGAATGAAGCACCACCTAGGTGATGATTGGACTGTGCCTCGTAACCCTCTGCTCTACTCGCGACTCCTCGGCGCCTTGCCGCTCTAGGCCGGGTTGCCTTACGGAGGCATAGCAGTAAGGGAAAGAATTACGTTAGAGGGTCCAACTTATAACATTTCTAAGGCACGATCTCGGAGTGAGAAGAATGGAAACCAATCCTAAATATCCTATAGCCTCACGATTATTGGTGTGGTGCACACACCGATAATCGAACTCTACCGGATACGGTATGTAGACACTTTCCGAGGATTAATCGCTCGATACCACTTTGTCACGACCGAACCGGGCGTGGATCGTGCCTTACCGGGCACCCAAGTAGACATACATCGTAGTAATCGTGGAATATAAAACAAGACATAAATAATAAGAAGTGCGAAAGCTTTTTATCGAGAAAATTGCCCTTCGGCATATATATATAAAAACTTAAATCCGACGATTACATCCTTTTTACAAACTCGCTTGTACTCTACAGACCTAAGAATGATAAGACAACAATGGCGGACGGGCCGCCATACCCTGAATGTAAGTACTACAACAACAGGGGACTATACCACTGATAAGCCTCCGGAGAAACGGAGCTTCCCAAACGCCGAACGGTGATCCTAAGAGCGAGGATCGACGACTGGTGTACTTCTTCCTGCGGCATGAACGCAGCCCCACGAAGGAGGTCGACACAGTACCAAGTATGTGGCCAGAAATCGTAAATGAAATCATAGTAGTCTATATAAAGCGGGAGACATGTATGATAACTAAACTACGATTCCTGATAAATAGCGATCATGTCAAGTCGGGGACTCACGCCTCAAAGTCATCACTCAAATACAACCGTGGGTCTCACGCCCACATCAATCATGCCCGTGGAATACCTTCTCACCGCGGCGATTCCATGATATAAAAGCACCAAGGAACACACATGAACACCAGGTCCCACTGTGTCATAATAAAACCGCTGCGGGGTAAATGCGAAGGCATAGCCGACTACTAAAACCCACGCACCAACAAGGTCATAAACTATATCATGAGATCTGTCTGCACCGCCACATGATCGAAGCCGCCACTGCTCATGATATCTAATGTGCGCGTCTAGTCCTCGAACTTCCCGACTCGCGCATAGGCCACTCCAATGGCCCGCGTGAGGTATTCCCGCGTCGGTAGCTACTCCCGTGACTTCACGGACTCGCATCCGCATGCCACATAGACCGCATGACCACAAAGCGCGCGCTAACACGGAACTCGTAGCTCGCATAGGTCCCCGGACCCGCGTGAGGTATCCTCGAATCATAGTCACACGGTGCTCGAGTATTACCCGTCGGAGGCGGCTTAACCGGGATCATGTCAAGAGGTGAGTGATATACTACTAACATAACAACTTATCGTTAAACAACATAAGCACAACAAGGGAAACCCCTTTACACAAACATCACAAGATACTTAACACACGTAGCATCCTAACATGTTTACTTATCAAATCAACAAGAAAGTATTACAAGGCTATCACAAACCAACACAATCAAGTTAATCACACAAGGTACTTTCTACTTTATGTTAACAAGTTCGGGTTTTTATCCCCAAAGTACTTCATACATTAACTCTTTAGAAGATCCGTTTCTTTCACAAAAGTCACACAATACCCGTAGTATAAAAATAGAGTGACTATCTTTTTAATTAACCCGTACGCAGGCCATGCTCATGCCTGACTGAAGAGCTACTCTTGCACAACCCTCTCTTAGATAATCATCAAGACCCGTGATAAATCGATACATAATATACTATAAGGTTGCAAAATCCCTAGCTAGTAACAGGGTCGACTCTTTGCAATCCATACTTTCGCTCATGGTCGAGGCGAAGGTTCAAATATCATGGTCGCGATGGAATCGCCGCCGTGTGCTGAACTCTGCTGAAGTGGCGACGCCGTGAACTTCGAATGAAGCACCACCTCGGTGATGATTGGGCATGCGCCTCGTGCCCTCGTGCTCTACTCGCAGCTCCTGGTGCCTTGCCGCCTCGGGCGGGTTGCCTGCGCGAGGCATAATCAAAGCGGAAAGAATTACGTTAGAGGGGTCCAACTTATAACACAACTCTAAGGCACGATCTCAGAGTGAGAAGAATGGAAACCAATCCTAAATATCCTATAGCCTCCTTGTCACGACCCGCTCCGGGGCCCGTGACTGGTGCCTTACCCGGGCACCCAAGTAGTCATACATCAGAGTAATCAGCGGAATATAAAAACAAGACAGGAAACAGTTGTAAAATGAGACACAGTTTTATGTGAGAAAAGAGCGCCTTTCGGCATATATATATAAACATAGTTTTGCGATTACATCCCAGTGTACAACATGACTCTGAGACCTCTAAGAAGATAAACAACTATGGCGGGGCGGGCCCCGCCATACTGAATGTACAAAACTATATACAACAACGGGAGATCATACCTAAAAGTCGAGCCTCGGAGAAGATGGAGCTCACGACACCAAAGCAAAAAGATCCTAAGGATGTGGATCTAGCACTGCTTGCCCGCCTGCGGCATTTAACGGCCCCAGAGGTCGATCTAACAGTACCAAGTATGTGAAAGCGTAAAGTACTTAAATGAAATCAAAGTATTTAAAACCATTTGCAAATACAATCGGTTCAATTGCACATAGTGCCATATCACAAACAAGAACAATAATGAGTAGCGAACATGTCTTTTCTAGGCGCGAATGATCGAAGCAAGGCCAATCGCCCATAGTATCATTATGCGTGCCTAATCACGGACTCCGCGATCCGCATAGTCACACATGCACCGCGCAGGTATTCTCGCGTCGGGTAGCTAACAACCGGTACCCTCCTGGACTCCGCGGTCCGCATAGTCTCAATAGACGCGTAGTCACACAGCACCGCGATAGGGCATCCGCGTCGGATAAAACACCGGAATGATCAATCTCGAACTCCGCACTCGCATAGGCACACAGACCGCATATGCTGTATAGACCTGCATCAATGGTGGAAAGCCCTCGGTATAATAAGTCAAGGGGGTAGGTGATATAATAACATTACAACTGACTTACCGTTTAGCAACGTAAACATAACAAGAATGACCCCCTTTCACAACATCACAAGACACTAACACACGTAGCATCATAATATGTCTATTTATCAACAATCTTACTACACCTTACAGAAATCAATACAAGGTTTTTATAACAAATAAGTAAACAGTTCCTTTTATCTTTCTTAAGTTGTTATACCTAACTTCCCATAAAGCTAGTATAACTCTTAAGCTTTTTGTTTAAAAACCAAATATTTCTCTTCTGTTAAAAATGATTCAGTATTCTTTTGAAATGCATCAAGATTCTTATTATTCAGGCTTAAGTCAAAAGACATTGCCGTAATTATTATTCAGTTAACACATGTACGTCTACCGTACTATATATATATTTTAAAATATCATGCTTAAGAGTATAGGAAGAATCACATACCTTCTTGGCGAAAACCACGCAAGTCGAACATGTCGCGAGAGAATCATTTATAATAGTCAACACGCCTATCAACGCCTAGACTATTACGTGATTCTAAGCGGAGGGTTCTCTATTACGGAAATTTGGGCAGCACTTCCCTACGTCAAGCTACTCAAGTCTCGTGAAAGCAGTCCTATGTAATCTGATTCAATTATTCTTCTTTTAAACCTTCTACGTGATAACATTCAATTCTATTCTTTAATATCCTTACAAGTATTTTATACTTATTCCTATACTTCTACGTATGTATTCTCTAATTACAAAATAAGGATAAGATTATTTACCTCGATAAGCCCAAAATTATCCAGTTAAAAGTCGATCTGACGAGGTTTAGCTCCTAATTGCACGCTCCGATAGCTCAGAAGCCTTTAGAAGTTCTTCACAACTTACTAAGTACTAAGGGATTTGGGCTGGGGTATTTAGGAATAGTAACTATACTTGGAAGACCACATTTCTACCAAGGGATGGGGTGTCGGTTTCGGCGAGGACTAAGAGGCTAGAGGGGGGTGTTTCGCCAAGGCCTTCATGGGGAGGGAAGTGTTGGGGAAAAGCTCATGAGGAGAGGAGGATTTTAGACTGGGAAAGTTTGTTGTGTGGATGAAGAACTCTTCATCTTAAGGGGGGTATTTATAGGTCAAGCAAAGGCCAACCAATGGCCAAGATGAAGCCAAGTGCAAGGCAAGTGTAGGGTGAGGATTCACCCAAGTGCCCTTATCCATCTACCACACAAATATCCTACCAACTCCTCGACAAAACAAGGCCACCAATTCGCCAATGGACGCCTCAAGTCCGCCAACTAGAGGTGACAAGTGTCGCATGCATTGGTCCAAAATGTTTCGTCTCTCGGAAAAATCCGCAAAAATAAATGACATAGCGTAATTTACCTACGCAAGTTTAGTAAAACGTTTCGTCGAAAACGATTCTTTTAGTGAGTTGTGCACAAATGTTTTTCGTCGAGTCTTAACTTAGGCTAACTTTTGTGCACGCCTCACGCATATACTGAAATACGGTATAACACTCACGATTATTGGTGTGGTGCACACACCGATAATCAAGACTCTCTTGAATACGTCGTAGACACTTTCAGAGATTAATCGCTCGATACCACTTTTGTCACGACCGAACCGCCCGTGGATCGTGCCTTACTGCACCCAAGTAGACATACATCAGAGTAACCAGCGGAATATAAAACAAGACATGAAACAGTATGAAGTGAGAAACAGTTTATCTGAGAAAAGTTGTCTTTCGACATATATATATAAAAACTTGAACAATTACATCAATTTTACAAACCACGCTTGTGATGTACGGACTTCTAAGAATGTTATAACAACAATGGCGGAGAGGGCCATACCCACAGATGTAAGTACCTACAACGGCAGGGACTATACTAAAGATAAGCCTCGGAGACACGGAGCTTCCCAATCTGTTGTTGTGACCACATGAGCGAGGATCAACAATCGGTGTACCTCTACTGCGGCATGAACGCCCCGAAGGTCGATTATAGTGCAGTATGTGGAATGAAAATCGTAAATGAAATCATAATAGTCTATATAAAATGTAAGACATATATGATAACCAATTTACGATACACAATATGTGATCATGTCAAGTCGTGGACTCACGCCTCTTAAGGTCATCACTCAAATATAACCATGGGTCTCA
Source organism: Przewalskia tangutica (assembly GCA_029844215.1). Classification (NCBI taxonomy): domain Eukaryota; kingdom Viridiplantae; phylum Streptophyta; class Magnoliopsida; order Solanales; family Solanaceae; genus Przewalskia; species Przewalskia tangutica. Next base: position 6,224,917 of record JAQGDG010000026.1, on the reverse strand, counting down.
TGCCCATAATATCAATATGCGTGGAATTCCTTCCGCGCGCGTGATCCATGATATAAAAGCACCAAGGAATACATGAACACCAGTCCCACTGTGTCATAATAAAGCACGGGTAATTACGAAGGCATAACCGACTACTAAAACCCACGTACCAACAATGCTATAAAGCGTATCACGAGGTCTTTCTAGACGCGCCGCGTGATCGAAGCGCCACTCGCCTCGGTGATCAATGCGCGTCAAATCCGAACTCGCCGACTCGCATAGGCCACCAGGCCCGTGAGGTATTCCCGCATCGAGGGTAGCTCTCCGGCATCGCCCCGACTCTCGTAGTCCGCATGGCCACATAGACCGCGAGGTATTCCCGCACTAACACGGAACTCTCGTAGCTCGCATAGGTCCCTGGACCCGCGTGAGGCATCCTCTCGCGTGAGGGCGCTTAACCCCGGTATATCATGTCGAGGTGAGTGGTACAATACTAACATAACGGCTTATCGTTAAACAACATAAGCACAATCAAGAAACCCTTTACACAAACATCACAAGACACTAACACACGTAGCATCCTAACATGTTTACTTATCAAACCAACAAGAAAGTATTACAAGGCTATCACAAACCAACATAGTCAAGTTATTCACACAAGGTACTTTCTATTTTATGTCAACAAGTTCGGGTTTTTATCCCCAAAGTACTTCATACATTAACTCTTTAAAAAGATTCGTTTCTTTCACAAGAGTCACACGATACCCGTATTATAAAAATAGAGTGACTATCTTCTTAAGTAAACCAAAACAATTTCCCTACCTTCTTTTTTAACCAACTTAAGACAAAAGCATGCCTTCCTTTTTAAACGAAAATACTTCAAATTTTCAAGTCTTTGTCTTTTATAAATCAAGTCCTTACTTTGAAATTTTAAGAAAATCAAAACTTGTTTATTAATGATCTTATTAAAGTAGCCATGATCTAGGAAATGTAATACAATTTTGTCTTATCTTAGCTTATGCAGATGGAGGTTTCTCTGGTTTTAATAATACTTAATTAGTCAATACATTTTCCTTTATTAAGCTATGATGGTTTGTTCGATACTTATTCTCATTTTCGAAATCAATACAAGGCTTTCATAAACAATTAAGTAAACCGTTCTTTTTATCTCTCTTAAGTCGTTATACCTAACTTCCCATAAAGCTAGTATAACTCTTAAGCTTTTTAAAACCAAGTATTACTCTTCTTTCACAAACGATTCTTAATTCTTTTGAAATACTTCAAGATTCTTATTATTTAAAACTCAAGTCAAAAGACATCGAAGTAAAACCACGTTCAGTTAACACACGTACGTCTACCGTACTATATATATTCTTTTAAAATATCATGCTCAAGAGGATAGGAAGAATCACATACCTCCTCGGCGAAATCCACCTGCCAAGTCGAATATGTCGCGCGCAGAGTATCAACCTATAATAGTCAAATACGTCTGTCAATGTCTACACTACTCTGTAGAATAATTCTAAGCAAAAGGTTCTTATTTCTACGGAAATTTGGGCAACACTTCCCTACCCGACAACTACACAAGTCTACTGTAAATACAGTCCTATGTAAGTACAGTTCAATTCCTTCTTTTAATATCCTTCTATATCTTATACTCAAATCTAAACTACTCTTATATGTAATCTCCAATTACAATAGAAGGACAAGAGTATTTACCTCGATAAGCCCAAAATTATCCAAGATATATGTCGATCCTGAGCAAGGTTTAGCTCCTAAATTTGCACGCTCCGATAGCTCCAAGAAACCCTTTAGAAGTTTCCAAACAACTTCTACTAATACTTCAACCAACTATGAAGATTTTCCTTAGGGTTTAGTTTTGTGACTAATGGATATAAGGTAGTATTTCTGGGCTTTTAGTGTAGAGGTAACTTAGGAATACTACAAGGTATTTGGCTAAGGTATTTTGGCATAGTAACAATACTTGGAGAATAGTTTTCTACCATGGGGGGGTATTTTGATGAGACAACTAGGAAGGGGGGAAGGGGGGTGCTTCGGACGAAACTAGGGAAAAAAAAAGGGGGGGGAAGCTTGGACGAGAATTACTAAGAGGGGGGGAGGGATTTTGAGACTTGGAGAAATGTTTAGTGGATGAAGAAGTCTTGCACAAGAGGGGGGTATTTATAGAACCACCAAGGGCCAAGATGAAAACAAATGGAGGGTGAAGATTTGTATAGCTTGTTCAAGTGAAGTCTTCCACCAAGTGTCCACCACAACCTTGGGACATATGTCCACCACAACATTGGGACATATGTCCCCCACAACAATGAGCCATGTGGCCTTCCACTAGCTCAAGAAAAACGCCCAAGGCAAGCCCCCCAATGCCCACAAAATCGTCCCTTCACCTACTCCCACTCACCAAAAGAAAATATCTTCCAAGACTTTGACCAATTGACCATGTCCACTTGGCCAACATTTCGTCCAACCCATGCCAACTAAGGGTGACACATGTCGCCCTCCTATTGGTCCAAAATATTTCGTCTCTCGGAAAAATCCGTAATCGGTTAAAATATTAAAAACGTAGAATTTCCTTCACAAGGTTCGGAATCTTTTCCGTCGAAAGTTCACAATTTCATCCTTAACCAAATTAGGGTTTGTACAAATGTACGTACGTCCTCACATACATACTCTGGAAATACGGGATATAACAGATCACTCCGGGTGTGTTACCCGATGCGAGGTATACCTCATGCGGTCTGTGTGACTATGATTCGAGGAATACCTCATGCGGTGCTGTGACTATGCGGTGCGAGTCGGGAGGATGCCGCGGTTAGCGCCCGTCGCGGGAGAATACCTCATGCGGTGCGTGACTATGCGGTGCGGAGTTCGTGATTAGGCACGCATAATGATACTATGGGCGATCGCCTTGCCGATCATTAGCGGCCTAGAAAAGACGATTCGTTATATCTATTTTGCTCTTTTTATCGCGCACTATGCGATTAAATTGGTTGTTAAATGCGTATTTGTAATTGGCTTTAAAATGTTATGATTTGATTTGATGCTACGATTTCACATACTGTACATTCTCGACCTCGCCGGGGCTGCGTTCATGCGCAGTAGAGTACACGCGATCGTCGATCCTCGCTCTTAGGATCATCAGCATTTTGGGAAGCTCGTTTCTCGAGGCTTATCTTTGGTATAGTCCTCGTTGTAGGTACTTACATTCGGGGTATGGCGGGGCCACATCCGTCATTGTTATTATAACATTCATAGAAGTGCAGAAATCGTTGTGGGCGAGTTTGTAAAGGATGTAATCGCCGGTTCAAGTTTTATTTATATATTCGTAAAGGTAACCGCTTTGGTTAGCCTTGTTTTCTTATTTCATTATTGTATATCTTGTTTCATGTATGTTTTTATTTCACTGATTTTCTCACGATGTTGTATCACTAGGGTGCGGTAAGACACGATCGCGGGCCCGAGTGGTCGTGACAAAAGTGGTATCGAGCGTTAATCTTAGAAAGTGTCTCTGTTTGTATCTAGTAGTCTTGATTATCGGTGTGTGCACCACACCTATAATCGTGAGGTCTGAGATATTTGGGATTGGTTTCCATTCTTCTCACTTTGAGATCGTGCCTTAGAGTTGTGTTATAAGTTGGACTCTCTCTGACATATTCTTTTCACCCGTTGTGCCTCTGCGCAACGAGCCCGTGGCAAGACAGCAGGAGGAGCGAGTAGAGCATGAGAGGGTTACGAGGCAGGCGGCCATTATCCGAGGCACGCTTCATTCGGGAGTTCGCGGCGCCGCTAGACAAGAGAGTTTAGAGCGAGCGAGCTCACGAGACCACGATACCTGATCCTCTAGTCCCACGACCAGGAACAGAGGATAGGAGTTACAAGGAGATGGCCCATTTACTAGCTAGTCTGGTGGCTGGGAATGAGGATGACGAGTCTGAGGTTCGTAGTACGTGAGTTCACCCTAGATCCGATAGTTGAGATTTGGGACTTCGAGTTGCATCCACCCGAGTTCTATGTATCGAGGCGAGGAAGATCCTCGGGAGTTTATTCGACGATTCTGGATCATGAGAATGATCAAGGCTTGGAGACCGACGGTGGTCTTAGGTTCGCATCGTTGCATGATGCTGCGATCGGCGGTTTGATTAATGGAACTATCCGGGAAGCATGCGCCTCGGTGGTTGGGACGAGTTCTCGAGGCATTTCTTACACATTTTTGCCCTCGCATACGTGAGAGAGCTCGGCGCTTAGGTTTATGATGTTGAGGTAGAAGCGGCGGTTCGGGAATACAAGATAGAGTTTGACTTATCGGCTCGTTATGTCCCGCGTTAGTGCGGATATGTCACGAGACATGACGATTATCTAGCACGAGTGGTACAAGTAGCTCTTGATCGGACATGGACATTGCCGCGTCTGAGCTTCGCGCGTGGCGAGAGCGTGGAGATCGCGGATTAACGAATCGAAGAAGAGGGCGAGACGTAACATCGTGGTCCTTGGTAACTTTCGAGGCGGACCTTCTCGAAGAGATCGGTTATGCGCCTCGCCAAGATCTGGTGGTCCTCCAGACTTCGTGGCCGGGGTATTTAGGAGTTGGTCGAAACTACGTGGTTTCCGGTTCACAGAGTTACATAGGTTCCGGCCAACGGTCGATTTTCCTCGGTGTTCACTATGTGGTAGACGCCATCTCGGAAATGTCGTATTTTACTAATGCTTGTTTTACCAATACCGTCGAGCCATGTGAGAGAATGTCCTAGTAAGAGGATACAGTGGGATGACTTAGCCTACAGTCGATTCATTGATGGTTGGAGAGGAAGGGTGTTAACGGAGGCGCCCCACCTCTGTATGGCGTTGTGGTAGGTGTTCTATGGGAGAGTCGTACTTAGATAGCTTGTTAGGCTTGCGGCCAGCCATTTGCAGAAATTGTCCGAACAGAGGTGGCGCGGATGTTACGACTCGAGCCGGGATCGATGGTGATTCATCACCGTCAGTAGTTATCGTGAGCGAGGATTTGATTAGAGCGGCAAGCGGAAAGTGAGCGAGCTACAGAGATATCTTCAGCCTTAAGAGACTTGTTTAGGTCGTTATGGTAGGTACATGTGGAGTGCTATGTTCGGTTAGCATTGTGTAAGTTGGGAATAGAAAACATGGGTAGTTGAAAAGGGTAAGTCTGGGGACGAGAAAATGGGGAGCCTTAGAATTTAGAACAGTTGGGACCTTGGATGCAAGGCCGTCCTGAGTGGATGTTACGGTTGGTCCTTGTCGAAGTACTTGGTATGCGTGATATTTGTTGTGGGATAATTCCATGGGTAGTGTGAGATGGAAGTGGTAACTTTCATGACGTGAACTGGTAAGATTGTTCCGGATCGGGGAACGAGAGTTTAGTACGAAGTGGGTCGGTGTTATACCCCGTATTTCCAGAGTATGTACGTGAGGACGTACGTAGAAAAGTTGAGCCTTAAAGTAGACAAGGGCCGAAAATATTTGTGCACAACTACCGAAAAGAATCGTTTTTCGATGAAACGTTTTACAAAACTTGCGTAGGGAAAATTCCGGCTATGTCATTTATTATTTTTGCGAATTTTTCCGAGAGACGAAACATTTTGGACCAACGGGAGGGTGACATGTGTCACCCTCATATTGGACGTCTTCTTGGGCGGCAAGTGGACGAAATGGAGTCATGGGGTAGGTAGGATATTTTGTGATATTTGTGTGGTAGATGGATAAGGTACACATGGATGAATCTTGACCCTACACTTGCCTTGCACTTGGCATGATCTTGGCCATTGCTTGACCTATAAATACCCCCCCTTAGTTGATGAACTTCTTCATCCTAAAATAGTTTCTAAGTCTTGAAATCTCCCTCCCCTCTTAGCTAGGTTTTCGTCCAAGCCTTGGTGAGGCTTTAGCCAAACCCCTCTCTTGAGTGGCCATTGGAGACACAACCCCTACCTGAGTTGTCTCGTAAATACTACCCCTTGGTAGAAAATACTCTCCATGTATAGTTACTATTCCAAAATACCTTGGCCCAAATACCTTGTAGTATTCCAAGGTTACACTTATACTAAAAGCCCGAAATACTATTATACTTCCTTGATCACAAAAACGAAACCACAGGATAAATCTCCATAGTTGGTTGGAGTATTAAGAAGAAGTTGCATAGAACTTCTAAGGGTTGTTTGGAGCGGGTTGGAGCACCCGGAGTAGGAGCTAAACGTTGCTCAGGATCGACATTAAACTTGGATAATTTTGGGCTTACCGAGGTAAATAATCCTATCCTTCTGTTGTAATTGGAAATTACATACTGTAGTTATATAGAAATGAATATAAGATTCATAGAGAATTGAATAATGAAGGATATTACGAATAGACTTGAGCTGGAATCACATCGTAAGGATATTCTACAAGAGTAGTCTAGGCATTGATAGACTTGTATAACCCTTATAGGTTGATTGATCTGCGAGTAGCATGTACTACTTGAAAGGTGGACGAGGCTAGCCGGGTTATAGCCGTGGAGCGTTTTGCTAATAGTCGATAATCGTCGCGAGGTAAGTGATTCTTCCTATCCTCTTGAGCATGATATTTTAAACAATATATATATAGTACGGTAGACGTACGTGTGTTAACTGAATAATAATTTCGGCAATGTCTTTTGACTTAAGCCTGAATAATAATTGCGGCAATGTCTTTTGACTTAAGCCTGAATAATAATAATTTCGGCAATGTCTTTTGACTTAAGCCTGAATAATAAGAATCTTGAAGTATTTCAAAAGAATACTGAATCATTTTTAATAGAAGAGTAATACTTTGTTTTAAAACTTAAGAGTTATACTAGCTTTATGGGAAGTTAGGTATAACGGCCTAAAAAAGATAAAAAGAATGGTTTATTAATTTTAGAAGTTAAGAGACTTGATCTTAAAAGATAAGAGACTTGACTTAAAGGAATTAATATGAGTTTTTGTGTGAAACCTCATTCGTGAGTAATGAGTACTTGGTTTTTAAAAGGAATAATGTTTTACTGATTTCGGAAATCAGAATAAGTATCGAACAAACCACTGCGTTAATAAAGGGAAATGTTTTGACTAATTAAGTATTATTAAAACCAAGAAACCTCCATCCGCATGAAGCTAAGATGAGACAAAATGATATTACATTTCCTAGATCATGGCTGCATTAATAAGATTGTTATAAACAAGAATAACCTACTCACACATAAGGCATATGTTTCTCAAATGGTTTTAAAAGAGAATTATATTATTAAGTGATTAAGACTACGAACTACGAAACCTTTCGAAAATGAGAAACTTGAGCATTTGAAATTAGGCAAACTGGAACGTTTGGAAAATAATGTTGTTAATTGATTTTACATGTAACGACCCGTCCCGGGGCCCGTTACTGGTGCCTTATCCCGGGCACCCTAGTGACACAACATCAGAGAAAACTAGCGGAAAATAAAACTTTAAACAAGAAACAAGATATATGATCATAAAACAGTCCAACCCAACGGTTACCTTCCAATAACATATATAAATACAACTCTTACAAAACGAACAGTTTAATCCTTTTTAAACCCCGCCACAGCATTACTGCACCTCTAAGATTTACAACAACTAGGGCGACGGGGCCTTCGCCATACCCCGAATGTACAAGAACCTACAACTCGAACACATACCAAAAGATAAGCCTTGAGAAAGCGGAGCTTCCCAACGCGGAATCGAGATCCAGGCGAGATCCACGGCCGATGTACCTCTACTGCGGCATGAACGCACCCGAAAGGAGTCGATACAACGAGTACCAAGTATGTGGCGTAAAAATCGTAATGAAATCATACTAGTCTATATAAAGCGGAGACATGTATGATAACCAAACTGATTCACAACATAAGCGATCATGTCGATCCAGGACTCACGCCAAGTCATCACTAAATATAACTATGGGTCTCACGCCACAACATCAATCATGTTCGCATCGTGGCGCGTGCCGGAATTCGCGGTGTAGGCATGTCCATGATGCAATAATACCAATGCCCGTACGTGCCCCCGAATTCTACCTCGGTGTAGACACGTCCACGTGACATCAACAATAATATCTTGGGTGATCAACCTCGCCGCGCCACATGCCGAATTCTACCTCGGTGTAGACATGTCCATGTAACTACAATAATATATCGTAATCAACGTGCCGCACGCGTGCCCGAATCTGCGACGGTGTAGACATGTCCATGTGACATCAACAACAAGACGATAATCAAAATGGAAACATACGTGGAATTCTCCATCACCGCCAAAGACGTCCAGTAAGTTCTCAAGTCGACCTACCTCTATCGAGACGCGGAATACGCGAAATACCACACTTCACACAACAAAGGCTATCATCACAAGCATAGGCAAGTTTCACAACAACAAGCATAGGCAAGTTTCACAACAACAAGCATAGGCAAGTTTCACACAACTCAAAGTACTTTCATTTTATGCCAAAGTCGGGTTTTAACCCCAAGTACTACATACGTTAAGTTCTTTTAAAAGAGATCCATTACTTTTATAAAAGTCACCTATACCGTAGTATTAGAATGACCAACCCACATTCCTTTTCAAAATCAAGTAACAACATTCTTTTCCTAAGTTCGGTTGCCTAGTTTCAATTACTCAAGCTTCTCATTTTCAAATGCTCAAGTCACTTATTTTAGAAAGGTTTCATAACTCATAGTCTTAATCTTTTAAAACAATTGAGTAACATATGTCATATATGTGAGTAGTTTATTCTTGTTTATAACGATCTTATTACGTGACCATGATCTAGAAAATGTAATATCATTTTGTCTCTTAGCTTCATGCGGATGGAGGTTTCTCTTGGTTTTAATACAACACATCATTATTCAATACATTTTCCTTTATTAACTGCGGTGATGCAGCCGATACATTCGATTTAGAAATCGGTAAAACATTATCCTTTAAAACCAAGTACTCATTACTCACGAATGAGGTTTCACACAAACATCCACATTAAAACAAATAAGTTAAGTCTCTTATCTTATAAGATCAAGTCTCTTAACTTCTAACATCAAGAAACCATTTTCTTACCTACATAAAGTATTATAACCAACTTCCCATAAAGCCGTTATAACACTTTATGTTTAAACCAAACAAATACACTTAGCACTGTCGTCCCGCGTCTACATAACTACACACATATCATGCTAGAACGGATAGGAAGAGGTTCACATACCTCGCGACAGTATCGACAATAAGCAAAATGCTCAAGTACTACAACCGCTAGCCCTTTCCACTCTCAGTAGAATACGCTACTCTTAGTACTTTCACTAGAAAGGTCACAAACGTCTATTAACTTCAAAACACAAGGTTCCATTTCTCTGAGAAAATTCGGCCTCCCCATGACAGCGTAAATCTCCTCTATCGAGGCCGCCATCAAGCCAACCGGGGTTACGTCTAACCGGGCGTGTACAATTCTACTCGGTAATACACAAGTCTACCGTCTGATCCCATGTAAATACAAAGCGATTCTTTTCTTTATTCTTGAGCTTAAGTCAAAAGACATTGCAATGATGCTAAGCTTAGTTCTATATATAGTATACTTCAACTATATATTCTAATAACATGTAATTTCCAATTACAAATAGAGGACAAGATAATTACCTCGATAAGCCCATAATTATCCAAGTTAAATGTCGATCCTTAGCAACGTTTAGCTCGACTCGGTGCTCCATCCCGCTCCAACAACCCAGAAGTTCTAACAACTTCTACTTAAATACTTCAATCAATCATGAAGATTTTCTTAGGGTTTTGGTTTGAGACTAAAGGGACAAAGGGTAGTATTTTCTGCTCTACGTATAGAGGTATCTTTGGAATACTACAGTACAAGGCTAAGGTATTTTGGGCATTATAACAATGGAAGACAACTTTCTACCAAGGGGTAGGCTCGGCCAGCACACTAGGCTAGGGAGGGTGTTCTCGGCCAAGGCCACGAAAAGGGGAGGGAAGGCTCTCGGTTTAGAGCTCACAGGGGAGGAGAGGTTTCAAGACTTGGAAGTTTTGGAATGGATGAAGTCTTCACATTTAGGGGTATTTATAGCAAAACCAAAGGCCAAAAGGCCGATATCCTTCCAAGTGTATAGCAAGTGTAAGGACAAGATTAAGCCAAGTGCACCCTAAACCCTACTCCACAAAACAAGGCACAAACATGGCACCAAACAAGCCACAAAACAAGAGCCAATAGGCCATGAACGTGACCCAATCGCCAACCCAACGCCTTGAGGTGACAAGTGTCACACTCCCGTTGGTCCAAAACATTAAGTCTCTCGGAAAAATTATCAAAAATACTAAATGACATAGACTGAATTTTCCCAACGTAGTCGTGGAAGCTTCGTCGGAAAACGACTCTATTCGGCACTTGTGCCCAAATTTCGAACCAAAGCCTAACTTAAGGCTCAAATTCTCCACGTACGTCCTTACGTACATACTCTGGAAATACGGGGTATAACATTACAAAAGGAAGTGTTTTGGTTTACTTAAAAAGATAGTCACTCTATTTTATACTACGGGTATTGAGTGACTTTTGTGAAAGAAACGGATCTTTTAAAGAGTTAATGTATGAAGTACTTTGGGGATAAACACCCGAACTTGTTAACATAAAGTAGAAGGTACCTTGCGTGAATAACTTGATTGTGTTGGTTTGTGATAGCCTTGTAATACTTTCTTGTTGATTTGATAAGTAAACATGTTAGGATGCTACGTGTGTTAGTATCTGGTGATGTTTGGGGTTTCCCTTGTTGTGCTTACGTTGTTTAACGATAAGCTGTTATGTTATTATATCACATACCCCCTTGACTTGTTATACCGAGGGCTTGCCACCCTTGATGCGGGTATATACGGCCTATGCGGTCTATGTGACTATGCGGAGCAGCGGTATGCTCCAGGATTGATCATTCCGGGTGTTTTATCCCGATGCGGGGGATGCCCTATGCGGTCTGTGTGACTATGCGGTCTATTGAGACTATGCGGATTGCGGGAGTCCAGGAGGGTACCGGGGTTAGCTACCCCCGATGCGGGTCTATACTGTTACACCCCGTAACTCCAAGAGGATGAGATGAGAACGTACGAAAGGAAATAAGATTCGAAGTTGGAAAAAAGAAAAAAATATTAAGTTGGCAAAATATTTTTGGACAGTTTTTCAATCAACTTGGAAGCAGTATATCTCCTAGTATAATTGGAGTTTTTAGGTGTTTTAAAAGCCTAATATGAATTTCATTGAGTCTAGTTTCCAACGCAACAAACCTCTCGTCGATAGGACATCGGAGTAGAAAGTTATGGACGTTACAAGATCGGCTGACAGAACAGACAGGGTCAGGCCGCGGCGGATCTGTGGCAAGGCGCCGGAAAGCTGAAATTTGTGCGATATTGCGAGCGCGGCGCCGGACTGCAGGGCAGCGGCGAGGCGGTTTTGCGGAAATAGGGTAAAAATAGAAGATATTTGTTGTAAAGGACCCATGGGTGGGTGACAAGTGTCCCCCCAACTTGTGGAACAAGATAAAGACTATAAAAGACAAGTCTTGCTAGATTAAAATCATTTGCAAGACTTCACCCAATTTTTCTCTTCTCTTCTCTTCTCTTCTCTTCTCTCTCAAATGGTTAAAACCCTAAGCCTAAATGAGATTTTTGGAAAGACAACAAGAAGGAAATATGTTGGCAAGCTTGTAGGGGGTTAGTAGAGATGATTTTAGCGGGAAGAAGAATTTCAAAAAGAGGAGCTAAAGTTGCTAAGGATCGACTTGTGATCTTGGATCAAAATTGGGCTAAATGAGGTATCATCTTCGTTTTACTTTTGTAATTGAAGATTTCATGTTATGATAAGTTGTATTAGTTTGTTATTGTTGGTGGGGCGGAATTTTACACGTCTAGTAGGCGTGTAATCCCCTATCGATTAATTGCTTGGATTGTGCCTTAAATGTGGCGTGTTTGGTTATTGTATTCGGCCTTGAAAAAGGTGGCAAAGTGAGTAGAAACAAAGGAAGTGTTGTCCGATTTTCCGTAGAATTTAGTGACTTGCACTTGGAATATTCTACGTTTGAAACTAGAATTTAATAGACGTACTATGGTCATTATAGGTTGACATACTACGCATTTAAAAATGGACTTAGCAAGTGGATTAAACCAAGAGGTATGTGGAACTTTCTTATCTCTTGAGCATGATTAAGTTATAAATGTATAGTGCGGTGACGTCAAGATTTTGACAATCTAGTCTATTTGATATCCTTGGCTTATTTTAAAGAATGTCCAAGTTGTTTGAGTTAGGAATTAACTCACTTGTTTAAATATTAAGGATATCTTGGTTTTCAAAAGTTAAGAGACTTTAAGTATGTTGAAAGTATTTTAATACTTGTCTTGTGGAAAATTTAAGTCTCTTGGTTATAAGGAAAGAATGTAAATTGCTAATGTATAAGGCTAGTATAACGGCTTTATGGGAAGTTGGTTAGAATAGCTTTATGGAAAGTTTAAAGAGTGGTTTACTCTAAGTAACTTAAGTATGTTAAGGGACTTGAAGAGTTTTAAAGAATGTGATACTTGTTTCGTTTTAAACGTATAAGTCCCTTGGAAAGGAAATTGTACTTGACTAAGGTATAAAGTGAATATAACGACTTTATGGGAGTTGGTTATATTGGCTTTATGGAAAGATAAATGGCTTGATTTAATGGAAGGCAATCGATTTTAAGGCATCAATTGCCTAAGGTTTTATAAGAAAATGAGTCACTGGATTTAGAAACTTAACTTTATTTCTAAGGGTGTTGTGACTTGCCTTGAAATGTAATTTGAACTTGATACTAGGATTTATAGTATCTTGGAAGTTTTCTACCAAAAGAGTCATTGGTTTTAAAGAATAGAAGTACGTAGTACTTTGGGTTAAATTCCCGGATTTCTATAAAGAACATGTTAGTGCCTTAGGTAAACTAAAATGAGAGTGTTTATAAACAAGAATAATAAGAAGTTAGGGGATTTCTTAACTTGCTTATGTATTGTAGGATAAGCGGTAGTGCTTATGTTATGTAGCGGATTGGGCTAGTGATATATTATTCGTTGCGGGTCATTCCTCGGTTGTGGCATTGTCTATTTCCGTGGATTTGCTAACCACGATGCGAGGAATACCTCACGCGAGTCGTAGGGCTCGTGCGGGTGAAATAGTCCACGTGGCGGGTCCACCTATGCGAGGAATACCTCATGCGAGTCCGTAAGGGCTTATGCGGGTGAAATAGTCCCACGCGAGGAATACCTCACGCGGGTCCACGTGATCTATGTGGGTGAAATAGTCCCGTGAATAGGATCGCTTATCGACACCGCGGGCGGTGGTCCCGCTGATCGTGAGCTTTCCTACTTTATATTGTAAGTATACTCCTATTTACTCTCATTGTTAGTAAGGCACATTATCGTTAATTGAGTTATCATACATGTCTCCGCTTTATTTTAGACTTATGATTTCATTACGTACTTTCGGTTTCACATATTTGGTACATGTTGTCGACCTCCGGGCTGCGTTAACGCCGCAGTAGAGTGCAGTTCTTGATCCTCGCTATTAGGATCACTGCTCACCGTTGAGAAGCTCCTTTATTCGGAGGCTTATCCCCGGTATTGTCGGTTATTGTACATTGAGGTATGGCGGGGCCCCGTCACTTGAGTTTTTATTCTTAGAAGTCCGTAGTCACATTGTGGATTGGGTTGTAAAAAAATGTCTCGTTTTATTGATATGGTTTTAGAAGGTGGCCTTATCGGCCAGCTTTTGTTATTTTATGTTTAAGTACTTTATCGGATGTGTATGTTCATTTGCTATTCTACGAGGTATCTGAAAGGGTGCCAGTAGGGCACGATCGCGAGCCCGGTCGGTCGTGACATATACGACTATCTTGGTCTATGTGTGACCTATGCGGGCTGCGGGAAGACCAGGATTAGGCACTCATAAAGATACTATGGGCGATCGGCCTTGATTCGATCATTAGCGGCCTAGAAAAGACCGATTCTGATATATCTATTTCACTCTTGTTTATGTTATGGGCGTGAGACCCATGGTTATAATCGAGTGATGACTTTGAGCGTGAGTCACGACGACATATTCGCTTATTTATTGTGAATCGTAGTTTGGTTATCATACATGTCTCTGTTTTATATAGACTACTATGATATCATTTATGTATTTTCGATTTCACATACTTGGTACTTGTATCGACCTCGCCCGAGTGCGTTCATCTGCGCGGTAGAGTACGCGATGTTGATCCTCGCTCTGGGTCACGATTCGTCGTTGGGAAGCTCCGTTTCTCCGGAGGCTTATCAGTGGTATAGTTTCCCTGTCGTTGTAAGTGTTTACATTCAGGGGTATGGCGGGGCCCTGTCCCGCCATTGTTGTCATATCATTCTTAGAAGTGCCAAGTAAAATGTTGTGGCGAGTTGTAAAAGGGGATGTAAGCATTTCTAGTGGATATATATATTATGCCAAAGGCAAGTTTTCTCAAACGAATCGCTTTTACTTCATAATATTTTTCATCTCTTGTTTTATGTTCCATTGTATTACTCTGATGTATGTCTACTTGGGTGCCCGGGTAAGGCACCAGTCACGGGCCCGTGTTCGGGTCGTGACAAAAGTGGTATCAGAGCAGTTAATCCTCGGAAAGTGTCTACAGACCTCTCTTTAGCCGAACCCCCCCCCCCCCCTCTCTTGAGTGGCCATTGGCCGAGACACACCCCTACCTTGAGTTGTCTCGTAAAATACTACCCCCCCCCTTGGTAGAAAATACTCTCCATGTATAGTTACTATTCCAAAATACCTTGGCCCAAATACCTTGTAGTATTCCAAGGTTACACTTATACTAAAAGCCCAGAAATACTATTATACTTCCCTTCAGTCACAAAAACGAAACCCTAAGGAAAAATCTCCATAGTTGGTTGGAGTATTAAGAAGAAGTTGCGTAGAACTTCTAAGGGTTGTTTGGAGCGGGTTGGAGCACCCGGAGTAGGAGCTAAACGTTGCTCAGGATCGACATTAAACTTGGATAATTTTGGGCTTACCGAGGTAAATAATCCTATCCTTCTATTGTAATTGGAAATTACATACTGTAGTTGTATAGAAATGAATATAAGATTCATAGAAGAGAATTGAACTGTAATAGAAGGATATTACAGAATAGACTTGAACTGGAATCACATCAGAAGGATATTCTACAAGAGTAGTCTAGGCATTGATAGACTTGTATAACCCTTATAGGTTGATTGATCTGCGAGTAGCATGTACTACTTGAAAGGTGGACGAGGCTAGCCGGGTTATAGCCGTGGAGCGTTTTGCTAATAGTCGATAATCGTCGCGAGGTATGTGATTCTTCCTATCCTCTTGAGCATGATATTTTAAAGAATATATATATAGTGCAGACGACGTGTGTTAACTGAATAATAATTTCGGCAATGTCTTTTGACTTAAGCCTGAATAATAATTGCGGCAATGTCTTTTGACTTAAGCCTGAATAATAATAATTTCGGCAATGTCTTTTGACTTAAGCCTGAATAATAAGAATCTTGAAGTATTTCAAAAGAATACTGAATCATTTTTAATAGAAGAGTAATACTTGGTTTTAAAACTTAAGAGTTATACTAGCTTTATGGGAAGTTAGGTATAACGGCTTAAAAAAGATAAAAAGAATGGTTTATTAATTTTAGAAGTTAAGAGACTTGATCTTAAAAGATAAGAGACTTGACTTAAAGGAATTAAAATGAGTTTTTGTGTGAAACCTCATTCGTGAGTAATGAGTACTTGGTTTTTAAAAGGAATAATGTTTTACTGATTTCGGAAATCAGAATAAGTATCGAACAAACCACTGCAGCGTTAATAAAGGGAAATGTTTTGACTAATTAAGTATTATTAAAACCAGTAGAAACCTCCATCTGCATAGAAGCTAAGATGAGACAAAATGATATTACATTTCCTAGATCATGGCTGCATTAATAAGATTGTTATAAACAAGAATAACCTACTCACACATAAGGCATATGTTTCTCAAATGGTTTTAAAAGAGAATTATATTATTAAGTGATTAAGACTACGAACTACGAAACCTTTCGAAAATGAGAAACTTGAGCATTTGAAATTAGGCAAACTGGAACGTTTGGAAAATAATGTTGTTAATTGATTTTACAAAAGGAAGTGTTTTGGTTTACTTAAAAAGATAGTCACTCTATTTTATACTACGGGTATTGAGTGACTTTTGTGAAAGAAACGAATCTTTTAAAGAGTTAATGTATGAAGTACTTTGGGGATAAACACCCGAACTTGTTAACATAAAGTAGAAGGTACCTTGCGTGAATAACTTGATTGTGTTGGTTTGTGATAGCCTTGTAATACTTTCTTGTTGATTTGATAAGTAAACATGTTAGGATGCTACGTGTGTTAGTATCTGGTGATGTTTGGGGTTTCCCTTGTTGTGCTTACGTTGTTTAACGATAAGCTGTTATGTTATTATATCACATACCCCCTTGACTTGTTATACCGAGGGCTTGCCACCCTTGATGCGGGTCATACGCCTATCACGGTCTATGTGACTATGCGCGAGCGATATGCTCTGAGATTGATCATTCGGGTGTTTTATCCGACGCGGGGATGCGGCACATGCAATGACTATGCGGTCTATCGAGACTATGCGGATTGCGGAGTCCGGAGGGTACGGGTTAGCTACCCCAACGCGGTCTATCGACTATGCAGTCCATGTGACTATGCGGTCATGCGAAGTCGAGGATTAGGCACGCATAATGATACTATGGGCGATCGGCCTTGCTTCGATCATTAGCGGCCTAGAAAAGACCGATTCTGATATATCTATTTCACTCTTGTTTATGTTGTGGGCGTGAGACCCATAGTTATAATTGAGTGATGACTTTGAGCGTGAGTCACGACTTGACATATCGCTATTTATTGTGAAGCGTAGTTTGGTTATCATACATGTCTCTGTTTTTATATAGACTACTATGATTTCATTTCTGATTTTCGGTTTCACATACTTGGTACTGTTATGACCTCCTTCGGGCTACGTTAACGCCGCAGTAGAGTACACGGTGTTGATCCTCGCTCTTAGTCAGGTCACGTTTGGGAAGCTCCGTTTCTCCGGAGGCTTATCAGTGGTATAGTTTCCCTATCGTTGTAAGTGTTTACATTCAGGGGTATGGTGGGGCCCTGTCCCGACATTGTTGTCATATCATTCTTAGAGGTTTGTAGTACTGTTGTGGGCAGAGTTGTAAAAAGGGGATGTAACTGTTCTAGTGGATATATATATTATGCCGAAAGGTAAGTTTTCTCAAATGAACTGTTTCTTACTTCATAATATTTTTCATGTCTTGTTTTATGTTCCGCTGTATTACTCTGATGTATGTCTACTTGGGTGCCCGGGTAAGGCACCAGTCACGGGCCCGTGTTCGGGTCGTGACAGTCGGGTTGAGGCCATATCGCGAGTCAACCCGCAGCCCGGAATGTGGTGGGGTCAGTTTGAGGTGGTCCCGCTAGATGATAGGGTCACGAGGGTGTTAAGCCCAAGTTTAGGTAACCATCGTACGAGTTTGTGAATCGTTCGACGCGTCGGTAGTAGAGGCGATGGGTCACCATCTTGTCTTTCGGTAGCTGTTTACTCGGAGGTTATGCGAGATGTTGTATATCGGGAGGATGTAAGGTGCAGGGTTCCTACTTTTATGACAGTGGAGCCAGTTTTGGCTATTTCTTTTGTTTGGGAGGTTTTACCAGCGGGTTAGAACTGGTGAGTCTCGATGATTGCATTTACCACCGGGCGATGGACAAACAACACGCTTTATCCGACATTTGAGGATAGGTTACGGGCGGTGTTTTGATTTCGGTATTGTAAGGATTATTCGCCTCTTGTTGAGTGAGTATTATAATAGCTACCATTTGATTCGGATGTCGCCTTATGAAGCCTTGTATGGCGGAAGTGTAGGTTGCCGTCGATCGGTTCGATGTTGGCAAGGTTCGGATAGTGGTCCATACTTGATTGACGGGATGTGGATAAGGTGAAGCTTATCCGTAAGAGGTTATTAGCGGCAGTCAGCGAAGTCGTGCGGGTAATCGTCGACACTGGAGTTGAGTGCCGGTGGTCTTCGAAGGTACCACCCGGGTGTGACGAGATTTGGAAAGCAGGGAAACTTAGCGAGGTACTGGGCATTTGGATCGTTTGTAGAATAGGCGGGTTGCCTATAAGTTAGCAATCGTCGTCCACTTAGAGGCGACGTCCGATATTCCACGTTGCTATATTTGGAAGAGTATCGGAGATCCTCCGAGTGTTCGATTAATGATGACCAAGTTAGAGATAGTAACCCCGAGATTTTGGAAACTGAAGCAATGACAGAAATGTGGTAAGTATATTAGGAAAAGTTCGAGTGTACGAGAAGGGTACGACGAGTAAGGGAAGAAGCGAGCATGTGTCATGAGAATAGAAGTGATCATTTCTTGTGTGAAGAAAGTATCCTTTGGACCATGGGTGGAGCTAATGGTATTGTTATACACGTTAGAGGTGATTCTTCGTTGGCTCGGATGTGAGTTTTGCGCGTATGTTGTACTGTGGCCATGTGTGGCATATTTGGTTTCGTAAGCATAGTAGGGAAGACTATACCGACGGGTATGTTTGGAGACTTAGAAGGAACATTCGGGAATGTTTCTAAGGGGGGAAGAATGTTACACCCCGTATTTCCAGTGTATGTATGTGAAGACGTACGTACAATTGTTTAAGCCCTAATTAGGTTTAGAATGAAATTGTAAACTTTCAACGAAAAAGATTTCGAACCTTGTGAAGAAAATTCTACGTTTTTAATATTTTAACCGATTACGGATTTTTCCGAGAGACGAAATATTTTGGACCAATAGGAGGGCCATATGTGTCACCCTTAGGTGGCATGGTTGGACGAAAATGGTGGGCTAGTAGACAAGTCAATAAGTCAACTCTTGCAAGATATTTTCTTTGGGTTAGTGGGAGTAGGTGGACGATTTTTGTGGGCAAGTGGGGGCTTGCCTTGGACGGTTTTCTTGAGCAAGTGGAAGGCCACTTGGCTCATTGTTGTGGTGGACATATGTCCCAATGTTGTGGTGGACATATGTCCCAAGGTTGTGGTGGACACTTGGTGGAAGACTCCACTCACACAAGCTACTTAATCTACACCCTCCACTTGCTTGAATCTTGGCCCTTCATTGTTCTATAAATACCCCCCCCTCTAGTGCAAGACTTCTTCATCCATTAAACATTTTTCCAAGTCTCAAAACTCCTCCCCTTGGTAGTAGTCTCGTCCAAACACTCCTCCTCTTGTGAAGTTCTCGTCCAACCCCCCCCCACTTTGTGTAAAAATACTCCAAGTATTGTTGTATAAATCCCAAATACCTTAGCCTAGTATTCCTAGTAGTTTTCCAAAGTTATTTCAAATACTAAGAGCCCGGAAAAATACTACTTTATTCCTATAGTCGCAAAAATGAAGCCCTAGAAAAATCTTCATAGCTTAGATGAAGTGTTAAGAGAAGTTGTTTGGGAACTTCTAAGGTTGCTGAGCGGGTTGGAGCGTCGAATGGAGCTAAACGTTGCTCGGATCGACTTATATCTTGGATTATTTTGGGCTTATCTAGGTAATGATCTTTGTCCCCCTATTGTAATTGTATATTGCATGTTGTATTAATGTATAGTTGAGTATACTATATGTAGAATGAATATGGATAAGAATTGAATCAGATTTACATAGAATTTATTCTGATAGACTTATAGTATTATTGTGGAGTAGACTTGTACACGCCCGGTGAGACGTGTAACCCCCCGGGAATTGTTGGCTGGCTAGCAGGCCACGTTCGAGGAGGAGATGTATGTGGTTGCGGGGGGGGGGAGGTGCTTCCGAATTTTCCGTAGAATAGGGAATCTTGTATCTAGAATTATTCACGAAGAGATCTAGAGGTTGATAGACGTTTGTGGCCTTTATAGGTTGAAGTACTACGAGTAGTGTATTCTACTTGAAGGGTGGAAAAGGCGAGCAAGGTTAGAGTACTTTGGAGCGTTTTGCTAATTGTCGATAATCGTCGCGAGGTATGTGAACCTCTTCCTATCCTTTCTAGCATGATATTTGTGAAATATATTTAGTGCGGTAGACGCACGTGTGTTTAAAGGAATTTGATTTTCCTTTTGTGTCCTTGACTTGATTCCAAAGTTAAGTGACTTGTTATGAAATATTAAGGACTTGAATTATGTTAAAAAGTTGTAAAACCTCACTCATGAGTAATGGGTGTGTGGTCTTTTAAAGAATAAAGTTATCTGGATTTAGAGAATAAGAATGGTTTTATCATTGGATTTAAAATGATAACTTGACTTATAAACAACTTGATTTTGGGAAAGGAGAAGTAACTTGATTTAAAGGTATAGGTTACTTGTTTTTAAAAGAGTGAGACACTTGGTTTAAAAAGTATATTGCTACTTGGCTTTTAAAGGAAAAAGTGCCTTGGTTTTAAAAAGGAAGGCATGCTTTTGTCTTAAGGCTGGTTTAAAAAGAAGGTATGGAAATTGTTTTGGTTTTACTTTGATCTCTTTTGACTTGAGTTTTAAAAAAATAAGAATCTTGAAGTATTTCAAAAGAGTTATGAATCATTTTTGAAAGAAAAGAAATACTTGGTTTTAAAAGCTTAAGTGTTATACTAGCTTTATGGAAAGTTAGGTATAACGACTTAAGGAAGATAGAAGGAACGATTTACTTATTTGTTTATGAAAGTCTTGTATTGATTTCTGGAAAGTGTAGTAAGATGGTTTGATAAGTAAACATGTTATGATGTTACGTGTGTTAGTGTCTTGTGATGTTGTGTAAAGGGGTTATTCTTGTTGTTCTTACGTTGTTAAACGTTAAGCCCGTTGTACTGTTATTATATCACATACCCACGACTTGTTATGACGCCGAGGACTTGCCACTTCTACGCGAGGAATACCGCACGGCCAGTGTGACTATGATTCGAGAATACCCACGCGATGCGTGTGACTACGCAGAGTGCGGAGTTCCAGATGATCACTCGGGTGTTACCCGACGCGAGGTATACCTCGCGATGCAGCGTGACTATGATTGAGAATACCTCATGCGATGCGTGTGACTATGCGGTGCGAGTCCGGAGGATGCCGCGGGTTAGCCGTCGACGCGAGAATACCTCATGCGGTGTGTGACTATGCGAATCGCGGAGTTCGAGATTAGGCACGCATAATGATACTATGGGCGATCGCCTTGCTTCGATCATTAGCGGCCTAGAAAAGACGATTCGTTATATCTATTTTGCTCTTGTTTATCTTTGGCACTATGCGATTAAATTGGTTGTTAAATGCGTATTTGTAATTGGCTTTAAAATGTTATGATTTGATTTGATTTTACGATTTCACATACTTGGTACTGTTATGCGACCTCCTTCGGGGCTGCGTCATGCCGCAGGTAGGTACACGATCGTCGATCCTCGCTCTTGGATCACGATTCAGCGTTTTGGGAAGCTCCGTTTCTCGAGGCTTATCTTTGGTATAGTCCGTCGTTGTAGTACTACATTCGAGGTATGGCGGGCCCTGTCCGTCATTGTTGTTATAACATTCATAAGGTGTCGTAGTAATCGTTGTGGCGAGTTTGTAAAGGGATGTAATCGTCGTGTTCAAGTTTTATTTATATATTGAAAGGTAACCGTTTTGGTTGCTTTGTTTTCTTATTTCATTATTGTACATCTTGTTTCATGTGTATGTTTTTATTTCCGCTGATTTTCTCTGATGTTGTATCACTAGGTGCGGGTAGGCACCGGGCCACGTCGGGTCGGGTCGTGACACGTACATCTTCTTAAACATGCCCTGGACTTACGAGGTGTAACAATTACACGCCATCGGGCGTGTACAAAGCGCCTACAAGAATACTACACAAGTCTCATCAGAATACGATCGATGTAAATACAGTTCAATTCTTATCAATATTCATTCTATATATATAGTATACTCAACTATACATTACTACAACATGTAATCTCCAATTATAATAGGGGGATAAAGATCATTACCTCGATAAGCCCAAAATTATCCAAGATTAATAAGTCGATCCTGAGCAACGTTTAGCTCCTATTCCTTACGCTCCAATCCGCTCCAAGCAACCCTTAGAAGTTTCTAAACAACTTCTCTTAATACTTCATCCAAGCTATGAAGATTTTCCTAGGGTTTTATTTGGCGACTATTGGAATAAAGTAGTATTTTCGGGCTCTTTGTTATACCCCGTATTTCCAGAGTATATACGTAAGGACGTACGTACGACAATTTGAGACTTAAAGTTTGGCATAGGTTCGAAATTTTGTGCACAACACCCGGTTAGAGTCGTTTTTCGACGAAACGTTTTACAAAGCTTGTGAAGGGAAAATTCCGGCCATGTCATTTATAATTTTGCAATTTTTCCGAGAGATGAAACATTTTGGACAACGGGAGGTGACACTTGTCACCCTCAGTGGCGATGGATGGCGGTTGGGTCACGGGTTTGTGGCCAATTGGTGCCTTGTTTTGGCCTTGTTTTGTGCCTTGTTTGTGGCTTGTTTGGTGCCTTGTTTTGTGGAGTAGGGTTAGGGTGCACTTGGCTTGATCTTGGCCTTACACTTGCCTTGCACATGGCTTGATCTTGGCCATTGGTTGGCCTTTGGTTTTCCTATAAATACCCCCCTAAGCTTGAAGACTTCTTCATCCTAAATTTCACCAAGTCTTGAATTCCTCCCTCCTCTTGTGTGGTGTTCTCGTCCAGAGGTCTCCCTTTGAGGAGCTTTGGCCGAGAGGTCTCCCCCTCCCCCTTTGTAGTGTCTAGCCGTGGGGTACCCCCCCCCTCCTAGCCTAGTTGTTTCGTATAATACACCCCCCCTCTTGGTAGAAATACTCTCCAAGTATTGTTATAATGCCCAAAATACCCTAGCCGTATACCTTGTAGTATTCCAAAGTTACCTCTATACGTAGAGCCCGGAAATACTACCTTTTGTCCTTTTAGTCTCAAACCGAAACCACAAGGAAATCTTCATAGTTGGTTGAAGTATTTAAGTAAGTTGGTTAGAACTTAAGGGTTGTTTGGAGCGGATTGAGCGCACGGAGTAGGAGCTAAACCTTGCTCAGATCGACTTTTATCTCGGATAATTTTGGGCTTATCGAGGTAAATATCATGTCCCCTTATTGTAATTGGAAATTACATGTTGTAGGATTATATAGTTGAAGTATACTATATATAGAACTGAACATAGCTTTGCGGCAATGTCTTTTGACTTAAGCCTGAATTTTAAGAAGAATCAATCAGATTTACATAGGGTATGTGCAGACTTGGGTGGTATTCTCGTAGTAGAATTATATACGTCCGGTCAGACGTATAACCCCTAGTTGGCTTGGTAGCGGCCTCGATGGAGAGGAGATTTACGCATGCGGGGAGAGTGCCGAATTTTCTGTAGAATATGGAACCGCAGCGTTAGAAGTTAATAGGCGTTTGTGGCCTTATAGGTGGAAGTACTACGAGTAGCGTATTCTACTTGAAGAGTGGAAAAGGCTGGCCGGGTTCTGATCGTGGAGCGCTTTTGCTTATTGTCGATAATCGTCGCGAGGTATGTGAACCTCTTCCTATCCTGTCTAGCATGATGTTTTGTAAACTATGTAGTACGTGACGCATACGTGCTAAATGAGTTGGTTGGTTTAAAACATAGGGTGTTATAATAGCTTTATGGGAAGTTAGTTATAACGACTCTATGTAGGTAAAAGATTGGTTTATTGATTGTAGAAGTTAAGAGACTTGATCTTGAAAGATAAGAGACTTAACTTGTTTGACTTGTTAATTAACATTTTGTTAAAAATGTTGTAAAACCTCATTCGCGAGTAATGAGTACTTGGTTTTAAAAGAATAATGTTTTACTGATTTCGGAAATGAGAATAAGTGTCGAGCAAACCACAGCAGCGCTAATAAAGGAAAGTGTATTGACAAATAACTAATTGTTATTAAAACCAGTAGAAACCTCCATCTGCATAGAAGCTAAGATAAGACAAAATCGTATTACATTTCCTAGATCATGGCTGCTGTAACAAGATTGTTGTAAACAAGAATAAACGGCTCACGTATAAGACATTTGTTTCTCAGATTGTTTAAAATAGAATTATATTCTTAAATGATTAAGACTATGAACTATGAAACTTTTCTAAAATAAAGAGACCTGAGTAATTGAAATTAGGCAAACTGGAACTTTAGGGGAAAGAATGTTGTTGAAAAGGAAAGTGTTTTGGTTTATCTAAAAATGTGAGTCACTCTATTTTTATACTACGGGTATCAGGTGACTTCTTGATAAAGAATGGATCTTTTTATGAAAGTCTAGGAGTATGGTAATTTGCTTGTGCTTGCTTGTGATATCGGGCTTTGGTGTGAGATATATTGTTATTATTGCTACATGGACATGTCTACACCGATGCAGAATTCCGGGGGCATGTGGCCATGCGGCAGGGTTGATTACCTGATATATTGTTATTGTGGTTACATGGACATGTCTACACCGATGCGAGTCAGGCGTGTGGCGTGCGGCGCGGTTGATCACCCGATATTGTTGTTGATATTACATGGACATGTCTACACCGAAGCGGCATCCGGTACGCAGCTACGCGCTGCTATTATTGTTGCATCATGGACATGTCTACACCGATGCAAAATTCCGGGGGCATGCGGCCATGATACGAACATGATTGATGTTGTGGGCGTGAGACCCATAGTTATATTGAGTGATGACGTTGAGGGCGTGAGTCCCTGACTTGACTGATTTTATGTTGCGTCAGATTTTTCGTTATCATACATGTCTCCCGCTTTATGTAGATGTTATGATTTAAGCTGCAGATTTTCGGGCCACATACTTGGTACTGTTATCGACCTCCTTCGGGCTGCGTTCATACCGCGGTAGAGTACATCGTAGTGATCCTCGCTCTTGGATCACGATTCGGCGTTGGGAAGCTCCGTTCTCAGAGGCTTATATTTTGGTATGTTACCACGAGTTGTAGGTTCTTGTACATTCGGGGTATGGCGGGCCTCCCGTCATGTTGTATAAAAACTCTTAGAGTGCGTAGTAATCTTTGTGTGGCGGGTTTGTAAAAGGATTAAGCTGTTCGTTACGAAAGAGTTGTTTATATATATTTTATTGGAAGGTAAATGCTTGTTGGCTTTGTTTATGATCATATATCTTGTTTCTTGTTTAAGTTTTATTTTCCGGTTTTCTCGATGTTGTATCACTAGGGTGCAGTGGTAGGCACGATCACGCCCGGATCGGTCGTGACAAAAGTGGTATCGAGCGATTAATCCTCGGAAAGTGTCTCTGACCGTGTCTAGTAGAGTCTTGATTATCGGTGTGTTGTGCACCACATCTATAATCGGGAGGTCGCAGGCATTTAGGATTAGTTTCCTTCTTCTCATTACGAGATCGTGCCTTAGAGGTGTGTTGTAAGTTGGACCCTCCGACGTATTTCATTTTACGATTATGCCTCCGCAAGGAAACCAGAGCCAGAAGGGCAAGGCCGAGAGTGCCGCTAGTGAGATACAGAGGAGTACGAGGGCGCAGGCCCGGTCAGTACCTGAGATTGTGCTTGAGACGGCGAGTTTTGCGACGCCGCCAGCGAGTTTAGAGCGGCAATGGCTGCCGAGACCGCATGATACTGAGCCTCCAGTCCACACCGGGCGGAGTTGGGGTACAAGGAGATAGCCCGATCTTGGCGTGGTCGTGGCCGATATGAGGATAGGCTGGATCTGCAGCCTGGTTCGATGAGCACCAGTGGTTCACCCCGGCGAGATAGTTTGAGGCTACGGACTTTACGAGTGTAGCCCGCGAGTTTTATGGGTGAGGCACGAGGATGATCCGCAGGAGTTCATCAAGCGATTCTGCCGATCATGAGTGATCAAGGCTTGGAGACCGAGTCGGTGGTCTTAGGTTCGCATCGGCCGCTGCGTGATCTGCGATGATCGGTTTTGATTCGTGGGAGTTGTCCCGGAGAGCATGCGCTTCAGTAGATGGACGAGTTCTCGAGGCATTCCTCACTCACTTCTTGCCTCGCAGATGGCGAGGGCACGGGCCGATGATTTATGATGTTGAGGCAGAGAGGGTGTACGCCGAGTACAACGTGGAGTTTGACTCGTTGGCTCGGTATGTCCCGCTTTAGTGGCAACCATGGAGGATAGAGTGCACCGCCACGTCACCGGCTAGATGATTGCCAGCGAGGCTTGCTCGGGTGTAGCTCTTCACCGCATGGACATTGCCCGCATGCAGCTTATGCGCAGGGGTGAAGAGCGGAGAGGTCGGCGGAATGACGAAGATCGTGAAGAGGGCGAACAACGAGGTCCTTTGGTGACTTTCGAGGCGGACCGCCTCGGCCAAGACTAGTTTGTACCTCCGCCGCGCAGAGTGGTCCTCCACAACCTTGAGGCATCGAGTATTGAGCGGTCGGGCTCCAAGGTTCAGTTTCGGGAAGTAGGGGTGTTGGCCAGATGCAGTCACCCCTACCTCGGTGTGGTCGATGTGGTAGACCGCATTTCGGGGAGTGTCGTGGTGCCAAGGAGCTTGTTATTTTGCGGCCAGGCCATTTGCAAGAACTGTACGACCAAGGTTAGCACGGATGTTACGACTTCACCTTGAGGATCGGTGGTGGTTCATCACCTTCACTACTGCGCGTAGTGACTGTGATTAGAAAAGCGGTAGAGACAGGTATATCCTTAACCCTCTAGAGTTTTGTATGCTGATGTGTTTAGTGTTATGTTCGGATAGCTTTGTGCTAAAATGTGATTTAGAAACCTGGTTAGTGTAGAAGGGTAAGCCTGGGGGCATGGTAAGTGTGAACCTTAGACTATTTCACGATTGAGACCTTAGAGGTAAGGTCGTCTTGTGTAAAAGATTTATTTTATGTTTGACCTTTATCAGAGTGCGTAGTATACGTGGAGTTATTGTGGGGAATTCCTTGGGTTGTGTAAAATGGAAGTGGTAGCTTTCATGATGTGAATTAGTAAGATTGTTCCATATCGGGGAACAAGTGTGTGGCGCGGTTGTGGGGTCGGGTTGAGGACCATTCGCGGGTCAACCCGCAGCCCGGTTTGTGGTGGGGTCAGTTCGAGGTGGTCCCTCCAGGTAGTGGGGTCACGAGGATGCTAGGCCCGAATTTAGTTAACCATCGTATGAGTTCGTGGATGCGTTCGACCAGGATCGGTTCGTGAAGGCCGGGAATGGCCTTGGCGGAAAGTGAAGCTAGTAAGATGACCAAGTTTGGAGGTAGTGACTCCACGCTTTGGAACCGGCGATGATCAAGTATGGTGCGTATCCGAGAGTTCAAGTGTTCGGCGGGCACGACGAGTAAGGAATGAAGAGAACGTGTTATTTACGTTTGCCATTTGTGGCGTTAGCAACTTGTTAGAGGAACTTCATCGTTATCCGCCTTGAGAAGGAACATTCGGGACGAATGTTTCTAAGGAGGGGAGAATGTTATACCGATTTTCGAGTATATACGTGGGGCGACGCACGACAATTTGAGACTTAAAGTTTGGCATAGGTTCGAAATTTTGTGCACAACACCCGGTTAGAGTCGTTTTTCGACGAAACGTTTTACAAAGCTTGTGAAGGGAAAATTCCGGCCATGTCATTTATAATTTTTGCGAATTTTTCCGAGAGATGAAACATTTTGGACCAACGGGAGGGTGACACTTGTCACCCTCGAGTGAAGCGATGTGGATGGCGGTTGGTCAGGTTGGCCAATTGGTGCCTTTGTTTGGCCTTGTTTTGTGCCTTGTTTGTGGCTTGTTTGGTGCCTTGTTTTGTGGAGTAGGGTTAGGGTGCACTTGGCGATCTTGGCCTTACACTTGCCTTGCACATGGCTTGATCTTGGCCATTGGTTGGCCTTTGGTTTTCCTATAAATACCCCTAAGCTCAAGACTTCTTCATCCTAAATTTCACTAAGTCTTGAATTCCTCCTCCTCTTGTGTGGTGTTCTCGTCCAAGAGGTCTCCCACTTTGAGGAGCTTTGGCAGAGGTCTCCTCCCCTTTGTAGTGTCTGGCTAGCAGTACCCCCTAGCCTAGTTGTTTAGTATAATACACCCCCTTCTTGGTAGAAATACTCTCAGTATTGTTATAATGCCCAAAATACCCTAGTAGTATACCTTGTAGTATTCCAAAGTTACCTCTATCGTAGAGCCTAAATACTACCTTTTGTCCTTTTAGTCTCAAACCGAAACCCTAAGGAAATCTTCATAGGTGGTTGAAGTATTTAAGTAGAAGTTGGTTAGAACTTCTAAGGGTTGTTTGGAGCTAAACCTTGCTCAGTATCGACTTTTATCTCGGATAATTTTGGGCTTATCGAGGTAAATATCTTGTCCCTCTATTGTAATTGGAAATTACATGTTGTAGGATTATATAGTTGAAGTATACTATATATAGAACTGAACATAGCTTTGCGGCAATGTCTTTTGACTTAAGCCTGAATTTTAAGAAGAGAACTGAACTGTATTTACATAGGACTGTATTGCAGTAGACTTGGGTGGTATTCTGTATAGTAGAATTGTATACGTCCCGGACGATAACCCCTCCGGTTGGCTTGGTAGCCTCGATAGAGGAGAGATTTACGCGGTTGCGGGAGGTCGCCAATTTTCTGTAGAATATGGAACCATGCGGTTAGAAGTTAGTAGACGTTTGTGGCCTTATAGGTGGAAGTACTACGAGTAGCGTATTCTACTTGAAGAGTGGAAAAGGCTAGCCGGGTTACAGTACTGTGGAGCGTTTTGCTTATTGTCGATAATCGTCGCGAGGTATGTGAACCTCTTCCTATCCTGTCTAGCATGATGTTTTGTAAACTATGTAGTCGGAGACGCATACGTGCTAAATGAGTTGGTTGGTTTAAAACATAGGGTGTTATAATAGCTTTATGGGAAGTTAGTTATAACGACTCTATGTAGGTAAAAGATTGGTTTATTGATTGTAGAAGTTAAGAGACTTGATCTTGAAAGATAAGAGACTTAACTTGTTTGACTTGTTAATTAACATTTTGTTAAAAATGTTGTAAAACCTCATTCGCGAGTAATGAGTACTTGGTTTTAAAAGAATAATATTTTACTGATTTCGGAAATGAGAATAAGTGTCGAGCAAACCACGCTAGCTACTAATAAAGGAAAGTGTATTGACAAATAACTAATTGTTATTAAAACCGGAAACCTCCATCTGCATAGAAGCTAAGATAAGACCAAATCGTATTACATTTCCTAGATCATGGCTGCTGTAACAAGATTGTTGTAAACAAGAATAAACGGCTCACGTATAAGACATATGTTTCTCAGATTGTTTAAAAGAGAATTATATTCTTAAATGATTAAGACTATGAACTATGAAACTTTTCTAAAATAAAGAGACCTGAGTAATTGAAATTAGGCAAACTGGAACTTTAGGGGAAAGAATGTTGTTGAAAAGGAAAGTGTTTTGGTTTACCTAAAAATGTGAGTCACTCTATTTTTATACTACGGGTATCAGGTGACTTCTTGATAAAGAATGGATCTTTTTATGAAAGTCTAGGAGTATGGTAATTTGCTTGTGCTTGCTTGTGATAGCCTGGCTGTGAGATATATTGTTATTATTGCTACATGGACATGTCTACACCGACGCTGGTCAGGGGCATGTGGCACGGCGGGTTGATTACCCGATATATTGTTATTGTGGTTACATGGACATGTCTACACCGGCGCACTCCGAGGCGTGTGGCCATGCGGCGGTTGATCACCCGATATTGTTGTTGATATTACATGGACATGTCTACACCGAGGCGAATTCCGGGGCACGTGCGCAAGATCGCTATTATTGTTGCATCATGGACATGTCTACGGATGCAAAATTCCGGTACGCGCCGTAATCTGAACATGATTGATGTTGTGGGTGTGAGACCCATAGTTATATTGAGTGATGGCGTTGAGGCGTGAGTCACGACTGATCGCTTTTATGTTGCGTCAGATTTTCGTTATCATACATGTCTCCCGCTTTATGTAGCCCGTTATGATTTAACCGCGATTTTCGCCACATACTGTACTGTTATCGACCTCCCCGGGCCGCGTTCATACCGCAGGTAGGAGTACATCGGTAGTTGATCCTCGCTCTTAGGATCACAGTTCAGCGTTGGGAAGCTCCGTTCTCCGGAGGCTTATATTTTGTATGTTACTCGAGTTGTAGGTTCTTGTACATTCGGGGTATGGCGTGGCCCACGTCCGTCATGTTGTATAAAAACTCTTAGAGGTCTGTAGCATCGCTACAAGTGTGGGGTTTGTAAAAGAGATTAAACCGTTTGTTCTGAAAGAGTTGTTTATATATATTTTATTGGAAGGTAAAGTTTGGTTGCTTTGTTTATGATCATATATCTTGTTTTTTGTTTAAGTTTTATTTTCCGCTGGTTTTCTCTGATGTTGTATCACTAGGGTGCCCGGGGTAAGGCACCAGTCACGGGCCCGGGATCGGGTCGTGACACTCTTATGTTGGGATTACTTTGAAATACTACTAGGGGTATAAGGCTAGTGTATTTGGGTTTATACAACAACAATTGAATTATTTCTACACCAAGTGGGGAGGGGTGGACGAGAACTACAAAGGAGGGAGTATTATTTTTGCCTTGGAAACTCTTATGTGTGGATGAATAAGTCTTGCAACTTAAGGGGTATTTATAGGACAATCAATGGTCAAGATCAAAGCAAGTGTAAGGTGTAGATTGGGGACATGTGTGTGTGGATTCTACCAACCATATGTCCACCACAACTTTGAGACATGTGGCTAGCCACATGTCTCCCTAAAAAATGTCCCACATGTCAAATGGACACCTAATTCGGTCCTAGGGCCACATGGGGGTGCCATGTGTCGCTCTCCTATTCGTCCAAAATATTTCATCTCCCGAAAATATTCAAATATCCAAAAATCCGAAAATAAAGTGGGCCCCACAAAACTGTAAATTTTCCCCGTGGGCCCCACGTGACCAATTCCGGAAATAAAATTCCATAATTCTCTAATATTCCAAAAAGTCCGAATACCAAATCTGGGAATCCAATTCCCATTAACGAACCTTTTTTCTTCACAAAATCCGGAAACTTTTCCGTCGAAAAATCACATCTTTCTTCCTTTCCAATTTTAATGTCGTATTCTCATGCGTACGTCATCATATACATACCCTGGAACTACGGGGTGTAACACATTACTCAGAAACCACATTGGATACCCCTCCATACTCGACCTCTACACTTGAGCGTGAAAGCGTGGATTAACGCTTGACAGACCATGCGATCAAGTTATTACCTAAAAACATGTAATAGTCAGACGTAGAACGCATGATGTTAGGACAACCACCTCAATCAACATCTATATAGGAGACAAGTGTAGACATCGACGAATGATACAAATGCAAGCCATAATCAAGTATTCCCTGAATGTACCTAAGAATGTGTTTGAGCACATTCATATGTTCAATCCTAGATCATGCATAAACAAACACACCTGTTGTCTTATATTGCTCTAGTTTAATAACAAGAACCAATTTACAAAAACTAGTAATAGTTTGATCACAAAATATATACAATCACTGTACAAAATGCTACCCTCATACAATTTATGATAAATCACTCCCATGATTAACGCAAAGCATTTAGGATTTTTATTTCGATTGTATCTTTTGTGATTTACCTACAACTATATGTAATCTAAAAGAATATCCCTATTTTGTGCACAGAAACAATCAATGATTAAAGATCTTTGCAAAACTTGAGATTCTACTATAATTTCATCACAAGTTTGATTCAGAATAGAAGAAAAACAAGTGCATTCTGATTGAGCTTGTATACATGCATTGTATATTTAATAGCGACAATGCCAATTATGCTTCAACACAATGGCCAGTGGGATAACAACGAGAAATTTGTTAATTTCAATGTGAGCGGAGCTGTAATCAATTCGGAAACC
Source organism: Przewalskia tangutica (assembly GCA_029844215.1). Lineage (NCBI taxonomy): Eukaryota > Viridiplantae > Streptophyta > Magnoliopsida > Solanales > Solanaceae > Przewalskia > Przewalskia tangutica. Next base: position 6,192,919 of record JAQGDG010000026.1, on the reverse strand, counting down.
GCACTTTGACACATTAGTTTCAGTCGTTATGACGCAACTTGGAGTAGACACCTCCTTCAAACTCATAGAAATCAAATGCAGGGTCCTCAGATGAAATTCGAAATGGCATGGAAGTCTAAGTTTATTTGGCAATGAAGAATGAACACAATGTTTTTGAATTGTATCCCTTGTGTGCAACATAGTAGAAAATGGCATTGGATGATATTTGTTCTAATGCGAGTTCAATTGTAGATACATTTTAATATGTGAGTAGCAGAAACATACACATAGCATAAAATGATGGTACATTCATAGGGAGTTATGATATGGTCAAACTGATTGTCATGAGCATATGTGACGACATTGAAGAATTTGAAATTAAAGAACACTAGAGTAATAGCAGATCCTATGCACAAAAACGTTGTGGAGAGTGAAGTATATGATACATAATTGTATCAAACAGATAATGAAAGATAGAAGAGTGAAGAGAAATTGGGGAAGAAGCAGATTTAGAGAAGGGGAAGGAGATATTTTTTACAACAACAACATCAACATACCTAGTGTAATCCCCAAGTGGGGTTTAGGAAAGGTAGAATATAAGTATATCTTACCCCTGCCTTGGAAGGTAGAAGCTATTTCCGAAAGACCATTGACTCAAGAGAACGCATGATAAAGAATGTCAGATGACAGAAGTAAAGAAATCAAGAAAACAATACTATAGAGAAGCATTATAAAGAAAAGTAACAATATCTGCAGCAAATTAATACGATAATTGAAGTACAAGAGACAACAGTCAATAATAGAAATCAAAGTACGACCAACTACAAAGAATTACTATTCTACTAGTATGGTAGGATGCACAAACAACGCTCTACTTCCTACCATCCTTCTACCCTAATACGCGTCCTCAACAACCTCCTATCTATGGTCATGTCTTCGGTAATCGGCAAGTATGTCATGTCCTGTCTAATCACTTCTCTCCAATACTTCGTCGGCCTACTTCTATCTCTCCAGAAGTCATCCATAACCAACCTCTTACACCTCCTTACTGGGGCCTCAATGTATCTCCTTTGTACATGTCTGAACAATCTCAGCCTCGCTTCCCTCATCTTGTCCTCCACTGAGGCCACTTCCACCTTGTCCCGGATAACTTCGCTTTCCTCATTTTGCATTAGCATAAATTGAATGATTTAAAAAGTTAAGCTACTGTTTGATCATAGACTTTGGGAACATATCTTGAATTTTTTTTTAAATCTTTGATTGGCCATAAAAGTTTGATAAATTTTGAAAATAAATCTTAAATTCTAGCTGAAACGTGTTTTTGGCCAAGATCTATCCATTGGCCTTTTTAAGAATTTTAAAAATTACCCCAATTTTTTGAAAGAAATAATCCCTTCATTATTCTTATTAATGAATGTGGTATATATAAAAGTTACATATAGAAAAATTCTTTTCCTATTATACATCTAAAACCTATTCTATTTGAAAACTAACTATAAAATTATGGTAATAGTACAAGTCAAAATTCTACTACAATATACCTTCCTAATATACATAATATTGAACTGTACGATACACACAAGACTACTGGCCCGTGATGGGCTATGTTACACCCCGTAATTTCAGGGCATAAATGAGAACGTAAGTTAGGAACTAAGACTTGAATGTTGGAAGGAAAGAATATTCACATTTTCTCTAAGGAATAATTTTGGATACAAATACGTGTGACGACGAGAAGTAGCTCTAGTATTGAGTTCTTTCCAATAGAGTGTGGCGTAAAAGACGAGAAAAGCCGAGCTCAGAGGCAAAGGACAAAGTTGGCAATCGTGCCGTGTGGTCGCAGATCTGCGGTGCCAACGCGGAAATTTCCAAATCCGAGATATTTTGTGACAAGTGGACTAGTGGCGTCCGTAGGTGTTATACCCCGTAGTTCTGGCCATACGTGTGAGAGCGTACGGAAGGGATTGAGACTTAAATTTTAGAAGGATAGGTTGACGGATTGTTTCGGACGGGTTTTTGGTCAACTTTGGGGCGGGTTATGACCCGGTACAGTGAGAGTTCCTAGGTGTTTCAAAGGCCTAGTTCATAGTTCGTTGGGTCTAGTTTCCAACGCAACCAACCGTTCGTCGATTGGACATCAGAGTAGAAAGTTATGGGAGTTACAAGTTCAGTGCGCAGACGGACAGAAAGGTGTTTCGGCCAGAGCCACGAGTGTGGTCGCTACCGAAAGATCGAAGGTTCTGAAGTTGCAGTGCATGGCTGTTATACCCCGTAATTCCAGGGTATGTATGTGAGGACGTATGTACGAGAATACGACAGTAATTTTGGAAAGAAAGAAAGACGTGATTTTTTCGACGGAAAAGTTTCCGGATTTTGTGAAGGAAAAAGGTTCGCTAATGGGAATTGGATTCCCAGATTTGATACTCGGACTTTTTGGATTAATTAAGAATTATGGAATTATTTATCCGGAATTGGTCACGTGGGGCCCACGGGAGGAATTTACGGTTTGTGGGGCTCACTTTATTTTTTTTTACGGATATTTTCGGAAGGTGAAATATTTTGGACCAATAGGAGGGCGACATGTGTCACCCTAGGTGACACTTGGTTGATTTAAAATGATGGGTTTGGTTGGCACGTTTTTACATGTAAAAGGCCAAAACATTTGGTCAAAGTCTTGAAGATATTTTGTGTAGTAGATGGATAAGTGGGACCCACACACACGTGACTCAATCTAGACCACACACTTGCTTTAATCCTAGCCCTGAATGTCCTATAAATACCTTAAGTTGCAAGACTTCTTCATCCACACTTGAGAAATTCCAAGGCAAAAATACTCCCTCCCTTTGATGAAGTTCTCGTCCCACACCCCTCTCCCTTAACCAAACTTTGTCCAAAAATTCTTAAAGTCTTAAGTGTTCTTCCTTAGTGTATTAGGAAGACTAGTAACCAAAGGTTACAAAAGATTTCACACCCTTAGCCTAAATACACCCTCTTGGCCGAGAGTTGCCACAAGTTTAGCCTAAGTGTACTTCACTTTTTGGAGTTGAAGTGTTTAAGAGAAGTTATTAGAAACTTCTAAGGGTTGCTTGGAGCGGTTTGGAGCGTACAGATTAGGAGCTAAACGTTGCTCAGGATCGACATATAATCTTGGATAATTTTTGTTATACCCCGTAGTTCCAGGGTATGTATGTGGGGACGTACGTATGAGAATACGACAGAAATTTTGGAAAGAAAGAAAGGTGTGATTTTTCGACGGAAAAGTTTCCGGGTTTTGTGAAGGAAAAAGGTTCGATAATGGGAATTGGATTCCCAAATTTGGTATTTGGACTTCTTGGATTATATTAGAATTATGAGATTTTATTTTCAGAAATGGTCACGTGGGGCCCACGGGAGAAATTTACGGTTTTGTGGGGCCCACTTTGTTTTTGATATTTTCGGTATTTTGGATATTTTCGGAAGACGAAATATTTTGGCAGTAAGGGCGACACGTGTCACCCTCGAGTGGCCATGTGGGCGAATTGGTGGGACAAGTGGCTAGCCACTTGTCCCCTTGGCCGAATGGCCCTAACACTTGACACTAAATTTCGTTGGCCATGTGGTGTGGTGGGACCCACACACACATGGCCCAATCTTGACCATACACTTACATTGATCTTGGCCCTTGATTCTTCTATAAATACCCCATAGTGCAAGACATAATATTCATTCCACACTTAAGTCTTCCAAGGCAAAATACTCCCTCCCCTTTAGTCTTGTTTCGTCCCCCTCCCCCTCTTGTGTAGAAAATACTTTGTGTATTGTTGTATAATCCCAAATACCTTGGCCTAGTACCCCTAGTAGTATTCCAAAGTTGTTTTAATACTAGGAGCCCGGAAATACTATTTTATTCCAATAGTCGCAAAATGAAACTCTAGAAAATCTTCATAAGCTTGGTTGAAGTGTTAAGAGAAGTTGTTTAGAAACTTCTAAGGGTTGCTTGGAGCGGGTTGGAGCGTAAGGATTTGGAGCAAAACGTTGCTCAGGATCGACATATAATCTTGGATAATTTTGGGCTTATCGAGGTAATGATCTATGTCCCCCTATTGTAATTGGATATTACATATTGTAGTAATTATACTGGAGTATATTATATGAGGATAGAAGATTGATAGAATTAAATCAGATTTACATTGACCGTATTCTGATGACTTGTAGTATTATTGTGGCAATGTTGTGCACGTCCAGGTTAGACGTAATCCACAGGAGTTGGCACAGTAGCGGGCAGTAGAAGGAGATTTATGGTTACGGGGGAGGTCCGCGAATTTTCTGTAGAATAAGGAATCTTGTATTTAGAATATTCTACGAAGAGATCTAGAAGTTGATAGACGTTTTATGGCCAGTATAGGTGGAAGTACTATGAGTAGCGTATTCTACTTGAAGGGTGGAAAAGGCTAGCAAGGTTGTAGTACTTGGAGCATTTTGCTAATTGTCGATAATCGTCGCGAGGTATGTGAACCTCTTCCTATCTTTTCTAGCATGATTGTTGTGAACTATGTAGTACGGTAGACGTACATGTTCTAAGTGAATTTGGTTGGTTTACTGATTTTAAAAAGATAAAGGACTTGACTTATATTTGACTTGATATGATATATGAAGAACTCGAATTGTGTAGAAAGTTGTGAAACCTCATTCGCGAGAAATGAGTATTTGGTCTTTAAAAGGAACTTGATTTCTAAAAGAAAAGAGACTTGAGGAATCAAGAGTTTTGGTTTAAAAGAGAGACATGGTTTTGTCTTAAATTGGTTTAAAACATAAAGTGTTATAACAGCTTTATGGGAAGTTAGTTATAACGACTTTATGAAAGCAAAAGAATGGTTTTATCATTGGTTTTAAAATGGTAACTTGATTTAAGTATAGGTTACTTGTTTTGAAAAGAGTAAGTATTTGAGTTTTAAAGAGTATACTTGATGTTGTTTTAAAATAAAGGCACTTGGTTTAAAAGTATAGTACTTGATTTTAAAAGTCTTGTAAAGGTTTTTACGAAAGTAAAGTAATTTGGTTTGAAAAGGAAATGTGTTTTTGATACTACGAGTATTAGTATCTTTTACGTAAAAGAGGTCTTTTTGAAAGAATGAAAGTGGGTATTATTTTTGGGTTTGAAACCCGTATTGTTGACATAAAATGAAAGTACCTTGAGTTGTGTGTAACTTGCCTATGTTTGCGTGTGATAGCCTTGTTGTACGATTGTATTTTTAAACCACCGCGTCTCAATGGAGGCCGGTTGATTTGTTATGATCTTACTTGACGCGTCTGGCGGTGAGAGATTCCGCGGTGCGCTCCTGTTGATAGCGTTATTCCATGGACTAGCTCTCCATGAGGTTTTACTGATTCGGCTTTGGTATCTGGTAGTTAGCCTTCGTACTTGCCCCGTACGGTTGTTATGACACAGGTGGGACCTGGTGTTCATGTGTATTCCTTGGTGTTGCTATATCATAGACTTCCGGCAGTGAGGAAGGTATTCCACGGGCATGATTAATGTTGTGGGCGTGAGACCCACAGTTATATTTGAGTAATGACTTTGAGGGCGTGAGTCCCTGACTTGACGTGACTACTTACATATTATGTACTGTAGTTTGGTTATCATATATATCTCCTGTTTTATATAGACTACTATGATTTCATTTACAGTATTTTCAGTTTCACATACTTGGTACATTGTCAGATCGACCTCCTTCGGCCGCGTTCATGTCGCAGTAGGGTACATCGGTTGTGGATCCTCGCTCATAGGATCATAGTTCAGCATTTTGGGAAGCTCCGTTTCTCCGGAGGCTTATCTTTGGTATAGTCCCCTGTCAGTGTAGTTACTTGTACATTCAGGGGTATGGCGGGGCCCTGTCCCGATATAGTTATGGTTACATTCTTAGAGTGCAGTAATCTTGTTGTGTGGAGTTTGTAAAAGGATTTAACTCGATTTGATATATATATGTATATATTCGGAAGGTGACCGTTTTAGTTGCCTGTTTCATACTTTATGTCTTGTCTCATGTTTTAGTTTTTATTTCCGCTGATTTTCTCTGATGTTGTATCACTAGGGTGCCCGGGGTAAGGCACCAGTCGCGGGCCCGAGGTCGGGTCGTGACAATTTTGGGCTTATCGAGGTAATGATCTTTATCCCCTATTGTAATTGGAAATTTCATGTTGTAGTAATGTATAGTTGAGTATACTGTATATAGAAAGGATATTAAAAAAGAGAATTGAACTGTAATTACATGAGACTGTATTTACAGTAGACTTGTAGTATTCCTGTGAAGTAGAATTGAACACGTCCGGTTAGACGTGTAATCCCTTGGGAGTTTTTGGTCTGGTAGCGGGCCTTGATAGGGGAGATTTATGTGATAGCGGGGAGGTGTCGCGAATTTTCTGTAGAAATATTCTACGAAGAGAACTAGAAGTTAATAGGCGTTTTATGGCCATTATAGGTGGAAGTACTACGAGTAGCGTATTCTACTTGAAGGGTGGAAAAGGCTAGCAAGGTTGTAGTACTTGGAGCATTTTGCTAATTGTCGATAATCGTCGCGAGGTATGTGAACCTCTTCCTATCTTTTCTAGCATGATATGTTGTGAACTATGAAGTAAGGTAGACGTACATGTGTTAAATGAATTTGGTTGGTTTAAAACATAAAGTGTTATAACGGCTTTATGGGAAGTTTGTTATAACAACTTTATGTGGGCAAAGAAATGGTTTGTGGTTTTTAAAAGATAAAAGACTTGATGTGAAATAATAAGGACTTGGGTTGTGTTAAAAAGTTGTGAAACCGCTTTAATGAGAAATGGGTAATTGGGTTTTAAAAGGAATAATGTTATATTGATTTCGGAAATGAGAACAAGTATCGAACAAACCACTGCAGCGTTAATAAAGGAAAATGTATTGACTAATTAATTATTATTAAAACCAGTAGAAACCTCCATCTGCATAGAAGCTAAGATAAGACAAAATTGTATTACATTTTCTAGATCATGGCTGCTTTAATAAGATTGTTATAAACAAGAATAACCTACTCACACATAAGGCATATGTTACTCAAATTTTTTTAAAAGAGAATTACGTTATTAAGTGATTAAGACTATGAACTACGAAACCTTTCGAAAATAAGAGACTTGAGTATTTGAAATTAGGCAAACTTGAACTTTTGGAAAAGAAGGTTGTTACTTGTCTTTATAAAGGGAAATTATTTTGGTTTACTTAAAATAATAGTTACTGCTTTTGGATACTACGAGTGTTGGTATCGTGACTTTGTGAAAGAATGGATATTTGTAAGAGAATTAAAGTATGGTAATTTGCTTGTGCTTGCTTGATAGCCTTGTTGTGTAAAAGTTGTATTCCTATGCTACCGCTCTCGATGGAGGCGATATTGTTATTGTTGTTACATGGACATGTCGCACCGATGAAAAATTCCGGCATGCGTTACGTATGTTAATCACCCGGTATATTATTATTGTTGTTACATGGACATATCTGCACCGATGAAGAATTCCGGGGGCATGCGGCCATCCGGCGGGTTAATCACCCGGTATATTATTATTGTTGTTATATGGACATGTATGTACCGATGAAGAATTAGGCATGTGGCCACGCGCAGGTTGATTACGATATATTATTATTGTTGTTACATGGACATGTCGCACCGATGAAGAATTAGGGGCATGTACGCGCAGGTTGATTAGAGATATCGTTGTGGCCATCCCGACATGTCTACACCGATGGAGAATTCGGCATGCGCCATGCGCATGATTGATATTGTGGGCGTGAGACCTCGTTATATTAGAGTGATGACTTTGAGGCGTGAGTCCTCGCTTACATGATCGCTTTTATGTCGTGAATCGTAGTTTGGTTATCATACATGTCTCTGCTTTATTTAGATATTATGATTTCGTTTGATTTTCGATTTCACATACTTGGTACTGTCAGATCGACCTCGCCGGGGCTGCTCATGCCGCAGTAGAACACGGTTGTTGATCCTCGCCATAGGATCACAATCACAGATTAGGAAGCTCCGCTTCTCGGAGGCTTATCTTTTAGGTATGTTTCCCTGAGTTTGTAGGTTCTTGTACATTCGTGGTATGGCGGCCCCGCCCCGTCATAGTTGTTACATTTTTAGTGCATGTAATCTTGTGGGCAGGGTTTGTAAAGGATGTAACTGTTCAAATTTCTGTATATATGCAAGAAGGCAACTGTTTCGGTTGGCCTATTTTCTTATGTTGTATCTTGTTTCCTGTTTAAGTTTTTATTTCCGCTGATTTTCTCTGATGTTGTATCACTAGGGTGCCCGGTAGGCACGATCCACGCCCGAGGTCGTCGTGACAAAAGTGGTATTAGAGCGATTAGTCCTCTGAAAGTGTCTGCACTGTCTAGTAGTCTTGATTATCGGTGTGTTGTGCACCACATCTATAATCGTGAGGTCGCAGGACATTTAGGATTAGTTTCATTCTTCTCACTCTAAGATCGTGCCTTAGAGTGTTATAAGTCGACCCTCCGACGTATTTCGTTTTACGATTATGCCTCCACAGGCAATCAGGGCCTGTGGCGGCAGCGCAAGAGTCGCGAGCAGAGCAAAGCGGCGGTATCGAGACCACGGTACTGAGCCTCCACCACAACCGAGCAGGAGATGGGTTACAAGGAGATGGCCCTTATTGGCCGTGATTGTGGCGAACGAGGATAAATTTGGACGCAGTAGCCCAAAGATGCACCCGTGGTTCACCCGAGATCGGATAGTTTGAGGCTACGGACTTTACGAGTCAGTAGCCCGCGAGTTCTACGGTCGAGGCACGAGGATGATCCGCAGGAGTTCATCCGACGATTCTACGGATCATGAGAGTGATCGTGGCTTGAGACCGAGATGGTCTTAGGTTCACATCGGCCGCGTGATATTGCGATCGACCGTTTGATTCGCGAGCTATCCCGGAGTATGCACTTCACCGTATGGGACGAGTTCTCGGGCGCTTACACATTTCTTACCTCCACGCGATGAGGGCTCGGGTACGATTTTTGACGCTAAAGCGGGCGCATTGGCTCGAGTACAATGTGGAGTTTGACTTATCGCTCGGTATGTCCCCGCGTTAGTAGGCGATATGGAGGACAGTACACGCCACGTCACCGCTCGACGACTACTTGGCAGAGGCTTGTTCGAGTGTAGCTCTTCACCGCATGGACATTGCCCGCACGCAGCTTATGCACTTGATGTGAGGAGCGAGAGGTCGGCGAATGGCTCGAGATCGCAGATGAGGCCGTAACAGCGGTGGTCCTGGTGACTTTCAAGGCGGACCGCCTCAGCAGAAGGCTAGTTATGCACCTTCGCCAAGATGAGTGGTCCTCCACAACCTTCGTGGCGCCCGGTATTGAGAGCGGTCGAGCTCCGCGGTTGAGTTTTGGTGAGTAGGGTGTTGGCGACGCACCACCCCTACCTCTTGTTATACCGTATTTCCAGTAGTATGTACGCGTGACGACAAAAGTTCAAGTCTTAAAGTAGACTAAGGGACGAAATTTTGTGCACAACTAGCGAAAAAAATCGTTTTCCGACGAAACGTTTTCCAAAACTTGCGAAGGGAAAATTCCGGCTATGTCATTTAGAATTTTTGCGGATTTTTCCGAGAGATGAAATATTTTGGACCAACGAGAGGGTGACACTTGTCACCCTCAAGTGGACGAATTCAAGGGCCCTTCTTGGCGTTTTTTGTAGTCAAAGAGTAGGTAGGATATTTTGTGTAGTTGATGAGCAAGTGGGACCCAGAAACACATGTCCAAATCTTGACCCTCCACTTGCCCCCCACTTGGCTTGATCTTGGCCATTGAATGTCCTATAAATACCCCTCTAATGCAAGACATTTCTTCATCCTCACTTGATAAATTCCAAGGAAAAAATCTCTCTCCCCCTTAGTGTAGTTTCGTCCAAGCCACCCCTCCCCCTTTGAGAGTCCTTGGCCGAGACATCTCCCCTTGCCTAGTTATTTTAGTAAAATACCCCCTTGGTAGAAAAATACTCTCAAGTATTGTTACTATTCCCAAATACTTTAGCCCAAATACCTTGTAGTACTTTCCAAAGTTACCTCTATACGTAGAGCCCGAAAATACTACTATATTCCCTTAAGTCACAAAAACGAAACCCTAAGGAAAATCTTCATAGTCGGTTGAAGTGTTAAGTAGAAGTTGGTAGAACTTCTAAGGGTTTCTTGGAGCAAATTGAGCGCATGCAGATAGAGCTAAACGTTGCTCAGATCGACATATAAACTTGGATAATTTTGGGCTTATCGAGGTAAATACTCTTGACCTTCTATCAGAATTGGAAATTACATCTCGTAGTAGTATAGAAATGTATATAAGATACATAGAATAGAATTGAACGTAATAGAAGGATATTACGTAAGAAATTGAAATCACATCGAAGAATATTAAAGAAGATCGAATCAGACTTACATGTGGTATTTACTGAGAATTGTGTAGTTTGACTGGAAGTCACGCCAATTTTCAGTAGAATAAGGAATCTGTATCTAGAATTATTCTATAGAGTAGTCTAGATGTTGATAGACTTGTATGACCGTTATAGGTTGAAGTACTGCAAGTAGCGTATTCTACTAGAAGGGTGGAAAAGGCTAGCCGGATTACAATACTTTGGAGCTATTTGCTAATAGTCGATAATCGTCGCGAGGTATGTGATTCTTCCTATCCTCTTGAGCATGATATTTTAAAAGAATATATATATAGTACGGTGACGCACGTGTTAATCGAATGTAGTGTTACGCAATGTCTTTTGACTTAAGCTGAATAATAAGAATCTTGAAGTATTTTAAAAGAATATATATATATGCGGTAGGATTTATGTGTTAACTGAATATAGTTTTACGGCAATGTCTTTTGACTTAAGCCTGAAAAATAAGAATCTTGAAGTATTTCAAAAGAATTAAGAATCCTTTTTGAAAGAAGAATAATACTTGGTTTGAAAGCTTAAGAGTTATACTAGCTTTATGGGAAGTTAGGTATAACGACTTAAGAGAGATAAAAAGAATGGTTTATTGATTTTAAGAAGTTAAGAGACTTGATCTTAAAAGATAAGAGACTTGACTTAATTGAATTAATATCAATTTTGTTAAAAAGTGTGAAACTTCATTCGTGAGTAATGAGTACTTGGTTTTTAAAAGGAATAATATTTTACTGATTTCGGAAATCAGAATAAGTATCGAACAAACCACAGCAGCGTTAATAAAGGGAAATGTATTGACTAATAAAGTATTATTAAAACCAGTAGAAACCTCCATCTGCATAGAAGCTAAGATGAGACAAAATGATATTACATTTCCTAGATCATGGCTGCTTTAATAACATTGTTATAAACAAGAATAACCTACTCACACATAAGGCATATGTTTCTCAAATTGTTTTAAAGGAGAATTATAGTATTAAGTGATTAAAACTATGAACCATGAAACCTTTCGAAAATGAGAAACTTGAGCATTTGAAATTAGGCAAACTTGAACGTTTGGAAAATAATATTGTTACTTGATTTTACAAAGGGAAGTGTTTTGGTTTACTTAAAAAGATAGTCACTCTATTTTTATACTACGGGTATTTGTGTGACTTTTGTGAAAGAAACGGATCTTTTAAAGAGTTAATGTATGTAGTACTTTGGGGTTAAAACCCTGATTTGTTGTAATAACATATAAGTCTATGAGTATGTTGAACTTGCCTATGCTTGTGGTGATAGCCTTTGTTGTGCAAATGTTGTATTTACGTACCGCTGGCTCTCGTTGGAGGTAGGCTATCCGTTGATTGATGGACATATCGACACGATGGGTGGCCCACGGTATGCTTCCACTAATCTATCCTTTTGGACATACCGACACGATGGGGCCCACGTATGCTCCATTAAGTGTTATCTTGTTATTTGCTTTGACATACCGACACGATGGGTGGCCCACGAGTATGCTTCCATTTTTATTGTTATCTTGTTATTTCCTTTGACATACCGACGATGGGTGGCCCACGTATGCTTCCATTAGGATGGTTCCATGGCCACGCTTATACCGAGGTGAGACGCCGGGCACGCCAATTGCGAGTTAAATTCGGGTTATATTTGAGTGATGACTTGAGGCGTGAGTCCCTAACTCGACATATTCGCTTATGTTAGGAATCAGAGCCTGGTTATCATACATGTCTCTGCTTTATATAGACTATTATGATTTCATTTTGTATTTTCGTTCCACATACTTCGTACTGTTATCGACCTCCTTCGGTTTGCGTCACGCCGCAGAGGTACATCGGTTATTGATCCTCGCTCTTAGGATCACAGTTCAGCGTTTTGGGAAGCTCCGTTCCTCCGGAGGCTTATCTTTTGGTATGTTTTCCCTGAGTTGTAGGTTCTTGTACTTTCAGGGGTATGGCGGCCTCCCGTCATGTTGTAAAATCTTAAGTCTGTAGAATCACAAGTGTGGTTTGTATAAAGGATGAACTGCTCAAACTTTGTATTTATATATACTAGAAAGGCGACTTTCTCTCGAATAAAATGCATCATTTACATTTGTTTCATGTATTGTTTTATGTTCCGTGATTACTCGATGTATGACTACTGGGTGCCGGTAAGACACGACCACGCCCTAAACGGTCGTGACAAAAGTGGTATCGAGCGATTAATCCTCGAAAGTGTCTCTGCAGAGTGTCTAGTAGTCTTGAGTATCGCATGTTGCACCACATCTATAATCGTGAGGTCGCAGGACATTTAGGATCGGTTTCATTCTTCTCATTCGAGATCGTGCCTTAGCCGTATTATAAGTCGACCCTCCGACGTATCTCGCTTTTACCGCTATGCCTCAGCGCAACCCGCCCAGATGGGCAAAGGCGGAGCCGCTAGTATGATCTGAGAGAACGAGGCGCAGCCGGACATTACCGAGATATTGCTTGACGGCGAAGTTCAGGGCGCCGCCACCAGCAGAGTTAAGAGCCGCAGCAGTTGCTGAGACCATAGTACACGAGACTCCGTCCCACCGGAAGCAGAGGAGTGGGTACAAAGAGATGGCCCGATTATTAGGAGCGGAGATAGTGACAAGGCACGAGGATAAGCCGGATGCAGTTCGCAGATTAGTACCGTAGTTCACGAGAGCGGATAGTTTGAGGCTACGACTTTCGAGTCAGAGCCCTTGAGTTCTACGTCAAGGCACGAGGATGATCCGCAGGAGTTCATTCGGCGATTCAATGATCATGAGAGTGATCGAGGCCGGAGACCGAGTCGGTGACCGGTTCGCATCGGCCGCGTGATACTGCAATGATCGGTTTGATTCGCGAGCCGTCTCCGGAGAGCATGCACTTCCACCATTTGGGACGAGTTCTCAGGCATTTCTTGCACATTTCTTGCCTCCACGTGGATGAGAGGGTGTTATACCCGTATTTCAGTATATACGTAAGGACGACGTAGAAAATTGAGTTTGTGCCTTAAAGTGCTTGGCCGAATTTTATTTGTGCATAACACCTTGCCAGAGTCGTTTTCGGCCTAAACGTTTTCTGACTTTCGTAGGGAATTTCCGCTATGTCATTTCTTATTTTTGCGGGTTTTTCCGAGAGAGAAACATTTTGGACCAACAAGAGGGCGACACTTGTCACCCTCTCATTGGGACACCAGTGACAATGTAGTGGCGAAAGTCGCCATTGTGGTCAAGGGTTGGTAGGATATTTTTGTGTTAGTTGGCTAGTGTGCACTTGGCAAGATTCGCCCTACACTTGCATAGCACTCACTAAATCTTGGCCATTGGTTGGCCTTCACTGACCTATAAATACCCTCCCTTTGATGAACTTCTTCATCCAAAAATCTCTTAAGTCTTGAAAGCTTCTTCCTCCCTTGTGTAGTGTAGGCCGAGAGCCCTCCTCCCCTTGGCCGAGAGCCCTTCCTCCTAGTAGTGTGGCCGTGGGTACCCCTAGCCTAGTTGCTTCAGATAATACCCTCTCTTGGTAGAAATACTCTCAAAAGTATTGTTATAATGCCCAAATTACCTTAGCCATATACCTTGTAGTATTCTAAGGTTATACCTATACAAAAGCCTGAAATACTATTATACTTCCCGTCGGTACAAAACCGAAACCCTAGGAAAATCTCCATGGTTAGTTGGAGTAGTAGGTAGAAGTTGGTTAGAACTTCTAAGGGTTGTTTGGAGCGGGTTGAGCGCACGGTCGAGCTAAACGATTGCCCAGATCGACTTTATACTTGGATAATTATGGGCTTATTGAGGTAAATATCTTGTCCTCTATTGTAATTGGAAATTACATATTGTTAGAATATATAGTTGAAGTATACTATATATAGAATCAACGTAGTTATTGGCAATGTCTTTTGACTTAAGCCTGAATAATACTTACGCAATGTCTTGTGACTTAAGCCCGAATGTAAAGAAGAGTCTTGAATCAGAATTACATAGGTTGTATTAGACAGAGACTTGTGTAGTACCGTGGAGTAGAATTGCACCGTTAGTGGTTAGTCAGATAACCCCGGTTGGCTTGGCCAGCCTCGATAGAGGAGATTTACGCCATGTGCAGGTCACTAATTTTCTGTAGAGAATGTTCTACGAAGAGACCTTATGTTAATAAGCGCCTTGTGGCCTTATAGGTGGAAGTACTATGCGTGGCGATCTACTTGGCTAGGAGTAGCCGTGGTTTGAGGTACTGAGCGCTTTGCTATTAGTCGATAATCGCCGCGAGGTATGTGAACCTCTTCCTATCTCTTCTAGCATGATATGTGTGAACTATGTAGTACGGTAGACGTACGTGCTAAGTGTATTTGTTTGGCTTAAACATAAAGTGTTATAACGGCTTTATGGGAAGTTATATAAATTTTTATGTAGGTAAGAAAATGGGTTGTGGTTTTAAAGGTAATTGATTTGATTATAAGCGGCTTGTTATGTGTTAATGAAGAAGTTGAAGTATTTCAAAAGATTTGTGAATCGCTTTGAAAGAAGAAGTAATACTTGGTTTTTGAAAACTTAAGAGTTATACTAGCTTTATGGGAAGTTAGGTATAACGGCTTAAGAATGTTTCTTGATTTGAAATCGAATGTGTATCGACAAACCACCGCGTTAATTAAAAGGAAATGTTTTGACTAATTAAGTATTATTAAAACCAGAGAAACTTCCATCCGCATAGAAGCTAAGATGAGACAAAATGATATTTCCTAGATCATGGTCACTGTAATAAGATTGTTATAAACAAGAATATCCTACTCACATATAAGACTTATGTTTCTCGATAGTTTTAAGGAATTATGTTCTCAAATGAATAAGACTATGAACTACTGAAACCTTTCTAAAATGAGAAACTTGAACATTGGAAATTAGGCAAACTTGATCATTGGAAAAGAATGTTGCTACTTGATTTTACAAAGAGAAGTAATTGATTTACTTTAAAAGGATAGTCACTCTATTTTTATACTACGGATATTGTGTGACATTGTGAAAGTAACGATCTTTTAAAGAGTTAATGTATGAAGTACTTTGGGGATAAAACCCGATTTTGTTAATCATATAGTAGAAGGTACCTGCGGTGAACAACTTGATTGTATTGGTTTGTGATAGCCTTGTAATACTTTCTTGATTGCGTTGATAAGTAAACGTGTTGGGATGCTACGTGTGTTAGTATCTTGTGATGTTTGTGTGAAGGGTTTCTCGATTGTGCTTATTAACTATCGGTCGTTATGATAGTATTGCGGGCATTCATCTCTTGAGATGATTCCGGGTTAAGTCGCCTCCGACGCGGGTAGACTCAGCGGTCGATGGACCTATGATTCGAGAATACCTCACGCAGTCCCGGGGCCTATGCGGAGCTACGAGTTCCGGTTGGTGTACGCCCTTATGGGCACGCGGTCCACGGGCCACGCGGATCGCGGGTTCGTGATCACGCCGGGAGTAGCTACCCGATGCGGGAATACCTCACGCGCCGATGAGATTGGCCTACGCGAGTGCGGGAGTTCCGTGGTTAGACGCGCATCGATATCGGGCAAGTGGCCGCCTTTGATCATGCGACGCCTGCATGCATCTTATGATACGCCACGACCTTGCTGCAGTGCGGTTTTTTTAGTCGGCCATGCCTTCGTACTTACCCCGCACAGCTTTATTATGACACGCGGGACTGGTGTTCATGTGTGTTCTCGGTGCTTTTATATCATAGATCGCGGCGGGAGAAGGTATTCCACGCATGATTGATGTCGTGGCCCGAGACCCATTGTTATACTTCGAGTGATGACTTGAGGCGTGAGTCCCTAACTCGATACGATCGCTTTGTTGTAAATCGTAGTTTGGTTATCATACATGTCTCTCGCTTATATGATCGCTATGATTTCATTTACTGATGTATTTTCGGGCCACATACTCTGCACTCAGATCGACCTCCTCGGGCCGCGTTCATGCCGCAGGTCGAGGTACACCGCCGTTGATCCTAGCTCGTGGTCACGCCATTATTGGGAAGCTCCGTTTTCCGAGGCTTATCACGTATAGTCCTCCGCCGTAAGTGTTTACATTCGTGGTTTGGCGTGGCCCCGCCCCGCCATTGTTGTCGTATCATTCTTAGAGGTCCGTAGTACCGCAGCAGGGTGGTTTGTAAAAAGGATTAAAGCTCATGTTGAAAAAGTTGCTATTTATATATATACCGGGTAACCGCTTTGGTTAGCCTGTTTCTTATTTCACCTTATTTCACCGTTTCATGTATTGCCTTTATGTTCCGACTGATTACTGATGTATGTCTACTTGGGTGCCCGGTAGGCACTACCACGCCCGGTTCGGTCGTGACAAAAGTGGTATCAGAGCGATTAATCCTCGGAAAGTGTCTACGCACTGCATCCAGCAGTCTTGATTATCGGTGTGTTGTGCACCACACCAATAATCGTGAGGCTATGTGGTATTTAGGATTGGTTTCTATTCTTCTCACTCCGAGATCGTGCCTTAGAGTTGAGTGTGCCGTGTAAGTGTTGTTTCTTGCACAATTTATTTCTCTTCTTACTCCGCCTCCGCGCAGAGGCAACCCGCTGTGAGGCGCGCACTATGAGCCGCGAGTATGGTTCGGAGGGTTACGAGGCACAGCCCAATCACCGAGTTAGGTGCTTCATCCGGGATTTCTGCGCGACGCCACTAGCCCCAGAGAGTTTGGCACGACGCCGCGCTTCCCATCGCGCCATGATATTTGAACCTTCCACGACCGAACCGTGAATATAGTGCAAGCGACTACATTAGCTATGGATTTGGCTACCAAAGAATATACCGTTGTCAAAGTCTTGATGACTACCTAAGAGAAGATTGTGCAAGAGTAATCCTTGATTAGGCTTGAGCATGGCACGTATGCGGGCTTATGCGCGCAGAGAAACGTAGATCGACGTTAACGGCGACAACAGAAGAGGCCAGAGCAAGGAGTCCTTTGTAACTTTCGAGGCGAGTCACCACCACCAGAGATTTAATTATGCACATCCATCGGGCAGAGTGGTCTTCCACGAATTTCGGGACGTTCGGTATGCAGAGTTGTTAGAACTCCGTGGCTTCCGGCTCACAGCCACGATGCACGCCATCCCGGGAATGTCATCTTTAGGTTGGTACTTGTTGTACTATGACCGCCGTGGTCCGTGTCGAAGAGTGTCCTCAGAGAGGACTTAGCCTTGAGGATCGGTGGGTAGTTCATCTCCTTAGCTGGGCGCGCCTACGGGCGCAGTTTGATTAGAACGACAGGGAGAAGAAGAGACATAGATCTATCCTTAACCTCTGAGTTTTGTATAGGTGATAAGTGAGTATACCTTAGGTACTATGTTAGGTGTGTTAGTTGTGATTTGAAATCATGGTTGTTTAACCGAGTAAGATTTTGGGGATAGAGAAAGTGTGAGCCTTAGAGCTTTATACGTAGAGACCTTAGAGAGGGCCATCTCGAGAAAAAGGTGTAGTGTTATGTTTGATCTCATCGGAGTGCATACGACGTGAGTTATGTGGGACAGGTCCCTAGTAGTGTGGAATGAAAGAGGTAGTTGAGCTAAGAAGAGACTAGGTTTTCGTAACGTGATTAGTGAGATTGTTCGGGGAGCTAGTATGACGCGCGTTGCCGTCGGGTTGAGGCCACGTTGCGGTCAACCCGCGGCCAGTTTGTGCGGGTCGTGTGGTGGTCCCGCGCGGTAGGTCACGCAGGTGTTAGGCCCATGTTCGATAACGCACGAGTTCGTGGATTCGACCGGTCGGGTCGGTCGATGCGATGGCATCGCGTTCTGCTCGACCGGGTTACCGTTGTGTTGAGTTATCCAAGGTTGAAAGGCTGCACGGAAGCCATCACACCACCCGCTCCGGCCCGTGTTGGTGCTTTACCGGCACCCAAGTAGTCATACATCGAGTAATCGGAAATATAAAGCAAGACATGAAACTTTATAAAATAAGACACAATTTATGAGAAAACATCGCTTTTCGGCATATATATATAATCATGGTTTAGCGATTACATCCGACATCGCATAACATGACTACGCACTTCAAGGAAAGATACAACTATGGCGGACAGGTCTCCGCCATACCTCGATCAGACAAAACTATCTACAACGGAGATCATACCAAAAAGTAGAGCCTCGGAAGAGATGGAGCTCCCGACACCAACGTAGATCCTAATGATGCGATCTAGCACTGCTGCCTCTTACGGCATGAACGCAGCCCAAGGAGGTCAAGACAACAGTACTAAGTATGTGAAATCAGAAGTACTTAAATGAAAACATATCATTTATAAAACCGGTTTACAAATATGTGTGAAACAACCAGGAAACCGCACAGAGTGCCACATCACAAACAAGAGCAACATAGGTAATCAGATAAGTCTTGTCTAGGCTGCGAATGATCAAACAGGCCACTCGCCACATCATCATTCCCGCAGCCTAACTCGACTCGAGTCCGCATAGGCCACTCACACGGGCCCGCATGAGGTATAACCCCGCATCGAGGTAGCTACTCCGGCATCGATCCCCGACTCATTGTCCGCATGGCCACATAGACCGCATGAGGCATAACCCCGCATACTAACCTCGAACTCGTAGCTCCGCGATAGGCCCCCGACCCGCATGAGGTATTCTCGAATCATGGTCCTGCATCACCGAAGTCTACCCCGCATCGGAGGGCGCTTAACCCGTGATCGTCTCAAGAGTGAGTGATAGTATACTAACATAACAACTTATCTTTAAACAACATAAGCACAACAAGGATACTCACTTATACAAGCGTTACAAGATACTAACACACATAGCATCATATCATGTCTACTTATCAAACCATCTTATTATTCTTTTCACAATATAAGTCCGTTATAAACACATGAGCAAACTTGTTTCTTTTATCAATCTTAAGTGGTTATACTTAACTTCCCATAAAGCTAGTATAACTCTTAAGCTTCGCTTTAAAACCAATTAGTTCTCTTTAAAATGATTCAAGATTCTTTTGAAATGCTTTGATCTTTATTATTCAAAGTGTAGTGAGGCATCGCTGTAGTTGTTATTCGTGCTTAAGCGTGAGGCATTGCGTAAGTGTTATTCAGGCTTAAGTCAAAGACATTGCCGTAGTTATTATTCAGTTAACACGTACGCTCACCTACTATATATATATTGTAAAATATCATGCTTTAGGAAGAATCACATACCTTCTCAAAAAAACCACCGCCAAGTCAATATGTCGCGCAGAGTCACCTATAATAGTCACGGATATCTATCAAAGACTACTCAAGGTCATTCTAAACAGAGGGTTCACAATTTACGGAAAGTCGGGCAGACAACCCTACCGTGAGCTATATAAGTCATCGTGGAAAACAAATTCATGTGAGTACGCTCAATTATTCTTCTTTAAACCCTTCTCGTGATAACAGTTCAATTCTATTCTGTGATATACTTCTAAGTATTTATACTTACCTTATACTACAACAGTAAGTATTCTCTAATTCAAAAGAGGGTTAGGATTAGTTACCCTGGTAAGCCCAATAATATCCTAGAAAAGTCGCTACCGAGCAAGGTTTTGCTCTAAGTTGTATGCTCCAAGGAAACCTAGAAGTTTTTCACAACTTCTACTAAGTAGTAAGGTATTTGGGCTAGGGTATTTTGGGCATTATAACAATACAAGAAGGCAACTTTCTACGAGGAGGGGTAGATTTTTGGCTAGGCTAGTGGTATTCGCCAAGGGCCTTCAAGGGAGGGAGGAGTTGGACGAAAAGATCTACAAAGGGAGAGGAGAGGATTTTCAAGACTTGAAAGCTTTGTGGATGAAGAACTCTTCATCTTGGGGGTATTTATAGGTCAAGAAGTGGCCAACCAATGGCCAAGATTTAGACAAGTGCAAGGAAAGTGTAGGGTGAGGATTAACTATACACAAATATCCTACCAACTCCTCGACTTGTGCACAAGGCACAAAAACGCGTTATCATTGTAGCCAATTCGTCCCAAATGGGCGATTTGAAGTCCACCAATGGAGGTGCCAAGTGTCGCCTCCCGTTGGTCCAAAATGTTTCGTCTCTAAAAATCCGCAAAATTAGAAATGGCATAGCCGAATTTATCCTACGAAGTCGTGGAAACGTTTCGTCTGAAACGATTCTTTAAGCCGAGTTGTGCACAATTTCGAACTCGCCTAATCTTTAGGCTAAACTTTTAGCGTATTCCTTACGCATACTGCGAAATACGGTATAACATTCTCCCCACTTAGAAACATTCGTCCGAATGTTCTTCCCAAGACGATTAACGATAAGATTCTTCATAACTTAAGCGGTTTGCAAATGCCACACGCGCCACAAACAACACTTAGGCATAACGATAACGAAAATTTACAAGTAGGAAAGTGAATTTACGGAGGTGGGAATAGGTGAGATACTTCCGCCTCATGTCTTCCTCGGCTTCCCATGTCATCTCCTCCGAGCTCGTTCCGCCACAAGACTTTGACGGCCACATCCTTCGCCCGCAGACGCCTAACTCCGACGATCGACTATCGCTATGGAATCTCTCATACGATAACCCCACACCGACATCGCCAACGGTGCGCACCCTAGATGGATCCCCAATACATCTCTCAAGATAGATACGTGAAACACCGGATGCACCGCCTCCAGATCGGACGGCAGATTCAACTCAGAGCAACCTTGCCTACCTGCGGACAACTAAACGCCCAATGTACCTGGCCGAGCTTCCTTCTTCCCGAATCTCATCACACCCTTCATGGGTGACACCTTAGAAAACCCAATCATGAACCTCGAACTCAAGATGCCGACGACGATGATCTCGCATACGATTGGCCGACTCGAGTCATTAATAGCCGCCTCGGATAAGCTTCACCTTATCCATCGCTCATTGTACTCAACCGTCCCACTATTGCACTCGCCCACATCGAACCAACCTATAGGCGATCGCACTTCCTCCCATACAAGGCCTCATAAGGCGCCATCCGAATACCGAGTGGTAGCTATTATTATACGCGAACTCAACTAGAGGCAAATGATCCTCCCAACTACCATCGGTCAATAACACAGCTCGCAGATATCCTCAAGAGTGCGGATAGTGCGCTCGCCTGTCCGTCCGTCTGGATGAAATGCAGCTGTGCTCACTGCCCCTAAACCCCTCGAAGGACCTCAGGTTAGCCGAAACCGCTCTCGCTCGATATGATCGGGTAGGGACTCCATGCAGCCGACGATCTCTGATGTAAAGTCCGCATAATCCTCACCAAAAGTCGCCCGACGGAAGAAAGTGGGCTGATTTCACACCGGCGTCGACGATAACCCATATAGAATCATGTCTCTCCGAGTGCGAGGTAATCTGTGATGAAGTCCATGTTGATTACCTCCCACTTCCGTGTCGATCTCAATCGTTCAGAACAAACCACCGTGCCTCGTGCTCTACCTTCACTCACGACAACACGGGCACCGAGCTACGAACTCGCAACGCCTCTTCAAGCCATCCCACCAATACACAGATCTAAGGTCGTGGTACATCTTGGTCGACCCGATGGATAGAGTAACGCGCTAGTGCTTCCCAAGAACTTGCAAGTCCTCAAACATCCGAACACACACCGCCAAACCTTAGCACCCATCAGTGCTACCTCAAAGGACCTTGCCCTCACGAAGAGTCAGATCACGATATCGAATCAAAGCCGATCCTCAAATTGCGCTCTTCACCTCTCGACGATGGAAGACTTCGCAACCTCACGAACTCTAACCCCACCGCTATCGAATCAATCAAGCGGACACCAAGGCTCGCTAATCGATGCAAATCACGAACCATGTCCCTCCTCTCTAGCGCACATCCGATAGGCTCCCATCGACCTACGACTAAGGCATCCGCCACAACATTGGCCTTCCCGGTGGTATAGGATATCAACATCGTAATCCTTAAGCAACTCTAACCACCGTCTCGCTGTAAGTTCACTCCTCTGGCCGAAGATATACCGAGGCTCTTGTGGTCCGTATAAATATCCACGTGAACCCCATACAAATAGTGCCTCCAGATCTTCAAAGCGTGAATCACACCGCCAACTCCAAATCATGGGGGTAGTTCCTCTCGTTTCTTCACCGTCGGGATGCATATGCTATAACTCGCCATGCTGCATCAACACACATCCCAACCCGATGCCCGACGATCACAATACACAACATAACCGTCTCGACCTACGGAAGAGTAAGAACGGGGCGTCCGCCAATCTCTCTTTCAAAGAATCGAAACCCCGCCACAAGCATCACCATCGAACTTGGCCGCTTCCGAGTCACCCTAGTCAATGGTGCGAGAGATAGAAGCAAACTTCTCCACGAACCGCCGATAATAACTCGCAAGGCCCGTAAAATCGCGAACCTCGCCGAGTAGTAGGTCTCGCCAAGTCCCGACCGCCGATCTTGCCAGTATCAACTCGAATGCCATCGCCCCGGCAATATGCCCAAGAAACGCCATCAAGTCAACCAAAACTCACATTTGGAAAACTTGGCGTAAATCGCTGTCTCGAGAATCACAAGATAGCCTCAACGCCCGCATGCTCTCGCCTGAGCGAGAATAAACCAAGATATCATCAATGAACACTATCACAAACGTGTCCAAAATGGTTTGAACACTCGCTCATCAAATCCATGAATACCGCGGAGCATCGTCAACCTAAAAGATACGACTCAACTCATAATGCCCGCATCGTCCGAATGCGATCCAGGGACATCCACCTCTCGACTCGCACTGATGATAGCCCGATCGCAGATCAATCTTGAGAAACATCTCGCACTGCAACCGTCGAACAAATCATCAATCCCGGGAGTGGGTATTCGTTTAATGGTCACCTTGTTCACCGTCAGAATCAACACACGCGCGGCCTCCGCCCTTCTTCTTCACGAACAATACCGCGCTTCTGTGGAGAAACACTGGGCCTAATGAAGCCCTTCTCTAGCAAATCCCTAAGCCGATC
Source organism: Przewalskia tangutica (assembly GCA_029844215.1). Taxonomy (NCBI): domain Eukaryota; kingdom Viridiplantae; phylum Streptophyta; class Magnoliopsida; order Solanales; family Solanaceae; genus Przewalskia; species Przewalskia tangutica. Next base: position 6,169,519 of record JAQGDG010000026.1, on the reverse strand, counting down.
CTTGACTCTCTCAACTCGCAGTGCCATTCTCAGATGGCGGAATGGAAATAGCCGAGTGTCCGCAATATGTCAATACAAAACTCGATCTCTCTCGGGAGGATACCCGAGGTCATCCGAAACACGCGGGAACTCGACCATCGAATCGACCAAAACTGTACCGCAGCCTTCAGATCAAACACCCGAACGAGATGGTAGATATACCCCTTCGCACCATCTTCCTAGCCTTGAGGTAGGAAATAAACCTACCTCCGGCGATACCGTGCTCTCCCACTCAACAACCGGCCTCAGAAACCGAACTGCATTACTCTCTCTCGCAGTCTACATTGGCGTAGCAAGAAGCTAGCCAATCCATCCCCATAATCACGCCGAAGTCAATCATCTCCAACTCTATCAAGTCGGCTAGGTCCGACGATCAGAATGGTCACAAGACAAGCTCTATATACCCGCCGAGCTACCACCGAATCACCCATCGCGTAGCTACCTCGAAGCGGTCCATGGACTCGTGCTCTATCCCTATCCTACTAGCAACAAGGGAGATATATGGGACAGAGTAGAACCCGATCTATCAAAGCATACACATCAAACCCGAACCGATAAGGTACTGCAGCGACATCGGTGAGGCCTCCGATCCGCTGGACAAAGCATAAATGCGCTCGAGGACCGCGAATCGGGACACGAGCCACGACCGCCGCGACTGGCTGACCCATGAGCACCACGCCCGGCGAGTAATCAGGAGATGATGGCGGCCACGTAACTCGGCGTCGAGCCCTACCACCGCCACGCCGGCCGGACAAGCCGCAGTGACCGCCGCCACAATCGTAATAAGATCCATAAGTAGTACCACACTTCCCGTAATGGGATCTACCGCATCGCCACATCGTGGTGGTCCCGATCGGCGAGCACTCGCTACTCGACGCCCGAAGCCCTGGCCCCGGCCCGCCTCGAAAACTCGCCGTGGCCGAGGACGCAGAGTGCTCGAGCTGGGCCGTGGTGCGAATCAGATCGGCCTTGAGGCCGCCACCACGATAACCACCGAAGACCCTCCCGCCCCGGCCTTCTTCTGCCGTCGTCGACCACTCGCCGACTGCGCCTCGCATCCAAGCGGCGCGTGAGCTCGCACGCGGTAATGTCCATACCCTACCGAGAGAAACCCCGCACACGACTTCGCCATATAGTCATCTAGCCCAGTGACATAGCGGTGTACCCTATCCTCCATATCTGCTACCAATGCTGGGACATATCGAGCCAATGAATCAAACTCGACATTGTACTCCCGACAAAGGCCCTCCTCGCCTTAGCGGTAAAAATCTATCACCGCGCCTCCTCATCCGCGAGGCAAGTGAGTGAGGAAAGCCTCGAGAACTCATCCCAGTAGGCGGGACGCGTGCTCTCCCGGATAACTCCATGAATCAAACCAATCGACTGCGGTATCACGCAGCCTATGTGAACCAAAGATCACGGACTCGGTCTCCGACGCCCTGATCACTCTCAAAATCCTCTGAAGCTGACGGATGAACTCCTGCGGATCATCCTCCGGCCTCGACCCATAAAACTCCGGCGGGCTACAGCTCAAGAAGTCTCGGAGCCTCAAACTCTCTGCCCTCGGGTGAACAACGGCGATCGAGCCGAGCTGAATCGAATCGCCAGATCCGGCCTCTCTCCGTGTCGGGCCACAACTTTAGCCAAAAGTCGGGCCATCTCTCAGTACCCTAACTCTCCGCCCAGCCGTGGGACAGAGGTGTGGGTACTGTGGTCTCTTGGGGCTGGCGGCGTCATAGAACTCGCCGTCTCGTATAGATCGGGCACGAGCCTCGTAACTCGGGTGTCTCGCTAGCAGCCTCGCCGCTTTGCCCTTCTCGGGGCCCGGGTTTTACGTGAGGCATAATCGCACAGAAAGGAATACGTTAGAGGGGTCCAACCTATAACACTGACTCTAAAGCACGATCTCGTAATGAGAAGAATGGAAACCAATCCTAAATATCCTATAGCCTCACGATTATTGGTGTGGTGCACAACACACCGATAATCAAGACTCTACTAGATACGGTCAGTAGACACTTTCCGAGGATTAATCGCTCGATACCACTTTTGTCACGACTGTTCGGCCCGTGGATCGTGCTTACCGGGCACCCAAGTAGTCATACATCGAGTAATCGGAAATATAAAGCAAGACATGAAACAGTTTATAAAATAAGACACAATTTATGAGAGAAAACATCGCTTTCGCATATATATATAATCATGGTTTAGCGATTTACATCCGACATGCATAACATGACTACAGACCTCTAGGAAAGATACAACTATGGCGGGACAGGGCCCGCCATACCTCGATCATACAAAACTATCTACAACAGGAGATCATACCAAAAGTAGAGCCTCAGGAAGAGATGGAGCTCCGACACCAACGTAGAGATCCTAATGATGCGGATCTAGCACTGCTTGCCCTTACTGCGGCATGAGCGGCCCCGAAGGAGTCGATTACAACAGTACTAAGTATGTGAAATCGTAAAGTACTTAAATGAAAACATATCATTTATAAAACCGGTTTACAAATATGTGTGAAACAACTAAGGAAACGCGCATAGTGCCACATCACAAACAAGAGCAACAATAGGTAAGCGTAATAAGTCTTGTCTAGGCTGCGAATGATCGAAAGCAGGCCACTCGCCCACATCATCATTCCGCAAGCCTAATCTCGAACTCCGAGTCCGCATAGGCCACTCACACGGGCGCGCATGAGGTATAACCGCATCGAGGGTAGCTACTCCTCGGCATCGCCTGGACTCATTGTCGCGTGGCCACATAGACCGCATGAGGCATAACCCGCATACTAACACGGAACTCTCGTAGCTCGCATAGGCCCCTGGACCCGCATGAGGTATTCTCGAATCATGGTCCTGCATCGCCGAGTCTACCAGCGACGGAGGCGGCTTAACCCGGTATCATCTCAAGAGGTGAGTGATAGTATACTAACATAACAACTTATCTTTAAACAACATAAGCACAACAAGGATACTCACTATACAAACGTTACAAGATACTAACACACATAGCATCATATCATGTCTACTTATCAAACCATCTTATTATTCTTTTCACAATATAAGTCTGTTATAAACACATAGGCAAACTTGTTTCTTTTATCAATCTTAAGTGGTTATACTTAACTTCCCATAAAGCTAGTATAACTCTTAAGCTACTGTTTTAAAAACCAATTAGTTCTCTTTAAAATGATACCGTATTCTTTTGTAATGCTTTCAGATCTTTATTATTCAGGCTTAAGCGTGAGGCATCAAGTAAGTGTATTCGGGCTTAAGCGTGAGGCATTCCGTAAGTGTTATTCAGCTTAAGTCAAAGACATTGCCGTAGTTATTATTCGATTAACACGTATGCGTCACCGTACTATATATATTGTAAAATATCATGCTTTAGGAAGAATCACATACCTTCTCAGCGAAAACCACCTGCCAAGTTGAATATGTCGCGCGCAGAGAGTCAGCCTATAATAGTCACAGATATCTATCAAAGACTACTCTGAAGGTCATTCTAAACAGAGGGTTCACAATTCTACGGAAAGTCGGGCAGCACAACCCTACCCGGTGAGCTATATAAGTCTACTGTGAAAACAGTCCTATGTGAGTACAGTTCAATTATTCTTCTTTTAAACCCTACTACTGTGATAACAGTTCAATTCTATTCTGTGATATACTTCTAAGTATTTATACTTACTCTTATACTACAACAGTAAGTATTCTCTAATTCAAAAGAGGGTTAGGATTAGTTACCTCGGTAAGCCCAATAATATCCTAGAAAAAGTCGCGCCTGAGCAAGGTTTTGCTCCTAAGTTGTATGCTCGAGAAACCTTAGAAGTTTTTCACAACTTCTACTAAGTAGTAAGGTATTTGGGCTAGGGTATTTTGGGCATTATAACAATACAAGAAGGCAACTTTCTACGAGGAGGGGGTAGATTTTGGCTAGGCTAGGGGTATTCGGCGAGGGCCTTCACAAGGAGGGGAGGAGTGTTGGACGAAAAGATCTACAAAGGGAGAGGAGAGGATTTTCAAGACTTGGAAAGCTTTGTGGATGAAGAACTCTTCATCTTAAGGGGGGTATTTATAGGTCAAGAAGTGGCCAACCAATGGCCAAGATTTAGACAAGTGCAAGGCAAGTGTAGGGTGAGGATTAACTATACACAAATATCCTACCAACTCCTTGACTTGTGCACAAGGCACAAAAAACGTGCCATTGCTTAGCCAATTCGTCCAAATGGACGATTTGAAGTCCACCAATTGGAGGGTGCCAAGTGTCGCCCTCGTTGATCCAAAATGTTCGTCTCTCGGAAAAATCCGCAAAAATTAGAAATGGCATAGCGGAATTTATCCTACGAAGGCGTGGAAACGTTTCGTCGGAAAACGATTCTTTAAGCGAGTTGTGCACAATTTCGAACTTGGCCTAATCTTTAAGGCTAAACTTTTGTACGTATTCCCTTACGTACATACTCTGGAAATACGGGGTATAACACTACCTTCACCTTATGTCAGGCAGTGAAGCCCAGGTTGTGGCTATTTTCGTTTTCTAAAAGTTTACCAGCGAGGTTAGGAACTCGGTGAGTCTCGAGTCGCATTCGCCTCGGGCGGTGTTTGGATTTGGGGATAGTTGTGGGATTGTTGTCTCCTGTGGAGGTAGTGTTTGATCTACCATTTCGGTGTTCGGATATCGCCTTATGAAGCCTTGTAAGGCGGAAGTGTAAGTTGTCGGTCGATTGGTTCGATGTTGGCAAGGTTGAACGATTGGTTTAGGCTTGTTCCGGCGGTGTGGATAGTGAAGCTTGTCTAGAAGAGGTTCGGCGGCTCGGAGGAATCGTGCGGATAATCGGCGACGCTTAGAGTTGAGTTGGTCGGTCTTCTTGAAAGTACCACCCGGGTTTGGGTGCGGCGAGTTTTGGAAAGCAGAGGAACTTAGCGAGTTACTTTGGGCCTTTGTGAGTTCATGTGAAGGATAGGCGGGTTGCCTATATGTTAGCTTTGCCGTCCGACTTAGGAGCGTCAGACGTCGTCTTTCGTATTGTTATGATCGGGAAAAGTATCGGAGAATCCATCAGTGTTCCCACTTAAATGATGACCACGTTAGAGATAGTAGCCCAGGTTTTGGGCGGCCCGTGCGGAGAGTGGTAGTTTCAAGTGTCGACATCCTCGGGATCGCAAGCGGCGGTACCATTTGTTAGGCGTCGAGACAAGGCTCGCGACAAAGTGACAAAGTGGTATCTACGACGAGTAAAGAGAAGTGAGCATGTATGGCGAGCATTGATGTGATCATTTCTTTTGTAAAGAGAAGGTTCGAAGGAAGTATATTTTATACAACGGTGAGAAGTGTTTGTGGTTATGTTAGAGGTGTTTCATCGTTGACATGGATGGAGGTATTTTTCTTGGGTGTTTAGTGGCGGATGTGGCGGGTTTGTTTTCGTAAGTATAGTAGTGAAGACTATCTTGGCGCCGCGTTTGTTTGAGACTTAGAAGGAACATTCGGACGAATGTTTCTAAGAGGAGAATGTTATACCGTATTTCGAGTATATGCGTGGGGCGTGCGTAGAAAATTTGAGTTTGTGCCTTAAAGTGCTTGGCGAATTTTATTTGTGCATAACACGGTTAGAGTCGTTTTTACGAAAGCGTTTTCACGACTTTCGTAGGGAATTTCGGCTATGTCATTTCTTATTTTTGCGGTTTTTAGAGGCGAAACATTTTGGACCAACAGAGGCGACACTTGTCACCCTCTCATTGGGACACCTTGAAGTGATAATGTAGTGGCGAAAGTTGGCCATTGTGGTCAAGGGTTGGTAGGATATTTTTGTGTTAGTTGGCTAGTGTGCACTTGGCAAGATCTTGGCCCTACACTTGCATAGCACTTGGCTAAATCTTGGCCATTGGTTGGCCTTCACTTGACCTATAAATACCCTCCCTTTGATGAACTTCTTCATCCAAAAATCTCTTAAGTCTTGAAAGCTTCTTCCTCCCCTTTGTGTAGTGTAGTGGCGAGAGCCCTCCCCTCCCCTTGGCGAGAGCCCTTCCCCCTCCTAGTAGTGTGGTAGTGGGGTACCCACTAGCCTAGTTGCTTTCGTATAATACCCCTCTTGGTAGAAATACTCTCAAAGTATTGTTATAATGCCCAAATTACCTTAGCCATATACCTTGTAGTATTCTAAGGTTATACCTATACAAAAGCCGAAATACTATTATACTTCCCGTCAGTCCACAACCGAAACCCTAGGAAAATCTCCATGGTTAGTTGGAGTAGTAGGTAGAAGTTGGTTAGAACTTCTAAGGGTTGTTTGGAGCGGGTTGGAGCGCGGGGTTGGAGCTAAGCGATTGCCCGGGATCGACTTTATACTTGGATAATTATGGGCTTATTGAGGTAAATATCTTGTCCTCTATTGTAATTGGAAATTACATATTGTTAGAATATATAGTTGAAGTATACTATATATAGAGCGAACGTAGTTATTGGCAATGTCTTTTGACTTAAGCTGAATAATACTTACGGCAATGTCTTGTGACTTAAGCACGAATGTAAAGAAAATCTTGACTGTAATTACATAGGGTTGTATTCTGATAGACTTGTGTAGTAGTGCAGTGGAGTAGAATTGTACCCGTTAGGGTTAGTTGTATAACCCCACGGTTGGCTTGGTAGCCAGGCCTCGATAGAGAGAGGAGATTTCTGTTGCGGGGAGAGTCTTTGAATTTTACGTAGAATGTTCTCTGAAGAGACCTTATGTTAATAAGCGCCTTGTGGCCTTATAGGTGGAAGTACTATGCGTGGCGCGATCTACTTGGCAGGGAGTAGCCGGCGGTTTGAGGTACTTGGGCGTTTTGCTATTAGTCGATGTCGTCGCGGTATGTGAACCTCTTCCTATCTCTTCTAGCATGATATGTGTGAACTATGTATGCGGTAGGCGTGCATGTGCTAAGTGTATTTGTTTGGCTTAAACATAAAGTGTTATAACGGCTTTATGGGAAGTTGGTTATAACAGCTTTATGTAGGTAAGAAAATGGGTTGTGGTTTTCGAAAGGTAATTGATTTGATTATAACTGGCTTGTTATGTGTTAATGAAGAAGTTGAAGTATTTCAAAAGATTTGTGAATCGTTTTGAAAGAAGAAGTAATACTTGGTTTTTGAAAAAACTTAAGAGTTATACTAGCTTTATGGGAAGTTAGGTATAACGGCTTAAGAATGTTTTACTGATTTCGGAAATCAGAATGTGTATCGACAAACCACTGCAGCGTTAATAAAAGGAAATGTTTTGACTAATTAAGTATTATTAAAACCAGTAGAAACTTCCATCTGCATAGAAGCTAAGATGAGACAAAATGATATTTCCTAGATCATGGCTGCTGTAATAAGATTGTTATAAACAAGAATATCCTACTCACATATAAGACTTATGTTTCTCAGATAGTTTTAAGGGGAATTATGTTCTCAAATGAATAAGACTATGAACTACGAAACCTTTCTAAAATGAGAAACTTGAACATTGGAAATTAGGCAAACTTGATCATTGGAAAAGAATGTTGCTACTTGATTTTACAAAGAGAAGTAATTGATTTACTTTAAAAGGATAGTCACTCTATTTTTATACTACGGATATTGTGTGACATTGTGAAATGCGTATCTTTTAAAGAGTTAATGTATGAAGTACTTTGGGGATAAAAACCCGATTTTGTTAATCATATAGTAGAAGGTACCTTGTGTGAACAACTTGATTGTATTGGTTTGTGATAGCCTTGTAATACTTTCTTGATTGCGTTGATAAGTAAACGTGTTGGGATCTTACGTGTGTTAGTATCTTGTGATGTTTGTGTGAAGGGTTTCCGCGATTGTGCTTATTAACTATCGGTCGTTATGATAGTATTGTGGCATTCATCTCTTGAGATGATTAGGGGTTAGGCGCCCTCCGTCACGGGGTAGACTTCGGTGGTCGATGGACCTATGATTCGAGAATACCTCACGCAGTCACGAGGGCCTATCGCGAGCTACGAGAGTTCGTGTTAGTGTCACGTCCTTTATGGGCATGCGGTCCATGTGGCCATGCGATTTGCGAAGTCGGGGCGATGCTTGGGAGTAGCTACCCTCGATGCGGGAATACCTCATGCGGGCGATGAGATTGGCCTATCTTGAGTGCGGGAGTTCGAGGGTTAGGCGCGTACATGATCTGCGGGCAAGTGGCCGCTTTGATCATGCGACGGTGCAGAGCAGATCTTATGATCTGATTCATGACCTTGTTGATGCGTGGGTTTTAGTAGTCGGCTATGCCTTCGTACTTACCCCGTACAGTTTTATTATGACACAGGTGGGACCTGGTGTTCATGTGTGTTCCTTGGTGCTTTTATATCATAGACTGCCGGCAGTGAGGAAGGTATTCCACGGGCATGATTGATGTCGTGGGCCTGAGACCCATTGTTATACTTGAGTGATGACTTGAGGGCGTGAGTCCCTAACTTGACATGACTGCTTTGTTGTAAACTGTAGTTTGGTTATCATACATGTCTCCTGCTTTATATGACTGCTATGATTTCATTTACAGTATGTATTTTCAGTTTCACATACTCGGTACCTGTTATGCGACCTCCGCCGAAGTGCGTTCATGCGCGAGTTGAGGTACACCGATCGTTGATCCTAGCTCTCGAGTCCGCGATTTGGCGTTTGGGAAGCTCCGTTTCTCCGGAGGCTTATCAGTGGTATAGTCCCCTGTCGTCGTAAGTGTTTACATTCAGGGGTTTGGCGGGGCCCTGTCCCGCCATTGTTGTCGTATCATTCTTAGAGGTCTGTAGTACTGTTGTGGGCAGGGTTTGTAAAAAGGATTAAACTGTTCATGTTGAAAAAGTTGCTATTTATATATATACTGAAGGTAACCGTTTTTGGTTGCTTTGTCTTCTTATTTCAACGTCTTATTTCCTTTGGTTTCATGTATTGCCTTTATGTTCTGATTACTCGATGTATGTCTACTTGGGTGCGAGGGTAAGACACGATCCACGGGCAGGTTGGGTCGTGACAGCAGGCTCGGGTAAAGATTTTGATGTTGAAGCGAGCGTCTGATTCGAGTACAATGTGGAGTTCGACTCATTGGCTCGGTATGTCCCCGCTGTAGTAGCTGATATGGAGGACAGATGTTACACCCCGTAATTTCAGGACATGTTTTAAGAACGTAAGTAAGAACTCACAAATGTTAAGATTTGAGACTTGTAATAATTTAGCGGAAATTATGGAATTGTCGGAAAATGTATTATTGTGACGAATGGGAGGGCGACACGTGTCACCCCTCCTTATGTGATGCCTTGGTCGAATTGTGCAAGGGCAAGAAGGTCATTGGACCTTTGTTGCAAGACAAGTCTTGCAACTTGTGAGCATGAGATATTTGACTAAGTCAAATGGTCAATTAGTCTTGATATTTTGTAAGACTACATCCAAGCCTCACATTTGTTTATATCTTGACCATCCAATTCACTATATAATACTAGTAGTGCTAGTGTGAGCTTAACACTTAGAATTTTTTTCACAAAAAAATTGAAGAACATAGGCATTGCTCTCGGGTTCTCTTCAAAGAAAAAGGAAAAATCTTTGCTCCTTGTTCTTTTAGCTCCCCACTTTAAACCAAGGTTCTTAGGTGTATTGTAAACATATCTCAATAGAAAAATCTTGGAAAAGATTGTTTGGGTTAGTCAAAGCGAAAACCTAGTTGTCTTTCTAGGTTTTGTTTGGAGACGAAGGATATTTGTTGGTGTTGTTCTAAGGGTCTCAACAAGCGGATTGAAGTGTCTTGGTGAGGCTATAAACTACTAAGGAAGCGACTTGGTTGGAGTTGGATTAAGAATCATTGAGGTATAATCTTGTTCTTTGAAAGTATTACAAGATTATTTATATTGTTGTTGTTAGCTTTGTATGTTGCTAGCATGAAGTTGTTATATTGAAGTTATAAGGACTATGGATTGATTATAGCCTTGGAAATCCGAAATGTAATGTAAGCCATGACTAAGTGGGATTACAATTTAATCGTTGTTAGAATCGTCGCATGTTATTGACTTGAAGATTATGGTAGTTATAACCAAATGCGACTTGATATCATATTATGCTACCAATTTGGATTGAAATGGAAATTGAATAAGAATTGGTATTGTTGAACTCATTATGGCCGAATTTGGACTTGTAGTTGTATTAGATTGTTATCGTTTGTGGGGCGGAATTTTACACGTCTAGTAGGCGTGTAATCCCCTATTGATTAATTGCTATTGATTGTGCCTTAAATGTGGCGTGTTTGGTTATTGTATTCGGCCTTGAAAAAGGTGGCAAAGTTAGTAAAAACAAAGGAGGTGCTGTCCGATTTTCCGTAGAAATTGGAGACTAACACTTATAATATTCTACGTTTGAAGTGAGGCGTTAATAGACGTATTGTGAATATTATAGGTTGACATACTACGGGCGGGACTTTGTACTTGGCAAGTGGTTTGACCGTGAGTATGTAGAACTTTTCCTATCTTTGAGCATGACTAGTTTCACGTATATAGTGCGGTAGACATCTGAAGACTTTGACATTCTTTACTAGCTTTATGAAATGCCAAGTCGGGTGAGTTAGGAGATTAACTCACTTCTTGAAAATACTAAGGATGTCTTAAAGTTTTATTAAGGATAAGGGACTTGAAGAGTTTTAAAGTATGTGATACTTGTTTCGTTTTAAACGTATAAATCCCTTGGATAGGAAATTGTACTTAACTAAGGTATAAAGTGAATATGACGACTTTATGGGGAGTTGGTTATATTGACTTTATGGAAAGATAAATGGCTTGATTTAATGGAAGGCAATTCGATTTTAAGGTATCAATTGCCTAAGGTTTTATAAGAAAATGAGTCACTTGATTTAGAAACCTAACTTTATTTCTAAGGGTGTTGTGACTTACCTTGAAATGTAATTCGGACTTGATACTAGGATTAATAGTATCTTGGAAGTTTTCTACTAAAAAGAGTCATTGTTTTAAAGAGTAGAAGTACGTAGTACTTGGGTTAAATTCCCGGATTTTTGTTTTATAAAAGACATGTTAGTGCCTTAGGTAAACTAAAATGAGAGTGTTTTATAAACAAGGATAGTAAGAAGTTAGGGGATTTCTTAACTTGCTTACATATTGTATGATAAGCCGGTAGTGCTTACGTTATGTGTGATAGCCGGATTTGGGCTAGTGATATATTATTCGTTGCGGGGTCATTCCCCGGGATCGTGGCATTGTATATTTCCGTGGATTTGCTACCCACGATCGCGAGGAATACCTGCGAGTCCGTGGGGCTTATGCGGTGAAATAGTCCCGTGCGGGCGGGTCGACCTATGCGAGGAATACCTCGTGCAGTGCATGTAAGGGCTTATGCGGGTGGAATAGTCCCGTGCGAGAATACCTCACGAGTCCACTTTGGACCTATGCGGGTGAAATAGTCCCAGGAGTAGGATTCCAATCCTATTTTTCGTTGTAATTATACACCTATTTTTACTCTCATCGTTAGTAAGGCACAGTGTACTGTATTTTGATTATCATACATGTCTCCGACTTTGATTTAGACTTATGATGTAATTACAGTATTTTCCAGTTTTACATACTTGGTACATATTGTGTCGACCCTTCCTCGAGTGCGTTCATCTGCGCGAGAAAGGGTAAGCAGGTGGCGGATCCACATTCTTAGGTCACTTATCTGACGACAGAAGCTCCAATTATACGGAGGCTAGTCTCTTTTGGGTACAGTCTTTTCCCTGGTGTTGTAGATTTATGTACATTCAGGGGTATGGCTGTTATACCCCGTATTTCCAGAGTATGTACATGAGGGCGTACATATAAAAGTTTAAGCCTTAAGTAGGCAAAGTGGCGAAATTTGTGCACAACTAGCGAAAAAAGTCATTTTCCGACGAAACGTTTTACAAACTTTGCGAAGGGAAAATTCCGGCTATGTCATTTATAATTTTTGCGGATTTTTCCGAGAGATGAAATATTTTGGACCAACGACTTGTCACCCTCATTGGACGGCAAATTGGGCAAGTGGGACGATTTTCTTGGCCTTTTCCTTGGTCAAGGATTAGGTAGGATATTTTGGTGGTAGATGGATAAGGTGTACTTGGGTAAATCTTGGCCTTACACTTGCCTAGCACTTGGCTTCATCTTGGCCATTGGTTGGCCATTGGTTGGCCTATAAATACCCCTCTAAGTTGAAGACTTTCTTCATCCTCACTTGAGCATTTCTCTAAGTCTCAAACTACTCTCCACTTGTGAGCTTCGTCCAACCCTCTCCCCTCCTAGTTGTGCTGGCAGAAACCCTCCCCTTTGTGGCGCCTATTGGTAGAGTACCCCCTTGCCTAGTAGTTCTCGTGAAATGCCCACTTGCTAGAAGAGTTGTCTTCTAGTATTGTTGTTATGCCAAAATACTCTAGCCCAAAACCTTTGTAGTAGTTCCAAGTACCCTCTATACGAAAAACCCGAAAAATACTACTATACTTTCCTTTAGCCACTAAACGAAACCCTATGGAAAAATCTCCATAATTGGTTGGAGTACTAAGTAGAAGTTGTGTAGAACTTCTAAGGGTTTCTTGGAGCGAATTGGAGCGCACGGAGTAGGAGCTAAACCTTGCTCAGGATCGACATTTAAACTTGGATAATTTTGGGCTTATCGAGGTAAATAATCTTGTCCCCCTATTGATATTGGAATTATATGTTGTAGGAATATATAGTTGAAGTATACTATATATAGAACTGAACATAGTTTTGCGGCAATGTCTTTTGACTTAAGCCTGAATTTAAAGAAGAGAGCTGTAATTACATAGGGTGTATTCTGATGAACTTGTGTAGCATTCTTGTGAAGTAGATTTGTACACGTCCGGATTAGGCGTACAACCCCACTATCGGGAGTTGATGGCACATTAGCGAGCCTCGATAGAAGGAGAGATTTCTGCGATTGCGGGGAGGTCTTCCGAATTTTACGTAGAATATTCTACGTTGAGATCTAGATGTTAATAGGCGCCTTGTGGCCTTTATAGGTTGAAGTACTACGTGTGGCGTGATCTACTTGGCTTAAGGTGTAGCCAAGCGGTTTGAGGTACTTGGGCGTTTTGCTATTAGTCGATAATCGTCGCGAGGTATGTGAACCTCTTCCTATCTTTTCTAGCATGATATGTGTATAACTATGTAGTGCGGTAGACGTCGTGTGTTAAATGTAATTGATTGGTTTAAAACATAAAGTGTTATAACGGCTTTATGGGAAGTTGGTTATAACGACTTTATGTAGGTAAGAAAATGCTTTGTGGTTTTAAAGATGGTGATTTGACTTATAAGCGACTTTGTCACGACCCATTCGGGGCCGTGGTGGTGCCTCACGGGGCACCAAGTAGTCATACATCGAGTAACGGCGGAATATAAAACAAGACATGAAACGATTTTATAAAATAAGGCCGATTTATGTGAACAAACGTCGCCTTTCGGCATATATATATGAACAAGGTTTAGCGATTACATCCGACATCGCATAACATGACTACAGACCTCTGAAATATACAACTATGGCGGGACAGGCCCGCCATACCACTGTACAAACTATCTACAATACAGGAGATCATACAAAAGTAGAGCCTCGGAGAAGATGGAGCTCGACACCAATGCAAAGAGATCTGGGATGCGGATCTAGCACTGCCCTTACCTGCGGCATGAACGCAGCCCCCCGAAGGAGGTCAGTACAACAGGTACCAAGTATGTGAAACTATAAAGTACTTTAAAATGAAATCAAAGTATTTAAAACCTTTTCACAAATACAATCAGTTCAATTGCACATAGTGCCATATCACAAACAATAACAGTACTAGGAAAACTGTAACAGGTCTAGTCTAGGCCGCGAATGATCGAAGCAAGGCCAATCGCCCATAGTATCATTCTGGCGCCTAGTCACGGACTTCCGCGATCGCATAGGTCACGCCTGAGACCGCAGGTATACCTCGCGCGACGGCAGCCAACCCGGCATCCGCCTAGGCTCCGCGACGCGCAGCCTCAAAAGGCCGCGTAGTCTCAGCAGACCCGCATAGGAATCCCCGCGTCGGGCTAAACGCGAATGATCAATCTGGAGCATACCGCTCGCGTATAGTCTCGCGCGTAGGCCGTATAGACCGCGTCGAGTGACCACCGGTATAAATAAGTCAAGGGGTAGGTGATACAATAGCGATCAACGGACTTACCGGTTAACAACGTAGCCGCGGCAAGAATGACCCTTTACCGCGGCATTACAAGACACTAACACGGGTAGCATCATAACATGTCTACTTATCACAATCTTACTACACTTAAGAAAACAATACAAGGCTTTTATAAACAAGTAAGCGATTCCTTTTTATCTTTCTTAAGTTGTTATACCTAACTTCCCGTAAAGCTAGTATAACTCTTAAGCTTTGTTAAAACCAAATATTTATCTTACATTAAAAAATGATTCAGTATTCTTTTGAAATGTTTTCATTCTTTGTTATTGAGCTTAAGCGTGAGGCATTCGTAAGTATTGTCGAGCTTAAGCGTGAGGCATTACCATAGGTATTATTCAGGCTTAAGTCAAAGACATTGCGTAGTTATTATTCGATTAACACGTATGCGTCTACGTACTATATATTGTAAAATATCATGCTTTAGGAAGAATCACATACCTTCTGTGAAAACCACTTGAGTTGAATATGTCGCGCGAGAGTCGACTATAATAGTCACACATATCTATTAAAGACTACTCGAAGGTCATTCAAAGCAGGGTTCATAATTCTATGGTAAGTCAGGCGGACAACCCTACAGGTGAGCTATATAAGTCTCTGTGAAAACAGTCTATGTAGTCTGATTCAATTATTCTTCTTTTAAACCCTTCTACTGTGATAACAGTTCAATTCTATTCTGTGATATTCTTCTAAGTATTTTATACTTATTCTTATACTTCTACAGTATACATTCTCTAATACAAAAGAGGTTAGGATTATTACCTCGGTAAGCCCAATAATATCCTAGATAAAGTCGCGCTGAGCAAGGTTTAGCTCTAAGTTGCGCCCGGTAGCTCGAGAAACCTTAGAAGTTCTTCACAACTTCTACTAAGTACTAAGGGATTTGGGCTAGGGTATTTTGGGCATTATAACGATACTAGAAGACAACTTTTCTACCAAGGGAGGAGGGTAGATTTCGGCTAGGCTAGGGTGGGGTAGGCCTCGGCCAGCTCACTCAAAGGGGAGAGGTGTTGGGCGATTTGGCTTAAGGAAGAGGAGAGGATTTTCAAGACTTGGAAGATTTGTGGATGAAGAACTCTTCATCTCTAAGGGGGTATTTATAGGTCAAGTGGCCAACCAATGGCCAAGATTGAGACAAGTGCAAGGCAAGTGTAGGGTGAAGATTTACTACACACAAATATCCTACCAACTCCTTGACTTTGTGCCAAGGCAACAAAACGTGCCAATGCCCATCCAATTCGTCCAAGGGACGATTTTCAAATCCACGATGGGAGGGTGCCAAGTGTTGCCCTCGTTGGTCCAAAATGTTCGTCTCTCGGAAAAATCCGCAAAAAATTAGTAATGGCATAGCGGAATTTTCCTACGAAAGGTGTGGAAACGTTTAGTCGGAAAGCGATTCTTTAAGCGAGTTGTGTACAAAAAAAGCGTCGAGGCTAACTTTCAAGCCAAACTTTTTATCGTATTCCCTTACGTACATACTGGAAATACGGTATAACATTCTCCTCGCGAAACATTCGTCCGAATGTTCCTTCTCAAACGATTATCGAAGAAGCTTAAGCGGTTAGCAAATGCCACACGCGGCCCGCGAGCAATACATGGCGAAAGCGATAGCGAAAATTTACAAGTAGGAAAGTGAATTTACGGAGGTATGGGGAATAGGTGAGGATACTTCGCCTCATGTCCTCCTCGGCCTCCCATGTCATCTCCTCACGAGCTCGTTCGCCCACAAGACTTTGTGGAAGCCACGTCCCGTCGCAGACGCCTAACGACGATCGACTATCGCTATGGGAATCTCCTCATACGATAACCCGCCGGTCACACTGGACATCGTCGTCGGGTGTACCTAGATGGATCCCGATACATCTCCTCAAAGATAGATGCGTGAAAAACCGGATGCTGCGCCTCCGGTCGGACGGCCAGATCCAACTCGTAGCAACCTTGCCTACCCTGCGGACAATCTGAAGCGGCCCAATGTACCTTGGGTGAGTTTCCCTTCTTCCCAAATCTCATCACACCGCCATGGGTGACGCGCTAGGAAAACCCAATCATGAACCTCGAACTCAAGATGCCGCGGCGATGATCTGCATCGACTTACATGCGACTCGGTATCGATAGCGCTCTCGGATAAGCTTCACCTTATCCGCACTGCTGCACCAAATCTGGTCCCACTGGCGCCCGCCCACATCGAACCAACCTATAGGCGTCTGCACTTCCTCCATATAAGGCCTCATAAGGCGCCATCCCGAATCTTGGGTGGTAGCTATTATTATCGCGAACTCCACTAGAGGCAAATGATCCTCCCAACTACTGCGAAGTCAATAACACGGGCTCGCGACATATCCTCGAAGTGCGGATGATGCGCTCTGCTGTCCGTCTGTGCTGCGGATGAAATGCGGTACTCGAGGCTCACTGCGTCCCTAAACCTCTGGAAGGACCTCGAGTTGGCGTAAAGCGGGCTCCACATGCGATATGATCGAAGTAGGGACTCCATGCGATCGGCGATCTCTCGGATATAAAGTCGGCATAATCCTCGGTAGAAAAGTCGTCTGACGGGAAGAAAGTGGGCTGATTTAGTCGACTGTCGGCGATAACCCATATAGAATCATGTCTCCTGCGAGTGCGAGGTAATCACGTGATAAAGTCCATGTTGATTACCTCCCACTTCCGGTCGGGATCTCGATAAATGCGTAACAAACCACGGGCCTGCGGTGCTCTACCTTCACTGCGACAACACGGGCGAGCTACGAACTGCAACGTCCTCTTGAAGCCATCCGCTGATACAGATCTAAGGTCGTGGTACATCTTGGTCGACCGGATGGATGAAACGCTTGTAGTGTGCTTCCCCAAGAACTGCTGCGAAGTCACGAAACATCTGGAACACGATCGCCCTCAAACCTTAGCACCCGTGGTGCTACCTCAAAGGACCCTTGCCCTCACGAAGAGGCGTATCCGATATCGAATCAAAGGTGGATCCTCGGCGTTGCCTCTTCACCTCGCCGGCGATGGAAGACTCGGCAACCTCGCGAACTCTAACCAGCTATCGGAATCAATCAAGCGGACACGAGGCTCGCTAATCGATGCAAATCACGAACCATGTCCCTCCTCTCTGGTGCACATCGATAGGCTCCCATCGACCTACGACTCGGGCATCGCCACAACATTGGCCTTCCGGGTGGTATAGGATATCAACATCGTAATCCTTAAGCAACTCTAACCACCGTCTCGCCGTAAGTTGACTCCTCTGGTGAAGATATCTGAGGCTCTTGTGGTGCGTATAAACATCCACGTGAACCCCATACAAATAGTGCCTCGGATCTTCAAGCGTGAATCACGGCGCGGCTCCAAATCATGGGTGGGGTAGTTCCTCGTGTTTCTTCGGTGTCGGGATGCATATGCTATAACTCTGCCATCTGCATCAACACATCCCAACGATGCGGCGCGTCACAATACCGACATAACCATCTGGACCTGCGGAAGTAAGAAGCGAGGCGGTCGTCGGTCTCTTTCCAGCTGGAAACCTGCTCCAAGCATCAGTCCATTGAAACTTGTGCGCTTACGAGTCAGCCTAGTCAATGGTGCGAGAGATAAAGCAAACTTCTCCACGAACCGCCGATAATAACTGCAAGGCCCGAGCTGCGAACCTGCGCCGGTAGTAGGTCTCGGCCAAGTCATTGCCTCGATCTTGGCGTATCAACTCGAATGCCATCAGCCGACAATATGCCCAAGAAAGCGCGCTGAAGCCAAAAACTCACATTTGGAAAACTTGGCGTACAAGCTGCTAGTCTGGAAGCGTCGGCCACAGTCGCCAAATGCTCGCGTGCTCTGCTCGGCGAGAATAAACGAAGATATCATCAATGAACACTATCACAAGCGTGTCCAAAATGGTTTGAACACTCGGTTCGTCAAATCCATGAATCTGGCGGAGCATTGGTCAACGAAGGACATGACCGAACTCATAATGCGTCGGGTCGGAATGCGATCCTAGGGACATCCACCTCTCGACACGAACACGATGATAGCGACGCAGATCAATCTTGGAAAAACATCTCGCGCCACTGGTCTCGAACAAATCATCAATCACAGGAAGGGTATACATTCTTAATGGTCACCTTGTTCATTTGCCGTAATCAACACACATGCGCGGCGTCCGTCCTTCTTTTTCACGAACAATACGGCGCCCGGGGAGAAACAGGCCTAATGAAGCCCTTCTCTAGCAAATCCCTAAAGTGATCCTTCACTCTCTCAACTCGGCGGTGCCATTACGTATGGCGGAATGGAAATAGGTGAGTATCGCAATATGTCAATACAAAACTCAATCTCCTCTCGGGAGGATACGGGAGGTCATGCGGGAACACGTGCGGGAACTTCGTGACTCGAAATCGATGAAAATCTGGTGCATGACCTCAGTATCAAACACTCGAACTAGATGGTAGATATACCCCGCACCATCTTCCTAGCCTCGAGGTAGGAAATAAACCTACCCCTCGGCGATACCGTGCTCCCCTCCCACTCAACAACCGGCTCGCCGAGAAGCTGGAACCGTACTACTCTCTCTGCGGTCTACATTGGCATAGCAAGAAGCTAGCCAATCCATCCCGTGATCACGTCGAAGTCAATCATCTCCAACTCTGTCAAGTCGGCTGAGTCCGACGTAAATAGTCACAGGACAAGCTCTATATACCCGAGCTATCACCGAATCACCAGGCGTAGCTACCTCGAAAAGGTCTATGGACTCGGGCTCTATCCCTATCCTACTAGCGACAAGGGAGATATATGGGGCCAGTAGAACCGGATCTATCGATGCATACACATCAAACCCGAAGCGATAAGGTACTGTGGCGACATCGGTGAGGCCTCACGATCTGTCGGTTGGACAAAGCATATATGCGGTTACGAGGACGCTAGGCGGGACGAGCCACGACCTGCCGCGACCTGTGACCCATGAGTACCTTGCCCTCGGGCGAAAGCTGTCGAGGATGAAGGCGACAGACCACATGGTCGGGCCTACCACCAGCGCCGCTCGGTCGGACAAACTCGCGAAATGACCGCTGCTGCCACACGTAGCAAGCTCGGTACAGCTCGAATGGTATCTACCACAACGGGCACACCGAGCGGACCTCGAGCAGTTAGCACCGCTACTCGAAATCAAGTCACGGGCCACGACCGCCCCGCTCGCTGCAGTCGAAGATGATATAGAGCGCTCTGCTTACGTGGTGCAAATCGGACTTACGATGCCGCCACCACGAGAACCACCAAAAGAACCGCCGTCTTGGCGCCTTCTAGCGCTGATATCGCTCCGGTGGTCTCTCCGCCTCGCATCTAGAGCATGAGCTGCGTGCGGGTAATGTCCATACGGTGAAGAGAAACACCCGCACATGACTCGGCCATATAATCATCTAGCCGGTGGCGTAGCGGTGTACCACATCCTCCATATCTCGCTACCAATCTTTGGGACATATCGAGCCAAAGAATCAAACTCGACATTGTACTCACGGCGTCCCCACTGTCTCAGCGTAAAAATCTATCGGCTCGTGCCCTCCTCATCTGCGGAGGCAAGAAGTGTGAGAAAAGCCTCGAAAACTCATCCCACTCTCTTTGGAGTGCATGCTCTCCCGGAAAGCTCATGAATCAAACCAATCGATTGCGGTATCACGCGGCGTGCGAACCGAATGTCACGACCTCGGTCTACGAAGCCACGATCACCCGCATAATCCTCTGCGGTGACGGATGAACTCCTGCGGATCATCCTCCCGACCAGTAAAACTACGGAGGCTACAACTAAGAAATCTCGTAGCCTCAAACTATACGCCTCGGTGTACCACGGTGCAATGGGCCGAGCTGAGCCGGAATGGTTGCCTCAAACCTCTCTCATATCGGGCCACAACTTTAGCCAAAAGGCGGGCCATCTCGCTGTACCCTAACTCCTCCGCCCGGTGTGGGACGGGAGGTGTGGTGCTGCGATCTCTATGGGCCGGCGGCGTCAAAGAACTCGCCGTCTCGGTATAGGCGGGCACGAGCCTCGTAACTCTGGGTGTCTCGCTAGCGACTCACGCTTGCCTTGCTCGGGCCGGGTTGCCTTACGTGGAGGCATAATCTGCATAGAAAGGAATACGTTAGAGGGGTCGAACCTATAACACGGCTCTAAAGCACGATCTCGAATGAGAAGAATGGAAACGATCCTAAATATCCTATAGCCTCACGATTATTGGTGTGGTGCACAACACGCGATAATCAAGACTTACTAGATACGATGCAGACACCTTCCGAGGATTAATCGCTCGATACCACTTTTGTCACGACCCATTCGGGCCCGTGGATGGTGCCTCACCGGCACCCAGTAGTCATACATCGAGTAACGGAATATAAAACAAGACATGAAACAGTTTTATAAAATAAGACGCGATTTATGTGAACAAACGTCGCTTTCGGCATATATATATGAACAAGGT
The DNA here is from genome assembly GCA_029844215.1 of Przewalskia tangutica. NCBI lineage: Eukaryota > Viridiplantae > Streptophyta > Magnoliopsida > Solanales > Solanaceae > Przewalskia > Przewalskia tangutica. Next base: position 6,148,813 of record JAQGDG010000026.1, on the reverse strand, counting down.
TTAGCGATTACATCCGACCTTTGTACAACATGACTCTGCACCTAAGGAAATATACAACTATGGCGGGACAGGCCCGCCATACCACGACTGTACAAACTATCTACAATCAGGAGATCATACCAAAAGTAGAGCCTCGGAGAAGATGGAGCTCACGACACCAATGCAAAGAGATCCTAAGGATGCGGATCTAGCACTGCTTGCCCTTACTGCGGCATGAACGCGGCCAAGGAGGTCGATAACAGTACCAAGTATGTGAAACTATAAAGTACTTTAAAATGAAATCAAAGTATTTAAAACCTTTTCACAAATACAATCGTTCAATTGCACATAGTGCCATATCACAAACAATAACAAGACTAGGAAAATCAGAATGGTCTAGTCTAGGCGCGAATGATCGAAGCAAGGCCAATCGCCCATAGTATCATTCTGCGCCTAGTCACGGACTTCCGCCCGCATAGTCACACTGCAGACCGCGTGAGGTATACCTCGCGATCGGGGCAGCCAACCCCGGATCCGCCTAGGCTCCCGCACCGCATAGCCTCAAAAGACCGCATAGTCTCAGCAGACCGCATAGGGAATCCCCGCGATCAAAGCTAAACGCCGAATGATCAATCGAGCATACCGCTGCTCGCGTAGTCTCACAGACCGCATAGCCGTATAGACCAAGATCGCGGGGCAAGCCCGGTATAAATAAGTCAAGGGTAGGTGATACAATAACGACAACGGACTTAGGTTAACAACGTAAGTACAAAGAAGAATGACCCCTTTACACAAAGATTACAAGACACTAACACGGTAGCATCATAACATGTCTACTTATCACACAATCTTACTACACTTAATGAAAAACAATACAAGGCTTTTATAAACAAGTAAGCAGCCTTTTTATCTTTCTTAAGTTGTTATACCTAACTTCCCATAAAGCTAGTATAACTCTTAAGCTTTGTTAAAACCAAATATTTATCTTCTGTTAAAAATGATTCAAAGATTCTTTTGAAATGTTTTGATTCTTTGTTATTCAAAGCTTAAGCGTGAGGCATTCTTAGTAAGTATTATTCAGGCTTAAGCCGTGAGGCATTGCCATAGGTATTATTCAGGCTTAAGTCAAAGACATTGCCGTAGTTATTATTCAGTTAACACATGTACGTCTACCGTACTATATATTGTAAAATATCATGCTTTAGGAAGAATCACATACCTTCTCAGCGAAAACCACCTGCCAAGTTGAATATGTCGCGCGCAGAGAGTCAGCCTATAATAGTCACACATATCTATTAAAGACTACTCTGAAGGTCATTCAAAACAGGGGGTTCATAATTCTACGGTAAGTCGGGCAGCACAACCCTACCCGGTGAGCTATATAAGTCTACTGTGAAAACAGTCCTATGTGAGTACAGTTCAATTATTCTTCTTTTAAACCCTTCTACTGTGATAACAGTTCAATTCTATTCTGTGATATTCTTCTAAGTATTTTATACTTATTCTTATACTTCTACAGTATACATTCTCTAATACAAAAGAGGGTTAGGATTATTACCTCGGTAAGCCCAATAATATCCTAGATAAAGTCGCGCCTGAGCAAGGTTTAGCTCCTAAGTTGCACGCCGTAGCTCGAGAAACCTTAGAAGTTCTTCACAACTTCTACTAAGTACTAAGGGATTTGGGCTAGGGTATTTTGGGCATTATAACGATACTAGAAGACAACTTTTCTACCAAGGGAGGGGGGTAGATTTCGGCTAGGCTAGGGTGGGGTAGGCCCTCGGCCAAGCTCACTCAAAGGGGGAGAGGTGTGGGACGATTTGGCTTAAGGAAGAGGAGAGGATTTTTCAAGACTTGGAAGATTTGTGGATGAAGAACTCTTCATCTCTAAGGGGGTATTTATAGGTCAAGAAGTGGCCAACCAATGGCCAAGATTGAGACAAGTGCAAGGCAAGTGTAGGGTGAAGATTTACTACACACAAATATCCTACCAACTCCTTGACTTTGTGCCAAGGCAACAAAAACGTGCCAATGCCCATCCAATTCGTCCAAGGGACGATTTTCAAGTCCACCAATGGGAGGGTGCCAAGTGTTGCCCTCCCGTTGGTCCAAAATGTTTCGTCTCTCGGAAAAATCCGCAAAAATTAGTAATGGCATAGCGGAATTTTCCTACGAAAGGCGTGGAAACGTTTCGTCGGAAAACGATTCTTTAAGCGAGTTGTGTACAAAAAAAACGTCCAAGGCTAACTTTCAAGCCAAACTTTTTGTACGTATTCCCTTACGTACATACTCTGGAAATACGGGGTATAACAGACTTGATGTGTGATAATAAAGAACTTGAAGTATTTCAAAAGAATCATTTTGAAAGAAGAGTAATATTTGGTTTTTGAAAGCTTAAGAGTTATACTAGCTTTATGGGAAGTTAGGTATAACGTCTTAAGGAAGATAAAAGGGATAATGTTTCATCGATTTGGGAATGAGAACAAGTATCGAACAAACCAACTGCAAGCGTTAATAAAGGAAAATGTATTGATTAATTAATTATTATAAAAACGTTAGAAAACTCAATCTGCATAGAAGCTAAGATAAGACAAAATGATATTAAATTTTCTAGAACATGGATTCTTTAATAATATGGTTATAAACAAGAATAAACTTCACACATATGACATATGTTACTCAATTGTTTTAAAAGAGATTAAGACATTGAACTATGAAACTTTTCTAAAATAAAGAGACTTGAGTAATTGAAATTAGGCAACCTGGAACTTTCGGAAAGAATGTTGTTACTTGATTTTAGAAAAAGAAGTGTTCAGTTTACTTAAAAATGTGAGTCACTCTAATTTTATACTACGGTATCGGGTGACTTTTATAAAAGGAATGGATCTCTTTAAAAGGAATTTAACGTCGTAGTACTTTAGGTTAAAACCCAACTTTAGCATAAAATGAAAGTACCTTGAGTTGTGTGTAACTTTATGCTTGTTGTTGTGTAACTTGCCTATGCTTGCTTTGATAGCCTTTGTTGTGCAAGAATTGTGTTTCTATGCTATCGCGTCTCGATGGAGGTTGACTTGTTGAGAACTTACTTGGACGCATGTACAGCGGAAGATTCCACCGTATGCTTCCATTATCATTGTTACATGGGCATGTCTACACCGATGATGGATTACGTGGACATGTGAGCATTATGGTTATTTATGGCGGTATCGTGACTTACGGTTGTGATCGGTGCGTAGCTTACTTGCCCCGCCACCACGTGAAGCGGTGGATGCGGTATAGGTTATTGCACTTGCCACGCGGTCGCCTTTCGCGGCGAAGTATCGTGACTTACGGTTGTGATCTGTGCTTAGCCGATTCACTTGCCCCGCCGCCTACGTAGCGCGAGGAGGAGCCGGTGGAGGCTAGTTCACTTGCTGCGTGTCGCCTTCGCGAGTCGGTGTTTGGATGGAGCCGTGACTTACGGTTGTGATGCAGTGCGTGGTCGATTCACTTGCCCCGTCGCCTACGTGGCGCAGGAGGAGTGGTGAGGCTATTGCACTTGCCACGTGTCACCTTCATGATATGGTTATGCAAAGTATTATTGGTGCGGTCGGATCTGGTAGTTATACTTGCCCGTCACGGTTTTATGACACGCAGTGGGACACGTGTTCATGTATACTCCTTGGTGTTGTTATATCATAGACTGCCAACAGTGAGGAAGGAATTCCACGGGCACGAGTGATGATTTGGAGGGCGTGAGTCCCTGACTTGATATGGCTGTTTATATATTGTGTACTGTAGTTTGGTTATCATACATGTCTCCTGCTTTATATAGACTATTATGATTTCATTTACAGTATTTTCAGTTTCACATAATTGGTACCTGTTGTCTTCGACCTCCTTGAAGTGCGTTCATGCCGCAGGTAGAGGTACATCGGCTGTCGATCCCCGTTTATAGGATCACATTCCAGCGTATTGGGAAGCTCCGTTCCTTTGGAGGCTTATCTTTTGGTATGTTACCCTGAGTCTGTAGGTCCTTGTACATTCAGGGGTATGGCGGGGCCCTGTCCCGTCATAGTTGTTGTAAAAATCTTAGAGGTGCAGAGCCTTTGTTGTGGCAGGGTTGTAAGGATTGTAATCGCTCAAAGGTCGATATATATATATATCTTTGAAAGGCAACCGCTTTGGTTGGCCTATTTTCTTTATCTTGATCCATATCTATTTGTATGTTTAAGTTTTTATTTCAGCTGGTTTTTCTCTGATGTTGTATCACTAGGGTGCCCGGTGTAAGGCAACAGTCACGTTCCCAGGAACGGGTCCTGACAAAAGTGGTATCAGAGTAGTTATTACTCGGAAAGTGTCTACAGACCGTGTCAGTAAGTCTTGATTATCGATGTGTTGTGCACCACATCTATAATCGAGAGGCTATAGGACATTTAGGATTGGTTTCATTCTTACCATTCCGAGATCGTGCCTTAGAAATGTGTGATAAGTCGGACCCTCCGGCGTATTTCGCTTTTACGATTATGCCTCCGCCAAGGCAACCCACCCGAATGGCAAGGCAGAGGAGGCTGCGAGTACGGCGGCAGCTCTCTGCAGAGACCACAAGACTGAGCCTCGATCCCACACCGGAGCAGAGAGATGGGTTACGCGGGTTAGCCCGATTATTGCCGTGGTGGCAGATATGAGGATAAGCCGGACGCAGCAGCCCGAGCACCGTGGTTCACCCCAGATCAGATATTTTGAGGCTACGGGATTTTCTGAGTTGTAGCCCGCCAGAGTTCTATGGGTGAGGCACGAGGATGATCATGAGGAGTTCATCCGGCGATAACGGATCATGAGAGTGATCAAGGCATCGGAGACCGAGTCGGTGGTCCTAGGTTCGCATCGGTGCGTGATACCGCATGATCGGTAGTTTGATTCGTGGAGCTGTCCCGGAGAGAATGCACTTCCATATGGGACGAGTTCTCGAGGCATTTCTTGCACATTTCTTGCCTCCACGGATGAGGAGGGCTCGGGCCGACATTTTTGGTGTTGCGCGTAATCCGCGCATTTATCGGGAGTACAATGTGGAGTTCGACTCATTGGCTCGACACGCCCCGCGTTAGTAGCTAGTATGGAGGATCGAGTGCACCGATATGTTACAGGCTCGATGATTACCTAGCAGAGTTGTTCGGTGTAGCTCTTCACCGCATGGACATTGCCCGCACGCAGCTTATGCACTTGGATGTGAGAGCGAGAAATCGACGAATGACCGAGATCGCGAGAAGAGGCCGTACAGCAGGTCCTTTGGTGACTTTCGAGGCGGACCGCCTCGGCAACCCGATTATGCGCCTCCGCCAAGACCAGTGGTCCCCCCACCGTCCGGGACGTATGGGATATTGAGGAGCGGTCGGGGCTCTGTGTTTCAGATTTTCGGGAGTAGAAGTGCTCGCGGATGAGGCCACCCGTATCTCGGTGGCGTTGTGGTAAAGCCCAGTGGGGAATGTCAATCGGTTTGGGAGATTGCTATACTTGCGCCGAGGCCATTTGACGAGATCGTCCGACTAGGGTAGCGGTGGGATAGCATAGACTACTAGATCGATTCATGGGTTCTTCACCTTCCATAGCTAGGCAGGATGTTCATACACCGGAGCCACGATAGAGTCGCGGTGGAAGTTCCTAGCTTTAGCGGTCCTTTGAACCGCCTATTTTCGTATATCCTTAACCCTAGAGATTTGTATGTATTGATGTTATGATGATGTATTTAGTGTTATGTTAGGATAGCTTTGTGCTAAACCGTGATTTGGGAGCTGGTTAGTGAAAAGGGTAAGCTGGGTGAGAAAATTTGAACCTTAGAATATTTCGATTAAGACCTTAGAGGTAAGTGCCGTCTCGAGTACAAGATTTCTGGGTGATCTTTGTCGAATGTATAAGTATCGTGGAGTATTTGTGGGAAAATTCCTTGGGTGGTGTAGAATGGAAGTGGTAGCTTTCATGACTGTATAGGTAAGATTGTTCGGATGCGGGAACAAGAGCTTGACGCGTTAAGTGGGTCGGGTTGGGGCCATGTTGCGGTCAACCCGTAGTCTTTGGGGTTGGGTCGATTCGAGTGGTCCCGCGGTGGTAGGATCACGAGGTGCTAGGCCCAAGTTTAGGTAACCATCATATAAATTCGTGGATGCGTCGGCCAGGAATCGGTTCGTGAAGGCCGGAATGGCCTTAGAGGAAAGTGAAGCTAGTAAGATGACCAAGTTTGAGGTAGTGACTCCAAAGTTTTGGAAATGCGTTGGTGAAGTGTAGTACGTGTACTAGGAAGGGTTCGAGTGTTCGATAAGGTGCGACGAAAGGAAAGAAGTGAACTTGTGAAAGATGGAAGTGATCTTTTTTTGTGAAATGAATGTGCGAAGGAGTATCCTTTGACCAGATGAGAATTTGTATTGTTTTGCATCGTCGAGGTGATTCCTCGTTGGCTTGGATTTAAGTATTTTCGCGCATGTTTTTGTGGCCAGGTGTGGCATGTATGGTTTCGTAAGCATAGTAGTGAAGACTATACCGGCGCGTGTATGTTTTGAGACCTAGAAGGAACATTCGAGACGAATGTTTCTAAGGGGGGTAGAATGTTATACCCCGTATTTCCAGAGTATGTACGTGAGGGCGTACGTATAAAAGTTTAAGCCTTAAGTAGGCAAAGTGGCGAAATTTGTGCACAACTAGCGAAAAGAGTCGTTTTCCGACGAAACGTTTTACAAACTTTGCGAAGGGAAAATTCCGGCTATGTCATTTATAATTTTTGCGGATTTTTTCGAGAGATGAAATATTTTGGACCAACGGGAGGGTGACACTTGTCACCCTCATTGGACGGCAAATTGGCCAAGTGGGACGATTTTCTTGGCCTTTTCCTTGGTCAAGGATTAGGCAGGATATTTTGGTGGTAGATGGATAAGGTGTACTTGGGTAAATCTTGGCCTTACACTTGCCTAGCACATGGCTTCATCTTGGCCATTGGTTGGCCTATAAATACCCCTCTAAGTTGAAGACTTTCTTCATCCTCACTTGAGCATTTCTCTAAGTCTCAAACTACTCCTCTCCCTTGAGCTGATCCAACCCTCTCCCCTCCTAGTTGTGCTAGCGAAACCCCTCCGCTCATGAGGCCTATTGGCCGAGAGTACCCCCCCTTGCCTAGTAGTTCTCGTGAAATGTCCCCCCCCCCTTGCTAGAAGAGTTGTCTTCTAGTATTGTTGTTATGCCAAAATACTCTAGCCCAAAACCTTTGTAGTAGTTCCAAGTACCCTCTATACGAATAACCCGGAAAATACTACTATACTTTCCTTTAGCCACTAAACGAAACCCTATGGAAAAATCTCCATAATTGGTTGGAGTACTAAGTAGAAGTTGTGTAGAACTTCTAAGGGTTTCTTGGAGCGAATTGGAGCGCACGGAGTAGGAGCTAAACCTTCCTCAGGATCGACATTTAAACTTGGATAATTTTGGGCTTATCGAGGTAAATAATCTTGTCCCCCTATTGATATTGGAATTATATGTTGTAGGAATATATAGTTGAAGTATACTATATATAGAACTGAACATAGTTTTCATGCAATGTCTTTTGACTTAAGCCCGAATTTAAAGAAGAGAACTGAATCAGTAATTACACAGTGTATCAGACATGAGACTTGTGTAGCATTCTGTGAAGTAGATTTGTACACGCCCCGGATTAGGCGTACAACCTCTCCTATCGGGAGTTGATGGCCTGTTAGCAGCCTCGACAGAGGAGGAGATTTACGCAGCCATGTGGGGAGTTACGCGAATTTTCTCAGAGAATATTCTACGTTGAGATCTAGATGTTAATAGGCGCTGTGGCCTTTATAGGTTGAAGTACTACGTGTGTCGTGATCTACTTGGCTTAAGGTGTAGCCGACGGTTTGAGGTACTTGGAGCGTTTTGCTATTAGTCGATAATCGTCGCGGGGTATGTGAACCTCTTCCTATCTTTTCTAGCATGATATGTGTATAACTATGTAGTACGGTAGACGTACATGTGTTAAATGTAATTGATTGGTTTAAACATAAAGTGTTATAACGGCTTTATGGGAAGTTGGTTATAACAGCTTTATGTAGGTAAGAAAATGCTTTGTGGTTTTTAAAAGATAACTGATTTGACTTATAACTGACTTGATGTGTGATAATAAAGAACTTGAAGTATTTCAAAAGAATCATTTTGAAAGAAGAGTAATATTTGGTTTTTGAAAGCTTAAGAGTTATACTAGCTTTATGGGAAGTTAGGTATAACGTCTTAAGGAAGATAAAAGGGATAATGTTTTACTGATTTCGGGAATGAGAACAAGTATCGAACAAACCACTGCAGCGTTAATAAAGGAAAATGTATTGATTAATTAATTATTATAAAACCAAGAGAAACCTCCATCCGCATAGAAGCTAAGGTAAGACAAAATGATATTACATTTTCTAGATCATGGTCGCTTTAATAAGATGGTTATAAACAAGAATAAATCGCTCACACATATGACATATGTTACTCAATTGTTTTAAAAGAGATTAAGACATTGAACTATGAAACTTTTCTAAAATAAAGAGACTTGAGTAATTGAAATTAGGCAACCGAACTTCGAAAAGAATGTTGTTACTTGATTTTAGAAAAAGAAGTGTTCAGTTTACTTAAACGCGAGTCACTCTAATTTTATACTACTGTATCGGGTGACTTTTATAAAAGGAATGGATCTCTTTAAAAGGAATTTAACGACGTAGTACTTTAGGTTAAAACCAACTTTAGCATAAAATGAAAGTACCTTGAGTCAGGTGTAACTTGCTTATGCTTGTTGTTGTGTAACTTGCCTATGCTTGCTTTGATAGCCTTTGTTGTGCAAGAATTGTGTTTCTATGCTATCGCGTCTCGATGGAGGGCCTTGACTTGTTGAGAACTTACTTGGACGCACGCAGTGACGGAAGATTCCACGTATGCTTCCATTATCATTGTTACGGGCATGTCTACACCGATGATGGATTCTGTGGACATGTGACCATTATGGTTATTTATGGCGAAGCATCGTGACTTACGGTTGTGATCGGTGCGTAGCTGCTTACTTGCCCCCGCCACTACCCGACGGTGGATCTGGTATAGGTTATTGCACTTGCCACGCGTCGCCTTCGCGCGGCGTATCGTGACTTACGGTTGTGATCCGTGCTTAGCCGATTCACTTGCCCCGCCGCCACGTGGCGCAGGAGGAGCCGGTGGAGGCTAGTGCACTTGCCACGTGTCGCCTTCGCGAGTCGGTGTTTGGATGGAGCCGTGACTTACGGTTGTGGATCTGTGCGAGTCGATTCACTTGCCCCGCCGCCACGTGGCGCAGAGGAGCCGCGGTGGAGGCTATTGCACTTGCCACGCGGTCGCCTTCATGATACGGTTGTACGATATTGGTACGGTCGGATCGGTAGTTATACTTGCCCCAGACGGTTTTATGACACAGCGGACCCGTGTTCATGTATACCTCGGGTGTTGTTATATCATAGATCACCAGATGAGGAAGGAATTCCACGCACGAGTGATGATTTGGAGGCGTGAGTCCACGACTTGATATGATCGCTTATATATTGGTATCGTAGTTTGGTTATCATACATGTCTCCGCTTTATATAGACTATTATGATTTCATTTACGATTTTCGCCACATACTGTACTTGTCAGATCGACCTCCTTCGGCCGCGTCACGCCGCAGTAGAGGTACATCTACCGTCGATCCCCGCTATAGGATCACATTCCAACAGATTGAAGCTCCCTTCTGAGGCTTATCTTTTGCATATGTTACCCGAGTGCAGGGTCCTTGTACATTCGTGGGTATGGCGGGCCCCGTCCCGTCATAGTTGTTGTAAAAATCTTAGAGGTCCAGAGTAATCACTGCGGTGGTTGTAAGGATCAGAATCGCTCAAAGGTCGATATATATATATCTTTGCCAAAGGCAACCGCTTTGGTTGGCCTATTTTCTTTTATCTTGATCCATATTTATTTGTATGTTTAAGTTTTTATTTCCGGTTTTTCTCTCGATGTTGTATCACCAGGGTGCCCGGTAAGGCACTACCACGCCCGGCCGGGTCGTGACAATGGCGGGCCCGCCCCGCCACGCTTGTTATTCCTAGAGGTCCGTATTCACATACGTGGTCATTGTAAGAATCGATGTTGTCTGCTTGTACTTTGATTTTGTTATCTATATCGAAGCGCCTTATCGGCTAGCTCGATGTTTTATCATTACACATGTTTTTATGTTGTGTATGTTCCGCCGCTATTCTCTCGGTGTATACTGAACGGGTGCCTGTAGGGCACCGCCGCGGCCCGGTCGTCGTGACAACAGAGTACACCGCCACGCCACCGGCTAGACGACTACTTGGCGAGGCTTGTTCGCATAGCTCTTCAACCGCATGGACATTGCCCGCACGCAGCTTATGAACTTGGGTGCGAGGAGCGGAGAGGCCGACGGAATGACCGAGATCGCCAGAAGAGGCGAACAAAGGGTCTTTTGGCGACCTTCGAGGCGGACCGCCAAAGAATGACTAGTTATGCGCCTCCGCCAAGATGCAGTGGTCCTCCACAATCTTCGTGGCATCCAGAGTATTCAGGAGCGTCGTGGCTCCAAGGATTCGATTTTCGGGAGCGGGTGTTAGTTACCAAGCCACCCTACCTCGTTGTGGCCGCTGCGGTAGACTCCATAGTGGGGAGTGTCGTGCTAGTTCGGGAGTTTGTTTTACATGCGACAGCAGGCCATTTTGCAGAAACCGTCCGACCGAGGTAACATCGCGGATAGCATGACTACGGGATCTATGGCTGGATCATCACCTTCTACAGCTATGCGCCCTGCAGGGCAGGCCTATGATTAGAGTGAAGCGGTAGATACAGGTAAATCCTTAACCCTATAGAGTTTTGTATACTTGATATGATGATCTTATTATTGCGTGCTATGTACGGATAGCGTTGTGTTATTTGTGAGATAGAAAACATGGTTAGTTGGAAGGACAAGTATGGGGGCATGGGAAGTGTAAACCTTAGAATATTTCACGATTGAGACCGTAGATGTAAGGTCGTCTCGAGTAAAGGATTTTGCAAATGATCCCTGTCAGAGTGCATTATATGCCTAGGGTGTATTAGTGAGATAAGTCCATGGGTAGTGTGAGATGGAAGTGGTAGCTTTCATGACGTGAATTAGTAAGATTGTTCCGTATTGGGGAACAATAGTTGGCGCGACATGGTCGGGTTGAGGACTATCGCGGTCAACCCGCGCCCAGACATTGTGGTGGGCCGGGTGGTCCCGGCCACGGTAGGTCACGAGGGTGCTAGACCCAAGTTTAGATGACCATCGATGAGTTCGTGGATATGTTCGACCAAAATCGGATCGTGAAGGCCGGAGTGGCCTTGGCGGAGATCGAGGTCGTAAGATGACCAAGTTTGGAGGTAGTCGCTCCAGAAATTTTGGGAACTGAAGTAATGACTGAAGTATGGTACGTATACTAGAAAGAGTTCAAGTGTTCGAGAAGAGTACGACGAGTGAGGAAAGAAGAGAACGTGTGTTAGCGTAATAACGTAGATCATTTTGTTGTGAAGTGAAGACGCGGGCGAGTATCCTTTAGACCAGGTGAAAGCTTTTGTGATGTAGGAATGATTTCTCGGGGATTTGGGTTGAATATTTTCGCGTATGTTATTTCGTGGCCAGGTGTGGCGTTGGCAACTTGTTAGAGAAACTTTATCGTTATCCGTCTTGAGAAGGAACATTCGGGACGAATGTTTCTAAGGAGGAGAGAATGTTATACCCCGTATTTCCAGAGTATGTACGTGAGGGCGTACGTACAAAAGTTCAAGTCTTAAAGTAGACTAAGGGACGAAATTTTGTGCACAACTAGCGAAAAAAATCGTTTTCCGACGAAACGTTTTCCAAAACTTGCGAAGGGAAAATTCCGGCTATGTCATTTATAATTTTTGCGGATTTTTCCGAGAGATGAAATATTTTGGACCAACGAGAGGGTGACACTTGTCACCCTCAAGTGGACGAATTCAAGGGCCCTTCTTGGCGTTTTTGTAGTCAAAGAGTAGGTAGGATATTTTGTGTAGTTGATGAGCAAGTGGGACCCACAAACACATGTCCAAATCTTGACCCTCCACTTGCCCCCCACTTGGCTTGATCTTGGCCATTGAATGTCCTATAAATACCCCTCTAATGCAAGACATTTCTTCATCCTCACTTGATAAATTCCAAGGCAAAAATCCCTCTCCCCCTTAGTGTAGTTTCTTCCAAGCCACCCCTCCCCCTTTGAGAGGCCTTGGCCGAGACATATCCCCCCCCTTGGTAGAAAAATACTCTCCAAGTATTGTTACTATTCCCAAATACTTTAGCCCAAATACCTTGTAGTACTTTCCAAAGTTACCTCTATACGTAGAGCCCGGAAATACTACTATATTCCCTTAAGTCACAAAAACGAAACCCTAAGGAAAATCTTCATAGTCGGTTGAAGTGTTAAGTAGAAGTTGGTAGAACTTCTAAGGGTTTCTTGGAGCAAATTGGAGGGTACAGAATAGGAGCTAAACGTTGCTCAGGATCGACATATAAACTTGGATAATTTTGGGCTTATCGAGGTAAATACTCTTGACCTTCTATTGTAATTGGAAATTACATACTGTAGTAGTATAGAAATGTATATAAGATACATAGAATAGAATTGAACTGTAATAGAAGGATATTACAGAAGAAATTGAAATCACATCAGAAGAATATTAAAGAAGAAGACTGAACTGTACTTACATAGGACTGTATTTACAGTAGAATTGTGTAGTTTGACGGGTAGGGAAGTGCTGCCCAATTTTCAGTAGAATAAGGAATCTGTATCTAGAATTATTCTACAGAGTAGTCTAGACGTTGATAGACTTGTATGACCTTTATAGGTTGAAGTACTGCAAGTAGCGTATTCTACTAGAAGGGTGGAAAAGGCTAGCCGGATTACAGTACTTTGGAGCTATTTGCTAATAGTCGATAATCGTCGCGAGGTATGTGATTCTTCCTATCCTCTTGAGCATGATATTTTAAAAGAATATATATGTAGTACGGTAGACGTACGTGTGTTAACTGAATGTAGTGTTACGGCAATGTCTTTTGACTTAAGCCTGAATAATAAGAATCTTGAAGTATTTTAAAAGAATATATATATAGTACGGTAGACGTACGTGTGTTAACTGAATATAGTTTTACTAAGAATGTCTTTTGACTTAAGCCTGAATAATAAGAATCTTGAAGTATTTCAAAAGAATTAAGAATCCTTTTTGAAAGAAGAATAATACTTGGTTTGAAAGCTTAAGAGTTATACTAGCTTTATGGGAAGTTAGGTATAACGACTTAAGAGAGATAAAAAGAATGGTTTATTGATTTTAAGAAGTTAAGAGACTTGATCTTAAAAGATAAGAGACTTGACTCAATTGAATTAATATGAATTTTGTTAAAAAGTGTGAAACCTCATTCGTGAGTAATGAGTACTTGGTTTTTAAAAGGAATAATGTTTTACTGATTTCGGAAATCAGAATAAGTATCGAACAAACCACAGCAGCGTTAATAAAGGGAAATGTATTGACTAATAAAGTATTATTAAAACCAGTAGAAACCTCCATCTGCATAGAAGCTAAGATGAGACAAAATGATATTACATTTCCTAGATCATGGCTGCTTTAATAAGATTGTTATAAACAAGAATAACCTACTCACACATAAGACATATGTTTCTCAAATTGTTTTAAAGGAGAATTATATTATTAAGTGATTAAAACTATGAACCATGAAACCTTTCGAAAATGAGAAACTTGAGCATTTGAAATTAGGCAAACTTGAACGTTTGGAAAATAATGTTGTTACTTGATTTTACAAAGGGAAGTGTTTTGGTTCACTTAAAAAGATAGTCACTCTATTTTTATACTACGGGTATTTGTGTGACTTTTGTGAAAGAAACGGATCTTTTAAAGAGTTAATGTATGTAGTACTTTGGGGTTAAAACCCTGATTTGTTGTAATAAAATATAAGTCTACGAGTACGTTGAACTTGCCTATGCTGGTGATAGCCTTTGTTGTGCAAATGTTGTATTTGCGTACCGCCTCTCGCCGGAGGGCTATCCGGTTGATTGATGGACACACCGACACGATGGGTGGCCCACGTATGCTTCCACTAATCGATCCTTTCGGACATACCGACACGACGGGTGGCCCACGGGTACGCCCATTGTGAGTGTTATCTTGTTATTTGCTGACATACCGACACGATGGGTGGCCCACGAGTACGCTTCATTTTTATTGTTATCTTGTTATTTCCTTTAGACATACCGACACGACGGGTGGCCCACGTATGCTTCCATTAGGATGGTTCCATGGCCATGCTTATACCGAGGTGAGACGCCGGCATGCGCGCCAGGCGTTAAATTCCGGTTATATTTGAGTGATGACTGAGGCGCGAGTCCTCGACTTGACATGATCGCTTATGTTGGAATCAGAGCCCGGTTATCATACATGTCTCTGCTTTATATAGACTATTATGATTTCATTTTCGCATTTTCGCCACATACTGCAATTGCCAGATCGACCTCCTTCGGGCTGCTCACGCCGCAGTAGAGGTACATCGGTTGTTGATCCTCGCTCTTAGGATCACAGTTCAGCGTTTTGGGAAGCTCCGTTCCTCCGGAGGCTTATCTTTTGGTATGTTTTCCCTGAGTTGTAGGTTCTTGTACATTCAGGGGTATGGCGGGGCCCTGTCCCGTCATGTTGTAAAAATCTTAGAGGTCCAGAGTAATCACAAGTGTGGTTTGTATAAAGGATGTAAATGTTCAAACTTTGTATTTATATATATGCCGAAAGGCGACTTTCTCTCAGATAAAATGTGCCTCATTTTACATTTGTTTCAAGTATTGTTTTTATGTTCCGCTGATTACTCTGATGTATGACTACTTGGGTGCCCGGGTAAGGCACCAGTCACGGGCCCGGAAACGGGTCGTGACATCGGTGTGGTCGATGTGGTAGACCGCATTTTGGGGAGTGTCGTAGTGCCAAGGGAGCTTGTTATTTTTGTGGCCAGCAGGGCCATTTTGCGAGGAATCGCCCACTGCGGTAGCACGGACGCGCTTCGCAGGTTCATCACCTTCACTAGCTACGCCGCAGGCGTGATCGTGATTTGAGTAAAGCAGTAGTTATGGTATATCCTTAACCTCTAGAGATTTGTATGCGTGATATGATGATTTTATGTCGAGTGTTATGTTTGGATAGCATTGTGTAAAATTGTGATCTAGAGAATACGGTTAGTTGAAAAGGTAAGCTTAGTGGATAGGAAATTATGCCGTAGAATATTATAACAAGTTGAGACCTTAGATGTAAGGCCGTCTTAAGTAAAAGATTTTACGGTTGGTCTTTGTTGAAGTACATGGTATGCGTGAAATATATTGTGGGATGATTCCTTGGGTTGTGTAAGATGAAAGTGGTAGCTTTCAGACTTGAATAGGTAAGATTGTTCCAGATCGGGAACAAGAGTCCGTGCGACATGGTCGGGTTGAGGACCATTCGCGGGTCAAACCCATAGCCCAAATAAGGTGGGGTCGGTTTGAGGTGGTCCCGCTGTGGTAGGATCACGAGGTGCAAGGCCCAAGTTTAGGTAACCATCAGTATGAGTTCGTGGACGTGTTCGACCAGAATCGGATCATGAAGGCCGGAATGGCTCAAGAAATTCGAGGCTAGTAAGATGACCAAGTTCGAGGTAGTAACTCCAAAGATTTTGGAAACCAAGTGATGATCAAGTATGGTACGGTACTAGAAAGAGTTCGGAGTGTTCGAGAAGAGTACGACGAGTAAGCGAAAGTGAACATGTCCGAGAGATGTGTTGATCATTTTTGTGAAGTGAATGTGCGACAGGAGTATCCTTTGGACCAGGAGCGAGAGTTGATGTTGTTTTACACCTTCGAGGTGATTCCTCGTTGGATTGGATTTGGGTTTCTCGCGTATGATTTTATTATGGCAATATGGGGCATAGTTGGTTTCGTAAGTATAGTAGTGAAGACTATACCCACGCACGACGCTTGGAGACTTAGAAGGAACATTCGACGAACGTTTCTGGCGGGGAAGAATGTTATACCGTAATTCCGTGGTATGTATGCGAGGACGCACGCACGAGAATACGATGATGATTTTGGAAAGAAAGAAAGACGTGATTTTTCGACGGAAAAGTTTCCTGATTTTGTAAGGAAAAAGGTTCGCTAACGGGAATTGGATTCCCAGATTTGGTACTTGGACTTTTGGATTAATTAAGAATTATGGAATTATTTATCCGAATTGGTCACGTGGGGCCCACTGAGGAATTTACTTGCCATGGGCCCACTTTATTTTTTTACTGATATTTTCGAAGGTGAAATATTTTGGACCAATAGAGATAAATGTGTCACCCTAGGTGACACTTGGTTGGACGAAATGATGGGTTTGGTTGGCACGTTTTTTACATGTAAAAGGCCAAAAACATTTGGTCAAAGTCTTGAAGATATTTTGTGTAGTAGATGGATAAGTGGTACCCACACACACATGGCTCAATATAGACCACACACTTGCTTTAATTCTAGCCCTTGAATGTCCTATTAATACCCCCTTAAGTTGCAAGACTTCTTCATCCACACTTGAGAAATTCCAAGGCAAAAATACTCCTCCCTTTGATGAAGTTCTCGTCCCACACCCCTCTCCCTTAACCAAACTTTGTCCAAAAATTCTTAAAGTCTTAAGTGTTCTTCCTTAGTGTATTAGGAAGACGGTAACCAAAGGTTAGAAAGATTTCACACCTTAGCCTAAATACACCCTCTTGCCGAGAGTTGCCACAAGTTTAGCCTAAGTGTACTTCACTTTTTGGAGTTGAGGTGTTTAAGAGAAGTTATTAGAAACTTCTAAGGGTTGCTTGGAGCGGTTTGGAGCGTCTGATTAGGAGCTAAACGCTGCTCAGATCGACATATAATCTTGGATAATTTTGGGCTTATCGAGGTAATGATCTTTATCCCCTATCAGAATTGGAAATTTCATGTCAGAGTAATGTATAGTTGAGTATACTATATATAGAAAGGATATTAAAAAAGAGAATTGAACTGTAATTACATGGGACTGTATTTACAGTAGACTTGTAGTATTCCTGTGAAGTAGAATTGAACACGTCCAGTTAGACGTGTAATCCCCTGGGAGTTGTTGGTCTGGTAGCGGGCCTTGATAGGGGAGGAGATTTATGTGATAGCGGGGGGGAGGTGCTGCCGAATTTTCCGTAGAAATATTCTACGAAGAGATCTAGAGGTTGATAGACGTTTTGTGGCCTTTATAGGTTGAAGTACTACGAGTAGCGTATTCTACTTGAAGGGTGGAAAAGGCTAGCAGGGTTATAGTACTTTGGAGCGTTTTGCTAATTGTCGATAATCGTCGCGAGGTATGTGAACCTCTTCCTATCTTTTCTAGCATGATATGTTGTGAACTATGTAGACGGAGACGCATACGTGTTAAATGAATTTGGTTGGTTTAAAACATAAAGTGTTATAACGGCTTTATGGGAAGTTTGTTATAACAACTTTATGTGGGCAAAGAAATGGTTTGTGGTTTTTAAAAGATAAAAGACTTAATGTGAAATAATAAGGACTTGGGTTGTGTTAAAAAGTTGTGAAACCGCTTTAATGAGAAATGGGTAATTGGGTTTTAAAAGGAATAATGTTATATTGATTTCGGAAATGAGAACAAGTATCGAACAAACCACTGCAGCGTTAATAAAGGAAAATGTATTGACTAATTAATTATTATTAAAACCAGTAGAAACCTCCATCTGCATAGAAGCTAAGATAAGACAAAATTGTATTACATTTTCTAGATCATGGCTGCTTTAATAAGATTGTTATAAATAAGAATAACCTACTCACACATAAGGCATATGTTACTCAAATTTTTTTAAAAGAGAATTACGTTATTAAGTGATTAAGACTATGAACTACGAAACCTTTCGAAAATAAGAGACTTGAGTATTTGAAATTAGGCAAACTTGAACTTTTGGAAAAGAAGGTTGTTACTTGTCTTTATAAAGGGAAATTATTTTGGTTTACTTAAAATAATAGTTACTCTGTTTTGGATACTACGAGTGTTGGTATTAGGTGACTTCTTGTGAAAGAATGGATATTTGTAAGAGAATTGAAGTATGGTAATTTGCTTGTGCTTGCTTGTGATAGCCTTGTTGTGTAAAAGTTGTATTCCTATGCTACCGCTGCCTCGATGGAGGGCAGATATTGTTATGTTGTTACGTGGACATGTCCGCACCGATGAAGAATTAGGGGCACGCGCGGCGGGTTATTCACCCGGTATATTGTTATTATTGTTACATGGACATGTCTGCACCGATGAAGAATTCCGGGGGCATGCGGCGGGTTAATCACCCGGTATATTGTTATTGTTGTTATATGGATATGTCCGCATGAAGACTCGGTACGTGGGCGCTACGCGTAGGTTGATTACCCGATATATTGTTATTGTTGTTACATGGACATGCCCGCACCGATGAAGAATTCCGGGGCATGTGGCGCGGCAGGTTGATTACCCAGATATCATATCGCATCCCGACATGTCTACACCGATGGAGAATTCCGGGCACGTGGCGACGCGCATGATTGATATTGTGGGCGTGAGACCCGGTTATATTTGAGTGATGACTTTGAGGCGCGAGTCCCCGCTGACATGATCGATTTTATGTCGTGAATCAGAGTTTGGTTATCATACATGTCTCCTATTTTATTTAGACTTATGATTTCGTTTGCGATTTTCGCCACATACTGTACTGTCAGATCGACTTCCTCGGGGCCGCGCTCATGCCGCAGTAGAGGTACATCGGTTGTTGATCCTCGCCATAGGATCACAGCTCACAGATTGGGAAGCTCCGTTTCTCCGTAGGCTTATCTTTTGGGTATGTTTCCCTGAGTTTGTAGGTTCTTGTACATTCAGGGGTATGGCGGGGCCCTGTCCCGTCATAGTTGTTGTTACATTTTTAGAGGTCTGTAGTATTGTTGTGGGCAGGGTTTGTAAAGGATGTAACTGTTCAAATTTTTGTATATATGCAAGAAGGCAACCGTTTCGGTTAGCCTGTTTTCTTATGTTGTATCTTGTTTCCTGTTTAAGTTTTTATTTCCGCTGATTTTCTCTGATGTTGTATCACTAGGGTGCCCGGGGTAATGCACCAGTCGCGGGCTCGAGGTCGTGTCGTGACAACGGCGCCGGGAAGCACGCGAATGGCCGAATGTTCGGGAGTCGGCAGAAGTTTGGCATGGCCGCGGCTGTAGGCGCGCGGTTCTCGCGTTGAGTGGGAAATTCTGCACTGTTTTGTTTTAAAAGAGGCCATGGGTGGGTGACAAGTGTCCCCCCCCCCCCATCTGATTTTGCATGCACTACTTCTGGTTTACAGATATACACGGGTTCTAGCCAGCAGGATTCATGTCCCCTCGGTGCACGATGTGGCGGCGCGCCATCCGGAGAATGTCGTCTTCATCGGTGCTTGTTTCACCGCGGCCGTCGGGCCATGTGACGAGGCGTGCTTATAGGAGGTGTAGGCGAACGACGCAGCCTCACCGGGTCGGGCAGAGGGATCATCGCCTTTCATAACTATGCGCCTGCAGGCGTGCCTATGATTAGAGTGAGCGGATATGGTACGGTATATTCTTACCCTCAGAGACTAGTATGCGTAGATGATATGATGAAGTGCTAAGTATTATGTTCAGGTAGCATTATGTTAAAATTGTGTTTAGAAAACATGGTTAAGGGTAAGTTTGGGGACAGGGAAAGTGTGAGCCTTAGAATATTACACGTAGAGACCTTAGATGCGAGGCCATCTTGAGTAAAAGATTTATGTTTGTGTTGACCTTTATCAGAGTGCATAGTATACGTGGGATATATTTGTGTGATAAGTCCCGGAGTGGTATAAAATGAAATAGGGTAGTTGAGCTAAGAAGACCACTAGGTTTTCCTGACTTGAGTTGTGAGATTGTTCCGGATCGAGAAACAAGAAAGTTCGGCACGATGGAGGGTTGGGTTGAGGACGTATTGCGGGTCAACCGAGTCTTGATTAAGTGGGTCGGTTCAGGTGGTCCCACCAGGTGGTAGGGTCACGAGGGTGCTAGGCCCAGGTTTAGGTAACCATCGTATGAGTTCGTGGAAATGTTCGACCAGAAATCGGATCGTGAAGGCCGGGAATGACCTTAAAGGAGGTTGAAGCTAGTAAGATGACCAAGTTTGGAGGTAGTGACTCTAGAGATTTTGGAAACTGAAGTGATGACTGAAGTATGGTACGTATACTAGAAAGAGTTCAAGTGTTCGAGAAGAGTACGACGAGTGAGGAAAGAAGTGAACGTGGGTTAGAAGAATAAAGGAGATCATTTTGTTGTGAAGTGAAGATGCGAAGGGAGTATCCTTTAGACCAGGGTGGAAGCTTTTGTGATGTAGGAATGATTTCTCGTGGACTTGGGTTAAGTATTTTCGCGTGTGTTATTTTGTGGCCAGGCGTGGAATACGCAACATGTTTAAGTTAAGAAGAACATAATCGTTATCCCTATTGAGAATAAACATTCTGGACTAATGTTTCTAAGGAGGGGAGAATGTTATACCCCGTATTTCTAGAGTATGTACGTGAGGGCGTACGTACAAAAGTTTTTAGCCTTAAGTAGGCATAAGGGTCGAAATTTGTGCACAACTAGCGAAAAGAATCGTTTTCCGACGAAACGTTTTCCGGACTTTGCGAAGGGAAATACGTTGCAACATTTATTATTTTTGCGGATTTTTCCGAGAGATGAAATATTTTGGACCAACGAGAGGGTGACAAGTGTCACCCTCAAGTGGGCGGTAATTGTTGGACGAAATGGGCACGTTTTTTGCCTTGTTTTTGGTCAAGGATTAGGTAGGATATTTTGTGATATTTTGTGTGGTAGATGGATAAGGTACACTTGCCCAAATCCTCACGCTCCACTTGCCCACCACTTGTCTTGATCTTGGCCATTGATTGACCTATAAATACCCCTCAAATGCAAGACTTATTCTTCATCCACAAATCATTTTCGAAGTCTAAAAACCCTCTCCCCCTTAAGTGTAGTTTTCGTCCAAGCTATCCCTCCCCCTTTGAGAAGCCTTGGCCTAAACCAACCCCCCCCTCTCTTGAGTTGTTCTCGTAAAATACCCCCCCCCCCCCTTGGTAGAAAAGTATTCTCCAAGTGTTGTTACTATTCCCAAATACTTTAGCCCAAATACCTTGTAGTACTTTCCAAAGTTACCTCTATACGTAGAGCCCGGAAATACTATTATATTTCCATTAGTCACTAAACGAAACCCTAAGGAAAAATCTTCATAGCCGGTTGAAGTTTTAAGAAGAAGTTGCGTAGAACTTCTAAGGGTTGTTTGGAGCGGGTTGGAGCGCACGGAGTAGGAGCTAAACGTTGCTCAGGATCGACATTAAAACTTGGATAATTTTGGGCTTATCGAGGTAAATACTATTGTCCTTCTATTGTAATTGGAAATTACATACTGTAGTAGTATAGAAATGAGTATAAGACGTATATAAGGATGGTATAAAAGAAGAGAATTTAATTGAAATCACATCAGAAGAATATTAAAGAAGAAGACCGAATCAGATTTTACATAGATCGTATTTACAAAGAGAATTGTAGTTTGACTGCAGGAAGTGCTTGCCCAATTTTCCGTAGAATAAGGAATCAGATTCTAGAATTATTCTACGAGTAGTCTAGACGCTGATAGACTTGTATGGCCGTTATAGGTTGAAGATCGCAAGTAGCGTATTCTACTCGAAGGGTGGAAAGGGCTAGCCGGATTACAGTACTTTGGAGCTATTTGCTAATAGTCGATAAACGTCGCGAGGTATGTGATTCTTCCTATCCTCTTGAGCATGATATTTTAAAAGAATATATATAGTACGGTAGATGTACGTGTGTTAACTGAACGTGGTTTTACTTCGATGTCTTTTGACTTGAGGTTTAAATAATAAGAATCTTGAAGTATTTCAAAAGAATTAAGAATCGTTTTTGAAAGAAGAGTAATACTTGGTTTTGAAAGTCTAAGAGTTATACTAGCTTTATGGGAAGTTAGGTATAACGACTTAGGAGTAATAAAAAGAATGGTTTATTGATTTTAGAAGTTAAGAGACTTGATCTCAAAAGATAAGCGACTTGACTTAATTGAATTGATATGAATTTTGTTAAAAAGTGTGAAACCTCATTCGTGAGTAATGAGTACTTGGTTTTTAAAAGGAATAATGTGTTACTGATTTCGGAAATGAGAATAAGTATCGAACGAACCACTGCAGCGTTAATAAAGGAAAATGTATTGACAAATAAGTAATTATATTAAAACCAGTAGAAACCTCCATCTGCATAGAAGCTAAGATAAGACAAAATTGTATTACATTTCCTAGATCATGGCTGCTTTAATAAGGATTGTTATAAACAAGAATAACCTACTCACACATAAGGCATATGTTACTCAAATTGTTTTAAAAGAGAATTATGTTATTAAGTGATTAAGACTATGAACTACGAAACCTTTCGAAAATGAGAAACTTGAGTATTTGAAATTAGGCAAACTTGAACTTTTGGAAAAGAATGTTGTTACTTGACTTTAAGAAGGAAAGTGTTTTGGTTTAAAAAGAAGGGCATAATATTACCTTAGTTGTTTTAAAAGGAAAATATGGTATTATCTTAATCTGTCTTAAAAGAGCGTTTAAATGTTATGACCATGCGACACCGCGTTCATGGGATGAACCGGGAATGTATTCCACACGACACCGCGTTCATGGGATGAACCGGGAATGTATTTCACACGACACCGCGTTCATGGGATGAACCGGGAATGTATTCCACCTGATTTGATACCGCGTCCATGAGATGGACCGGGAATGTATTTCACTCGACACCGCGTTCATGGGATGAACCGGGAATGTATTCCACACGACACCGCGTTCATGGGATGAACCGGGAATGTATTCCACACGACACCGCGTTCATGGGATGAACCGGGAATGTATTTCACACGATACCGAGTCCATGAGATGGACCGGGAATGTATTTCATGCGACACCGCGTTCATGGGATGAACCGGGAATGTATACCACCTGATTTGATACCGAGTCCATGAGATGGACCGGGAATGTATTCCATACGATTTCACCTCGAGTCCATGAGATGGGCCAAGACATGTTACACGTATCACATGACTTATACCTAGACTGCCGGCAGTGAGGAAGGAGTTCCACGGGCATGAGGGATGACTTTGAGGGCGTGAGTCCCTGACTTGACATGACTACTTTTATGCTGTGAACTGTAGTTTTGTTATCATATATGTCTTCTATTTTATATAGACTATTATGATTTCATTTTCAGTATTTTCAGTTTCACATACTTGGTACCTGTTGTACTGACCTCCTTCGGGGGGCTGCGTTCATGCCGCAGGTAGAGGTACACCGGTTGTTGATCCTCGCTCATAGGATCACAGTTCGTATTAGGAAGCTCCGTTTCTCCGAGGCTTATCTTTTGGTATGTTTCCACGAGTTGTAGGTTCTTGTACATTCAGGTGTGGCGGGCCTGTCGTCATAGTTGTTGTTACATTCTTAAGTGCCAGTAATCTTGTTGTGGCGGTGGTTTGTAAAAGGGATGTAACTGTTCAAAAATTTATGTATATATGCAAGAAGGCAACCGTTTTGGTTGGCCTGTTTTATTATCTTATCTCTTGTTTCATATCTGTATGTTTTATATTCCGCTGATTTCTCTGATGTATGACTACTTGGGTGCCCGGGTAAGGCACCAGTCACGGGCCGGCAGTCGTGGCGAAATAGTCCCATGCGGGTGAAATAGTCCCACACGAGCGGATGGCCTTACGCGTCCCAGGACCCATGCGGGTGAAACAGTCCCAGGAGTAGGATTGCTTAATAATACTACGGGAGGGAGACCCTGTTTTGATCATGAGCCTCCTATTTTCATGCAGTAAAGTTTTTACTTGTTACTCTCATTGTTAGTAAGTCACAGTGTACTGTATTTTTGACTCTCTTCCATGACTCCAGTTTATTTTAAACTTATGATATTATTTAAGTATTTTCCAGTTTTACATACTTGGTACATATTGTGAACTGGCCCCCTTCCTCGGGGGCTGCGTTCATGCCGCATGTAAGGGAAAGCAGGTGGTGGATCCTCATTCTTAGGATCTTTACTCAGGTGTCAGGAGCTCCATTTCTCCGGAGGCTCGACTTTAGTGCAGTTCTCCCTGGTGTTGTAGATACTTTGTACATTCAGGGGTATGACGGGGCCCTGTCGCGTCATAGTGCTTTCGCATTCTTAGAGGTATGTAGTCCTGTTATAGCTTGGGTTGTTAAGGATGTAACTGTTCAGCTTTGTTGTATTAGAGGTAGCCAATTTGGGTTAGCCTGCTTATTTTATATATGGGTTCTTGTTGTGAGTTTATTTTCCGCTGGTTTTCTCTGATGTTGTATCACAAGGGTGCCCGGGGTAAGGCACCAGTCACGGGTCCGTGGTCGGGTCGTGATAGTAGGTCCCCTTACACTTGTGCTACATACACCATATTAAGCAAGTCTTGCAAGACTTGGATAAAAAAATACCTTCATCCAAACCCTCTTCTCCCTTCCCTTCTCTTGCAAGTCTCGAAAATCCCCTAGCCGAGGGAAGAACAAGATCAAGTTATTTTCCAAGATTAAGTTCCTTAACCAAGTTCTAAGCAAGGTTAAATCTCCATAACAGTGGTGTCACGACCCGACCCCGGCATCGGTGCCTACACAGGGCACCTTACGAATATCATCGATATAATCAATGAACATACATGAAACTTATAAAATAAATCAACAGAATTAAAATCAATAGGTTAGCCGATAAGGCTACCTCCCTGGACATATAAATACATAACCGAAGCAGTTGCCTCCTTTCCTTTACAAACTGACCCACAACATGTGACTACAGACCTCTAAGATTTTGGACAAATACTATGACGGGACAAGGCCCCGCCGTACCCCTGAATATACCTAGCCATAATGACAAGCTCCGGAACATTGGAGCCATCTCAAAATGCTGAACCAGGATCCTAAGCTCGCGGATCCACAACTGTGTACCTAAACCTGCGGACATGAACGCACGGCGGGTCGACAACAAAAGTGCGAATATGGAACGGAAAATAAGGTACAGTAAACAAATCATAACTGTACAAAAGAATGACAGGGGCAAGTATAAAAAGTAAATACCAGATCCTGCCGTGCCATTACCACTCATGAACTTAATTGCACATTATTATCTTTTCCCATTTTTCAATAAGAGTTATAGTCAAATGCTTACGTACATACTTAGGAAAAAACATCAAGTTCATTACCATATAACTTACTTACCTTTCATAACATAAATCCGACCCTTTTATGGAGGGACGCCTATACTGCCCGGCCCAATCTGGGACGCGATAAATTCACATAAGTCTGCCCATAAAGGTATACTGCATAAAAATAGGAAGCTTATGATCAACCTTAGGGTCACATGCCCATAGTATCATTTAGCAATCCTACTCCTGGGACTATTTCACCCGCAAGGGTCTTGTGGACCCGCATGAGGTATTCCTCGCATAGGACTATTTCACCCGCACAGGACTATTTCACCCGCTTAGGCCCTACAGGCCCGCAATGAGCAAATACGCCATGCTCGCATCATGGGTAGCAAATCAATGGAGTGGTATAATGTCTTGGGGGTTTACCCCGCAATCATACTCAGAATGTGTTTAACGTCTTGGGGGTTTACCCCGCATTTATACTCAGGAGGTGTATAACGTCTTGGGGGTTTACCCCGCATTTATACTCATAACACTAGCACCAATGGCTATCATACATAACATAAGCACTACCGGCTTATCATACATAACATAAGCGCTACCGGCTTATCGTACATAACATAAGCGCTACCGGCTTATCATACATAACATAAACAAGTTAAGAAATCCCATAACTTCTTATGAACCTTATTTCTATACACTCTCATTTTAGTTTACTTAAGGCACTGACATGTCATTATAAAATCCGGGAATTTAACCCAAAGTACTACGTACTTCTATTCTTTTAAGACGACTCTTTTTCATATAAAACTTCCAAGATACTAATAACCGTAGTATCAAGTCATATCTAATTTTCAAGACGAGTCACAATACCTTTTAGAAATACATTTATAGGCTTCTAAATCAAGTGAATTATTTCCTTAAAACCTTAAGCAATTGGTACCATTTGCCCTTCTTTTATTTCAAGTCATTTCTTTGCTTACATTACTGGAGAAAACCATTCTTTTAATTTTCCATAAAGTTGTTATAACCAACTTCCCATAAAGCCGTTATAACTCTTTATATCTTAGACAAATTCATTCCTTTTATAACCAAGAGACTTATACTTTCAAATCAAATTACATAGCTTTCAAAATACTTCAAGTCTCTTAACTTTTAAGAAAACAAGTTTCTTAACTTAGAATATCAAGAAGTCAATACTTTCCAAATCAAGTATTCTATACTTTTTTAAATCAAGTCATTTCTTCCTTTAAGAATTAAGTCCCATAACTTGAAAAATAAAGTCTCTTAACCTTTTAAAAATTTAAGGTTCATAGTCTTAAAACTTCATACGTAAACTCTTTAAATTAGGTAACATATACTTATGCGTGTGAATAGGTTATACTAGTTTATAACGATCTTATTAAAGCAGTCATGATCTAGAAAATGTAATACAAGTTTGTCTTATCTTAGCTTCTATGCAGATGGAGAATTCTACTCATTTTAATTTAGTTGATTGCCGATACATTTTCTTTTATTAACGCTGAAGTGGCTTGTTCGATACTTATTCTCATTAGATGCAAGAACTTAGCAAAGTCAACTTGACTCCAAATACTTCCTAACGACTCTTACCAACATCCCCCATAAGACTTGGTAAGAACTTAGGATAACTTAGACGTATCTTTTACATAGAGTAACTCAACATACATACCTCTTAACTTCTAAGAGTAGAAGGAAACATGAAATAATACCACATGTATATCCCATACATAGACTCATGTCAAAAGAAGGAAGAGGTTCACATACCGCTGACGATTATCGACAAGTAGCAAAATGCTCCAAAGTACTTCAACCTTGCTAGCTATTCCATCCTTTGTGGAATACGCTATACGTAGTACTTCAACCTATAATGACCATAATACGTCTATTAACCTCTAGCTTCAAACGTAGAATATTCTAAGTGAAAAGTCACCAAATTCTACGGACAATCGGGCAACACTTCTTTTGTTTCTACATACTTTTCCACCTTTTTCAAGGCCCGATAATCAATAACCAACATGCCACATCTAAGGCTCAATACAACAACCAATCAAAGGGGATTACACGCCTTACAATACGTGTAAAATTCTGCCCCACAATTCATACGAAGTAGTTAATGTCCAAAGCCATTCTCGGCTAACTTGTACAACAACAAAAATCCTTTCCAATTCTTTTTCAATCCAAGTTCTTAGGTCTAACATGTTATATAGTCATAGACAACTTTAACAACTATAATTCCTTCTTTATATCACATGTGACGACTTAAACTAGTAATCAAATTGAATTGTAATCTTAAGGGCTAAACATGCTAGTTTCGGATTAGGGTTCCAATAGCCAATACACTTATCAAACTTCATACTATTTACCTCATGCTTTCTAATATCCATAGCTAAATCAATAAGTAATCTTTAATTGCTAAAACGACAAGATTTTTACCTTTACAAGCCCTTAAAATTTCCAAGATTCAAAGTCGCTCCTTAGCAATTCTTAGCTCTTTCCTTATGTTCCAATCCGCTCCAAGCACTCCTTTGAAGCTCATGAAGAACTCCTCTTCAAGTTCCATCTTCAAAGTTGAAGAACACTTTTGGGTTTCGCCTTACGACTAACGTGAAAACGTCTTTTTTCCGAGATCTTTCTATTGAGATATCCTTACAATACCCCTAGGAACCTTAGGTTAAAGTATTGTGGCTAAATAACCACAAACGAAAATATTTCTTGTTTCTTTTTCTCAATTGCCGAGAGCACCATTAACTAGCTCAAAGTTTCTCAATTTTTTTCTAAGTGTTGGAAGACTTGTCTTGCTACTAGTGTGCTTATATAACACAAGGAAGGGTCAATATTATAACAAATGTGAGGCTAGGATGAATAACACTTGGATACTACACAAGTGGCAAGTTGACAAGTCAACAATCTCAAGCTAGCAAGACTTGATCTTCTACCATGGTCAATGACCATAATACCCTTGCATAATTTCGTCCAAGACCATGTGGGGGGGAGGTGCCACGTGTCGCCCTCCCGTTCGTTCATAAAATTCCGTTACCCTCGTGGACCCCACAAAACGTAAAATTCCTCGGGTGGGCCCTACGTGACCAAGTCCGTAAAAATAAATTTTTCCATAATGATAATACATTCCATATTCCTCAATTAATGCATTTTGAGAATCTAATTCTCACCAATGAACATTTTTCCTTTCCGACGTTCGGAAGATTTTCCGTCGGAAAAAATAATTCGTTCTTTCGTACCAATCTTCAAGTCTTGTGTTCTCGCGTCTATTCTATTATTCATGTCCTGGAATTACGGGGTGTAACATTCTTCCCCCCTTAAAAACATTTGTCCCCGAATGTTCTTTCGGAGTTCAATCTAGTTAGATAGTGACATAGTCTCCTTTTACTACACCCTTCATACAAAATATGCCACCCTTGGCCATATAACAATACTTATACTAAAACGTCAACCTGAACTACAAGTACCTCCAAGGCACTTGACATAAAATCCTTCAATAATCGTACGTTCTTATCTTCGTCTCTTAACGTTCAAATTCAAATCAATCATTTCAATCAAACAAGTCACACAGACTCCACGATTTCATGTCAAAGAGTGAAGGAATAACCTACATAATACTAACACTTCCTTTCCTTCCCAATGGATAACCGACTCACCGGGATACTGGAATCGAACCAACCTCTCACTTATAGTCACTCTTGGCACTCACGATGCCAACTAGCCCATACTTATAATGACCTCAAAGTCTGTCGTATTCAACTCTACTAGGTCTGATAGGGTCTGACGACTGTATCATCACCGGCAAATCTCATATACCCGCTCAGCTACCACCCAAAACACCCACTGGTATAGCTACCTCGAAAGGTCCTTATAGATTCAGGCTCTGATCCTCTACACTTGGTTGTTCTCTTTCTTGCTGGTCATACTCCTTCCGTACTTCTAAACTTACTCTAGCATACGTACATAACCTCCATACCGATTCTGGACTCCAATCTTTGGAGTTACTCTATTAAATAATATAAGGCCATTTCCGGCTCTCACAACCTGGTTCCGGTGGAACGCGTCCACGAACCCGTAAAACAATTAACTATACTTGGGCCTTGCACCCTCGTGACCCTGTCACGTAGCGGAACTACTACCAACTGATCTCACTCCATTTCAAACTATGAGGCGACCCGTAATAGGTCCTCACCCCGACCCACCGTCGCACTTAACTCTTACCTCGATCCCGAGTAAAATCTTATTGCCCGAGAAGGCCTTATATATCTAAGGTCTCGACAGTTATCAATATTTTTAGCCTCGCAATTTCCATGCTCCAAGCCTACCTTACCAGTCCCCCCGAAAATAGGTACAATAACTTCTCATAATACCATAATCGTGTCGACTTGATTACAACAACCATTACTTACTCCATACGGACCTCATCCGTACAATTCTCTTAAGCCTACTACGTAGCTTAATCTATTAACATGGCATTCCATTAAGTTCCTTAACATGACTTCTTAAGGGTTCATGTCACGACCCGATCCCGGGCCCGTGACTGGTGCCTTACCCCGGGCACCCTAGTGATACAACATCAGAGAAAACCAGCGGAAATAAAAACTTAAACATGAACATGAGACAAGATAATAAAACAGGCCAACCAAACGGTTACCTTCCATTAAAAATATATATAAACAACTCTTTCAAGACGAACAGTTTAATGCTTTTTACAAAACCCTGCCCACACAGTGCTACAGACCTCTAAGATTTACAACAACTATGACGGGACAGGGCCCCGCCATACCCCTGAATGTACAAGAACCTACAACTCAGGGAACACATACCAAAAGATAAGCCTCCGAAGGAACGGAGCTTCCCAATACGCTGAAAGGTGATCCAAGAGCGGGATCGGCCCAACGATGTCTACTGCGGCGTGAGCGCAGCCTCGGCGAGGTCGATGCAACAGTACCAAGTATGTGAAATCAGAATATCGTAAATGAAATCATAATTGTCTATATAAAGCGGAGACATGTATGATGACCAAACTACGATACATAACATATAACTAGTTACATCAAGTCGTGACTCACGCCCAAATTATCACTCGTGCGTGGAATTTCTTCCTCACCTGCAGCTTTATGATATGACAATACGAAGGAGTATACATGAACACCGTGTCCCACTGTGTCATAAAACCGTATAGGACAAGTATAACTACCAGATCCGACCGTATCAATAATATAATGCAACCAAAACACGGCCGATACGGGCAAGCGAGCCGACTACGGATACCAAGGCGGTCCACGTAATGACCGGGCAAGCAGGGTGACCACTGGGGACGAAGGTAGACACGAGAACCGTCACTACACCGAGCGGCAAGTGCGGTGACACGTACCAAGGCCGAATCGGCCATGAGGCGGGGCAAATGCGAGAGCCGACCACCGGGGACCAAGGCGAACGAAGAAACCTCATGGAGAGCTAGTCCATAAAATAACCATTCTTGCACAACCAAGGCTATCACCACAAGCATAAGCAAGTTACGCAGCACACAACACAAGCATAGACAAGTTACACAACAACCAGTATAGGCAAGTTACACAACACAAGCATAGGCAAGTTACACAACAACCAGTATAGGCAAGTTACACAACAACCAGTATAGGCAAGTTACACAACACAAGCATAGGCAAGTTACACAACTCAAGTTACTTTCATTTTATGCCAAAGTCCTTTTTAACCTAAAGTACTACGTCGTTAAATCCTTTTAAAGAGATCCATTCCTTTTATAAAAGTCACCGATGTCCGTAGTATAAAAATAGAGTGACGAGCATTGTTAAATAAACAAAATGCTTTCCTTTGTAAAATCAAGTAACAACCTTATTTTCCAAACGTTCAAGTTTGCCTAATTTCAAAGGCTCAAGTTTCTCATTTTTAGAAAAGGTTTCGTAGTTCATAGTTTTAATCCTTTAAAACATAATTCTCCTTTAATGATTTGAGAAACATATGCCTTATATGTGAGTAGTTTATTCTTGTTTATAATCGATCTTATTAAGCGACCATGATCTAGATATGTAATATCATTTTGTCTCATCTTAGCTTCATGCGGATGGAGGTTTCTACCGGTTTTAATACAATACTTCATTATTCAATACATTTTCCTTTATTAACGCTGCATTGGTGCGCCGATACACGTTACGATTTCAAATCAAGAAACATTATCCCTTTAAATAAAACCAAGTACTCATTACTCACGAATGAGGTTTCACACAAGCATCCACATTAAAACAAATAAGTTAAGTCTCTTATCTTATAAGATCAAGTCTTTTAACTTCTAACATCAGTAAACCATTTTCTTTACCTTTCTTAAGACATTATACCTAACTTCCCGTAAGCTAGTGTAACTCTTTTAAAACCTTTAAAACCAAGTGTTACTCTCCTTCAAAACGATTTATAAATCTTTTGAAATACATCAAGTTCTTTATTATAACTAGCCAGTTATAATTCACATCAGTTACCTTTTAAAACCACAAAGTATTTTCTTATTTACATAAAGCTGTTATAACCAACTTCCCATAAAGCCGTTATAACACTTTATGTTTTAAAAACAATCAAACACAGTTAACATATGTACGTCTACCGTACTACATAGTTCACACATATCATGCTAGAAGAGATAGGAAGAGGTTCACATACCTCGCGACGAGTGCCGACTAATAGCAAAACGCTCCAAGTACTTCAAACCGTTGGCTACTCCTTAAGCCACGTAGATCGCACCACACGTAGTACTTCAACCTATAAGGCCACAAGGCGCTTATTAATATCTAGATCTCATCGTTCCATATTCTACGAAAAATTGAAGACTTCCCCGCAACAACGTAAATCTCCTCTCTATCAGGCCGCCACCAAGCCAACCGTGGGGGGTTAACACGCCTAACCGACGTGTACAATTCTACTACAAGTAATGTTACACAAGTCTCATGTCTGATCTATGTAATTGATTCGATTCTCTTCTTTAAATTCAGGCTTAAGTCGCAAGACATTGCCGTAAGTATTATTCAGGCTATATATAGTATACTTCAACTATATATTCCTACAACATGTAATTCCCAATTACAATAGAAGGTCAAGAGTGTTTACCTCGATAAGCCCAAAATTATCCGAGTTTATATGTCGATCCTGAGCAAGGTTTAGCTCCTTCTCCGCGCTCAGACCGCTCCAACCAACCCAGAAGTTCTAACCAACTTCTACTTATAACTTCAAATACGGGTGAAGATTTACTTAGGGTTTCGTTTAGTGTCTAAAGGAAAGTATAATAGTATTTTAGGGCTTAGTATGAAGGGTACTTTGGAAAGTACTACAAGGTATTTGGCTAAAGTATTTTGGGCATTAAACGATACTTGTAGAATACATTTCTACCAAGGGGGTAGTATTTTGACTAGCACAACTAGGCTGGGGGTTGCTCTCCAGAGCCACTAGGCAAGGGGGGGGGGGCTCGGCCGAGGGCCTTCAAGAGGGGGGGAGAGGGGTGGTGTTTGGACGATAACAAGGTTGAGGGAGAGGGAGAGATTTTCAAGACTTAGACAATTTTTTTGGATGAAGAAGTTCATCAACTAAGGGGGGTATTTATAGGTCAAGTGAAGGCCAACCAATGGCCAAGATGAAGACAAGTGTGGTGCAAGTGTAGGGCTAGATTTAAGCCAAGTGCACCTTATCCATCTACCACAACAACTTGCACAAAATATCCTACCTAACCCCACTCACCAATTCGTCCAAATTGCCGTCCCACTCCATCCAATGTGAGGGTGACACTTGTCACCCTCCCGTTGGTCCAAAATGTTTCGTCTCTCGGAAAAATCCGCAAAAATAATAAATGACATAGCCGGAATTTTCCCTACGAAAGCTGTGGAAACGTTTCGTCGAAAAACGACTCAAATCGGGTGTTGTGTACAAATTTCGAAACTTGCCTAACTTAAGGCTCAAATTATTATACGTACGCCCTCACGTACATACTCTGGAAATACGGGGTATAACATTCTTCCCCCCTTAGAAACATTCGTCCCGAATGTTCCTTCTCAGTCTCAAAACAAACACGTGCCGGTATAGCCTTCACTACTATACTTACGAAACCAAACATGCCACACCTGGCCACAAAATAGCATGCGCGTGAAAACCCCAAATCCAAGCCAACAAGGAATCACCTCTTTATCACAAAAGTTCCACCAAGGTCTAAAAATATACATCCTTCGCACCTTCTCCCTTTACAAGAAATGATCATATCTATGCTCGCAATACACGCCGTTCTACTCTTACTCGTCGTACTCTTCTCGAACACTGAACTCTTCTAGTATACGTACCATACTTCGATTTCAAAACTTTGGAGTCACTACCGTTATACCCGTATTTCAGTAGTATGCGTAAGGGAATACGCATAAAAAGTTTGGCTTTAAAGTTAGCCTCGACGCTTTATTTGTGCACAACACACTAGAAGAATCGCTTTTCCGACGAAACGCTTTCCACACTTTCGTAGAGAAAATTCCGACTATGTCATTTAGTATTTTTGGATTTTTCCGAGAGACGAAACATTTTGGACCAACGGGAGGCGGCGACACTTGTCACCCTCCAATTGGTGGACTTGACACGCAATAGGGCCGATTGGGTTGGCTTCTTTTGTCTTGGAGTTGGTAGGATATTTTGTGTGCAAGTTGGCCAAGGACACTTGCCTAAATCCTCACCCTACACTTGCCTTGCACTTGTCTTCATCTTGGCCATTGGTTGGCCAAGGCTTGAGCTATAAATACCCTCTTGAGATGAAGAGTTCTTCATCCACAAAAGCTTTCCAAGTCTAAAAATCCTTCCTCTCCCTTTGTTAGCAATTCGTCCAACACCCCCTTCCTTGAGAAGCTTGGCCGAGGCCTACCCCTAGCTAGCCGAAATCTACCCCCTCCCTTGGTAGAAAAGTTGTCTTCTAGCACCGTTATAATGCCCAAAATACCCTAGCCCAAATCCCTTAGTCCTTAGTAGAAGTTGTGAAGAACTTCTAAGGTTTCGAGCTACTGAGCGCATAACTTAGAGCTAAACCTTGCTCAGCGCGACTTTATCTAGGATATTATTGGGCTTACCGAGGTAACTAATCCTAACCCTCTTTTGAATTAGAGAATACTTACGTTGTAGTATTAGAATAAGTGTTAGATACTTAGAAGAATATCACGTATAGAATTGAATCATATCACAAAGAGGCGGTTTAAAAGAAGAATAATTGAATCAGACTCACATAGGATCGCCACATGAGACTTACATAGCTCACCTGCAGGGTACGCCGACTTTCCGTAGAATTATGAACCCCGCTTTAGAATGACCCTCAGAGCGCTTTGATAGATATCTGTGACTATTATAGTCGACTCTCGCGCGACATATTCAACTCGCGGTGGTTTTCACGGTATGTATGTGATTCTTCCTAAAGCATGATATTTTATAATATATAGTACTGCAGACGCATACGTGTTAATCGAATAATAACTACGGCAATGTCTTTGACTTAAGCCCGAATAATACTTATGGTAATGCCACGCTTAAGCTCGAATAATACTTACTAATGCCTCACGCTTAAGCCCAATAACAAAGAATCAAAACATTTCAAAAGAATCAATCATTTTTAATGAAGATAAATATTTGGTTTTAAAACAAAAGTGTAAGAGTTATACTGGCTTTATGGGAAGTTAGGTATAACAGCTTAAGAAGATAAAAAGGAACTGCTTACTTGTTTTGTTTATAAAAGCCTTGTATTGATTTCTGTTAAGTGTAGTAAGATTGTTTGATAAGTAGACATGTTATGACGCTACCTGTGTTAGTGTCTTGTAATGCTGTGTAAGGGGGTCATTCTGCCAGGCTTACGTTGCTAACCGGTAAGTCCATTGTATTGTTATTGTATCACCTACCCTCGATCGTTATACCGCGGCTTGCCTCGATGCGGGTCTATACGGCCTACGCGGTTCGCGAGACTACGCGAGCGCGGTATGCTCCGTGATTGATCATTCCGGCGCTTAGCCCGACGCGGACTCCTACGCGTCCGCTGAGACTACGCGTCTTTTGAGGCTACGCGCGCGGGAGCCTAGGCGGACGCCGGGGTTGGCTGCCCCGACGCGAGAAATATCTCACGCGGTCCGTGGGACCTATGCGCTGCGAAGTCCAGGACTAGGCACGCAGAATGATACTATGGGCGATTGGCCTTGCTTCGATCATTCGCGCCTAGAATAGACTGCTACGCTTTTCCTATTATCATTGTTGTTTGTGATGTGGCACTATGTGCAATTGAACTGATTGTATTTGTGAAAAGGTTTTAAATACTTTGATTTCATTTTAAGTACTTTATAGTTTCACATACTTGGTACCAGATCGACTCTCCTTCGGGCCGCTCATGCCGCAGTAAGGGCAAAGCAGTGCTAGATCCACATCCTTAGATCTTTGCGCTGGTGTCGTGAGCTCCATCTTCTCCGAGGCTCTACTTATGGGTATGATCTCCCGTATTGTAGATAGTTTTGTAGCCAGGTATGGCGGCCCCGTCCCGCCATAGTTGTTTACTTCCAGAGGTCCAGAGTACTATTGTACACTTGGGATGAATCGCAAAACTTGAGTTATTTATATTATGCCAAAGGCAAGCTTTTCATCGATAAATCGTGTCTTATTTTATAAATCGCTTCGCCTTGTTTTATATTCCGCCGTTACTCGATGTATGACTACTGGGTGCCCTTAGCACCACCACGCCCCGAACGTCGTGACAAAAGTGGTATCGTGAGCGCTTAATCCTGAAAGTGTCTACTGCATCGTATCTAGTAGAGTCTTGATTATCGTGTTGTGCACCACACCAATAATCGTGAGGCTATAGGATATTTAGGATTGATTTCATTCTTCTCATTCCGAGATCGTGCTTTAGAGTCGTGTTATAGGTCGACCTCTAACGAATTCCTTTCCGTAATGCTATGCCTCCACGTAAGGCAACCCGCCCGTATGGCAAGGCATGAGGAGTCGCTAGCAGACACCCAGAGTTACGAGGGCTCGTGCCCGCCATACCGAGAGACGGCGAGTTCTATGACGCCGCTGCCCCAAAGAGAGACCACGCATCCACACCCCGCCCCACACCGGGCGAGGAGTTAGGGTACAAGGAGATGGCCCAGCCTATTGGCTAAAGTCAGGCCCGACACGAGGAGAGGCCGGATGCGACAGCCTCAGCTCCTGGGCCGCACCAGAAGTGCACCCGAGGCGTATAGTTTGAGGCTACGAGATTTCTTGAGTCAGAGCCCGCCAGAGTTTTTCGGGTCGAGGCCAAGATGATCCGCAGAGTTCATCCGTCACCGCAGAGGATTACGCGGTGATCGTGGCTTCAGAGATCCGAGGTCGTGACATTCGGTTCCAGACGGCCGCGTGATACCGCAATGATTGGTTTGATTCACGGAGCTTTCCCGGGAGAGCATGCACTCCAGCAGATGGGATGAGTTTTCGAGGCTTTTCTCACACACTTTGCCTCCGCAGATGAGAGGGCACGAGCCGATAGATTCTTTGCCGAGACAGGAGGACGACAGTGAGGAGTACAATGTCGAGTTTGATTCTTTGGCTCGAGCATGTCCTCGCACCGTAGCAGAGACGGAGGACGGTGCATCGCTATGTCACCGGGCTAGATGATTACACGGCCGAAGTCTTGGCGGTGTGTCCTTCACCTGTAATGGACATAACCCGTGATGCAGCTCATGCACCGGATGTGAGGAGCGTAGAGACCGCCGGCAGAGCGACATCGCAGCAGGTAAGGCCAAGACGGCCGGTTCTTTTGGTGGTCCTCGTGTGGCGGGCGATCGCCAGGTCCAGATTTGCACCACAACCGCCGCAGAGCGCCCTACCTCATTTTCAAAGACACAGAGCGGGGCGTGTCGTGGCCCCAGACTGGATTTCCGTAGCAGGGGTGCTAACTGCTCGAGGTCCGCTTCGCAGCCCGCTGTGGCAGATACCATTCGGGAGTCAGACCGAGCTTGCTATACTTGTGGCCAGCAGGTCACTTTGCGAGAGTTTGTCCGACCGGGCGGCGCGGTGGTAGGCTCACTTGCAGTGGTCTGCCGCTTCTTCATCCTCGACAGCCATCGCCCGAGGGCAAGGTACATGGATCAGCCGGGTCGCGGCAGAGGTCGTGGCGCAGTCCCGCCTAGCGGCCCTCGTAACCGCATATATGCTTTGTCCACCGACAGATCGTGAGGCCTCACCGATGTCGCCACGTACCTTATCGGGCTCGGTTTGACGTGTATGCTTTGATAGATCCGGTTCTACTGGCCCATATATCTCCCTGTTGCTAGTAGGATAGGATAGAGCCCGAGTCCATAGACCTTTCGAGGTAGCTACGCCTGGGTGATTCGGGTAGCTCTACGGTATATGAGCTTGTCCCGTGACTATTTATCAATGTCTGACCCTAGCCGACTTGATAGAGTTGGAGATGATTGACTTGACGTGATTATGGGACGGATTGGCTAGCTTCTGCTACGCCAATGTAGACCGCAGAGAGAGTAGTACGGTTCCAGCTTCCCGGCGAGCCGGTTGAGTGGGAGGAGCACGGTATCGCCGAGGTAGGTTTATTTCCTACCTCAAGGCTAGGAAGATGGTGCGTAGGCGGTATATCTACCATCTCGTTCGAGTGTTTGATAATCAAGCCGCGTACCAGCATTTTCACCGGCCTAGAGTCACGAAGTTCCCGCACGTGTTTCCTGATGACCTCTGCATCCTCCCGAGAGGAGATCGAGTTTTGTATTGACATATTGCTGCACACTCTACTATTTCCATTCCGCCATACGTAACGGCACCGCCGAGTTGAGAGAGTCAAGGATCACCGAGAGATTTGCCGGAGAAGCGGCTTCATCGTGCCTAGTGTTTCTCCCCGGGAGCGCCTTTGTTCGTGAAGAAGGATCGACGCCGCGCACGTGTGTTGATTACATGCACCGAACAAGGTGACCATTAAGAACAGATACCCTTCCTGTGATTGATGATTTGTTCGACTGGTTGCGTGGTGCGAGATGTTTTCCAAGATTGATCCGCGATCGCTATCATCAAAGTAGTCGAGAGGCGATGTCCCTAGATCGCATTCAGACCCTGCAGACGCATTATGAGTTCAGTGGTCATGTCTGGTTGACCAATGCTCCGCCAGATTCATGGATTTGATGAACCGAGTGTTCAAACCATTTTTGGACACGCTTGTGATAGTGTTCATCGATGATATCTTGGTTTATTCTCGCCAGAGCAGAGCACGCGAGCATTTGGCGATCTGGCCGACGCTTCCAGACTGCAGCCAGACGCCAAGTTTTCCAAATGTGAGTTTTGGTTGACTTCATGGCGCTTGGGCATATTGTCGGCCGATGGCATTCGAGTGGATACGGCCAAGATCGAGGCAACAGACTCGCCTAGACCTACTACTCCGGCAGAGGTTCGCAGCTTTTTCGGGCCTCGCAGATATTATCGGCGTTCGTGGAGAAGTTTGCTTTATCTCGCACCATTGACTAGGTCGACTCGTATGGCGCAAGTTTCAGTGGATCGATGCCAGGAGCGGTGGTTTCCAGCTGCCGAAAGAGAGATCGACGACCGCCTCGCTTCTACTCTTCCGCAGGTCCAGACGGTTATGTCGTGTATTGTGACGCCACGTGCATCGGGTTGGGATGTGTGTTGACGCAGATGGCAGGTTATAGCATATGCATCCCGACACCAAGAAACACGAGGAACTACCCCACCCATGATTTGGAGTCGGCACCGTAATTCACGCCAAGATCCGAGGCACTATTTGTATGGGGTTCACGTGGATATTTATACGCACCACAAGAGCCTCCAAGATATCTTCAATGCAGGAGCCGAACTTACGGCTGCAGACGGTGGTTAGAGTTGCTTAAGGATTACGATGTTGATATCCCGTACCACCCGGGAAGGCCAATGTTGCGGCGTATGCCTAGTCGTAGGTCGACGGGAGCCCATCGATGTGCAACAGAGAGGAGGGACATGGTTCGTGATTTGCATCGCTTAGCGAGCCTGTGTCCGCTTGATTGATTCCGATAGCAGCTGGGTTAGAGTTCGCGAGGTTGCCGAGTCTTCCATCGCCGGCGAGGTGAAGAGGCAACAGCTCGAGGATCCACTTTGATTCGAGCATCGCGATACGCCTCTTCGTGAGGGCGGTCCTGAGGTAGCACCGACGGGTGCTAAGGTTTGAGGCGATCGCGGTGTTCCAGATGTTTCAGACTTGGCAGGTTCTCGGGAAGCACACAAATACAAGCATTTCATCCATCCGGTCGACCAAGATGTACCACGACCTTAGATCCGTGTATTGGTGGGGATGGCTTGAAGAAAGACGCTGCAGAGTTCGTAGCTCGCGCCTGCGGTTGTCGCAGCGAAGGTAGAGCACCGCAGGCCCGTGGTTTGTTACGCATTTATCGAGATCCCGACCGGAAGCCGGAGGTAATCAACATGGACTTTATCACAGATTACCTCGCACTCGAGGAGACATGATTCTATATGGGTTATCGCCGACAGTCGACTAAATCAGCCCACTTTCTTCCCGTTAGACGACTTTTCTACCGAGGATTATGCCGCACTTTACATCCGAGATCGCCGATCGCACGGAGTCCCTATTTCGATCATATCCGATGCAGGAGCCCGCTTACGCTAACTTCCTGAGGTCTTTCCGCAGAGGTTTAGGACGCAGTGAGCCCGAGTAATCGCATTTCATCCACGCATGCACGGACAGCAGAGCGCACTATCCGCACTTCGAGGATATGCCGCGAGCCCGTGTTATCGACTTCATGGTAGTTGGGAGGATCATTTGCCTCTAGTTGAGTTTATGATAATAATAGCTACCACCCAAGATTCGATGGCGCCTTACGAGGCCTTGTATGGGAGGAAGTGCAGACGCCATAGGTTGGTTCGACGTGGGCGAAAGTGGGACCAGACGGTGCAAGCAGTGGATAAGCGCGGCTTATCCGAGAGCGACTATCGACACTCGTAGTCGATGGTCGATGCAGATCATCGCCGCCAGATCCGGAGTTCGCAGTAGATGATTGGGTTTTCCTAAAGGTGCCACCCACGGCGGTGTGATGAGATTCGGAAGAAGGGAAACTCACCAAGGTACATCGGCCGCTTCAGATTGTCCGCAGGTGGTGCGTTGCCTACGAGCCGATCCGCCGTCCGACCGAGGCGCAGATCCTGTTTCACGATCTATGCCGGCGAGATGTATCGGATCCATCTGTGGTACACCCGATCGACGATGTCCAGTGACCGGCGGGTTATCGTGATGAGGAGATTCCCATAGCGATAGTCGATCGCCGTTAGGCGCTCATGACGGCGGACGTGGCTTCCACAAAGTCTGTGG
The DNA here is from genome assembly GCA_029844215.1 of Przewalskia tangutica. Lineage (NCBI taxonomy): Eukaryota > Viridiplantae > Streptophyta > Magnoliopsida > Solanales > Solanaceae > Przewalskia > Przewalskia tangutica. The sequence continues at coordinate 6,108,112 of JAQGDG010000026.1, read as the reverse complement.
CGAACGAGCTCAGAGGAGATGACGCGGAAGCCGAGGATACGACAGACGTATATCCTCACCTATTCCCACACCTCCGTGTAATTCACTTTCCTACTTGTAAATTTCCATTATCATTTATGCCTAAGTGTTGTTTTGGCCGCGTGTGGCATTTGCTAACCGCTTAAGCTTCTTCGATAATCGTTTTGAGAAGGAACATTCGACGAATGTTTCTAAGCGAGGAGAATGTTATACCTCAGATTTGCAGTATGTACGTAAGGGAATACGCATAAAAAGTTTGGCTTTAAAGTTAGCTCGACGCTTTATTTGTGCACAACACACTAAAAGAATCGCTTTCCGACTAAACGCTTCCACAAATTTTCGTAGAGAAAATTCCGACTATGTCATTTAGTATTTTTATGGATTTTTCCGAGAGACGAACATTTTGGATCAACGAGGCTTACACTTGTCACCCTCCAATCGGACTTGACACGGCAATAGGGCCGATTGGGTTGGCTTCTTTGTCTTGGAGTTGGTAGGATATTTTGTGTGCAAGCTGGCCAAGGACACTTGCCTAAATCCTCACCCTACACTTGCCTTGCACTTGTCTTCATCTTCGCCATTGGCTGGCCAAGGCTTGAGCTATAAATACCCTCTCGAGATGAAGAGTTCTTCATCCACAAAAGCTTTCCAAGTCTAAAAATCCTTCCTCTCCCTTTGTTAGCAAATCGCCCAACACCCCTTCCTCCTCGAGAAGCTCGCCGAGGCCTACCCCTAGCTAGCCAAATCTACCCCCTCCCTTGGTAGAAAAGTTGTCTTCTAGTACCGTTATAATGCCCAAAATACCCTAGCCCAAATCCCTTAGTCCTTAGTAGAAGTTGTGAAGAACTTCTAAGGTTTCTCGAGCTAATGAGCGCATAACTTAGAGAGCTAAACCTTGCTCAGCGCGACTTTATCTAGGATATTATTGGGCTTACCGAGGTAACTAATCCTAACCTCTTTGAATTAGAGAATACTTACCGTTGTAGTATTAGAATAAGTATTAGATACTTAGAAGAATATCACGTATAGAATTGAACTGTTATCACAGTAGGCGGTTTAAAAGAAGAATAATTGAATCAGACTCACATAGACTGCTTTTCACAGAGACTTACATAGCTCACCGCAGGTCAGGCGCCCGACTTTCCAGAATTATGAACCCCGCTTAGAATGACCTCGAGCGCTTTGATAGATATCGTGACTATTATAGTCGACTCTCTCGCACATATATTCAACTCGCAGTGGTTTTCACGGTAAGGTATGTGATTCTTCCTAAAGCATGATATTTTATAATATATAGTACTAGACGCATACGTGTTAATCGAATAATAACTACGCAATGTCTTCGACTTAAGCTCGAATAATACTTATGGTAATGCCTCACGCTTAAGCTCGAATAATACTTACAGAATGCCTCACGCTTAAGCCCAATAACAAAGAATCAAAACATTTCAAAAGAATATCGAATCATTTTTAATAAGATAAATATTTGGTTTTTAAAACAAAAGCGTAAGAGTTATACTAGCTTTACGGGAAGTTAGGTATAACAACTTAAGAAAGATAAAAGGAATCGCATTTGTTTGTTTATAAAAGCCTTGTATTGATTTCTCAAGTGTAGTAAGATTGTTTGATAAGTAGACATGTTATGACGCTACCCGCATAGTGTCTTGTAATGCCGTAAGTGGGTCATTCTCCGGCTTACGCTGCTAACCGTAAGTCCATTGTATCGTTATTGTATCACCTACCCTCGATCGTTATACCGCGGCTTGCCTCGATGCGCGGTCTATACGCCTACGCGGTTCCGCGAGACTACGCGAGCAGCAGATGCTCCGTGATTGATCATTCCGGCGTTAGCCCGACGCGGGACTCTACGCGGTCCGCTGAGACTACGCGGTCTTTTTGAGGCTACGCGGCCGCGGAGCCTAGGCGATGCCGGGTTGGCTGCCCCGGCGCGAGAAATATCTCACGCGGTCCGCGGGACCTATGCGGCCGCGAAGTCCGTGACTAGGCACGCACGATACTATGGGCGATTGGCCTTGCTTCGATCATTCGCGCCTAGAATTAGACTGCTACGCTTTTCCTATCATCGCTGTTGTTTGTGATGCACTATGTGCAATTGAACCGATTGTATTTGTGAAAAGGTTTTAAATACTTTGATTTCATTTAAGTACTTTATAGTTTCACATACTTGGTACCGTTGTAGATCGACCTCCTTCGGGCCGCTCATGCCGCAGTAAGGGCAAGCAGTGCTAGATCCACATCCTTAGGATCTTTGCGCTGGTGTCGTGAGCTCCATCTTCTCCGAGGCTCTACTTTGGGTATGATCTCCTCAGATTGTAGATAGTTTCAGACAGTGGTATGGCGGCCCCGTCCCGCCATAGTTGTTTACTTCAGAGGTCTGTAGTACTATTGTACGCTTGGGACGTAATCGCAAAACTTGAGTTATTTATATTATGCCGAAAGGCAAGCTTTTCATCGATAAATCGTGTCTTATTTTATAAATCGCTTCGCCTTGTTTTATATTCCGCCGTTACTCGATGTATGACTACTGGGTGCCCTTAAGGCACCACCACGCCCCTAACGGTCGTGACAAAAGTGGTATCGAGCGCTTAATCCTCTGAAAGTGTCTACAGCATCGTATCTAGTAGAGTTCGATTATCGTGTTGCAGCACCACACCAATAATCGTGAGGCTATAGGATATTTAGGATTGGTTTCATTCTTCTCATTCCGAGATCGTGCTTTAGAGTCGTGTTATAGGTCGACCCTCTAACGAATTCCTTTCCGTAATAGCTTATGCCTCCACGTAAGGCAACCCGGCCCGTATGGCAAGGCAGGCAGGAGTCGCTAGCAGACACCCAGAGTTACGAGGGCTCGTGCCCGCCTATACCGCAGACGGCGAGTTCTATGACGCCGCCGCCCCAAAGAGAGACCACAGCACCCACACCTCCCGCCCCACACCGGGCGGAGGAGTTAGGGTACAAGGAGACGGCCCAGCCTTTGGCAAAGTCAGGCCCGACACGAGAGAGCCGGACGCGACAGCTTCCAGCCTCCAGCCTGGGCCGCACCGTAGTGCACCCGAGGCGTATAGTTTGAGGCTACGAGATTTCTTGAGTCAGAGCCCGCCGTAGTTTTACGGTCGAGGTCGGAAGATGATCCGCAGGAGTTCATCCGTCACCGCAGAGGATTATGCGGTGATCGTGGCTTCAGAGACCGAGGTCAGGATATTCGGTCGCATCGGCCGCGTGATACCGCAATGATCGTTTGATTCACGAGCTTTCCGGGAGAGCACGCACTCCAGCAGTATGGGATGAGTTTTCAGAGGCTTTTCTCACACACTTCTTGCCTCCGCAGATGAGGATGGCACGAGCTGATAGATTCTTGTTGCTGATACATGGAGGACTCACAGGGAGGGAGTACAATGTCGAGTTTGATTCTTTGGCTCGATATGTCCTCGCACCGTAGCAGCAGAGACGGAGGACCGGTGCATCGCTATGTCACCGGGCTAGATGATTACATGGCCGAAGTCTTGTGCGGGTGTGTCCTTCACTGTAATGGACATAACCCGATGCAGCTCATGACTAGATGCGAGGAGCAGAGACCGCCGGCAGAGCGATATCGCCAGCAGGTAAGGCCAAGACGGCCGGTTCTTTGGTGGTCCTCGTGGTGGGCGATCGCCAGAAGTCCAGATTTGCACCACAACCGGCGCAGAGCGCCCTACCTCATTTTCAAGACAACAGAGCGGCGGGGCGTGTCGTGGCCCCAGACTTCGGATTTCCGGTAGCAGGGTGCTAACTGCTCGAGGTTCGCTCAGCCCGCTGTGGCAGATACCATTCGGGAGTCAGACCGAGCTTGCTATACTTCAGGCCAGCAGGTCACTTTGCGAGTTTGTCCGACCGGGCGGCGCCGGTGGTAGGCTCACCACAGGTCCGCTGTCGCTTCTTCATCCTCGACAGCTACTCGCCGAGGCAAGGTACATGGATCAGCGGTCGCGGCAGAGGTCGTGGCGCAGTCCCGCTTCTAGCGTCCTCGTAACCGCATATATGCTTTGTCCACCGACAGATCGTGAGGCCTCACCGATGTCGCCATGTACCTTATCGCCTGGTTTGATGTGTATGCTTGATAGATCCGGTTCTACTCGCCCCATATATCTCCCTTGTTGCTAGTAGGATGTGGATGTAGCCCGAGTCCATAGACCTTTTCGAGGTAGCTACGCCAGCTGGTGATTCTGGTAGCTCTACGGTATATAGAGCTTGTCCCGTGACTATTTACACCGTCTGACCCAGCCGACTTGATAGAGTCGAGATGATTGACTTCGACGTGATCACGGGACGGATTGGCTAGCTTCTTGCTACGCCAATGTAGACCGCAGAGAGAGTAGTACGGTTCCCAGCTCGGCGAGCCTGGCCGAGCGAGGAGCACCAGATCGCCGGTGGTAGGTTTATTTCCTACCTCAAGGCTAGGAAGATGGTGCAGGCGGGTATATCTACCATCTCGTTCGAGTGTTTGATACCGAGCCGCGTACCAGATTTTCGCCCGTGAGTCACGAAGTTCCCGCACGTGTTTCCTGCATGACCTCGCATCCTCCCGAGAGGGAGATCGAGTTTTGTATTGACATATTGCGACACTCGCCTATTTCCATTCCGCCATACGTAACGGCACCCGCCGAGTTGAGAGAGTCAAGGACCACCAGAGATTTGGCCGGAGAAGCGGCTTCATTAGGCCCAGTGTTTCTCCCCGGGAGCGCCATTGTTCGTGAAGAAGAAGGACGACGCCGCGCATGTGTGTTGATTACAGCACCAACAAGGTGACCATTAAGAATGTATACCCTTCCTGTGATTGATGATTTGTTCGACCAGCAGGTGGTGCGAGATGTTTCTCCAAGATTGATCCGCGATCGCTATCATCAAAGTGCGAGTCGAGATGGATGTCCCTAGATCGCATTCAGACCCGCACGCATTATGAGTTCGTGGTCATGTCTTGGTTGACCAATGCTCCGCCAGATTCATGGATTTGATGAACCGAGTGTTCAAACCATTTTTGGACACGCTTGTGATAGTGTTCATTGATGATATCTTGGTTTATTCTCGCCAGCAGAGCACGCGAGCATTTGAGGTCAGGCCGACGCTTCTCAGACTCAGCCAGCTTGTACGCCAAGTTTTCCAAACGTGAGTTTTGCTGACTTCGCATGCTTTGGGCATATTGTTTGGCCGATGGCATTCGAGCGATACGCCAAGATCGGCGCAGTCAGACTTGGCCTAGACCTACTACTCCGATGCAGGTTCGCAGCTCGGGCCTTGCAGGATATTATCTACGTTCGTGGAGAAGTTTGCTTTATCTCGCACCATTGACTAGCCGACTCGTAAGGCGCCAAGTTTCAGCGGATCGATGTCAGGAGCGTGGTTTCCGGGCCGAAAGAGAGATCGACGATCGCCTCGCTTCTTACTCTTCCGCAGGGTCCGCACGGTTATGTCGTATTGTGATGCGCCGCATCGGGGATGTGTGTTGACGCAAAGATGGCAGGTTATAGCATATGCATCCCGACAAACAAGAAACACGAGGAACTACCCCACCCATGATTCGAGTCGGCACCGTAATTCACGCCAAGATCCGAGGCACTATTTGTACGGGTTCACGTGGATATTTATACGCACCACAAGAGCCTCCAAGATATCTTCACCAGAGGGAGCCGAACTTACGATGCAGACGGTGGTTAGAGTTGCTTAAGGATTACGATGTTGATATCCTGCACTCACCCGTAAGGCCAACGCCAGGCAGATGCCTTAGTCGTAGGTCGAATGGGAGCCTATCGATGTGCAACAGAGAGGAGGACATGGTTCGTGATTTGCATCGCTTAGCGAGCCTCGTGTCCGCTTGATTGATTCCGATAGCAGCTGGGTTAGAGTTCGCGAGGTTGCCGAGTCTTCCATCGCCGGCGAGGCGAAGAGGCAATACCGAGGATCCAGCTTTGATTCGATATCGCGATACAGCCTCTTCGTGAGGGCAAGGGTCCTTTTGAGGTAGCACCGACGGGTGCTAAGGTTTGAGGCGCATCAGGTGTTCCAGATGTTTCAGTACATCGGCAGCAGGTTCTTGGGGAAGCACACACACAAGCATTACTCATCCATCCGGTCGACCAAGATGTACCACGACCTTAGATCCGTGTATTGCGGACGGCTTGAAGAGGACGCTGCAGAGTTCGTAGCTCGCCCGTGTTGTCGCAGTGAAGGCAGAGCACCGCAGGCCCGTGGTTTGTTACGCATTTATCGAGATCCCGACCGAAGTGGAGGTAATCAACACGGACTTCATCACAGGATTACCTCGCACTCGAGGAGACATGATTCTATATGGGTTATCGCCGACAGTCGACTAAATCAGCCCACTTTCTTCCCGTTAGACGACTTTTTCTACCGAGGATTATGCCGACTTTACATCCGAGAGATCGCCGACCGCATGGAGTCCCTATTTCGATCATATCGCATGCAGGAGCCCGCTTACGCTAACTTCGAGGTCCTTCCAGAGGTTTAGTGGACGCAGTGAGCCCGAGCATCGCATTTCATCCACGCATGCACGGACAGCAGAGCGCACTATCCGCACTCTCGAGGATATGCCGCGAGCCCGTGTTATTGACTTCGCGGTAGTCGAGGATCATTTGCCTCTAGTTGAGTTTCATGATAATAATAGCTACCACTCCAAAGATTCGACGTGGCGCCTTACGAGGCCTTGTATGGGAGGAAGTGCAGACGCCTATAGGTTGGTTCGATGTGGGCGAGGTGCAATGAATGGGACCAGATTTGGTGCAGCAGTGCTGGATAAGGCGAAGCTTATCCGAGAGCGACTATCGATACCGTAGTCGCATGGTCGTGACGCAGATCATCGCCGCCGATCCGAGTTCGCAGTAGATGATTGGGTTTTCCTAGCGTCACACCCACGGCGGTGTGATGAGATTCGGAAGAGGAAACTCACCAAGGTACATCGGGCCGCTTCAGATTGTCCGCAGGTAGGCAAGGTTGCTTACGAGTTGATCCGCCGTCCGATCCGAGGCGCGCATCCTGTTTCACGATCTACGCCGGCGAGAGATGTATCGGATCCATCTAGTGGTACACCCGATTGACGATGTCCAGTGACCGGCGGGTTATCGATGAGGAGATTCCCATAGCGATAGTCGATCGTCGTTAGGCGTCATGACGGCGGACGGGCTTCCACAAAGTCTGTGGCGAACGAGCTCAGAGAGATGACGCGGAAGCCGAGAGGACACGAGACGTAAGTATCCTCACCTATTCCCACACCTCCGTAATTCACTTTCCTACTTGTAAATTTCCATTATCATTTATGCCTAAGTGTTGTTTTGTGGCCGCGTGTGGCATTTGCTAACCGCTTTAAGCTTCTTCGATAATCGTTTGAGAAGGAACATTCGACGAATGTTTCGGGCGAGGAGAATGTTATACCGTATTTGCAGTATGTACGTAAGGGAATACGCATAAAAAGTTTGGCTTTAAAGTTAGCTCGACGCTTTATTTGTGCACAACACACTAAAAGAATCGCTTTCCGACTAAACGCTTCCAGCCTTTCGTAGAGAAAATTCGACTATGTCATTTAGTATTTTTGGCGGATTTTTCCGAGAGACGAAACATTTTGGATCAACGGAGGGCGACACTTGTCACCCTCCAATTGTGGACTTGACACGCAATAGGCCGATTGGGTTGGCTTCTTTGTCTTGAGTTGGTAGGATATTTTGTGTGCAAGTCGCCAAGGACACTTGCCTAAATCCTCACCCTACACTTGCCTTGCACTTGTCTTCATCTTCGCCATTGGTTGGCCAAGGCTTGAGCTATAAATACCCTCTTGAGATGAAGAGTTCTTCATCCACAAAAGCTTTCCAAGTCTAAAAATCCTTCCCTCTCCTTTGTTAGCAATTCGCCCAACACCCCCTTCCCTCGGAAGCTTGGCCGAGGCCTACCCCTAGCTAGCCAAATCTACCCCCTCCCTTGGTAGAAAAGTTGTCTTCTAGTACCGTTATAATGCCCAAAATACCCTAGCCCAAATCCCTTAGTCCTTAGTAGAAGTTGAAGAACTTCTAAGGTTTCGAGCTACCTGAGCGCATAACTTGTGAGCTAAACCTTGCTCAGCGCGACTTTATCTAGGATATTATTGGGCTTACCGAGGTAACTAATCCTAACCCTCTTTGAATTAGAGAATACTTATCGTTGTAGTATTAGAATAAGTATTAGATACTGTAAGAATATCACGTATTAGAATTGAACTGTTATCACAAGTAGGCGGTTTAAAAGAAGAATAATTGAATCAGACTCACATAGACTGCTTTCACAAGAGACTTACATAGCTCACCGGTAGGGTCAGCCGCCCGACTTTCCAGAATTATGAACCCCGCTTAGAATGACCTCGAGAGCGCTTTGATAGATATCCGTGACTATTATAGGTCGACCACAAGGCGACATATTCAACTCGCAGTGGTTTTCACGGTAGGTATGTGATTCTTCCTAAAGCATGATATTTTATAATATATAGTACGGAGACGCATACGTGTTAATCGAATAATAACTACGGCAATGTCTTCGACTTAAGCTCGAATAATACTTATGGTAATGCCTCACGCTTAAGCTCGATAATACTTACTGAATGCCTCACGCTTAAGCCCAATAACAAAGAACCAAAACATTTCAAAAGAATATCAATCATTTTTAATGTAAGATAAATATTTGGTTTTTAAAACAAAAGCTAAGAGTTATACTAGCTTTATGGGAAGTTAGGTATAACAACTTAAGAAAGATAAAAGGAATCGCTTACTTGTTTGTTTATAAAAGCCTTGTATTGATTTCTGTTATGTAGTAAGATTGTTTGATAAGTAGATACATGTTATGACGCTACACCGTGTTAGTCTTGTAACGCCGTAAAGGGTCATTCTTGCGGCTTACGCTGCTAACCTAAGTCCATTGTATCGTTATTGTATCACCTACCCTCGATCGTTATACCGCGGCTTGCCTCGACGCGGTCTATACGGCCTACGGGTTCGCGAGACTACGCGAGCAGCCGTATGCTCCGTGATTGATCATTCCGGCGCTTAGCCCGACGCGGATTCCTACGCGTCCGCTGAGACTACGCGTCTTCGAGGCTACGCGCCGCGGAGCTCAGCGGACGCCGGGGTTGGCTGCCTCGGCGCGAAATATCTCACGCGGTCCGCGTGGGACCATGCGTCGCGAAGTCCAGACTAGGCACGCAGAACGATACTACGGGCGATCGCCTTGCTTCGATCATTCGCGCCTAGAATTAGACTCGCTACGCTTTTCCTATTATCGTTGTTGTTTGTGATGTGGCACTATGTGCAATTGAACCGATTGTATTTGTGAAAAGGTTTTAAATACTTTGATTTCATTTAAGTACTTTATAGTTTCACATACTTGGTACCGTTGTACCGACTCTCCTTCGGCCGCGCTCATGCCGCAGTAAGGGCAAGCAGTGCTAGATCCACATCCTTAGGATCTTCGCTGGTGTCGTGAGCTCCATCTTCTCCGAGGCTCTACTTGGGTATGATCTCCCAGATTGTAGATAGTTTTGTATCAGTGGTATGGCGGCCCCGTCCCGCCATAGTTGTTTACTTCCTAGAGGTCAGAGTACTATTGTACACTGGGATGAATCGCAAAACTTGAGTTATTTATATTATGCCGAAGGCAAGCTTTTCATCGATAAACCGTGTCTTATTTTATAAATCGCTTCGCCTTGTTTTATATTCCGGTTACTCGATGTATGACTACTGGGTGCCCAGCAGGCACTACCACGCCCCGAACTGGTCGTGACAAAAGTGGTATCGCAGCGCTTAATCCTGGAAAGTGTCTACGCATCGTATCTAGAGTAGTCTTGATTATCTGTGTTGTGCACCACACCAATAATCGTGAGGCTATAGGATATTTAGGATTGGTTTCATTCTTCTCATTCCGAGATCGTGCTTAGAGTCGTGTTATAGGTCGACCTCTAACGAATTCCTTTCCCGTAATAGCTTATGCCTCCACGTAAGGCAACCCGCCCGTATGGGCAAGGCACTGAGGGAGCCGCCAGCAGACACCCAGAGTTACGAGGGCTCGTGCCCGCCATACCAGACGGCGAGTTCTATGACGCCGCCCCAAAGAGAGACCACAGCACCCACACCCCGCCCCACACCGGGCGAGGAGTTAGGGTACAAGGAGAGACGGCCCACCTATTGGCAAAGTCAGGCCCGACACGAGGAGAGGCCGACGCGACAGTCAGCCTCCAGCTCGGGCCGCACGTAGTGCACCCGAGGCGTATAGTTTGAGGCTACGAGATTTCGAGTTGTAGCCCGCCGAGTTTTACGGTCGAGGCCGAGGATGATCCGCAGGAGTTCATCCGCCACCGCAGAGGATTACGCGGTGATCGTGGCTTCAGAGACCGAGGCCGTGACATTCGGTTCAGATCGGCCGCGCGATACCGCAGCCGATGATCGTTTGATTCACGAGCTTTCCGGGAGAGCATGCACCTCCAAAGCAGATGGGATGAGTTTGAGGCTTTTTCTCACACACTTCTTGCCTCCGCAGATGAGGAGGGCACGAGCCGAGCAGATTCTTGTTGCCGAGATGCGGAGGACGACAAACAGGAGTACAATGTCGAGTTTGATTCTTTGGCTCGATATGTCCCCGTGACCGTAGCAGATGGAGGACAGGTGCATCGCTATGTCACCGGCTAGATGATTACACGGCCGAAGTCTTGCGGTGTGTCCTTCACTGTGCATGGACATAACCCGATGCAGCTCATGCACCGGATGCGAGTGAGCGCAGAGACCGCGGCAGAGCGATATCGCAGCAGGAAGGCGCCAAGACGGCCGGTTCTTTGGTGGTCCTCGTGGTGGGCATCGCCAAGTCCAGATTTGCACCACAACCGGCCGCAGAGCGCCCTACCTCATTTTCAAGACATCCAGAGCGGCCGGCGTGTCGTGGCCCCAGACTTCGGATTTCCGGTAGCAGTGCGCAACCGCTCGAGGTCCGCCGGTGCGCTGTGGCAGATACCATTCTCGAGCCAGACCGAGCTTGCTATACTTGTGGCCAGCAGGTCACTTTGCGAGTTTGTCCGACCGGGCGGCGCGGTGGTAGGCTCACCACAGGTGGTCTGCCGCTTCTTCATCCTCGACAGCTTACTCGCCGAGGCAAGGCACATGGATCAGCGGTCGCGGCAGGTCGTGGGCGCAGTCCAGCTTCTAGCGTCCTCGTAACCGCATATATGCTTTGTCCACCGACAGATCGTGAGGCCTCACCGATGTCGCCACAGTACCTTATCGCTGGGTTTGATGTGTATGCTTTGATAGATCCGGTTCTACTGCCCCATATATCTCCCTCGCTAGTAGGATAGGGATAGAGCCCGAGTCCATAGACCTTTCGAGGTAGCTACGCCATGGTGATTCGTGGTAGCTCGGCGGTATATAGAGCTTGTCCCGTGACCATTTACGCCGTCGACCCTAGCCGACTTGATAGAGTTGAGATGATTGACTTCGACGTGATTATGGGATGGATTGGCTAGCTTCTTGCTACGCCAATGTAGACCGCAGAGAGAGTAGTACGGTTCCGCTCGAGGAGCCATTGGAGCGAGGAGCACGACGCCGGAGGTAGGTTTATTTCCTACCTCAAGGCTAGGAAGACGGTGCGCATGCGGGTATATCTACCATCTCGTTCGGTGTTTGATATCGAGGCCGCGCACCAGATTTTCGGGCCTCGAGAGTCACGAAGTTCCCAGACGTGTTTCGGATGACCTTCCGTATCCTCCCGAGAGGAGATCGAGTTTTGTATTGACATATTGCCGACACTCGCCTATTTCCATTCCGCCATACGTAATGGCACCGCCGAGTTGAGAGAGTCAAGGATCACCTTAGAGATTTGGCCGAGAAGCGGCTTCATCAGCCTAGTGTTTCTCCCCGGGAGCGCCAGATTTGTTCGCAAGAAGAAGACGACGCCGCGACGTGTGTTGATTACGGTGCATGAACAAGGTGACCATTAAGAACAGATACCCTTCCTGTGATTGATGATTTGTTCGACCAGCCAGGTGCGTAGATGTTTCTCCAAGATTGATCCGCGATCGCTATCATCAAAGTAGTCGAGAGAGCGGATGTCCCTAGGATCGCATTCAGACCCAGACGCATTATGAGTTCGTGGTCATGTCTTTGGTTGACCAATGCTCCGCAGTATTCATGGATTTGATGAACCGAGTGTTCAAACCATTTTTGGACACGCTTGTGATAGTGTTCATTGATGATATCTTGGTTTATTCTCGCCAGAGCGGAGCACGCGAGCATTTGGCGGCCGTGGCCGACGCTTCTCCAGATCAGCTTGACGCCAAGTTTTCCAAATGTGAGTTTTGTTGACTTCGCGGCGCTTGGGCATATTGTTCGGCCGATGGCATTCGAGTGATACGCCAAGATCGAGGCAGCCGTGACTTGCCTAGACCTACTACTCCGGCTGCAGGTTCGCAGCTCGGGCCTCGCAGATATTATCGGCGTTCAGGAGAAGTTTGCTTTATCTCGCACCATTGACTAGGCCGACTCGTATGGCGCACCAAGTTTCATGGGATCGATGCTTGGAGCGTGGTTTCCAGTCGAAAGAGAGATCGACGACCGCCTCGTTTACTCTTCCGCAGGTCCGCACGGTTATGTCGTATTGTGACGCGTCGAGCATCGGGTTGGGATGTGTGTTGACGCAGATGGCAGGTTATAGCATATGCATCCCGACAAATTAAGAAACACGAGAGGAACTACCCCACCCATGATTTGGAGTCGCACCGTAATTCACGCCAAGATCCGGAGGCACTATTTGTACGGGTTCACGTGGATATTTATACGCACCACAAGAGCCTCCAAAGATATCTTCACCGCAGGAGCCGAACTTACTGGCAGACGGTGGTTAGAGTTGCTTAAGGATTACGATGTTGATATCCTGTACCACCCGGGAAGGCCAATGTTGTGGCGTACGCTTAGTCGTAGGTCACGGGAGCCTATCGATGTGCAACAGAGAGGGACATGGTTCGTGATTTGCATCGCTTAGCAGCCTCGTGTCCGCTTGATTGATTCCGATAGCAGCTGGGTTAGAGTTCGTGAGGTTGCCGAGTCTTCCATCGTCGGCGAGGTGAAGAGGCAACACCGAGGATCCGGCCTTTGATTCGATATCGTGATACGCCTCTTCGTGAGGCAAGGGTCCTTTGAGGTAGCACCACGGGGTGCTAAGGTTTGAGGGCGCATCAGGTGTTCCGTGATGTTTCAGGACTTCGCAGCAGTTCTCGGGGAAGCACACAAGCATTTATCCATCCGGTCGACCAAGATGTACCACGACCTTAGATCTGTATTGGTGGATGGCTTGAAGAAAGACGCTGCAGAGTTCGTAGCTCGCCCGTGTTGTCGCAGCAGTGAAGGTAGAGCACCGCAGGCCCGTGGCTTGTTACGCATTTATCGAGATCCCGACCGAAGTGGGAGGTAATCAACATGGACTTTATCACGTGATTACCTCGCACTCGAGGAGACATGATTCTATACGGGTTATCGTCGACGGTCGACGAAATCAGCCCACTTTCTTCCGTCCGACGACTTTTTCTACCGAGGATTATGCCGACTTTACATCCGAGAGATCGCCGATCGCATGGAGTCCCTATTTCGATCATATCGCATGCAGGAGCTCGCTACGCTAACTTCGGAGGTCTTTCCGCAGAGGTTTAGGACGCAGTGAGCCTCGAGTAATCGCATTTCATCCACGCATGCATCTGACAGCAGAGCGCACTATCCACTCTTGAGGATATGTCGCGAGCCCGTGTTATTGACTTCGTGGTAGTTGGGAGGATCATTTGCCTCAGTTGAGTTCATGCGATAATAATAGCTACCACTCCAGATTCGGGATGGCGCCTTATGAGGCCTTGTATGGGAGGAAGTGCAGATCGCTTTATAGGTTGGTTCGATGTGGGCGAGGTGCGGCTGGGACCAGACGGTGCAGCAGATGGATAAGGTGAAGCTTATCCGAGAGCGACTATCGACACTCGTAGTCGATGTAAGTCGATACAGATCATCGTCGTCAGATCCGGAGTTCGCAGTAGATGATTGGGTTTTCCTAAAGGCGCCACCCACGGCGGTGTGATGAGATTCGGAAGAGGAAACTCACCAATCTGCGTACATTGGGCCGCTTCAGATTGTCCGCAGGCAGGCAAGGTTGCTCACGAGTTGGATCCGCCGTCCGATCCGAGGCAAAGGCATCCTGTTTCACGATCTATGCCGAGAAATGTATCGGATCCATCTAGTGGTACACCCGATTGACGATATGTCCAGTGACCGAGGGGTTATCGTATGAGATTCCCATAGCGATAGTCGATCGTCGTTAGCGCTCGCGGACGAAGGACGTGGCTTCCACAAAGTCTTGGGCGAACGAGCTCGAGAGGAGATGACGTGGGAAGCCGGGAGGACATGAGACAGAAGTATCCTCACCTATTCCCCACACCTCCGTAATTCACTTTCCTACTTGTAAATTTCCATTATCATTTATGCCTAAGTGTTGTTTTGTGGCGGTGTGGCATTTGCTAACTGCTTAAGCTTCTTCGATAATCGTTTGAGAAGGAACATTCGGACGAATGTTTCTAAGGAGGGGAGAATGTTATACCGTATTTCGCAGTATGTACGTAAGGGAATACGCATAAAAGTTTGGCTTTAAAGTTAGCCTCGACGCTTTATTTGTGCACAACACACTAGAAGAATCGCTTTCCGACGAAACGCTTTCACGCCTTTCAGAGAGAAAATTCCGACTATGTCATTTAGTATTTTTATGGATTTTTCCGAGAGACGAAACATTTTGGACCAACGGAGGGCGACACTTGTCACCTCCAATTGGTGGACTTGACACGCAATAGGGCCGATTGGGTTGGCTTCTTTTGTCTTGGAGTTGGTAGGATATTTTGTGTGCAAGTTGGCCAAGGACACTTGCCTAAATCCTCACCCTACACTTGCCTTGCACTTGTCTTCATCTTGGCCATTGGTTGGCCAAGGCTTGAGCTATAAATACCCTCTTGAGATGAAGAGTTCTTCATCCACAAAAGCTTTCCAAGTCTAAAAATCCTTCCTCTCCCTTTGTTAGCAATTCGTCCAACACCCCCTTCCCTCGAGAAGCTCGAGAGGCCTACCCCTAGCTAGCCGAAATCTACCCTCCCTTGGTAGAAAAGTTGTCTTCTAGTACCGTTATAATGCCCAAAATACCCTAGCCCAAATCCCTTAGTCCTTAGTAGAAGTTGTGAAGAACTTCTAAGGTTTCTTGAGCTACCTGAGCGCATACAACTTAGAGCTAAACCTTGCTCAGCGCGACTTTATCTAGGATATTATTGGGCTTACCGAGGTAACTAATCCTAACCCTCTTTTGAATTAGAGAATACTTACCGTTGTAGTATTAGAATAAGTGTTAGATACTTAGAAGAATATCACGAATAGAATTGAATCAAGTATCACAGTAGAAGGGTTTAAAAGAAGAATAATTGAATCAGACTCACATAGACTGCTTTCACAATGAGACTTACATAGCTCACCGGTAGGGTCAGGCCGCCCGACTTTCCGTAGAATTATGAACCCTGCTTAGAATGACCTCAGAGCGATCTTTGATAGATATACGTGACTATTATAGGTCGACTTCTCACGCACATATTCAACTTGGCGTGGTTTTCACGAAGGTATGTGATTCTTCCTAAAGCATGATAATTTATAAAATATAGTACGGTAGACGCATACGTGTTACCTGAATAATAACTACGGCAATGTCTTTGACTTAAGCCGAATAATACTTATGGTAATGCCTCACGCTTAAGCCTCGAATAATACTTACAATGCCTCACGCTTAAGCCCAATAACAAAGAATCAAAACATTTCAAAAGAATATTGAATCATTTTTAACGGAAGATAAATATTTGGTTTTAAAACAAAGCGTAAGAGTTATACTCGGCTTTATGGGAAGTTAGGTATAACAACTTAAGAAGATAAAAGGAATTTGCATTTGTTTTGTTTATAAAAGCCTTGTATTGATTTCTGTTAAGTGTAGTAAGATTGTTTGATAAGTAGACATGTTATGACGCTACCTGTGTTAGTGTCTTGTAATGCTGTGTAAGGGGGTCATTCTTGCTGTGCTTACGTTGCTAACCGGTAAGTCCATTGTCGTTATTGTATCACCTACCCTCGATCGTTATACGCGGCTTGCTTCTCGATGCGGTCTATACGGCCTATGCGGTCTGTGAGACTACGCGTGAGCAGCGGTATGCTCCAGATTGATCATTCCGGCGTTTAGCCTGACGCGGACTCCTACGCGGTCCGCTGAGACTACGCGTCTTTTGAGGCTATGCGGCCGCGGAGCCTAGGCGACCGGGGTCGCTGCCCCGACGCGAGAAATATCTCACGCGGTGCATGTGGGACCTATGCGGGCTGCGGAAGTCCAGACTAGGCACGCAGAATGATACTATGGGCGATCGGCCTTGCTTCGATCATTCGCGCCTAGAATAGACTGCACGCTTTTCCTATCATTGTTGTTTGTGATGCGGCACTATGTGCAATTGAACCGATTGTATTTGTGAAAAGGTTTTAAATACTTTGATTTCATTTTAAGTACTTTATAGTTTCACATACTTGGTACTGTATCGACCTCCTTCTGCCGTTCATGCCGCAGAGCAGGCGGCAAGCAGTGCTAGATCCACATCCTTAGATCTTTGCGCTGGTGTCGTGAGCTCCATCTTCTCCGGAGGCTCTACTTATGGGTATGATCTCCTGTATTGTAGATAGTTTTGTACACGAGGTATGGCCCCGTCCCGCCATAGTTGTTTACTCTTAGAGGTCTCAGTAGACTATTGTACTGGACGAATCGCAAAACTTGAGTTATTTATATTATGCCGAAAGGCAAGCTTTTCATCGATAAACCGGTCTTATTTTATAAATCGCTTCTGCCTTGTTTTATATTCCGCTGGTTACTCTGATGTATGACTACTTGGGTGCCCCGGTAAGGCACCAGTCACGGGCCCCGGAACGGGTCGTGACACTACCCCCAAACTTGGTCATCTTACTAGCCTCGATCTTCCTTAAGGCCATTCCCGGCCTTCACGATCTACTGCTGGTCGAAACACCCACGAACTCATACGGTGGTCAACTAAACTTGGGCCTAGCACCCTCGTGACTTACCACCGCGGGACCACCTGTGGCTGACCCCACTTTGAACCGCCGCGGGTTGGCCCTCAACATGGCCCCAACCCGATCCACTAACGCATCACGCTCTTGTTCCCGACCGGAACAACCTTACCTCAACAGTCATGAAAGCTATCACCCATTCAACACTACTCGAGAAATTATCACACAACACATTCTAGGCATAAAATGTATTGACAAAGGATCACTTGAAAAATCTGGTACTCAAGACGACCTTACATCTAAGGTCTCAACATGAAATATTCTAAAGTTCACACTTTCCATGCCCCCATACAAATCCTTTCAACTAGCCAGCTTTCTAACTCATAACCATCATAACGCTATCCGAACGTATCATACAATAATAAGTTCATCATATCATGCATACAAATCTTTAGCGGTTATGGATATAACGAAAATAGGCGGTTCAAAGGACCGCTTAAAATCGGGAACTTCCACCGCGACTTACCGGCTCGCCAGTACGTAACATCCTTCCCGCTATGGAAGGTGAAGAACCCGCAATCGCCTAGTAGTCCATGCTATCCTACCATACCCCGGCCTGGACAGTCTCTTGCCGATGGCCCCGCTGGCCGCAAAAATAACAATCTCCCGAGTTAGTACGACACTCTCCTTTATGAAGCTTTCCACAACGCCACACTGAGACAAGTGGCAACTCATCCGGCGAGCACTCGCCTCGAAAATCTGAAACACAGGAGCCACGACCGCCTCTTGAATATCTCGAAGGTCCCGGCTGTCGCGAGACCACTCTGTCTTGGTGAGGCGCATAATCGGCTCTTCGCTGAAGGCGGTCCGCCTCGAAAGTCACCAGGACCTGCTGTTACGCCTCTTTCACGACTCGGTCATTCCGTCGATTATCCTCTCACATCCCGGTGCATAAGCTGCACGCGGCAATGTCCATGCCGGTGAAGAGCTACACCGAACAACTCTCGGCTAGGTGATCATCGAGCCTCAGAATAAATCGGTGCACTCGATCCTCCATACTAGCTATCAACGCGGACGTCACGCCAATGAGTCGAACTCCACATTGTACTCCCGAACCAGACGCCTGCTCTGCCAGAACACCAAAAATCTGTTCGCGAGCCCTCCTCATCCGCGAGGCAAGAAATGTGCAAGAAAGGCCTCGAGAACTCGTCCCATAAAGCCGGAAGTGCATGCTCTCCCGGGACAGCTCCCACGAATCAAACTACCGATCGCGGTATCACGCGGTGATGCGAACCTAGGACCACCGACTCGGTCTCCGATGCCTTGATCACTTACGATCCCAGAATCGCTTGATGAACTCCTCGCGATCATCCTCGTGCCTCGACCCATAAAACTCGCGCCTACAACTCGTAAAATCCGTAGCCTCGAACTATCCGATCTAGGGTGAACCATCGCGCATCGAACTGCCGCGGCCCACTTATCCTCAAGTCAGCCACAACCCCGCCATTAACCGGGCCTACCTTGTAACTCATCTCCTCCGCCTGCATTGCGGATGGAGGCTCAGTATTGTGGTCTCTCGCCACGCTCTACTCGCAGACTCCTGCCGCTTTGCCCTTCGGGCCCGTTGCCGCTTTACGCGAGGCATAGCCGTAAAAACGAAGTATGCTGGGAGGGTCCAATCTTATCACACATTCTAAGGCACGATCTCGTAATGAGAAAATGGAAACCAATCCTAAATGTCTCGAAGCCTCCGATTATAGGCGTGGTGCACAACACATCGATAATCAAGACTTACTAGACACGCATGCAGACACTTTCCGAGGACTAATCGCTCGATACCACTTTTGTCACGACCCGATCCGGCCCGTGGTAGTGCCTTACCGGGCACCCTAGTGATACAACATCGAGAAAACCAATGGAAATAAAAACTTAAACATGAACATGAGACAAGATAATAAAGCAAAGCAACCAAACGGTTACCTTCCATTAAAAATATATATAAACAACTCTTTCAAGACTAACAGTTTAATCCTTTTTACAAAACCCCGCTTACACAAAGGCTGCACTTAAGATTTACAATAACTATGACGGACAGGCCCCGCCGTACCCTGAATGTACAAGAACCTACAACTCAGGGAACACATACCAAAAGATAAGCCTCCGAAGGAACGGAGCTTCCCAATACGCTGAAAGGTGATCCTAATAGCGGGATCGATAACCAACGATGTACACTGCGGCATGAGCGCACCCAAGGGCGAGGTCGATAACAGTACCAAGTATGTGAAATCAGAACATCGTAAATGAAATCATAATAGTCTATATAAAGCAGAGAGACATGTATGATGACCAAACTACGATGACATAACATATAACTAGTTCACATCAAGTCGTGACTCACGCTCCAAATTATCACTCGTGCGTGGAATTTCTTCCTCACTGCCGATTTATGATATGACAATACCAAAGAGTATACATGAACACCAGTCCCACTGTGTGTCATAAAAACCGTATAGGACAAGTATAACTACCAGATCCGACTGTACAATAATATAATGCAACCAAAACACGGCCGATACGGCAAGCGCGAGAGCCGACCAGGATACCAAGGCCGGTCACGTAGTGGACGGGCAAGTACGGTGACCACCAGGACCAAGGTCAGATCACGAGAACCGTCACTACACCGAGCGGGCAAGTCAGGGTGACTCACGTACAAGGCCGAATCGGCCATGAGACGGGCAATCACGAGCCACCACCGGGACCAAGGCCGAACAAGAAGAAACCTCGTGGAGAGCTAGTCCATAAAATAACCATTCTTGCACAACCAAGGCTATCACCACAAGCATAAGCAAGTTACGCAACAACAAGCATAGGCAAGTTACACAACACAAGCATAGGCAAGTTACACAACAACCAGTATAGGCAAGTTACACAACACAAGCATAGGCAAGTTACACAACAACCAGTATAGGAAAGTTACACAACAACCAGTATAGGCAAGTTACACAACACAAGCATAGGCAAGTTACACAACTCAAGTTACTTTCATTTTATGCCAAAGTCCGGGTTTTTAACCCTAAAGTACTACGTACGTTAAATTCCTTTTAAAGAGATCCATTCCTTTTATAAAAGTCACCCGATGTCCGTAGTATAAAAAATAGAGTGACGAGCATTGTTAAATAAACAAAATGCTTTCCTTTGTAAAATCAAGTAACAACCTTATTTTCCAAACGTTCAAGTTTGCCTAATTTCAAAGGCTCAAGTTTCTCATTTTTAGAAAAGGTTTCGTAGTTCATAGTTTTAATCCTTTAAAACATAATTCTCCTTTAATGATTTGAGAAACATATGCCTTATATGTGAGTAGTTTATTCTTGTTTATAATCGATCTTATTAAGCAGCCATGATCTAGGATATGTAATATCATTTTGTCTCATCTTAGCTTCATGCGGATGGAGGTTTCTCTTGGTTTTAATACAATACTTCATTATTCAATACATTTTCCTTTATTAACGCTGCGGTGGTCCTGTCGATACACATTACGATTTCGAAATCAAGAAACATTATCCCTTTAAATAAAACCAAGTACTCATTACTCACGAATGAGGTTTCACACAAGCATCCACATTAAAACAAATAAGTTAAGTCTCTTATCTTATAAGATCAAGTCTTTTAACTTCTAACATCAGTAAACCATTTTCTTTACCTTTCTTAAGACATTATACCTAACTTCCCATAAGCTAGTGTAACTCTTTTTAAAACCTTTAAAACCAAGTGTTACTCTCCCTTCAAAACGATTTATAAATCTTTTGAAATACATCAAGTTCTTTATTATAACTAGCCAGTTATAATTCACATCAGTTACCTTTTTAAAACCACAAAGTATTTTCTTATTTACATAAAGCTGTTATAACCAACTTCCCATAAAGCCGTTATAACACTTTATGTTTTAAAAACAATCAAACACAGTTAACACATGTACGTCTATCGTACTACATAGTTCACACATATCATGCTAGAAGAGATAGGAAGAGGTTCACATACCTCGCGACGAGTGCCGACTAATAGCAAAACGCTCCAAGTACTTCAAACCGTTGGCTACTCCTTAAGCCACGTAGATCGCACCACACGTAGTACTTCAACCTATAAGGCCACAAGGCGCTTATTAACATCTAGATCTCATCGTTCCATATTCTACAGAAAATTCGCGACCCTCCCCGCAACAACAGAAATCTCTCCTCTATCGAGGCCGCTACCAAGCCAACCGAAGTTAACACGTCTCACCGGACGTGTACAATTCTACTACAAGTAATGTTACACAAGTCTCTTTATGTCTGATCCTATGTAATTATTGATTCGATTCTCTTCTTTAAATTCAGGCTTAAGTCGCAAGACATTGCCATAAGTAGTATTCAGGCTATATATAGTATACTTCAACTATATATTCCTACAACATGTAATTCCCAATTACAATAGAAGGTCAAGAGTGTTTACCTCGATAAGCCCAAAATTATCCGAGTTTATATGTCGATCCTGAGCAAGGTTTAGCTCTTCTCCGTGGCCCGACCCGCCTCCAACCAACCCTTAGAAGTTCTAACCAACTTCTACTTATAACTTCAACTACGGTGAAGATTTACTTAGGAGTTTAGTTTAGTGGCTAAAGGAAAGTATAATAGTATTTTAGGGCTTTCAGATGAAGGTACTTTGGAAAGTACTACAAGGTATTTGGCTAAAGTATTTTGGGCATTAAAGCGATACTTGTAGAATCACATTTCTACCAGGGGGTAGTATTTTGACTAGCACAACTAGGCTAGGGGTTGCTTCGCCAGAGCCACTAGGCAAGCGAGGGGGCTGCCGAGGCCATGAAGAGGGGGAGAGGGTGGTGTTTGGACGAGAACAAGGTTGAGGGAGAGGAGAGATTTTCAAGACTTAGACAATTTTTTGGATGAAGAAGTTCATCAACTAAGGGGTATTTATAGGTCAAGTAAGGCCAACCAATGGCCAAGATGAAGACAAGTGTGGTGCAAGTGTAGGGCTAGATTTAAGCCAAGTGCACCTTATCCATCTACCACAACAACTTGCACAAAATATCCTACCTAACCCCACTCACCAATTCGTCCAAATTGCCGTCCCACTCCATCCAATGTGAGGGTGACACTTGTCACCCTCCCGTTGGTCCAAAATGTTTCGTCTCTCGGAAAAATCCGCAAAAATAATAAATGACATAGCCGGAATTTTCCTACGAAAGTTTGTGGAAACGTTTTCGAAAAACGACTCAAATCGGGTGTTGTGTACAAATTTCGAAACTTGCCTAACTTAAGGCTCAAATTATTATACGTACGCCCTCACGTACATACTCTGGAAATACGGGGTATAACAGTTCACTACCCTATCAGACAACTCATCATTTCCCAATTATCTCAAAATAAAACATAAGACCTTGGCGAGAATTCATTAACTGTTCCATACCTTCCCGGTATCTAGTTAGTCTTTACCAACTCTTGATAATCTAAAATAATTCTAGGCAACCCATAAATGACCCTCATACATAACTCCGTATAGCTGTATGTCATTATACCAATTATACTACAATCATTACCAACCTGGATATACAATCCATATAGCCCTTCCTGATTCACTGCTGCCTTTCTCATAGCTGCAATAAACATAACTCGTTAGAGAGAGACGACCCTAACAACACAGCTCTATCGCACGATCTCAGAGTGAGAATAATGGAAACCAATCCTAAATGTCCTGCAGCCTCCTAATTATAGATGTGGTGCACAACACACCGATAATCAAGACTCTACTAGACACGGTCTGTAGACACTTTTCGAGGACTAACTGCTCTGATACCACTTTGTCACGACCCGACCCCTGGCCCGCGACTGGTGCCCTACCTGGGCACCCTTACAGGTATACATCATAGATAATCAGCGGAACATACATGAAACTTATAAAATAAATCAACAGGTTAGACGATAAGGCTACCTCCCTGGACATATAAATACATAACCGAAGCAGTTGTCTCCTTTCCTTTACAAACTGACCCACAATATGTGACTCTGCACTCTAAGATTTTTGGACAAATACTATGACGGACAAGGCCTCGCTGCACACTGAATATACCTAGCCATAATGACAAGCTCTAACATTGGAGCCATCTCAAAATCTGAACCAGATCCTAAGCTCGCGGATCCACAATCGTGTACCTAAACTGCGCAGACATGAACGCAGCTCCGGGGTCGATAACAAAAATTTAATATGGAACGGAAAATAAGGTACAGTAAACAAATCATAACTGTACAAAAGAATGATAGGGGCAAGTATAAAAAGTAAATACCAGATCCTGCCGTGTCATTACCATTCATGAACTTAATTGCACATTATTATCTTTTCCCATTTTTCAATAAGAGTTATAGTCAAATGCTTACGTACATACTTAGAAAAAAGCATCAAGTTCATTACCATATAACTTACTTACCTTTCATAACATAAATCCGGCCCTTTTATGGAGGGACGCCTATACTGCCCGGCCCAATCTGGGACGCGATAAATTCACATAAGTATGCCCATAAAGGTATACTGCATAAAAATAAGAAGCTTATGATCAACCTTAGGGTCACCTGCCCATAATATCATTTAGCAATCCTACTCCTGGGACTATTTCATCCGCAAGGGTCTTGTGGACCCGCATGAGGTATTCTTCGCATAGGACTATTTCGCACACGATCTGCCCGGTTGGATCGGTGCCTTACCTGGCACCCAAGTAGTCATACATCCAGTAATCGGAATATAAAAACAAGACATGAAACAAATGTAATTTGAGACACAGTTTATATCTGAGAAAATGTCGCCTTTCGGCATATATATATAAAGAGTGAACAGTTACATCCCAACTTTACAACATGACTACAGACCTCTAGGAATGTAACAACTATGGCGGGACAGGGCCCCGCCATACCCTGAATGTACATATATCTACAACATCAGGGAGAACCATACCAAAAGTCGAGCCTCCGGAGAAGATGGAGCTCCTGACACCAAAGTAGAGATCCTAAGGATGTGGATCTAGCACTGCTTTCCTTACCGCGGCATGAACGCAGCCCGGAGGTCAAGACAACAGTACTAAGTATGCGAAATCAGAAAAATCTTGAAGTAAAATCAAAGTATTTAAAACCATTTGCAAATACAACTACCAATCGCATAGTGCCAACATAAACAAGAGAAAATAGATATAATGTAACCGGGTCTTTTCTAGGCCGCGAATGATCGAAGCAAGGCCAATCGCCCATAGTATCATTATGCGTGCCTAATCTGGACTTCCGCACCCGCATAGTCACACATGAACCCGCGTGAGGTATTCTCGATCGGGGTAGCTAACCCCTGCACTCGCAGACTCCCGCACCGCAAAGTCTCATAGACCGCATAGTCACATTGCATCGCATAGGCATCCCCGTGACGGATAAAACACCGGAATGATAAATCACGGAACTCCGCACCCGCATAGTCACACGCACCGCATAGCCGTATAGACCGCGTCAAGGTGGCAAGCCCTCGGTATAACAAGTCAAGGGGTATGTGATATAATAACAGTACAACGGTCTTAACGTTTAACAACGTAAGCACAACAAGAATGACCCCCTTACACAACATCACAAGACACTAACACACGTAGCATCATAATATGTCTACTACACTTTACATAAATCAATACAAGGCTTTTATAAACAAATAAGTAAATAGTTCCTTTTATATCTCTTAAGTTGTTATACCTAACTTCCCATAAAGCTAGTATAACTCTTAAGCTTTTTGTTTAAAAACCAAGTATTACTCTTCTGTTAAAAATGATTCAATATTCTTTTGAAATACTTCAAGATTCTTATTATTTAGACTCAAGTCAAAAGGCGTCAGTAAAACCATGTTTAGTTAACACACGTACGTCTACCGTACTATATATATATTTTAAAATATCATGCTCAAGAGGATAGGAAGAATCACATACCTTCTCGGCGAAAACTACCTGCCAAGTCGAATATGTCGCGCGCAGAGTATCGACCTATAACAGTCAAATACGTCTATCAACGTCTAGACTATACTATATAAAGTTCTAAGCAGAGGGTTCTCTATTCTACGGAAAATTGGGCAGCACTTCCCTACTCATCAAACTACTCAAGTTCATCTGAAATACAACATGTAAGTATAGTTCAATCTTCTTTATTATTCTTCTGATGTGATTTCAGTTCAATTCTCTTCTGTAATATCCTTCAGTGTAATTACAGTTCAATTCTATTTTTTAATATCCTTTTAAGTATCTTATACTCAAGTCTTAACTATTCTTATATGTAATATCTAATTACAATAGAAGGACAAGAGTATTTACCTCGATAAGCCCAAAATTATCCAAGTTAGATGTCGATCCTGAACAAGGTTTAGCTCCTAAGTTGCACGCTCCGATAGTTCCAAGAAGCCCTTAGAAGTTTCTAAACAACTTCTACTTAATACTATAAGTGATTTGGGCTAGGGTATTTGGAATAGTAACTATACTTGGAAGACAACTTTCTACCAAGGGGGTTTCGCCAGAGCTACTAGGCTAGAGGGGAAGATGTTTCACCAAGGGCCTTCACAAGGGGAGGGGAGTGTTGACGAAACACTACAAGAGAGGAAGGATTTTCAAGACTTGGAGAAATGATTTGTGGATGAAGAAAACCTTGAGTTAGGGGGTATTTATAGGTCAACCAATGGCCAAGATGATGGCAAGTGGAGGGCAAGTGGAGGTGGGATTCACCCAAGTGTCCTTATCCATCTACTACACAAAAATATCTACCTAACCTTGACTAATGCAAGGCCACAAAAATCGTCCAACTTGCCCAAGTTGCCGTCCATATGAGGTGACAAGTGTCACCCTCCGTTGGTCCAAATTATTTCGTCTCTCGGAAAAATCCGCAAAAATTATAAATGACATAGTAGTAATTTTCCTACGCAAGTTTTGTAAAACATTTAGTCGGAAACGATTCTTTTAGTGGGTTGTGCACAAATTTGCGTCCTATGCCTAACTTTAAGGCTCAAACTTTTGTATATGCACGCCTACGCATACTGAAATCTGGTATAACATTTTCCTCCTTAGAAACATTCATCCCGAATGTTCCTTCCCAAGACAGATAATGATAAAGTTCCTCATAACTTAAGCGGTTTGCAAATGCCACATGGCCACAAAACAACACTTAGGCATAAATGACAATGAAAATTTACAAGTAGGAAAGTGAGTTACCCGAGGTGTGGGGAATAGGTGAGGATACTTCGCCTCATGTCCTCCTCGACTTCCCATGTCATCTCTCCTCGAGCTCGTTCGCCACAAGACTTTGACGGAAGCCACGTCCTCGTCCGCAGACGCTTAACCCGACGATCGATTATCGCTATGGAATCTCTCATACGATAACCCCTCGGTCACACTGGACATCGCTAATCGGGTGCACCAGATGGATCCCCGATACATCTCCTCAAGATAGAAACATGAAACCGGATGCATCGCCTCCAGACGGACGGCAGATCCAACTCATAGGCAACCTTGCCTACCTGCGGACAATCGATAGGCCCAATGTACCTTGGCCGAGTTTCCTTTCTTCCGAATCTCATCACACCCTTTATGGGTGACACCTTCAGAAAACCCAATCATCAACCTCGAACTCGGATGCCGACGACGATGATCTGATATGACTTCGCCGACTCGAGCCGCCAAGAATCGCCTCGGATAAGTTTCACCTTATCCACTCCTGTGAACAGTGTCCGTCCTACTAATCGCACTCGCCCATTATCAAACCAGCCTTATCGGCGACCGCACTTCCTCCCATACAAGGCCTCATAAGGCGCCATGAATCTTTGGAGTGGTAGCTATTATTATACGCAAACTCAACTAGAGGCAAATGATCCTCCCCTACCCCTAAAGTCAATAACGCAGCTCGCAAAGATATCCTCGAGAGTCCGATAGTGCGCCACTGTCCGTCTGCTCGGATGGAATGCGACTGTGCTCACCAAGGCCCCTAAACCCTTTCGAAAGACCTCCGGAAGTTAGCCATAAACCGGGCCTGCATGCGATATGATAGAAATAGGGACTCCATGCGATCGACGATCTCTGGATGTAAAGTCCGCATAATCCTCACCAAAAGTCGCCCGACGGAAGAAAGTGGGCTGATTTCGCACTGCCGGCGATAACTCGTATAGAATCATGCTTCCTCCGAGTGCGAGGTAATCTGTGATAAAGTCCATGTTGATCACCTCCCACTTCCATGTCGGGATCTCTATCGTCGCAACAAACCACCGTGCCTCCGGTGCTCTACCTTCACTGGCCGACAACACGCACCGAGCCACAAACTCGCAACGCCCTCTTCAAGCCATCCCACCAATACAGATCCGAGGTCGTGGGTACATCTTGGTCGACCCGGATGGATAGAGTAACGCACCGTGTGCTTCCCTAGAACACCGCCGCCAAGTCACGCAATATCCGAACACACAACTCGCTCGAACCTTAGCACCCATCAAAGTGCTACTCAAAAGGACTCTTCCTCACGAAGAGCCGTATCACGGTACCACGCCAAAACGGATCCTCAAATCGTTGCCTCTTCACCTCCTCGACGATGGAAGACTCGACAACCTCTCGAACTCGAACCCCACTGCTATCAGAATCAATCAAACGGACACCAAGGCTCGCTAACTGATGCAAATCGCGAACCATGCCCCTCCTCTCCGGTGCACATCCGATAGGCTACCCATCGACCTACGACTAAGGGCATACGCTACAACATTGGCCTTCCCGGTGGTACGGGATATCGACATCATAATCCTTAAGTAACTCTAACCACCGTCTCTGTCGTAAGTTCAGCTCCCTCTGGCTGAAGATATACTGGAGGCTCTTGTGGTCTGTATAAATATCCACATGAACCCCATACAAATAGTGCCTCGGATCTTGGCGTGAATCACCGCCGTTCCAAATCATGGGGGTAGTTCCTCTCATGTTTCTTAAATGCCGGGATGCGACGCTTATAACCTTGCCTGCTGCGTTAACACACATCCCAACCCGATGCCCGCGCATCACAATACACGACATAGCCGCCCGACCTGCGGAAGAGTAAGAACGGGCGGCCGTCGGTCTCTCCTTGAGCGAAACCCCGCCACAAGCATCACCATCAAACTTAGCCATTTTCGAGTCACCTAGTCAATGGTGCAGATAGAAGCAAACTTCTCCACGAACCGATAATAACTGCAAGGCCCGAAAATCGCGAACCTCGTCGAGTAGTAGGTCAGGCCAACTCCCGATCGCCTCGATCTTGGTCAGATCCACCGAATACCATCGGCCCCGACTATATGCCCAAGAAAGCCACGAAGTCAACGAACTCACACTTGAAAACTTGGCGTACAACCGGTCTGGAGAACTCTCAACACGGCCTCAAATGCTCTGCATGCTCGCGCTCTGGCGAGAATAAACCAAGATGTCATCAATGAACACTATCACAAACATGTCCAAAAATGGCTTGAACACTCGGTTCATCAAATCCATGAATACCGCCGGAGCATTGGTCAACCCGAAAGACATGACCCTGAACTCATAATGCCCGCACGTCCGAATGCGATCCTAGGGACATCGCCTCGACTCGCACTTTTGATGATAGCCCGATCGCAGATCAATCTTGGAGAAACATCTCGCACCCTGCAGCTGGTCGAACAAATCATCAATCCTGGGAAGGGGGTATCTGTTCTTAATAGTCACCTTGTTTAGCTGCCTGTAATCAACACACATGCGCAGCGTCCCATCGTTCTTCTTCACGAACAATCTGGCGCTCCCGGGGAGAAACACTAGGCTGATGAAGTCCTTCTCCAGAAATCTCTCGGTGGTCCTTCAACTCTCTCAACTCGGCGGTGCCATTACGTATGGCGGAATGGAAATAGGCGAGTGTCCGCAGACATCGATACAAAACTCCATCTCCTCTCGGGAGGGATACGGGAGGTCGTGCGGAAACGTGCGGGAACTCTCGACTCACTGGAATCGGCGAAAATCGCGCTGCCTCAGTATCAAACACCCGAACAAGATGGTAGATGTACCCCTTCTGCACCATCTTCCTATCCTTGAGGTAGGAAATAAACCTACCGCTCGGCGTCTGATGTTCCTCCCTCAATAACCGGCTCCCAGAGGCTGGAACCGTACTCTACTGCAGTCTACATTGGCGTAGCAGAAGGTAACCAATCCATGCCCATAATCACATCGAAATCGGTCATGTCCAACTCTATCAAGTCGGCTGGTCGACGATCGCATAAAGTCAGGCAAGCCCTATATACCGCCGAGCTACCAGAATCGCCATGGCGTAGCTACCTCGAAAGGGTCTATGGACTCAGGCTCTTTCCCTATCCTACTAGCAAGAAGGGGAGATATATAGGACAGAGTAGAACCCGGATCTATCAAGGCATACACATCACAACGAGCCCGATAAGGTACTGTGCGGCGTCGGCGACGCCTCGCAGTCTGCCCAGGTGGACAAGGCATAAATGCGGTTCTGAGGACCGCTAGAACTGGGACCCGCACCACGACCTCTGCCGCGACCTGCTGGCCCCTGAGTACCCTGCCCTCCGGGGCGAGTAACTGTAGGAGATGAAGAAGACCCGGCAACAGACCCTGTAGGCTGACCCCTACCATCAGCGCTGCCCCTGGTCGGACAGACTCTCGCATAATGACCCTGCTGGCCACAAGTGTAGCAAGCTCCCGAAGTAGTACCACAACCTCCCGAATGGAATCTACCACATCGGACACACTGAGCGGACCTCGATCGGTTAGCACCCTTGCTACCCCGAAATCAAGTCACGGGGCCACGACCGCCTCGAATACTGCTGCACGCAAAACGATGTAGGAGTGCTCACGAGTGGCTGTGGTGCAAATCTAGACGTCTGCTGAGGCCGTCCACCCCGAGAGTTACCAAAAGATCCGCCGTCTTGGCCTTCCTGCTGGCGATATCATGCGACCGTCGGTCTCTCTCGCCTCGCATCCAAGTGCATGAGCTGCGTGCGGGTAATGTCCATACCGGTGAAGAGCAACACCCGCACAAGACTTCGCCATATAATCATCTAGCTGGTGACGTGGCGGTGCACCATCCTCCATATCTGCTACCAACGCAGGGACATGCTCGAGCCAACGAATCGAACTCAACGTTATACTCCCTAATCAGACGCCCTCTCTCGTCTCAAACAAAAACTTGTCGGCGTGCCCTCCTCTGCGGAGGCGAAGTGAGTGAGGAAAGCCTCGAGAACTCGTCCCATCTGCTTTGAGCGCATGCTCTCCCGGAAAGCTCCGCGAATCAAACCAATCGGCTGCGGTATCACGCGGCCGATGCGAACCAAGATCACGGACTTGGTCTCGAAGCCTTGATCACCCGCGTGATCCTTCAGAATCGGCGGATGAACTCCTGCGGATCATCCTCGAGCCTCGACCGTAGAACTCGGCGGGCTACAACTCGAAAATCCGTAGCCTCAAATCGTCGATCTCGGGTGAACCGCAGCATCTTTGGACCCAGGCTAACTGCGTCAGTCTATCCTCATGCAGCCACAATCACGGCCAATGAGCCATCTCGCGTACCTAACTCCTACGCCCGGCTATGGGGCGATGTGCGAATGCGTGGTCTCTCTTGGGCCGTGGCGTCATGGAACTCGCCGTCGGTATCGCCTCGGGTAGAAGCGGGCTGTGCCTCGTGACTCGGTGTCCTACTAGCGACTCCTCGGTGCCTTGCCCTTCGGGCGGGTTTCCTTACGTGGAGGCATAACTGTTACAGAAAAGGAATACGTTAGAGGGGTCCAACTTATAACACAGCTCTAAGGCACGATTTAAGGAGGGGAGAAGAATGGAAACCAATCCTAAATATCCTATAGCCTCCTGATTATTGGTGTGGTGCACAACACACCGATAATCAAGACTCTACTAGATACGATGCATAGACACTTTCCGAGGATTAATCGCTCGATACCACTTTTGTCACGACCGTTCACGGGGCGATGGTAGTGCCTACGGGCACCCAGTAGTCATACATCAGTAATCGTGAATATAAAAACAAGACATGAAACAAATGTAATTTGAGACACAGTTTATATCTGAGAAAATGTCGCCTTTCGGCATATATATATAAAGAGTGAACAATTACATCCCAACATTACAACATGACTACAGACCTCTAGGAATGTAAACAACTATGGCGGGACAGGGCCCCGCCATACCCTGAATGTACATATATCTACAACATCAGGGAGAACCATACCAAAAGTCGAGCCTCCGGAGAAGATGGAGCTCCTGACACCAAAGTAGAGATCCTAAGGATGTGGATCTAGCACCTGCTTTCCCTTACCTGCGGCATGAATGCAGCCCCCCGAAGGAGGTCATTACAACAGGTACTAAGTATGCGAAACTGTAAAGTACTGAAGTAAAATCAAAGTATTTAAAAACCATTTGCAAATACAACCAGTTCAACTGCACATAGTGCCACAACATAAACAAGAGAAAAATAGATATAATGTAACTGGTCTTTTCTAGGCCGCGAATGATCGAAGCAAGGCCAATCGCCCATAGTATCATTATGCGTGCCTAATCACGACTTCCGCGACCGCATAGGTCACACACGCAGCATGAGGTATTTCTCGCATTGGGGGTAGCTAACCGGTACCTCTCGGACTCGTGATCCGCATAGTCTCATAGACCGCGTAGTCACACGAGCATGGGCATCCGCGTCGGGATAAAACACCGGAATGATAAATCACGGAACTCCGCGACTCGCATAGTCACCACGCGCATAGGCCGTATAGAACCGCATCAAGGGTGCGAGCCCTCGGTATAACAAGTCAAGGAGGTATGTGATATAATAACGATCTGTCTTAACGTTTAACAACGTAAGCACAACAAGAATTACCCCTTACACAACATCACAAGACACTAACACACGTAGCATCATAATATGTCTACTACACTTTACAGAAATCAATACAAGGCTTTTATAAACAAATAAGTAAACAGTTCCTTTTATCTCTCTTAAGTTGTTATACCTAACTTCCCATAAAGCTAGTATAACTCTTAAGCTTTTGTTTAAAAACCAAGTATTACTCTTACATTAAAAATGATTCAATATTCTTTTGAAATACTTCAAGATTCTTATTATTTAGACTCGAGTCAAAGGCGTCAGTAAAACCATGTTTAGTTAACACACGTACGTCTACCGTACTATATATATATTTTAAAATATCATGCTCAAGAGGATAGGAAGAATCACATACCTTCTCGGCGAAAACTACCTGCCAAGTCGAATATGTCGCTCGGAGTATCGACCTATATGATCAAATACGTCTATCAGCGTCCGCACTATCTTGTATAAAGTTCTAAGCGAGAGGGTTCTCTATTCTACGGAAAATTGGGCAGCACTTCCCTACTCATCAAACTACTCAAGTCTACTGTAAATACAGTCCTATGTAAGTATAGTTCAATCTTCTTTATTATTCTTCTGATGTGATTTCAGTTCAATTCTCTTCTGTAATATCCTTGATTGTAATTCTGATTCAATTCTATTCTTTAATATCCTTTTAAGTATCTTATACTCAAGTCTTAACTATTCTTATATGTAATATCTAATTACAATAGAAGGACAAGAGTATTTACCTCGATAAGCCCAAAATTATCCAAGTTAGATGTCGATCTGAACAAGGTTTAGCTCTAAGTTGCGCTCAGAATAGCTCGAGAAGCCCTTAGAAGTTTCTAAACAACTTCTACTTAATACTAGAAGTGATTTGGGCGAGGGTATTTGGCATAGTAACTAGACGTGGAAGACAACTTTCTACCGGGGGGTTTCGGCTAGAGCTACTAGGCTAGAGGGGGAAGATGTTTCGGCGAAGGGCCTTCACAAGGGGAGGAGTGTTGGACGAAACACTACAAGAGAGGGGGAAGGATTTTCAAGACTTGGAGAAATGATTTGTGGATGAAGAAAACCTTCAAGTTAGGGGGGTATTTATAGGCCAACCAATGGCCAAGATGATGGCAAGTGGAGGGCAAGTGGAGGGTGGGGATTCACCCAAGTGTCCTTATCCATCTACTACACAAAAATATCCTACCTAACCTTGACTAATGCAAGGCCACAAAAATCGTCCAACTTGCCCAAGTTGCCGTCCATATGAGGGTGACAAGTGTCACCCTCCCGTTGGTCCAAATTATTTCGTCTCTCGGAAAAATCCGCAAAAATTATAAATGACATAGCCGTAATTTTTCCTACGCAAGTTTTGTAAAACATTTCGTCGGAAAACGATTCTTTTAGTGGGTTGTGCACAAATTTCGTCCTATGCCTAACTTTAAGGCTCAAACTTTTGTACGTACGCCCTTACGTACATACTCTGAAAATACGAGGTATAACAATTTCACCCGCACAGGACTATTTCACCCGCTTAGGCCCTACGAGCCCGCAATGAGCAAATACGCCATGCTCGCATCATGGGTAGCAAATCCATGGAGTGGTATAATGTCTTGGGGGTTTACCCCGCAATCATACTCATAATGTGTATAACGTCTTGGGGGTTTACCCCGCATTTATACTCAGGAGGTGTATAACATCTTGGGGGTTTACCCCGCATTTATACTCATAACACTAGCACCAATGGCTATCATACATAACATAAGCACTACCGGCTTATCATACATAACATAAGCGCTACCGGCTTATCGTACATAACATAAGCGCTACCGGCTTATCATACATAACATAATCAAGTTAAGAAATCCCATAACTTCTTATGAACCTTATTTCTACACACTCTCATTTTAGTTTACTTAAGGCACTGACATGTCATTATAAAATCCGGGAATTTAACCCAAAGTACTACGTACTTCTATTCTTTTAAGACGGCTCTTTTTCATATAAAACTTCCAAGATACTAATAACCGTAGTATCAAGTCATATCTAATTTTCAAGACAAGTCACAATACCTTTTAGAAATACATTTATAGGCTTCTAAATCAAGTGACTTCTTTCCTTATAACCTTAAGCAATTGGTACCTTTAAAACAATTTGCCCTTCTTTTATTTCAAGTCATTTCTTTGCTTACATTACTGGAGAAAACCATTCTTTAAATTTTCCATAAAGTTGTTATAACCAACTTCCCATAAAGCCGTTATAACTCTTTATGTCTTAGACAAATTCATTCCTTTTATAACCAAGAGACTTATACTTTCAAATCAAATTACATAGCTTTCAAAATACTTCAAGTCTCTTAACTTTTAAGAAAACAAGTTTCTTAACTTAGAATATCAAGAAGTCAATACTTTCCAAATCAAGTATTCTATACTTTTTTAAATCAAGTCATTTCTTCCTTTAAGAATCAAGTCCCATAACTTGAAAAATAAAGTCTCTTAACCTTTTAAGAATTTAAGGTTCATACTCTTAAAACTTCATACGTAAACTCTTTAAATTAGGTAACATATACTTATGCGTGTGAATAGGTTATACTAGTTTATAAAGATCTTATTAAAGCAGCCATGATCTAGAAAATGTAATACAATTTTGTCTTATCTTAGCTTCTATGCAGATGGAGAATTCTACTCATTTTAATTTAGTTGATTCTTGATACATTTTCTTTTATTAACGCTGAAGTGGCTTGTTCGATACTTATTCTCATTCGTGCAGTAACTTAGCAAAATCAACTTGACTCCAAATACTTCCTAACGACTCTTACCAACATCCCCCATAAGACTTGGTAAGAACTTAGGATAACTTAGACGTATCTTTTACATGGAGTAACTCAACATACATACCTCTTAACTTCTAAGAGTAGAAGGAAACATGAAATAATACCACATGTATATCCCATACATAGAATCATGTCAAAAGAAGGAAGAGGTTCACATACCTCGCGACGATTATCGACAAGTAGCAAAATGCTCCAAAGTACTCAACCTTACTAGCTATTCCATCCTTTGTGGAATACGCTATACGTAGTACTTCAACCTATAATGGCCATAATACGTCTATTAACCTCTAGCTTCAAACGTAGAATATTCTAAGTGAAAAGTCACCAAATTCTATGGAAAATCGGGCAGCACTTCCTTTGTTTCTACATACTTTTCCACCTTTTTCAAGGCCCGATAATCAATAACCAACATGCGACATATAAGGCTCAATACAACAACCAATCAAAGGGGATTACACGTGTTACACCCCATAGTTCAGGACCTGCTTATGGGGACATACGAAAGGAGTTAAGATTAATTTTTTTGAAAAATAGGTCGACAGAATGTTTCGGACGGGTTTTTAGTCAACTTTGAGGCGGTTTATGTCCGGTTGCATTATGAGTTCCTAGGTGTTTCAAAGGCCTAGTACATAGTTCGTTGAGTCTAGTTTCCAACGCAACCAACCGTTCGTCGATAGGACATCAGAGTAGAAAGTTATGGAAGTTACAAGTTCAGTGCGCAGTCGGACAGAAAAATATTTCGTCGAAGTCACGAGTGCGGCGTCGGATGCGAGGCGCGGCGCGGGCGTTCTAAATGTTATTTGAAGTTTGGCGGCGCGTGAAGTTACGAAGAGGCTCGGATGTTTCAGCGCCATGGCCGAGCAGCGCTGGCGCCGGTAGAGGCAGCGCGCGGCGGGTTCTGCGGTGGGAAAAAAATCAGAATTGTTTTGTTTTAAAAAAAGGCCATGGATGGGTGACAAGTGTCCCCCCATCTGATTTTGCATGTCCTATTTATTGATCAAGTCTTGAAGACTTGGTCATTCTTCAAGCTCTTCTCTCTCTCTAAAAATTAAAAGCTCTCCCTTCTCTCTAGAAAATCAAGAGGAAATCAAGGCTTGAGAAAAATCTGAAAAATGTGGCAAGAAGGAAACTTGTTGGCAAGCTTGTAGGAGTTTTTGTGGTGGTGATTGTGGAAAGGAGGCTAGTGAACTTGTTGGATTAATTTTGGGTAAGCTCTAAGGTAACAATTCTTTCTCTTTTTGCTAGTTTATGGTGTTGCATATGAAGAAGAAAGAACTTGTAGTTGTAAATATTGCTCTTATATAAATTGCATGTAAGAAATATGATTTGGATTTAAAGGGAATGAATAAGGTTAGTATGTGAACATGTTATAGCCAAAATACTACCTTAAACTTATTAAATTAGTTGTTATGCATTGTGGGGCAGAATTTTACACATCCAAGATTAGGTGTGTAATCCCCTTTGAATTGTTTGGATTGTTGGGCCTTAAAAATGGCGTTTGGATGTTGAATTCGGACCTTGAAAAGGTGGCAAAGTATGTAAAAACAAAGGAAATGCTGTCCGATTTTCCGTAGAATTTAGTGACTTTGCACTTGGAATATTCTACGTTGAAGCTAGAGGTTAATAAACATATTATGGTCATTATAGGTTGACGTACTACGTGCGGTATATTTGACTTAGCAAGTGGATTGACCGAAGAGGTATGTGGAACTTTCCTATCTCTTGAGCATGAATAGTTTTACCTATATAGTACGATATAAGTACAAGACCTTGGTATCCTTTACTCAATTTTAAAGTGTCCAAGTCGGTGGAGTTAGGGGATTTACTCACTTCTTTAAAAGTAGTAAGGATGTCTTAAGTTTTCAAGATTAAGGGACTTGAAGTGTTTTTAAGTATATGATACTTGTTCCGTTTTAAATCTACAAGTCCCTTGGATATAGGAATATGTAATTTACTTATAGTATGAAGTTAATATAACGACTTTATGAGAAGTTGGTTATATTAACCTTATGGAAAGTTAAAAAGAGAGATTTATTCTAAGTAAAATAAGTAAGGATAAATGACGTGAATTGATGGAAGGCAAATTGATTTTAAGGCATCAATTGCCTAAGGTTTTAAAAGAGTAGAGGTACATAGTACTTTGGGTTAAATGTTATACCTCGTAGTTCCAGAGTATGTATGTGAGGACGTACGTACATTTGTATAAACCCTAATTAGGTTAAGGAGGAAATTGTGAACTTTCAACGGAAAAGATTCCGAACCTTGTGAAGGAAATTTTACGTTTTTAATATTTTAACCAATTACGGATTTTTGAAAGATGAAATATTTTGGACCAATTGGAGGCGACATGTGTCACCCTTAGGTGGCACATGTTGGACGAAAATTGTGGGCAAGTGGCCAAGTCAATTAGTCAAAGTCTTGGAAGATATTTTTGTGGGCAAGTGGGGGATGCCTTGGACGGTTTTGGAGGAGCAAGTGGATGGCCACATGTCTCTTTGTTGTGGGGGACATATGTCCCAAAGTTGTGGTGGACATATGTCCCAATGTTGTGGTGGACACTTGGTGGAAGACTCCACTCACACAAGCTACCTAATCTACACCCTCCACTTGCTTGAATCTTGGCCCTTGATTGTTCTATAAATACCCCCCTTAAGTGCAAGACTTCTTCATCCATTAAACAATTTCCAAGTCTCAAAATCCCTACCCCCTTTGTAGAGTTCTCGTCCAAAGTCCTCCCCCTTTTCCTAGCTCAATGCAAACACCCCCTTGGTAGAAAAATTGTCTTCAAGTATTGTTACTATTCCAAAATACCTTAGCCTAAATCCCTTGTAGTATTCCCAAGTTACCTCTATACTAAAAGCCCGGAAATACTACTTTATTTCCTTTAGTCACAAAACGAAACCCTAGGAAAATCTTCATAGTTGGTTGAAGTATTAAGTAGAAGTTGTTTAGACACTTCTAAGGGTTTCTTGGAGCTATCG
This sequence comes from Przewalskia tangutica, assembly GCA_029844215.1. Classification (NCBI taxonomy): domain Eukaryota; kingdom Viridiplantae; phylum Streptophyta; class Magnoliopsida; order Solanales; family Solanaceae; genus Przewalskia; species Przewalskia tangutica. The sequence goes on along the minus strand of JAQGDG010000026.1, from coordinate 6,070,233 downwards.
GAGCATGCAAATTAGGAGCTAAACGTTGTTAAGGATCGACATTTAATCTTGGATAATTTTGGGCTTATCGAGGTAATAATCTTTGTCCATTGTAATTGGAGATTACATATTGTAGTAGTTTAGAATTAAGTATAAGTTATATAGAAGGATGGTATAAAAGAAGAGAATTGAACTGTACTTACTGTTTTTGTGTTCTGATGAACTTGTGTAGTTTGATGGGTAGGGAAATGCTGCCCAATTTTCAGTAGAATAGAGAACCTTCGCAGAATATTATCTGAGTAGTCTAGGCGTTGATAGGCGCGTTTGACTATTATAGGTTGATACTCTGCGCGACATATTCGACTTGGCGGTGGATTGGTAGGAGGTATGTGATTCTTCCTATCCTCTTGAGCATGATACCTTTGAAATATATATAGTGCGGTGAAGCGTACATGTGTTAACTAAACTTGGTTTTACTTTGATGTCTTTTGACTTGAGTTTTAAATAATAAGAATCTTGAAGTATTTCAAATGAATTATGAATCATTTTTGAAAGAAAAGTAATACTTAGTTTTCAAAAAGGCTTAAGTGTTATCCTAGCTTTATGGGAAGCAGTTTACTTATTTGTTTATAAAAGCCTTATAAATGATTTACGAAGGTGTGGTAAGTTGGTTTGATAGGTAGACATATTATGATGCTCGTGTGTTAGTGTCTTGTAATGTTTGTGTAAAGGGGTTTCCTTGTTGTTCTTATGTTGTTTAACGATAGCGGTTGTCGATATTATATCACTTACCCACGACTTATTACGGCGAGGCTAGCCACCCCGATCACGAGGAATACCTGCAGTGCAATGTGACCTATGCGGAGCTGCGGGAGTTCGGGATGATCACTCGGTGTGTTACCGTCACGAGAATACCTCATGCGGTGCGTGTGACTATGCGGATGCGGGAGTCGAGTTGATCCGAGGGGTTAGCTACCGTCACGAGAATACCTCATGTGGACCTAGGTGGTCTATGCGGACTGCGGGAGTCCAGGAATAGGCTCGCATAATGATACTATGCGCGATTGGCCTTGCTTCGATCATTAGCGGCCTAGAAAAGAACAGTTACATTATATCTATTTTTGCTCTTGTTTATCTTTGTGACACTATATGCGGTTGAATTGGTTGTATTTGTAAGTGGTTTTAAAATGCTTTGATTTCATTTGATGCTACTGATTTCACATACTTGGTACCTGTTGTACTGACCTCCTTCGGGGGGCTGCGTTCATGCCGCAGGTAGAGGTACTCCTCTTGTTGATCCCCGCTCCTAGGATCACCGTTTCTGCTATTGGGAAAGCCCCGTTTCTCGGAGGCTTGTCTTTTAGTATGATCTCCCTGCCATTGTAGCTTTATGTACATTCAGGGTATGGCGGGGCCCTGTCCCGCCATAGTTGTTTACATTCCTAGAGGTATGTTGTCCTGTTGTAAAGTTGTGATGTAACTGTTCACTCTTGACGTATATGTACATGCCGAAAGGCAATCTTTTCTTGGATAAACTGTGTCTCATTTTACATATGTTTCATGTCTTGTTTTTATATTCCGCTGGTTACTCTGATGTATGTCTACTTGGGTGCCCGGGTAAGGCACCAGTCACGGGCCCGGGTTCGGGTCGTGACAAAAGTGGTATCAGAGCAGTTAATCCTCGGAAAGTGTCTACAGACCGTATCCAGTAGAGTCTTGATTATCGGCGTGTTGTGCACCACACCAATAATCAGGAGGCTATAGGATATTTAGGATTGGTTTCCATTCTTCTCACTCTGAGATCGTGCCTTAGAGCTGTGTTGTAAGTTGGACCCTCTAACGTATTTCTTTCACCCGATTATGCCTCCGCAAGGCAACCGGGCTGAAGGGCAAGGCAGTGAGGAGCTGCTAGTATGGCAGAAGTCACGAGGCCCAGGCGAACTTTACAGGCGATACCTCGGGCGGCGAGTTCTGCAGCGCCACCGCCCCAGAGAGTTTAGGGGCGCAGCGAGGCTCACGAGACCACGATACTGCGCCTCGATCCAGCGGCACAGGCGAGAGGAGATGGTTCTGAGGAGATGGCGGCTACTAGCCAGGATTGTGGCCAGACATGAGGATAGGCTGGACGCAACAATTCCAGTAGCACCCGTGGTTCACCCCAGATCGGACAGCTTGAGACTACGGGATTTTCTGAGTTGTAGCCAGAGTTCTACGGTCGAGGCACGAGGATGATCCGCGAGTTCATCCAAGCGACTACGGATCATGAGTGATCGTGGCTTGGAGACCGAGTCGGTGGTCTTGGTTCGCATCGGTGCGTGATACGCGATCGGTAGTTTGGTCGTGGGAGCTATCCGGGAGAGCATGCGCCTCCAGCAGTATGAGACGAGTTCTCTGAGGCATTTCTCACTCATTTCTTGCCGCCACAGATGAGGAGTGCACGGGCCGACATATTTTTGATCTTTGGCGAGAGAGGCGCGCGATTCGGGAGTACAACGTGGAGTTCGACTCGTTGGCTCGATATGTCCCTGCATTGGTAGCAGATATGGAGGACAGGGTGCACCGCTACGTCACCGGGCTAGATGATTATTTGGCAGAGTCTTGCTCGGGTGTAGCTCTCCAGCCGGGCATGGACATTGCCGCATGCGCTCATGCGCAGGTGTGAGGCGTAGAGGCGGCGGGTCGGCGGATATCGCCAGCGAGAAGGCGGGGCGGCGAGTTCTTTGGTAGCTCTCGGTGGGCGGTCTCGGCGGCGAGACTAGATTTGCACCACGGCCGGCTCGAGCACTCGACACCGTCTTGATGCAGCGAGTATTCGGCAGTCGGGGCCCAGGGCGGACTTCGGGTAGCGGATGTGCTAGCCGATCGAGACCACCCGCCGGTGTGGCCGTCGGTAGATCCCATTACGAGTTGTGGTCCTACTTCAGAGTTTGTTATGCTTGCGGCGGAAGGTCACTTTGCGAGCTTGTCAGGCGAGCGCGCAGATGGTAGAGTCGACTCTGGTCGCCGCAGGGTCTTCATCTCCTACCGTTACTCGCCCCGGAGTGTTATACCCCGGAATTTCAGGATATGTTTATAAGAACGTAAGTAAGAACTCACAAATGTTAAGATTTGAGACTTTTAAAATTTATCGGAAATTATGGAATTGTCGGAAAATGTATTATTGTAACGAATGGGAGGGCGACACGTGTCACCCCCTTTATGTGATGCCTTGGTCGAAATGTGCAAGGGCAAGAGGGTCATTGGACCTTTGTTGCAAGACAAGTCTTGCAACTTGTGTAGCATGAGAAGGTTGACTAAGTCAAGGTCAATTAGTCTTGATTTTTTTATGTAAGACTTCATCCTAGCCACCCATATGGTTACATCTTGTCCCTCCATGCCCCTTTATATTACTACTAGTAGTGCTAGAGTGAGCTAACACTTAGAAATTTCACAAAAATTGGATGAACTTAGAGCATTGCTCTCGGGTTCAAGAAAAAGAAGAAAGAAATTTTTTCGTTTCTTGTCCTTTTGATCCCACACTTTAAACCAAGGTTCTTAGGTGTATTGTAAACACATCTCAATAGAAAAGTCTTGGAAAAAGGTAGTTTACGGGTTAGTCGCAAAACGAAAACCTAAGGGTCTTTCTAGGTTTTGTTTGGAGTTTTGAAGGATAATTGTTGGTGTTGTTCTAAGGGTCTCAACAAGCGCATTGAAGTGTCTTGGAGAGGCTATAAACTACTAAGGGCGACTTGGATTGGAGTTGAATTAAGAATCATTGAGGTATAATCTTGTTCTTTGAAAGTATTACAAGATTATTTATATGGTTGTTGTTAGCTTTATATGTTGCAAGCATGGAGTTGTTATATTGAGGTTATAAGGGTTATGGATTGATTATAGCCTTGGAAATCCGAAATGTAATGTAAGCCATGACTAAGTTGAATTACAATTTAATCGTTGTTAGAATCGTCGCATGTTACTTACTTAAAGATTATGGTTATTATAATCAAATGCGACTTGATATCATGTTATGCTACCAATATGGATTGAAATGGAAGTTGGATAAGAATTGGTTTTGTTGAACTCAAGGTGCCGATTTTGGACTTGTAGTTTGTATTAGTTGGTTATTCATTTGTATTGGACTACCTACATAAAATTGTGAGCCAATTGGAAACATTTAGTTAGTCATTTGTATTGGAATACCTTCATATAATTGTGAGCCAATTGGGGCTGTTTGGTTATTGTATTCGGCCTTGAAAAGGTGGCAAAGTTAGTAAAAACAAAGGAAGTCTTTGTCCGATTTTCCGTAGAATTTAGTGACTTGCACTTGGAATATTCTACGTTTGAAACTAGAAGTTAATAGACGTACTATGGTCATTATAGGTTGGCATACTACGTACGGCGATTGGACTTAGCAAGTGGATTAAACCAGAAGAGGTATGTGGAACTTTCTTATCTCTTGAGCATGATTAAGTTGTAAATGTATGATGCGTGACGTCTGAGACTTTGACAATCTAGTCTATTTGATATCCTTGGCTTATTTTAAGAATGCCCAAGTTGTTTGAGTTAGAATTAACTCACTTGTTTAATTATTAAGGATATCTTGGTTTTCAAAAGTTAAGAGACTTTAAGTATGTTGAAAGTATTTTGATACTTGTTTATTGGAAAGTTTAAGTCTCTTGGTTAAAAGAAGTATGTAAGTTGCTAATGTATAAAGCTAGTATAACGGCTTTATGGGAAGTTGGTTATAATAGCTTTATGGAAAGTTAATAAGAGAATGGTTTACTCTTAAGTAATTTAAGCATGTTAAGGCACTTGAAGAGTTTTAAAGAATGTGACACTTGTTTCGTTTTAAGCGTATAAGTCCTTGGATACGAAATTGTACTTGACTTAGGTATAAAGTGAATATAACGACTTTATGGGGAGTTGGTTATATTGGCTTTATGGAAAGATAAATGGCTTGATTTATTTGAAAGGCAATTTGATTTAAAGGCATCAATTGCCTAAGGCTTTTACGAGAGAAGAAGTCACTTGATTTAGAAGCCTAATTTTATTTCTAAAAGTATTGTGACTTGCCTTGAAAAAGAAATTGTAACTTGATACTACGGTTATTAGTATCTTGGAAGTTTTATAATGAAATGAGTCATTTTGAAAGAATAGAAGTACGTAGTACTTTGGGTTAAATTCCCGGATTTTATTAAGAACATGTTAATGCCTTAAGTAAACTAAAATGAGAGTGTATATGAAACAGAATAATAAGAAGTTAGGGGATTGCTTAACTTGCTTATATATTGTATGATAAGCCGGTAGTGCTTATGTTATGTGTGATAGCGGATTTGTGCTAGTAGTTCGAAATAATTGCGGGTCATTCCGGGTTTGTGGCATTGCATATTTCCGTGGATTTGCTACCCACGATGCGAGGAATACCTCATGCGAGTCCATAGGGCTTATGCGGGTGAAATAGTCCCATGCGGGCGGGTCCAGCCTATGCGAGGAATACCTCATGCGAGTCCGTAAGGGCTTATGCGGGTGAAATAGTCCCATGCGAGGAATACCTCATGCGGGTCCACGCGATCTATGCGGGTGAAATAGTCGAGAATAGGATTGCTTAATGATACTGCGGACAGGTGGTCCTGTTTGATCGTGAGCTTCCTACTTTATATTGTAAGTATACACCTATTTACTCTCATGGTTAGTAAGGCACAATGTACTATTAATTGAGTATCATACATGTCTCCAGTTTTATTATTAGACTTACGATTTCATTCTGATGCTGATTTCACATATTTGGTACATGTTGTATTGACCTCCTTGGGCTGCGTTCATCTGCATGAGTGAAGTCTGATTCTTGCTCCTCGCTCTTAGGATCAACTGTTAATTTGTTGAGAAGCTCCTCATTTGGAGGCTTATCCACAGTATTATCTGTTGTTGTACATTGAGGTATGGTGGGGCCACACTTGAGTTATTATTCTTAAGTGCGTAGTCACATTGTGGATTGGGTTGTAAAGAAAAAAAAAAATGTCTTTGTTTTATTGGTATAATTTACGCAAGGTGTCCTTATCGGCTAGCCTGTTGTTATTTTATGTTTAAGTATTTTATCAGTTGTGTATGTTCAGCTGCTATTCTCTGATGTATGCCAAGAGGGTGCCCGGGTAGGGCACCGATGCGAGCCGAGGTCAGTCGTGACAAAAGTGGTATCGAGCGATTAGTCCTCGGAAAGTGTCTACAGACCGTGTCTAGTAGAGTCTTGATTATCGGTGTGTTGTGCACCACATCTATAATCAGGAGGCTGCAGGACATTTAGGATTGGTTTCCATTCTTCTCACTCTAAGATCGTGCGATAGAGTTGTATGGTTAGTCGTCTTTCCTAACAAGTTATGATTGTTTGCGACTACGAGAAAGCGATGACCGGGAAGGATTATGTGGATTGCGTATCCAGGTTGGTAATGTGTGTAGTATAGTTGGTATTGTGACATACAACTATACGGATTTATGTTTGGGGGTCACATGTGTGTTGCCTAGGATGATTTTAGATTACCAGGATTGGGTAAGGACTAAATAAATACCGGGAAGGTATGAGCAGTTAAGGAACTCTCATCAAGGTTTTACGTGCTAATTTGAGATAATTAGGTAATGATGAGATGTGTGAGAATGTAATGGACCCTTAAGAAGTTAATTAAGAGACTAAGTGAAAGACTATGTTAGCAACTTAAGCTACGTGGTATGCTTAAGGGAATTGTACGGGCGAGATCCGGACGAAGAAAGTATAGTTGTTGTGGTCAAGACAACACGTCTATGATTTTACGAGAAGTTTTTGTACCCGGTTACGGGGGGGGCTGATAAGTTAGGCTTGGAGCATGGAATTGCGAGCCTGAGAATGTGATAACCGTCGAGACCTTAGGTATATAAGGCCTTCTCGGGTAGTAAAGTTAAGGCAGACCAAGGGTAAGAGTTAAGTGCGACGCCGAGTCGGGTTGGGGATCTATTAAGGGTCGCCCCATAGCTTGAAATGAAATGGGATTGGTTGGTAGTAATCCGCTACGTGAACAGTCACGAGGGTGTAAGGCAAGTCTAGTTAATCGTTTTATGGGTTCGTGGGCGCATTCCACCGGAACCAGTTGCGAGCGGAATGGGCCTTGTATTTTTAATTTAGTAACTCCAAAGATTGGAGACCGGATCGATATGAAGGCTATGTCGTGCGCTAAAATAAGTTTGGGAGTGCGGGAAAAGAAATGCGACCGGTGAAAAGAGAGCAACCAAGTGTAAAGAAATAAAGCTGAATCCATGAGAACCTTTCGGGTGATCACGCGTGAGTGATGGGTGGTAGTGGCGAGTAGATAATAATTACCGGTAACGATATAGTCGTTGGACCTTAGCAGACCTAGCAGAGCTGTTATGACAGACGTTGAGGTCATTATGAGTACGGACTAGTTGGCCTCTTGTGATGCCAACGTGGACTACAGAGAGAGATTGATTTCGGTACCATTTTTCCGATAAGCCGGTTATCGAGTGGAAAGGAAGAGAAGTGGTGGTAACCAGTGAATTATTCTTCCTTCTTTGACATATTGTTTTTAATAAGTACGGGTGCTGCCGGCGGAAAGCTGAGGGCATCTTTGGTAGGTTTTGAAAATCTACACGACTTTCAGGCGGTGCGTGATGATTAGATGTGTACTGGACCGCGAGAGGACCCTGTGATTAGGGTTGCGACTCCAAGGAAGGTTTATTAAGGGAGATAAGTTATCTCCCCAATGTAAAAGACAGTTTTACGAATTATGGGGTTGCGTGTACCCATGTTGTTAGACGAAGGATATAAGACAGGTAAGGTCTTCGGTATCGTCATGCCATAGGTTACAGTTGTAGATAACCGTGGGAAGTGTTGTGTTGGGGTAATTAAGAACGCACAATTGGTCGAGAAGTATCGTAAAGATATTAATGTAAGTTGCGGGTCATGATTACAGGGCGAGTGTAAAGACCATTAGTTGATAATGGGCGTAAGAACATTTCTAGAAAATGTGGTAACACCTAGTTATAGGCTCTACAACCGGGAAAGGAAAGCGGGTTACTACTTGGCGAGATCAAGAAACCTCCCAAAATGTGATTGTGATGAAGTCTTGGCGTGAGGCAAGCAAAGGAATCAAATCTAAGTTTAGTGACCAAGTTTGGTTGCAGTGAGAAGGAAACAGGAACCATAAGTGAGATTAAGGATACGAATATTTCAGGAATGAGAAAGGCTTTCGATTATCGAAGATAAGTTGACCACGACTACGATTCTAACCCATCTGTGAGACTAGAGGTTAGGTTATTATGATAACACGTTGGGTGTTGGGCTAGATCTGTCTTTGACGCAACCCGATAAGGATAGAGCCTATGTTTTCCCGGTAGTTAGAGAAGCAGGAGAAGAAATTGCGCCACTCACGATTTAGAGCTGGCGGCAGTTAAATCATGCCTGGAATATTTGGGGGCATAGCGTATATCTGAACTTCATGTGGATAATTATGCAGACCACAAAAGCCTCGGTATGTCTGCAGACTGAGGCAGTAGAATTTGTGACACCGATGGTGGTTAGAGTTACTCAAGGATTGTGATATTGGTATCCTATACCATCTGGGGAAAGCCAAGACGATTCTGAGATACTCTTTGTGGTGGACTGGGTAGATGCGGATGGGCAGCGGATAGACAGGATATGGTCCGTGAGATCCTTCAGTTACCGAGCCTAGGGGTTCGATTATTTGTTTCCAAGGTTAATGAAGTCTAGATCCGAGAGGTTGCCGAGTCTTCCGTTGTTGGGGAGGTAAGGAGGCGACAGTATGAGGATTCAGTTATGATACGGTATCGAGTTACGACTCTCCGAGGAGAGAAGAGCCTGTTTGAGTAACACGGATGGGTCTTTGTGAGATGAGGATAGATTGCGTGTACCCGGTGCTGCAGGACTAGTCAGCAGGTTTTAGGGGAGGCATGCAGTGCTTATTGCTCTAATTGTTTGGGGCCTACTAAGTCGTGTCGTGGCCTCAGATGTATGTATGGGTAAGATGACCGGAAGAGAGACATAACGGAGTTTACTGCTTAGTGTCCGAGTTAGTAGCAGTCATGGTTGTGTACGAAGCCCGATGGGCTATTGCAGGCGATTGAAATCCCAACCTAGATATGAGAGGTAATTATTATGGATCTTGTTACGGGGTGGCATCGTACTCGGAGGAAGTGCGACTCCCTGGGGGTCATGGTAATTAGGCTGGCGAAACCAGCTGTGTTCTTTCGGATTGGGACCACTTACTCGACTGAGGTTTATACTAGCTTGTATAGCAGAGAGATTGTGAGGCTGCACGAGGTTCCTACGTTTATGATTACAGATAGATGAGCTCAGTTGCGGATAACACGGAGGTTTTTGAGAAAGGATTAGGGACACGAGTGAGTCTCGGTGTTGCATTACACCCTCGGGCCGATGGTCGCAGAGCGTACTATCCGCACGCGAGGATAGGTTGCGGGCTGTGTTTTTGATTCGGGAATAGCGGGAAGGTTAATTGCCTCTTGTCTTGTTACATGCGATAACGTATACCCTTTCGATTTTGGTGGCGATGCGAGGCCTTGTGTAAGAAAATGGAGATCGCGGTCGGATGGTTCGACATAGGTGAGGTTGATTATTTGGTCGAACTTGATTCGGGCTATGGATAAGGCGAGGCTTATCGGGAAGATTGTAAGCTTAGAGTCCGCAGAAGCTTTATGCAGATAACCGATGTTGACACGTGGGGCTCAGTTGATATTTTGGTATGAGTATTGTTATGCGGCCAAGTGTGGCATTATTGGCACGTAGGGGTTGTAAGGAGACTATGTCGCTATCTTAAGTTTGACTCCCGAGAGAACATTCGGGGACGAATGTTTCTAAGGGGGGAAGAATGTTACACCCCGGAATTTCAGGATATGTTTATAAGAACGTAAGTAAGAACTCACAAATGTTAAGATTTGAGACTTGTAAAATTTATCGGAAATTATGGAATTGTCGGAAAATGTATTATTGTAACGAATGGGAGGGCGACACGTGTCACCCCCCTTATGTGATGCCTTGGTCGAAATGTGCAAGGGCAAGAGGGTCATTGGACCTTTGTTGCAAGACAATTCTTGCAACTTGTGTAGCATGAGAAGGTTGACTAAGTCAAGGTCAATTAGTCTTGATTTTTTTATGTAAGACTTCATCCTAGCCACCCATATGGTTACATCTTGTCCCTCCATGCCCCTTTATATTACTACTAGTAGTGCTAGAGTGAGCTAACACTTAGAAATTTCACAAAAATTGGATGAACTTAGAGCATTGCTCTCGGGTTCAAGAAAAAGAAGAAAGAAAAATTTTCGTTTCTTGTCCTTTTGATCCCACACTTTAAACCAAGGTTCTTAGGTGTATTGTAAACACATCTCAATAGAAAAGTCTTGGAAAAAGGTAGTTTACGGGTTAGTCGCAAAACGAAAACCTAAGGGTCTTTCTAGGTTTTGTTTGGAGTTTTGAAGGATAATTGTTGGTGTTGTTCTAAGGGTCTCAACAAGCGCATTGAAGTGTCTTGGAGAGGCTATAAACTACTAAGGAGCGACTTCGGATTGGAGTTGGATTAAGAATCATTGAGGTATAATCTTGTTCTTTGAAAGTATTACAAGATTATTTATATGGTTGTTGTTAGCTTTATATGTTGCAAGCATGGAGTTGTTATATTGAGGTTATAAGGGTTATGGATTGATTATAGCCTTGGAAATCCGAAATGTAATGTAAGCCATGACTAAGTTGAATTACAATTTAATCGTTGTTAGAATCGTCGCATGTTACTTACTTAAAGATTATGGTTATTATAATCAAATGCGACTTGATATCATGTTATGCTACCAATATGGATTGAAATGGAAGTTGGATAAGAATTGGTTTTGTTGAACTCAAGGTGCCGATTTTGGACTTGTAGTTTGTATTAGTTGGTTATTCATTTGTATTGGACTACCTTCTATAAAATTGTGAGCCAATTGGGGCTGTTTAGTTAGTCATTTGTATTGGACTACCTTCTATATAATTGTGAGCCAATTGGGGCTGTTTGGTTATTGTATTCGGCCTTGAAAAAGGTGGCAAAGTTAGTAAAAACAAAGGAAGTGCTGTCCGATTTTCCGTAGAATTTAGTGACTTGCACTTGGAATATTCTACGTTTGAAACTAGAAGTTAATAGACGTACTATGGTCATTATAGGTTGGCATACTATGTACGACGATTGGACTTAGCAAGTGGATTAAACCGAAGAGGTATGTGGAACTTTCGTATCTCTTGAGCATGATTAAGTTGTAAATGTATAGTGCGTGAGACGTCAAGACTTTGACAATCTAGTCTATTTGATATCCTTGGCTTATTTTAAGAATGCCCAAGTTGTTTGAGTTAGGGAATTAACTCACTTGTTTAATTATTAAGGATATCTTGGTTTTCAAAAGTTAAGAGACTTTAAGTATGTTGAAAGTATTTTGATACTTGTTTTATTGGAAAGTTTAAGTCTCTTGGTTAAAAAGAAGTATGTAAGTTGCTAATGTATAAAGCTAGTATAACGGCTTTATGGGAAGTTGGTTATAATAGCTTTATGGAAAGTTAATAATAGAATGGTTTACTCTTAAGTAATTTAAGCATGTTAAGGGACTTGAAGAGTTTTAAAGAATGTGACACTTGTTTCGTTTTAAACGTATAAGTCCCTTGGATAGGAAATTGTACTTGACTTAGGTATAAAGTGAATATAACGACTTTATGGGAGTTGGTTATATTGGCTTTATGGAAAGATAAATGGCTTGATTTATTTGAAAGGCAATTTGATTTAAAGGCATCAATTGCCTAAGGCTTTTCGAGAGAAGAAGTCAACGATTTAGAAGCCTAATTTTATTTCTAAAAGTATTGTGACTTGCCTTGAAAAGAAATTGTAACTTGATACTACGGTTATTAGTATCTTGGAAGTTTTATAATGAAATGAGTCATTTTGAAAGAATAGAAGTCGTAGTACTTTGGGTTAAATTCGGATTTTTATTAAGAACATGTTAGTGCCTTAAGTAAACTAAAATGAGAGTGTATATGAAGCAGAATAATAAGAAGTTAGAGGATTGCTTAACTTGCTTATATATTGTATGATAAGCGGTAGTGCTTATGTTATGTGTGATAGCGGATTTGTGCTAGTAGTTCGAAATAATTGGGGTCATTCCGGGTTTGTGGAATTGCATATTTAGTGGATTTGCTACCAGCGATGCGAGGAATACCTCATGCGAGTCCGTAGGGCTTATGCGGGTGAAATAGTCCCGTGCGGGCGGGTCCGACCTATGCGAGAATACCTCATGCGAGTCCGTAAGGGCTTATGCGGGTGAAATAGTCCCGTCGAGGAATACCTCATGCGGGTCCACGCGATCTACGCGGGTGAAATAGTCGAGGAATAGGATTGCTTAATGATCCGCGACAGGTGGTCTGTTTGATCGTGAGCTTCCTACTTTATATTGTAAGTATACACCTATTTACTCTCATGGTTAGTAAGGCACAATGTACTATTAATTGAGTATCATACATGTCTCCAGTTTTATTATTAGACTTAGTATTTCATTCTGATGCTGATTTCACATATTTGGTACATGTTGTCTTGACCTCCTTGAAGTGCGTTCATCCGCAGTAGAGTACGTGTTCTTGATCCTCGCTCTTAGGATCACTGTTCATTTGTTGAAGCTCCCTCATTTCGAGGCTTATCCATGGTATTGTCATTGTTGTACATTGGGGTATGGCGGGGCCTGTCATGGATTGTTATTCTTAAGTGCAGTAGTCACATTGTGGATTGGGTTGTAAAGAAAAAAAATGTCTTGTTTATTGTTATAAGTTACGGAAGGTGGCCTTATTGGCTGCTTTGTTATTTTATGTTTAAGTATTTTATCGATTGTGTATGTTCATTGCTATTCTACGATGTATGCGAGGGGTGCGGGTAGGGCACGAATCGCGAGCTTGAAGTCGTGACACGGAGGGCAAGGTACTTGGACCCGGCCGGTCGCGGCAGGTCGTGTACGGGTCCCAGTTCAGTGGTCCTCGGAACGCGTTTATGCCTGTCCATCCGCCAGGGACCGGGAGCATCGCGGATGTAATCCGCAGTACTTTATCGGTTTCTTGTTGTGACGTATATGCCTTGATAGATCCGGGTTCTACTCTGTCTATATATCTCCCCATATTGCTAGTAGGATAGGGATAGAGCCTGAGTCCATATACCCTTTCGAGGCTACGCGATGGTGATTCGGTGGTAGCTCGGCGGGTATATAGGGCTTGCCCGATGTCTTTATCGATCATCGGACCACTAGCGACTTGATAGAGTTGGATATGACCGATTTGATGTGATCTTGGGTATGGATTGGTTAGCTTCTTGCTATGCCAATGTATCTGCAGGAGAGAGTGGTGCAGTTCGATTTCTGGCCGGTTATTGAGTGGGAGGAACACCGTGTCGCCGAGGGTAGGTTTATTTCTTACCTGAGGCTAGAAAGATGGTTCGAAGGGTATATCTACCATCTTGGGTATTTGATAAAGGCTGCGATACAGTTTGATCGGTTCAATAGTCGAGAGTTCCCGGATGTGTTTCAGATGACCTCCGGGTATCTCGAGAGGAGATAGAGTTTTGTATCGATGTCTGCGGACACTGGCGGCACTATATCCATTCCTCCATACTAATGACACTGCCGAGTTGAGAGTTGAAGGACCAGTGAGATTTCTTTGGAGAAGCTTCATCGAGCCTAGTGTTTCTCCGGGAGCGCCGATATTGTTCGTGAAGAAGAAGAGCGGGGCGCCGCGCATGTGTGTTGATTACGAGCGGTGACAAGGTGACTATTAAGAAACAGATACCCTTCCCAAGATTGATGATTTGTTCGACGATTGCGAGTGCGAGATGTTTCTCCAAGATTGATCTACGATCGGGCTATCATCAGTGCGAGTTAGAGGCGGATGTCCTAGATCGCATTCGGACGTGACGCACTATGAGTTGAGTTATGTCTTTCGGTTTGACCAATGCTCGTGGTATTCATGGATTTGATGAACGAGTGTTCAAGCCATTTTTGGATACGTTTGTGATAGTATTCATTGATGACATCTTGGTTTATTCCTTCGGAGCGAGAGCACGCGGAGCGTTGAGGATCTTGAGAGTTCTCCAGACTGGGTTGTCGCCAAGTTTTGAAGTGTGAGTTTTGGTTGGCCGGTGGCGTTCTTAGGGCACGTTGTTGGGGCGATGGTATTGAGTGGATACGGCAAGATCGAGGCGATCGAGTTGGCCTGAACTCTACTCGGCAGTGCGCGACTTTACGGGCCTTGCAGTTACTATCGGAGGTTCGTGGAGAAGTTTGCTTCTATTTGGCACCTTTGACTGTGACTCGAGCGGCTAAGTTTGATGACGGATGCTTGTGAGGAGGGCTTCGATTCTTGAATGAGAGGTTGACGACGCCCAGTTCTTACTCTTCGGAGTCTAGGCGGCTATGGTGTATTGTGATCGTCGGGCATCGGGCTTGGATGTGTGTTGATGCGATAGGGCAAGGTTATAGCATACGCGTCTCGGCGGCTCAAGCATGAAGAATTACCCGCATGATTTGGAGTTAGCGGCGGTGATTCACGCATTGAAGATCCGAGGCACTATTTGTATGGAGTTCGTGGATATTTACACGACCACAGAGCCTCGGTATATCTTGACCGAGAGAGTTGAACTTACGACAGAGATGGTGGTTAGAGTTACTCAAGGATTATGATGTCGATATCCTGTACCACCCAGGGAAGGCCAATGTTGTGGCAGATGCCCTTAGTCGTAGTTCGATGGGTAGTCTATCAGATGTGCGACGGAGAGGAGGCATGGTCGCGAGATACATCAGCTAGCGAGCCTTGGAGTCCGATTGATTGGTTCTGATAGCAGTGGGGTTCGGGTTCGAGAGGTTGCCGAGTCTTCCATCGTCGAGGAGGTGAAGAGGCAACAGTTTGAGGATCCAATTTTGACACGGTATTGTGATACGGCTCTTCGTGAGGGGAAGGGTCCTTTTGAGGTAGCACCTGATGGGGTGCTAAGTGTTATACCCCGTATTTCCAGAGTATGTACGTAAGGACGTACGTAGAAAATTTGAACTTTTAAATAAGCTTGGCCGATTTATGTTTGTGCACAACACCCGGTTAGAGTCGTTTTTCGACGAAACGTTTCCACAACTTTCGTAGGGTAAAATACGGCTAGGTCCTTTTTGATGTTTGCGGGTTTTTCAGAGGCGAAACATTTTGGACCAACAGAGGCGACACTTGTCACCTCTCATTGGAGCGTTGTGGGCGGTTGGCTTGGGCCATTGGCCATTGTTTGGTCAAGGAGTTGGTAGGATATTTTGGGTAGATGGATAAGGTTGCACATGGCTTGATCTTGGCCCTACACTTGCATAGCACTTGGCTAGATCTTGGCCATTGGTTGGCCTTGGCTTGTACTATAAATACCCCCCCCCCCTTTGGAAGACTTCTTCATCCATTCCACAAAGTTTCTAAGTCTTGAAAGCCTTCCCCTCTCCCTTGTAGTGGTTCGTCCCTCCCCTCTCCCTTTGAGAAAGGCCTTTGGCCGAGAGCACCCTTTTCCCACTTGTGGCGAGAGTACCCCTGTGGGAGTAGGCGAGTATACACCCCCCCTTGTGGTGTTGTCTCGTATAATACCCCCCCTCTTGGTAGAAATACTCTCAAAAGTATTGTTATAATGCCCAAATTTCCTTAGCCGTATACCTTGTAGTATTCCAAGGTTATACTTTTACGAAAAGCCCAGAAATACTATTATACTTCCCGTCAGTCACCAAACCGAAACCCTAGGGGAAATCTCCATGGTTAGTTGGAGTAGTATGTAGAAGTTGGTTAGAACTTCTAAGGGTGGTTTAGAGCGGGTTGGAGCGCACGGAGTTGGAGCTAAACGATTGCCCAGGATCGACTTTTTACTTGGATAATTATGGGCTTATCGAGGTATTATCTTGTCCCTCTATTGTAATTGGAAATTACATGATTGTTAGATTATATAGTTGAAGTATACTATATATAGAACTGAACGTAGTATCGGCAATGTCTTTTGACTTAAGCCTGAATAATAAGAAACCTTTTCGAAGAAAATCTTGACTGTAATTACATAGGGTGTATTACTGATAGACTTGTGTAGCTTTTACGTAGGTAGAATTGTGCACGTCGGATTAGGCGTATAACCCCGGTTGGCTTGGTGGCCCCGATAGAGGAGGAGATTTACGTTGCTTGGGGAGTCTTTGAATTTTACGTAGAATATTCCACGACGAGATCTAGATGTTAATAAGCGCCTTGTGGCCTTTTTAGGTTGAAGTGCTACGTGTGGCGCGATACGTGGCTTAGGAGTAGCCAGCGGTTTGAGGTACTTGGGCGTTTTGCTATTTGTCGATAATCGCCGCGAGGTATGTGAACCTCTTCCTATCTCTTCTAGCATGATATGTGTGAACTATGTAGTATGAGACGACATGTGCTAAATGTATTTGATTGGTTTAAAACATAAAGTGTTATAACGGCTTTATGGGAAGTTGGTCATATGACTTTATGTTGGTAAGAAAATACTTGTGGTTGTTAAAAGGTAGCGATTTGAACTATAAGCGGCTTGTTATGTGTTAATAAAGAACTTGAAGTAATACTTGGTTTTGAAAACTTAAGAGTTATACTAGCTTTATGGGAAGTTAGGTATAACGGCTTAAGAATGTTTCTTGATTTGGAAATCAGAATGTATCGACAAACCAACTGCAGCGTTAATAAAGGAAATGTTTTGATTAAGTATTAATAAAACGGAGAAACTTCCATGCATAGAAGCTAAGATGAGACAAAATGATATTTCCTAGATCATGTCATTTCTTAATAAGATTGTTATAAACAAGAATATCCTACTCACACATAAGGCTTATGTTTCTTAGATGGTTTAAAAGAGAATTATATTCTTAAAGGAATAAGACTATGAACGACGAAACCTTTCTAAAATAAGAAACGTGAACATTTGAAATTAGGCAAACTTGAACGTTTGGAAAATAATGTTGTTACTTGATTTTACAAAGGTAAGTGTTTTGGTTTACTTAAAAAACGATCGCTCTATTTTATACTACGGTGCGTGACTTATGGGAAAGAAGCGGATCTTTTAAAGATTTAATGTGTGAAGTACTTTGGGGATAGATACCCAAACTTGTTAGTAGAAAGTACCTTGGGTGAATAACTTGATTGTATTGGTTTGTGATAGTCTTGTAATACTTTCTTGTTGATTTGATAAGTAAACATGTTAGGATGCTACGTGTGTTAGTATCTTGTGGTTGTTATGTAAGAGTCATTCTTGTTGTGCTTACGTTGCTACGGTAAGTCCATTGTACTATTATTATATCACCTACCCTTGACTTATTATCGAGGGCTTGCCACCCTTGATGCGGGTCTATACGGCTATCACGGTCCTTGTGACTATGCGAGTCACGAGCTCGAGATTGATCATTCGGGTGTTTAGCACGATGTGGGGATTCTATGCGGTCTGTGGGACTATGCGGTCTTTTGAGACTATGCGGGTTGCGGGAGCCTGGCGGATACCGAAGGTTAAGCTGCGCCGATGCGGGGTGTACCTCGAGCGGTCAGGACCATGATTCGAGAATACCTTATGCGGGTCTATGTGTGACCTATGCGAATGCGAGTTCGAGGATAGACACGCATTGATCTGCGGGCAAATGGCGGCCGATCATGTGGTGCGATGCAGAAAGACCTCGTGATACGATTTATGGCATTTGTGTGCGAGGTCTTAGTAGTCGGCTATGCCTTCGTACTTACCGTCACGGTTTTATTGTGATGACTTTGAGGCGTGAGTCCCTAACTTGACATATTTGGTTATTTATCAGCTCGTAGTTTGGTTATCATACATGTCTCTGCTTTGTATAGACTACTATGATTTCATTCTGATTTATTTTGATTTCACATACTACTGTTATCGACCTCCTTGAAGTGCGTTCACGCCGCAGTAAAGGTACACGATCGTTGATCCTCGCTCTTAGGGTCACGATTCGCGTTGGGAAAGCTCGTTTCTCGGAGGCTTATCTTGGTATAGTCCTGTTATTGTAGGTGCTTACATTCGGGGTATGGCGGGCCACTGTCGTCGTTGTTGTCATATCATTCGTAGAAGTCCGTAATCTTTATTGTGGCGGGTTTGTAAAAGGATTAAAGCTTCATGTTGAAAAAGCGTTGTTTATATATATGCGAAAGACAAGTTTTTCTCGATTATTGTTTCATATTTCATAATATGTCTTGTATCGTTTATGTTCGTGATTACTCGATGTTGTATCACTAGGGTGCAGGGTAAGGCACGATCCACGGGCGGAATCGGTCGTGACAAAAGTGGTATCGAGCGATTAATCCTCGGAAAGTGTCTGAACCGTATCCAAGAAGTCTTGATTATCGGTGTGTTGTGCACCACGCCAATAATCGGAGGCTATAGGATATTTAGGATTGGTTTCTATTCTTCTCACTCGAGATCGTGCCTTAGAGGTGTGTTGTAAGTTAGACCCTCGACGTATTTCATTCCACTGCGTTATGCCTCGCGTAGGCACCGGGCCCGGGAGGCGAGCGGCGAGGAGGCTGCGAGTAGAATTGAGGGTTGCGAGGCACAGCCCAATCATTACCTAGGGTAGTGCTTCGTTCGGGATTTCTGCGGCGTCACTAGCCCAGAGTATAGCAACGTGGCGATTCCTCTGCGGCCATGATATTTGAACCTTGGTTCACGGAGAGCGGAAGAGAATATAGATTGCCAAGAGGCGACCATTACTAGCTATGGATTTGGCTACGGAGAGTATACCGATGTACCGCGAGTCTTGATGACTATCTAAAGAGAGTCGTGCGGAGAAATTCTTGATTGGGCTTGAGCATGGCGTATGCGGGCTTATGCGCAGCAGGCGAGAAGCGTAGAGATCGGCGGGTTAACGAGGCAGCGAAGAGGGCGAGCAGCGAGGTCCTTTAGTAACTTTGGCGTCGCCTCGCGGCAGATGAGATATGCACCTCCGCCAGTGCAGAGAGGTCCTTCACGGATTTCAGGACGTTCGGAGTATGCAGGAGTTGGTCGAACTCGAGCTTAGGTTCCGGCTCTGGCGTAGGTTCCGGCCAGGATTGATTTGTCCGGTGTTCACAGATGACAGCGCCATCGGGAATGTCGTCTTTTTAGATTGGTACTTGTTGTACCTACGGCCGTCAGGGTCTGATGTCGAGAGAGTGTCCTAGTAGGAGGACTTAGCCTTGAGATCGGTGGGTAGTTGGTCATCTTGTAGCTATGCGCCTGCAGGCGAGTTTGATTAGACGACTAAGGGAGTGAAGCGATAAATCTGAGATAGATCTTTAACCCTCTAGGGTTCAGTATGTGTGATAAGGTGAGTATACCTTGAGTGCTATGTTCTGATAACAGTGGGTTAGTTGTGATTGGAAATCATGGTGGGTTAACCGAGTAATATTTTGGGGGATAGAGAAGGTGTGAGCCTTAGAGTTTTATACGTGGAGACCTTAGAGGTAAGGCCATCTCGAGTAAAGGTGTAGTGTTTATGTTTGATCCTTATCGGAGTGCATAGTGCACGTGAGCTATGTTTGGGATAGGTCCCTAAGTAGTATGAAATGGAAGAGGGTAGTTGAGCTAAGAAGACCGCTAGGTTTTCGTAACGTGTTTAGTGAGAGTTTTCCTTCGGGGAGCTAGCGTTCTGCGCATTGCCGAGTCGGGTTGAGGACACGTTGCGGGTCAACCCGCGACGTTTAGTGGTGGGTCGGTTGTGGTGGTCCCTTGTGGTAGTAAGCGAGGTGTTAGGCACGTGTTCGATTAACAGTCTGAGTTCGTGGATGCATTCGACCGATGGTCGGGCGATAAATTCACCCATCGTGTCTTCGATCGGGACCGTTGCTCGGCGATGATGTTATCGAAGGTTGAAAGGCTGCACGGTGCCTACCTTCACCTTATGTCGCAGTGAAGCGAGTTGTGGCTATTTCGTTTTCTAAAAGTTTTACGGCAGGGTTAGGAACTGGTGAGTCTCGAACCGCATTCGCCCGGGCGGTGTGTGATTTCGGAGTAGTTGTGGGGATTGTCGTCTCCTGTGGAGGGAGTGTTTAAGCTACCATTTCAGTGTTCGGATGTCGCCTTATGAAGCCTTGTAGGGGCGGATGTGTAAGTCGCCGGTCGATTGGTTCGATGTTGGAGTTGAGATAGTTGGTTGAGCTTGTTCCAGACCGGTATGGTTAGGGGGTGAGGAGTTGTGGAAAAACAGAGGAACTTAGCCCGAGTTACTTTGGGCCTTTTTTAGTTCATGTGAAGAATAGGCCGGGTTGCCTGTAGGTTAGCATTTGCCGTCCGACTTAGGAGGCAGTACGTCCGGTCTTTCGTATTGTTATGTTCGGGGAAGTATTGGAGATCCATCCAGAGTGTTCTCAGTTAATGAAGACCACGTTAGAGATAGCAACCCCGAGTTTTGGAAACTGAAGCAGAATCAGAAATGTGGGAAGAGTTTGAATATACGACAGCCTCAGGGATCGCATGCAGCCCGGTACCATTTGTTGGGTCGCCGGAGTGACACTAGAACCTCGCGGCAAAGTGACAAAAGTGGTATCACGACGAGTAAAAGGAGAAGCGAGCATGTATGGCGAGCATAGATGTGACCATTTCTTTTGTATGGAGAAAGTGCGAAGGAATTATATTTTAGACCCTCGGATGGGAGCGTTTGTGATGTTAGAGGTGTTTCCTCGTGGGCTTGGATGTAAGTATTTTTTTTGCGCAGGTGTTGTTGTGGCCAGTTGTGGCAGGATTGTTCAGGAAAGTATAGTAGTGAAGACTATACTGGCGCACGTTTGGTTTGAGACTTAGAAGGAACATTCGGGACGAATGTTTCTAAGAGGAGAATGTTATACCGTATTTCCAGTAGTATGCGTGGGGCGTCGTAGAAAATTTGAACTTTTAAATAAGCTTGGCCGATTTATGTTTGTGCACAACACCCGGTTAGAGTCGTTTTTAGACGAAAAGTTTACACAGCTTTAGTAGGGTAAAATAAGGCGATGTCATTTTTAAATTTTTCGGTTTTTTACGAGAGACCAAACAATTTGGACCCACAAGAGGCGACCCTTGTCACCCTCTCATTGGAGCGTTGTGGGCGGTTGGCTTGGACGAATTGGCCATTGTTTGGTCAAGGAGTTGGTAGGATATTTTGGGTAGATGGATAAGGTTGCACATGGCTTGATCTTGGCCCTACACTTGCATAGCACTTGGCTAGATCTTGGCCATTGGTTGGCCTTGGATTGTACTATAAATACCCCCCACCCCCTTTGGAAGACTTCTTCATCCATTCCACAAAGTTTCTAAGTCTTGAAAGCCTTCCCCTCTCCCTTGTAGTTGTTCGTCCCTCCCCTCTCCCTTTGAGAAAGGCCTTTGGACGAGAGCACCCTTTTCCCACCCCCTTGGCGAGTACCCACAGTGGGAGTAATGTAGTATACACCCCTTGTGGTGTTGTCTCGTATAATACCCCCCCGCTTGGTAGAAATACTCTCCAAAGTAGTGTTAGTATGCCCAAATTTCCGTAGCCGTATACCTTGTAGTATGTCAAGGTTATACTGTTACGAAAAGCCGAAATACTATTATACTTCCGTCGGTCCACCAAAACCACAGGAAATCTCCATGGTTAGTTGGTGTAGTATGTAGATGTTGGTTAGAACTTCTAAGGGTGGTTTAGAGCGGGTTGGAGCGCACGGAGTTGGAGCTAAACGATTGCCCAGGATCGACTTTTTACTTGGATAATTATGGGCTTATCGAGGTATTATCTTGTCCCTCTATTGTAATTGGAAATTGCATGATTGTTAGATTATATAGTTGAAGTATACTATATATAGAACTGAACGTAGTATCGGCAATGTCTTTTGACTTAAGCTGAATAATAAGAAACCTTTCGAAGAAGAGTCGAATTGTAATTACATGGGGTGTATTCTGATAGACTTGTGTAGCTTTTACGTAGGTAGAATTGTGCGTCGGATTAGGCGTATAACCCCACACGGTTGGCTTGGTAGCCGGCCAGATAGAGGAGGAGATTTACTGTTGCGGGGAGGTCTTGCAATTTTACGTAGAATATTCCACGACGAGATCTAGATGTTAATAAGCGCCTTGTGGCCTTTTTAGGTTGAAGTGCTACGTGTGGCGCGATCTACGTGGCTTAAGGAGTAGCCGATGGTTTGAGGTACTTGGAGCGTTTTGCTATTTGTCGATAATCGTCGCGAGGTATGTGAACCTCTTCCTATCTCTTCTAGCATGATATGTGTGAACTATGTAGTACGGTGAGCGATACGTGTGCTAAATGTATTTGATTGGTTTAAAACATAAAGTGTTATAACGGCTTTATGGGAAGTTGGTCATAACAGCTTTATGTTGGTAAGAAAATACTTGTGGTTGTTAAAAGGTAACTGATTTGAACTATAACTGGCTTGTTATGTGTTAATAAAGAACTTGAAGTAATACTTGGTTTTTTGAAAACTTAAGAGTTATACTAGCTTTATGGGAAGTTAGGTATAACGTCTTAAGAATGTTTCTTGATTTGAATCGAGAATGTGTATCGACAAACCAACTGCGCGTTAATAAAAGGAAATGTTTTGTGATTAAGTATTAATTATTATACCGTATTTCGGAGTATGCGTGGGAATACGTACAAAAATCTAGCCTTAAAGTTTAGGCAAAGCGTTTTTTTGGGCCTGACTCACAAAAGCGAATAGTTTTCCACGAAGCGTTTCCAGACTTTCGTAGGGTAAATTCCGCTATGCCATTTCTAATTTTGCGGATTTTTCCGAGAGACGAAACATTTTGGACCAACGGGAGGGCGACACTTGTCACCCTCCAATTGATGGACTTGAAATCGTCCATTTGGACGAATTGGACATGGTGAGCACGTTTTTTGTGCCTTGTGCACAAGTCAAGGAGTTGGTAGGATATTTGTGTATAGTTAATCCTCACCCTACACTTGCCTTGCACTTGTCTTAATCTTGGCCATTGGGTGGCCACTTCGTGACCTATAAATACCCCCTGAGAGATGAAGAGTTCTTCATCCACAAATCTTTCAAGTCTTGAAAATCCTCTCTCTCCCTTTGTAGCTCTTTTAGTCCAACACTCCTCCCTCCCCTTGAAGGCCCTGGCCGAATACCCCACTCTAGCCTAGTAGTTTGGCGAGGCCCCTAGCCTAGCCAAAAATCTACCCCCCCTCCCTTGGTAGAAAAGTTGTCTTCTAGTATTGTGATAATGCCCAACATACCCTAGCCCAAATACCTTAGTACTTAGTAGACGTTGTGAAGACCTTCTAAGGTTTCCTTGGAGCATACAACTTAGGAGCAAAACCTTGCTCGGTAGCGACTTTTCTAGGATATTATTGGGCTTACCGAGGTAATTAATCCTAACCTCTTTTGAATTAGAGAATACTTCTTGTAGTAGTATTAGAATAAGTATTAAATACTTAGAAGAATATCACGAATAGAATTGAACTGCTACCACGGTAGAAGGGTTTAAAAGAAGAATAATCAAACTGTATTTACATGAATTTGTTTTCACGATGAACTTATATAGCTCAGGGTAGGGAAGTCTTTGACTTTCCGTAGAATTGTGAACCCTCTGTTTAGAATGACCTTGAGTAGTCTTTGATAGGCGTCTGTGACTATTATAGGTGACTCTCTGCGCGACATATTGACTTGGCGGTGGTTTTATTTGAGAAGGTATGTGATTCTTCCTAAAGCATGATATTTTTACAATATATATAGTACGGTAGGCGCATGTGTTAAGCGAATAATAACTACGGCAATGTCTTTGACTTAAGCTTTGAATAATACTTACGACAATGCCTCGGCTTAAGCTGAATAACACTTACGGAATGCCTCACGGCTTAAGCACGAATAATAAAGATCTGAAAGCATTTCATAAGAATCTTGAATCATTTTTAATGAAGAGAACTAAGCGGTTTTTTAAAGCGAGCTTAAGAGTTATACTAGCTTTATGGGAAGTTAAGTATAACCACTTAAGATTGATAAAAGAAACAAGTTTGACTATGTGTTTATAACAGACTTATGTTGAATTGTGAAAAAGAATAATAAGATGGTTTGATAAGTAGACATGATATGATGCTATGTGTGTTAGTATCTTGTAACGTTTGTATAAGAGAGTTTCCTTGTTGTGCTTATGTTGTTTAAAGATAAGCTGTTATGTTAGTGTACTATCACTCACCTCTTGAGATGATACCGGAGGTTAAGCGCCTCCGTCGCGGGGTAGACTCGGTGATGCAGGACCATGATTCGAGAATACCTCATGCGGGTCCGGGGCCTATGCGGGCTACGAGTTCGAGGTTAGTATGCGGGGTTATGCCTCACGCGGTCTATGTGGCCATGCGGACAACGAGTCGGGGCGATGCGGGAGTAGCTACCTCGACGCGGGGTTATACCTCATGCGGGCCCGTGTGAGTGGCCTATGCGGACTCGGAGTCCAGGATTAGGCTTGCGAGCGATAATGCGGGCGAGTGGCCTGCTTGAATCATTCGCGACCTAGAAAAGACCTATTACAGCCTACCTATTATTGCTCTTGTTTGTGATGTGGCACTATGCGGTTCCTTGATTGCCTCATACATATTTGTAAACCGGTTTTAAAAGTGTTATGATTTCATTTAAGTACTTTCTGATTTCACATACTTAGTACTGTTATCGACCTCCTTGGGGCTGCGTTCATGCCGCAGTAAGGGCAAGCAGTGCTAGATCCACATTCCTAGGATCTACGTTGGTGTCGTGAGCTCCATCCTTTCGGAGGCTCTACTTTTGGGTATGATCTCCACTGTTGTAGATAGTTTTGTACGATCGAGGTATGGCGGCCCGTCCCGCCATAGTTGTATATTTCCTTAGAGTGCTGTAGTCGGGTTATGCGATTGTCGGATGTAGCGCTAAACCATGTTTATATATATATCTTAGAAAGGTGATGTTTTCGCATAAACGTATGTCTTATTTTATAAATCGTTTCATGTCTTGCTTTATATTTCCGATTACTCGATGTATGACTACTTGGGTGCCGGTAAGGCACGATCCGGGCCACAGGCGAACGCGTGACAAAAGTGGTATAAGAGCAGTTACTCCTCGGAAAGTGTCTACAGACCGTATCCAGAAGAGTCTTGATTATCGGTGTGTTGTGCACCACACCAATAATCAGGAGGCTATAGGATATTTAGGATTGGTTTCCATTCTTCTCATTCTGAGATCGTTCTTTAGAGCTGTGTTATAGGTTGGACCCCTCTAACGTATTCCTTTCTATATGATTATGCCTCGCGTAAGGCAACCGGGCCCGAGAAGGGCAAAGCGGCAGGAGGCGCTAGCGAGACACCCGAGTCACGAGGCTCGTGCCCGGTCTATACGAGCAGACGAGTTCTATGCGCCGCCCGGCCAGCCAAAGGCCACAGTACCCACACCTCCCACGCGGCACAGGCGGAGGAGTTAGGGTACTGAGAGATGGCCCAGCTTTGGCTAAAGTTGTGGCCCGATACGAGAAGGCTGGATCGGCGATTCAGTTCGGCTCAGCCACGGTCGCACCGTGGTACACCCGAGGCGTATAGTTTGAGGTGCGAGATTTCTTGAGTTGTAGCCCGCGAGTTTTTCGGTCGAGGCGGGAGGATGATCCGCAGGAGTTCATCCGTCGGCTTGAAGGATCACGAGGGTGATCAAGGCCTCAGAGGCAGTCTGTGACTGGTTCGCATCGGCTGCGTGATACCGCGATCGATTGGTTTGATTCATGGGAGTTATCCGGGAGAGCACGCGTCCCGCCTACTTGGGATGAGTTCTCGAGGCTTTCCTCACTCACTTCTTGCCTCCACAGATGAGAGGCGCGGTGATAGATTTTTACTCGAGGCGAGACGGCCTTGTCGGGAGTACAATGTCGAGTTTGATTCATTGGCTCGATATGTCCCGGCGTTGGTAGCGATATGGAGGATAGGGTGCACCGCTATGTCACCGGCTAGACGACTATATGGCCGAGTCATGTGCGGTGTTTCTCTCCACCGGTATGGACATTACCGCGTGCGAGCTCACGCCCTTGGATGCGAGGAGCGCAGGTCGACGAGTGGGCGACGGCGAGAAGAAGGCCGGGGCGGGAGGGTCTTACGGTGGTTATCGTGGTGGCGGCCTCAGCGATCTAGATTCGCACCACGGCCCGGCTCGAGCACTCCTGCACCGTCCTCGGACACGGCGAGTTTTCGAGGCGCACTGAGTCCCTGTGGCTTGACGCGTCGAGTAGCAGAGTGCGGCGATCGGGACCACCACGGTGTGGCCGTCACGGTAGATCCCATTACGGGAAGTGTGGTACTACTTTTGGAGCATGTTACGATTGTAGCGGCGAGGTCACTTGGCGGTGTCAGACCGGGCGTGGCCCGGTGGTAGGCTCGGCCGAGTTCTTGTCGCTTCATCATCTCCTACGATTACTCGCCGGAGTGGTACTCATGGGTCGCCAGTCGCGGCAGGTCGTGGCTCGGGTCCCGATTCTAGCGGTCCTCGTAACCGCATTTATGCTGTTCGGTCAGCGACAGATCGAAGGCCTCACCGATGTCGTCACGGTACCTTATCGGTTCTGGGTTTGATGTGTATGCTTTGATAGATCCGGGTTCTACTGCCCTATATATCTCCCTTGTTGCTAGTAGGATGTGGATAGAGCACGAATCCATAGACCGCTTCGAGGTAGCTACGATGGGTGATTCGGTGGTAGCTCGGCGGGTATATAGAGCTTGTCCCGTGACCATTCTGATCGTCGGACCTAGCCGACTTGATAGAGTTGGAGATGATTGACTTCGACGTGATTATGGGGATGGATTGGCTAGCTTCTTGCTACGCCAATGTAAGCTGAGAGAGAGTAAGTAATGCGGTTCCGGTTTCTGAGGCCGGTTGTTGAGTGGGAGGAGCACGGTATCGCCAGGGTAGGTTTATTTCCTACCTCAAGGCTAGGAAGATGGTGCGAAGGGTATATCTACCATCTCGTTCGGGTGTTTGATCTGGCTGCGGTACCAGATTTTGATCGATTCGATGTCGTGAGTTCCCGAGGCGTGTTTCGGATGACCTCCGGGTATCCCTCCCGAGAGGAGATCGAGTTTTGTATAGATGTGTTGCGGATACTCGGCCTATTTCCATTCCGCCATACGAATGGCACTGCCGAGTTGAGAGAGTTGAAGGATCACCTTAGAGATTTCTTTGGAGAAGGGCTTCATCGGGCCTAGTGTTTCTCCACAGGGAGCGGTATTGTTCGTGAAGAAGAAGGGCGGGGCCTGCGCATGTGTTGATTCTGACGGTGAACAAGGTGACCATTAAGAACGAATACCCTTCCTGGGATTGATGATTTTTTCGACGGTTGTAGGAGTGCGAGATGTTTCTCCAAGATTGATCTGCGATCGGGCTATCATCAGTGCGAGTCGAGAGGTGGATGTCCCTGGGTGCATTCGGACCAGACGGGCATTATGAGTTGAGTCATGTCTTTTGGGTTGACCAATGCTCGGCGGTATTCATGGATTTGATGAACCGAGTGTTCAAACCATTTTGGACACGTTTGTGATAGTGTTCATTGATGATATCTTGGTTTATTCGCTCGTAGCGAGCGAGCATGCGGAGCATTTGAGGGCTGTCTTGTGATTCTCAGGACCAGGATTACGCCAAGTTTTCCAAATGTGAGTTTTGGTTGACTTGATGGCGTTTCTTGGGCATATTGTGGGCGGATGGCATTCGAGTTGATCTGGCCAAGATCGAGCGATCGTGACTTGGCCTGACCTCTTACTCCGAGAGGTTCGCGATTCGGGCCTTGCAGGATATTATCGGTTCGTAGAAGTTTGCTTTATCTACGCACCATTGACTAGGTGACTCGTAAAGCGGCCAAGTTTTGATGGTGATGCTTGTGGCGGGGTTTCGATTCTTTGAAAAGAGGCGACCGCCCGCGTTCTTACTCTTCCAGAGGTCGGATGGTTATGTCGTGTATTGCGTCGTCGGGCATCGGGTTGGGATGTGTGTTGATGCGGCATGGCGGGGTTATAGCATATCGTCCGGCGGTGAAGAAACACGGTGAGGAACTACCCACATGATTTGGAGTTGGCGGTCGTGATTCACGCTTTGAAGATCTGGAGGCACTATTTGTATGGGGTTCACGTGGATATTTATAAGACCACAAGAGCCTCGGATATCTTCGGAGAGGAGTGAACTTACGGCGAGACGGTGGTTAGAGTTGCTTAAGGATTACGATGTTGATATCTGTACCACCCGGAAGGCGATGTTGTGGCGGATGCTCTTAGTCGTAGGTCGATGGGAGCCTATCAGATGTGCGGCTAGAGAGGAGGGACATGGTTCGTGATTTGCATCGATTAGCGAGCCTTGGTGTCCGCTTGATTGATTACGATAGCGATGGGGTTAGAGTTCGTGAGGTTGCGAGTCTTCCATCGTCGATGAGGTGAAGAGGCGGCGATCGAGGATCGGCTTTGATTCGATATCGTGATACTGACTCTTACGTGAGGCAAGGGTCCTGAGGTAGCACCTGATGGGGTGCTAAGGTTTGAGGCGGATGTGTTCCGGATGTTTCAGGACTTGGCGAGTTCTTGGGAAGCACACGGTAGCGCGTTACTCTATCCATCCGGTCGACCAAGATGTACCACGACCTTAGATCGTGTATTGGTGGGATGGCTTGAAGAGACGCTGCGAGTTCGTAGCTCAGTGCCGTGTTGTCGCAGGTAAGGTAGAGCACCGAGGCCCGGTGGTTTGTTTCTGACGATTGAGATCCCGACACGGAAGTGGAGGTAATCAACATGGACTTCATCACAGGATTACCTCGCACTCGGAGGAGACATGATTCTATATGGGTTATCGTCGACGGTGTGAAATCAGCCCACTTTCTTCCGTCGGGGCGACTTTTCGGTGAGGATTATGCGCACTTTACATCAGAGATCGTCGATCGCATGGAGTCCCTACTTCGATCATATCGCAGCGAGAGCGGTTTACGGCTAACCTGGAGTCCTTCCCGAGGGTTTAGGAGGCAGTGAGCGAGTCGCATTTCATCCGCATGCGACGGACAGGCGAGCGCACTATCCGACTCTCGAGGATATGCTGCGAGCTGTGTTATTGACCGATGGTAGTTGGAGGATCATTTGCCTCTAGTTGAGTTCGCGTATAATAATAGCTACCACTCCAGCATTCAGATGGCGCCTTATGAGGCCTTGTATGGGAGGAAGTGCAGATCGCCTATAGGTTGGTTCGATGTGGGCGAGTGACAGCTAGTGGGACCAGATTTGGTACAGCAGGCAGTGGATAAGGTGAAGCTTATCCGAGAGCGCTATTAATGACTCGAGTCGCAGAAGTCATATGCGAGATCATCGCCGTCGGCATCTTGAGTTCGAGGTTCATGATTGGGTTTTCCTAAAGGTGTCACCCATGAAGCGGTGTTATGAGATTCGGGAACAAGGGGAAACTCACTAGGTACATTGGGCGCTTGATTGTCCGCAGGTAGGCAAGGTTGCCTACGAGTTGGATCTGCCGTCCGTCGGAGGCGGTGCATCCGGTTTTTCACGTATCTATCTTTGAGGAGATGTATCGGATCCATCTAGGGTACACCGATTGACGATGTCCAGTGACCAGGGGTTATCGTATGAGGAGATTCCCATAGCGATAGTCGATCGTCGTGTTAGGCGCTGCGGACGAGGCGTGGCTTCCGTCAAAGTCTTGTGGCGGAACGAGCTCAGGGAGGAGATGACGTGGGAAGCCGAGGAGGACATGAGGCAGAAGTATCCTCACCTATTCCCCACACCTCCAGGTAATTCACTTTCCTACTTGTAAATTTTCGTTATCGTTTCTGCCTAAGTGTTGTTCTGTGGCCGTGTGTGGCATTTGCAACTGTTTAAGTTATGAAGAATCTTATCGTTAACTGTCTTGGGAAGGAACATTCGGGACGAATGTTTCTAAGGAGGGGAGAATGTTATACCCCGTATTTCCAGAGTATGTACGTAAGGGAATACGTACAAAAAGTCTAGCCTTAAAGTTTAGGCAAAACGTTTTTTTTGGGCACAACTCACAAAACGAATAGTTTTCCGACGAAACGTTTCCACAACTTTCGTAGGGTAAATTCCGGCTATGCCATTTCTAATTTTTGCGGATTTTTCCGAGAGACGAAACATTTTGGACCAGCGGAGGCGACACTTGTCACACTCCAATTGATGGACTTGAAATCGTCCATTTGGACGATTTGAACAATAGGGAGCACGTTTTTTGTGCCTTGTGCACAAGTCAAGGAGTTGGTAGGATATTTGTGTATAGTTAATCCTCACCCTACACTTGCCTTGCACTTGTCTTAATCTTGGCCATTGGTTGGCCACTTCTTGACCTATAAATACCCCCTTAGAGATGAAGAGTTCTTCATCCACAAATCTTTCAAGTCTTGAAAATCCTCTCCTCTCCCTTTGTAGCTCTTTTCTTCCAACACTCCTCCTCCCTTGCCCTGTGAAGGCCGCGAACCCCTCTAGCCTAGTAGTTTGGCCGAGGCCCCTAGCCTAGCCAAAAATCTACCCTCCTCCTTGGTAGAAAAGTTGTCTTCTAGTATCGTTATAATGCCCAAAATACCCTATCCCAAATACCTTAGTACTTAGTAGAATTTGTGAAGAACTTCTAATGTTTCCTTGTAGCATACAACTTAGGAGCAAAACCTTGCTCAGCGACTTTTCTAGGATATTATTGGGCTTCCGAGGTAATTAATCCTAACCCTCTTTGAATTAGAGAATACTTACTGTAGTAGTATTAGAATAAGTATTAAATACTTAGAAGAATATCACAGAATAGAATTGAATTACCACAGTAGAAGGGTTTAAAGAAGAATAATCAAATCAGACTTACATAGAATTGTTTTCACTGATGAACTTATATAGCTCACGGGCAGGAAGTCGCCCACTTTCCGTAGAATTGTGAACCCTCTGTTTAGAATGACCTTCAGAGTAGTCTTTGATAGATGTCTGTGACTATTATAGGCTGACTCTCTGCGCGCGACATATTCAACTTGGCAGGTGGTTTTCGCTGAGAAGGTATGTGATTCTTCCTAAAGCATGATATTTTTACAATATATATAGTACGGTAGACGTACATGTGTTAACTGAATAATAACTACGGCAATGTCTTTGACTTAAGCCTGAATAATACTTACGGCAATGCCTCACGGCTTAAGCCTGAATAACACTTACGGCAATGCCTCACGGCTTAAGCCTGAATAATAAAGATCTGAAAGCATTTCATAAGAATACTGAATCATTTTTAACAGAAGAGAACTAACTGGTTTTTTTAAAACAGAAGCTTAAGAGTTATACTAGCTTTATGGGAAGTTAAGTATAACCACTTAAGATTGATAAAAGAAACAAGTTTGACTATGTGTTTATAACAGACTTATGTTGAATTGTGAAAAAGAATAATAAGATGGTTTGATAAGTAGACATGATATGATGCTATGTGTGTTAGTATCTTGTAACGTGTATAAGAGAGTTTCCTTGTTGTGCTTATGTTGTTTAAAGATAAGCTGTTATGTTAGTGTACTATCACTCACCTCTTGAGATGATACCGGAGGTTAAGCTGCCCTCCGATGCGGGGTAGACTCAGGCGGTCTGGGACCATGATTCGAGAATACCTCATGCGGGTCCAGGAGGCCTATGCGGAGCTCTGAGAGTTCCAGGTTAGTGTGCGGGGTTATACCTCATGCGGTCTATGTGGCCATGCGGACAACGAGTCCAGACGATGCAGGAGTAGCTACCTCGATGCGGGGTTATACCTCATGCGGGCCTACGTGAGTGGCCTATGCGACTCGGGAGTCCAGGATTAGGCTTGCAGAGCGATAATGCGCGCGAGTGGCCTGTCAATCATTCGCGGCCTAGAAAAGACCTATGCGACTTACCTATTATTGCCTTGTTTGTGATGTGGCACTATATGCGGTTCCTGATTGCCTCATACATATTTGTAAACCGGTTTTAAAAGTGTTATGATTTCATTTAAGTACTTTACGATTTCACATACTTAGTACCGTTGTCTCGACCTCTCGGGCTGCGTTCATGCGCGGTAAGGCGGCAGTGCTAGATCCACATTCCTAGGATCTCTACGTTGGTGTCGTGAGCTCCATCCTTTGGAGGCTCTACTTTTGGTATGATCTCCTGTTGTAGATAGTTTTATGCGATCGATGTATGGCGGGCCCTGTCCGCCATAGTTGTATATTTCAGAGTCTGTGAGTCGTTATACAAAGTCGGATGTAGCGCTAAACCATGTTTATATATATATGCGAAAGCGATGTTTTCGCATAAATCGTGTCTTATTTTATAAATCGTTTCATGTCTTGCTTTATATTTCCATTACTCGATGTATGACTACTTGGGTGCCGTAAGGCACGATCCACCACTGAACGGTCGTGACATTAATAAAACAGAGAAACTTCCATCCGCATAGAAGCTAAGATGAGACAAAATGATATTTCCTAGATCACGGTCTTTGTAATAAGATTGTTATAAACAAGAATATCCTACTCACACATAAGGCTTATGTTTCTTAGATGGTTTAAAAGAGAATTATATTCTTAAAGGAATAAGACTATGAGCAATGAAACCTTTCTAAAATAAGAAACGTGAACATTTGAAATTAGGCAAACTTGAACGCTTGGAAAATAATGTTGTTACTTGATTTTACAAAGGTAAGTGTTTTGGTTTACTTAAAAAGACACTACTCTATTTTATACTACGTATTGCGTGACTTATGGGAAAGCGGATCTTTTAAAGATTTAATGTGTGAAGTACTTTGGGGATAGATACCCAAACTTGTTAGTAGAAAGTACCTTGGGTGAATAACTTGATTGTATTGGTTTGTGATAGTCTTGTAATACTTTGTTGATTTGATAAGTAAACATGTTAGGATGCTACGTGTGTTAGTATCTTGTGGTTGTTATGTAAGGAGTCATTCTTGTGGCTTACGTTGCTACACAGTAAGTCCATTGTACTATTATTATATCACCTACCCTCGACTTATTATACCGAGGGCTCACCCGATGCGGTCTATACGGCTATGCGGTCCTTGTGACTACGCTGGAGCGCGAGAGCTCAGGATTGATCATTCCGGTGTTTAGCCCGACGCGGGATTCCTATGCGGTCTGTTGGGACTACGCGGTCTTTTGAGACTACGCGGGTTCGCGGAGCTAGGCGGATACCGAAGGTTGCCGCCGACGCGGGGTGTACCTCAGCGGTCTAGGACCATGATTCGAGGAATACCTTACGCGGTCTATGTGTGACCTATGCGAGTCGCGAGAATTCGAGGATAGACACGCACATTGATATCGGGCAAATGGGCGCCGATCACGTGGTGCGGTCTAGAAAGACCTCGTGATACGCTTTATGGCATTTGTGGTAATCGAGGGTCTTAGTAGTCGGCTATGCCTTCGCATTTACCCCGCACGGTTTTATTGTGATGACTTTGAGGCGTGAGTCCCTAACTTGACATGATCGCTATTTATCAGTAAACCGTAGTTTGGTTATCATACATGTCTCCCGCTTTGTATAGACTACTATGATTTCATTTACGTGATTTATTTTCAGTTTCACATACTTTGCACTGGCCAGATCGACCTCCTTCGGCTGCGTTCATGCCGCAGTAAAGGTACACGATGCCGTTGATCCTCGCCTTAGGGTCATGTCAGTCGTTGGGAAAGCTCCGTTTCTCCGGAGGCTTATTCGTATAGTCCCCGTTGTTGTAGGTGCTTACATTCGTGGTATGACGGCCCCGCCGCCGTTGTTGTCATATCATTCGTAGAGGTCAGAGTAATCGTTGTGGCGGTTTGTAAAAAGGATTAAACTGCTCATGTTGAAAAGTCGAGTTTATATATATGCCGAAGGCAAGTTTTTCTCGATTATTGTTTCATATTTCATAATATGTCTTGTATCGCTTTTATGTTCCGATTACTCGATGTTGTATCACTAGGTGCCCGGTAAGGCACCACCACGGGCCGGAATCGGTCGTGACACTAAGGTTTGAGGGCAGGTTGTGTGTTCCGGATATTGCGACTTCTACAGGTTCTAGGGAAGCACACAGCGCGCGTTACATCCATCCATCCGGGTCGATAAAGACGTACTCACGACCTCATATCCGTGTATTGGTGGGATGGCCTAAAGAGGACGCTGCGGCAGTTTGTTGCTCGCCCGTGTTGTCGCAGGTAAAGGTAGAGCACCGAGGCCCGTGGATTATCGCAGACGATAGAGATTCCGACCGGAAGTGGGAGGATCAACACGGACTTTATCACGCGGTTACCTCGCACTCGGAGGAAGCATGATTCTATCCGGGTTATCGTCGACAGTGACGAAATCCGCCACTTTCTTCCCGTCGTGACGACTTTTTCGGTGAGATTATGCTAGACTTTACATCCGAGAGATCGTGAGACCGCATGGGTCCCTATTTCTATCATATCTGATGAGGAGCCCGCCACGCTAACTTCCTGAGGTCTTTCCGTGGCGGATTAGGGACGCAGTGAGCCTCAAGACGCATTCCATCCTCGCATGCACGGACAGCAGAGCGTCATCCGCACTCGAGATATGTCGCAGACCGTGTTATTGATTTCGTGGGTAGCCGAGGATCATTTGCCGCTAGTAGAGTTTGCGATAATAACAGCTACCATTCCAAAGATCCGGACGGCGCCTTATGAGGCCTTATATGGGAGAAGTGCAGTCGCCGATAGGCTGGTTTGACGTGGCGAGGTTCGTGGTTGGGCCGACTTGATACACGAAGTGGATAAGGTGAAGCTTATCCAGAGCGGTTATCGACAGCCCGTAGTCGACAAAAGTCGATGCAGATCATCGTCGTCAGATCCGAGTTTGAGGTCGATGATTGGGTTTTCTGAAGGTGTCACCCATGAAGGTGTGATGAGGTTTGGGAAGAAAGGAAGCTCACCAAGGTACATCGGGCCTTATCGATTGTCCGCAGGTAGGCAAGGTTGCCTACGAGTTGGATCTGCCGTCCGATCCGAGGCAATGCATCCGATTTTCCATGTTTCTACGCCGAGGAGATGTATCGGAGATCCATCTAGAGTGCACCGATCGACGATGTCCAGTGACCAGGGGTTGTCGATGAGATTCCCATAGCGATACTCGATCATCAAAGTTAGGCGATCACGACAAAGGACGTGGCTTCCGTCAAGGTCTTATGGCGGAACGAGCACGAGAGGAGATGACGTAAGCAGAGGAGGACGAGGCGTATATCTCACTTATTCCCCACACCTCCGTAACTCACTTTCCTACTACGGTTTTAATTATCATATATGCTTAAGTGTTGTATTATGGCCATGTGTGGCATTTGCAAATTGTTTAAGTTGTGAGGAGCTATGCCGTTATCTGTTTTAGTTGAATCT
Organism: Przewalskia tangutica; assembly: GCA_029844215.1. Classification (NCBI taxonomy): domain Eukaryota; kingdom Viridiplantae; phylum Streptophyta; class Magnoliopsida; order Solanales; family Solanaceae; genus Przewalskia; species Przewalskia tangutica. Next base: position 6,034,855 of record JAQGDG010000026.1, on the reverse strand, counting down.
AGAAGGAACATTCAGGACGAATGTTTCTAAGGAGGGGAGAATGTTATACCCCGTAGTTCCAGTATGTATGTATGCGAGACGCATACATTTGTATAAACCCTAATTAGGTTAAGGAGGAAATTGTGAACTTTCAACGGAAAAGATTCCGAACCTTGTGAAGGAAATTTTACGTTTTTAATATTTTAACCAATTACGGATTTTTCCGAAAGATGAAATATTTTGGACCAATAGGAGGGCGACATGTGTCACCCTTAGGTGGCACATGTTGGACGAAAATTATGGGCAAGTGGCCAAGTCAATTAGTCAAAGTCTTGGAAGATATTTTTGTGGGCAAGTGGGGGATGCCTTGGACGGTTTTGGAGGAGCAAGTGGATGGCCACATGTCTCTTTGTTGTGGGGGACATATGTCCCAATGTTGTGGTGGACATTTGGTGGAAGACTCCACTCACACAAGCTACCTAATCTACACCCTCCACTTGCTTGAATCTTGGCCCTTGATTGTTCTATAAATACCCCCCTTTTGTGCAAGACTTCTTCGTCCATTAAACAATTTCCAAGTCTCAAAATCCTCCCCTTTGTAGAGTTCTCGTCCAAAGTCCTCCCACTTTCCTAGCTCTGCGTCCAAACACCCCTTGGTAGAAAAATTGTCTTCAAGTATTGTTACTATTCCAAAATACCTTAGCATAAATCCCTTGTAGTATTCCCAAGTTACCTCTATACTAAAAGCCCGGAAATACTACTTTATTTCCTTTAGTCACAAAACGAAACCCTAGGAAAATCTTCATAGTTGGTTGAAGTATTAAGTAGAAGTTGTTTAGACACTTCTAAGGGTTTCGAGCTATCTGGCGTGCAAATTAAGAGCTAAACGTTGTTCAGATCGACATTTAATCTTGGATAATTTTGGGCTTATCGAGGTAATAATCTTTGTCCTTATTGTAATTGGAGATTACATATTGTAGTAGTTTAGAATTAAGTATAAGATATATAGAAGGATGGTATAAAAGAAGAGAATTGAACTGCATTTACACCGGGATGTATTTACTGAGACTTGTGTAGTTTGTGGTAGGGAAATGCCGCCCAATTTTCCGTAGAATAGAGAACCTTCGCTTAGAATATTCTCTGAGTAGTCTAGACGTTGATAGACGCGTTTGACTATTATAGGTTGATACTCCGCGTGACATATTCGACTTGGCAGTGGATTGAGTAGGAGGTATGTGATTCTTCCTATCCTCGAGCATGATACCTTTGAAATATATATAGGTAGAGACGATACGTGTGTTAACTAAACTTGGTTTTACTTTGATGTCTTTTGACTTGAGTTTTAAATAATAAGAATCTTGAAGTATTTCAAAAGAATTATGAATCATTTTGAAAGAAAAGTAATACTTAGTTTTCAAAAGGCTTAAGTGTTATCCTAGCTTTATGGGAAACGGTTTACTTATTTGTTTATAAAAGCCATATAAATGATTTTTTTTTAGGTAAATGCAAATATTATTACTAGAAAGAAAGAAAAGTGGCTACAATCAATCATTGAGGGTTCTACCCTCAACGTAATGCAAAGAAGAAGCGGGGAGTAAGGAGTTGTCACCGAAGGTGCCATTACAAGAAGGATAAAATCACAGAGTACTCTATAAGATGTTGTTTTAATCTTAGTAATAACCTCGTCTGCAGGTAAGCTTGTGCCTTCAAAGAGCGATGTGTTCCTTGTCCTCCAAATCTCATAGACCATAATGCGTAAGGCAATTAAGGTTGCTTTTGCTCGGATGCCCGTCGCGGTGATCTTTTTTAATCCATTTGAGAGAACTTTCCAAAGGTGGTCATTTCTCTCCTAATTCCCAACCAATCTCTTATGCTCTTCCAAATCAAACGGGTGTAGGGCATGTGAAGAAGAGGTGCTCCTTGTTTCATTTGCTTGCAGAACCCACAAGACTTATCCTCCAAGTTAAGATAGGAAAGAGTGTCCTTTGTAGCTAACCGCTTTCTACAATTTAGCCACATGGTGAACGAGAACTTAGGGGGGATGAACCCTTTCCAGATTTGTGACATCCAAGGCTTTTTATCTTGCTTAGTGCGCAAGATCTCATATACGAGGCTTGAATGAAATTTACCGTTGGTACAACACTTTGCTAATCCGGCAATTGCAACTCCTTGGCTACCAAAGATGGAAACAAGTTTGTCGCGTATCCCACAAATCTTTCTGAATAGGGGGGATTCTCTAGGACGTACCTCATAGTCCCAAAAAGAACCGCCTCTCAAATAAAAGTTGTTGATCCATTGGACCCAAAGTGAGTTTACCTCGGTGTGGGTTTGCCAAATAGTCTGGGATAGCAGGGTGTGGTTCCATTCCTTGATATTCATAAGGCCCAAGCCTCCTTCAGATTGAGGTAGACAAATGGCCTCCCAGGCGACTCTTGGTGGTTTCCCTCCCCATAAGAACTGGATACAGGCAGACCTTACCTTGTTTAGTACAGTGGCCGGAATAGGAAGGGCCCGGAACTAAAAGCTCTCAACCCCTTGGATGACCGACCTGATAAGCTCTAGCTTGCACAAAGATAAGAAAGCGTGGTGTCCCCATTTCTGAATGTAATTCGAAATAGCACTAGTGAAAGGAGCAAATTGGTCCACTGAGACTGAAATTGGGACAAAGGAATCCCTGGCACCGCATCGAAAGCTACCAATGCCGAATCCAACTCTGGCCAAGATCAAGTCACGTACCTCATCATGTACTCCCGCTAAGTAGACGGAGGATTTGGATGGGTTAAGAGTTAACCCAGAGACAACCTCCAATTCCTCCAGACAATTCATAAGAATCCCAACCGAAGAAATATCACCTTTGGCAAAGAGCATGAAGTCGTCCGCAAAAGCAAGATGAGTAATACCCAACCTTTTACACTTTGGATAAAAAGAGAAAGCTCTAGCCTCAGTCTTCAATTTCAGCATCCTCGAAAGGTAATCCATACACAAGATAAAGAGTGAAAGGGACATAGGATCACCTTGTCTAAGGCCTCGCTTACCCTTGAAGTAACCATGTAACTCACCGTTGATAGAAAGAGAGAAGGAGGTTGAGCAAACACACTCCATGATCCATCTAACAAATCTGTCTGGAAAGTTGAGGCCTCTTAATACCGAATCAAGGAAACTCCAAGAGACCGTGTCAAAAGCTTTCCTAAGATCCACCATGAGCATACACCTTGGTGAGACTCTGGCTCTATTAAATCCTCTCACAAGCTCTTGTGCTACATAGACATTGTCCATCATATTTCTCCCTTTCACAAAAGCCCCTTGTGATTTGTCAACGAGAGAAGGAAGAACCTTTGCCATTCTGTTAGCTAGAATCTTTGTAATGATCTTATAGACCACATTAGTCAATCCAATAGGCCTAAAATCAGTTACCTTAGGATCCCGATCGGTCTTGGGTAGTAAGGCAATGATGGTATGATTCAGTTGTTTCAAAAGAACCCCTGTAGAGAAGAACTCTTGAACGCTTCTTACTACATCATGTCCCACATCTCTCCATCTATTCTTGAAGAAGGCTGCCGAATACCCATCCGGTCCAGGAGCCTTATCATTTCCAATATCAGAAAGAGCTTCCCAAATCTCCTTTGGGGATATGAAGTGCAAAAGTTGTAGATCGCCCTCTTCACTTAGCTTCGCCAAAGTTGCACACTTCAGATCAAAGTTTGATGTGAATCGGGATGTGCCTAGAAGATCCTCAGAATTCCTCAAGAAGCTTTCTTACCTCCCCGGTGATGTAGTGATAACACCATTAGATTTGACAAGAAAGTTGATGGAGTTCTTAACATTACTTCTCGATCAAGCTATGGAAGTATTTGGAGCATTTATCACTTCCAATCAAGTGTTTCGCTTCGACTTTTGCCTTACGAAATGTCTCTCGCCTTCCATTAAGGTGTTAGCTTTAACTCTTGAGGACTTAACCTTGGATTTAAGCTCCTCATCAAAGGGTCTTCCATGCACCGATAGCCTCCTTAAACTCCATGTTAGCCTCCTTCGCTCTTTGATCAATACCGCTAAACTCACTAATATTCAATGCCTCAGAGGTTGTTTCTGTGGCTTTGATGCTAGAACGACCGAGCAGCTTCCTAATATGTCTTGTTTCAAAGATGAAGTCATAATGTTGTCGAACGCAAAGTAGATAGCCACATATTCATGAACTTGAAAGGCCGCTTCCCAACATTATAGGATGCAATAACTGTAGCCATCACGACAAAGGTCGAGATGTTCCATAGGCATGAAATTGGCCGGCATTCTAAGGTCAAATCGCTCCAATTTTGATTCATCATTACTCACAAGCTTGGACCAAATCGAACCATTTGTCCAAGTGTAGAAAGAACCTAAGAAGGAGTGTCTTCTAGTCCATGAGCATTCCCAAATCTCCGAGGTCCCAAGTGCATAAAGCGTAAGTGGAGGCCCCGCCTTATCTTGAGGGTAGCAAGTGTTGAAATCTCCCATAATCATCCAAGGCCCAGTGATGCCAATGCCCGTGAGTAAGGTGATGCCAAAGCATCCTCCTATCCGTGATGCTATAAACCGGATACATAAACGTGGGCGGAAGGACACTCGAGTAATCTTACAACTTGCCGTAACATGGATATGTTGAGAATCCATTCCAAGCATTTCACAACAGCACTTGAGGATCCCACAAGAGTAGCATTCTTCCACCGCCGATGAATTCTAGATTTGAGCAAAAATTCCAAGCTTTGAATCTTTGCAGAGAAAGACTCAATCCTTTCCTTAGAGAGTTTTGTTTCCAAAAGACAAATCAATGCCACATCATGCTTTTAGCGAGACTACACACTAGAGCTGCGTGGCTGCCCTGCCCCTTAGTCCGCAAAGACCGCGGACATTCCAACAAAGTATTTTCATCAGAAACAAAGCGAGGTTTTATTAGCACCTCCGCGCTTTGTCGCTTTAGTCTTCCCAACGCTTTGACATGAACTTCTTTGGCATAACTTCCTTACTACCATCACTTCTGCCGAAGCCATAGCGTGTGTTTCAAACCGCTATGCTCCCCGCTGCTCAAAGGTAACACTCCTAGATGCCAAAGAACGACACTCTGCTACACCTGTTAGTACCTTCATCCAAAGAAGGTCATGGGTTCAAAGGAACTTCGGATCAGAATGCATAGACTCATAACGCATCCTATCAGTGTGCAAAATCGCCATCCCGTGAATTGGGCCTGAGGCATAGCTTGAGATTTCCGCAAAGATGCTGGGCCAGGATTACCCAAACCCGAAGGACCGGCAGTATGCGAGGCTTTCTGTGCACAACCGGGACCAGGAGGTGTTGTTTGCTTATTAACTTCAATGTCCATTAAGTTGTCGCGATTCGCGGATGTTGAGAGGTTGGTGGATAAGGTGGAGGGGGGGAATGGAACCATCCGCATTCTCGCCGGCATTAGCACAAGTAAAATCCTCTTTATCAGGAGTGAGGAACCACCGAATTGCGCTTTTTGAGCGCTTCCATGTTGGCCATATCCTGTAATCTTACACTTCATGTGGTCAGGTCCAAAACCGCACAATGAAAGCAAAAGTCCTGATAATTTTCATAGTTAACCCTTTGAGTGTACTCTTCCGCCATCGTGAAGATTGACAATAAACTCGCTTTATAGGCTCTCACGACATTCACTTCCACAAGAACTCTAGCATAGTTCATTTTAGATCGCTCAGTAAATTGATCTGGTAAAGAGGTATTCCTACACGGAAGCAATCTTACTAAGGCCCGTTGCACTCAGATGGAAAGGGGAATGTCCTAAAAGTGACCCAAATAGAATGTCCATAAATAACTCATCCGTTATAAGAACTCCTTTATTGATAGCTTTGAGCATCATAGTCTTCCCAGATACCATATAAGGGCCACCATGAAGTACATTAGTGCGCTCTTCCTCGCCATGAATTTGAACATCGCCCAACCTTTGCCATATGGTATGATACGACATTTCACTCCCATCCCTTCACAATGGTATTTAATGCCTCTCTTCCTGAAGGGACCCGTTAAACAACCAATTAAGCAATAACCCCAAGTTTCTATGAATGGACTTCATCCTCCACTTCAATGTCTACTTATTTCCCTTGTTGTTCAATAAATTGCAACTTCATTCCTTTGCTTCAATCCTAGTACCCGCAAAGACTCGCATAAGTCTTTGGAGGGTGGACCTTTCCATGATTCGGGGTGGTTCTTAGGAGCAAGATCCATGGGTGGGATTTGATATTGTTTTGAAGGAGCATTTGTGTGTAAATCATTGGGAGGTATTTGGAGGTATAGACAGAGTGGGTAGAAGGATTTGTGCTTGGGCCCGCACAGAGAAAGAATTCGCGTGCCATTTGGTAGGTAGGAATGTGTCTTGGGTTTTGCAGGTAAAGAAGGAAGGGAAGAAAGAAGAGGTGAGGTGTTGTGTAAATCAGTGAGTAGTGAGGGGTATTGGTTGAGAGAGGGTGTTTGTTTAAGTCTACGGTCGTGCTCAAGGACGAGTTAAAGATTTAATGGTTTATTTATGTTTTTGATAATCGCTCCTTCAAGCACACTTCTTAAAGAGGGAAGGCATCATTAGTTACACTTAGAGAGTTCCGGTGGTGTCTAACTACACGAGAGGGCACGCTGATCCCGTGACATTTAATTCGCACTTTCGCTCTCGTTATTAATGGACTTGTAGTTCCTAGGCTCTTGGAAATAGAATTCGCTTTGTTTCCTCAACCGACTTTGATCCTTGTATAACGGAAAAGTAAATGACCCATGGGCACCCGCCGACCCGCTTTGGCAATCTGACCATTATTAAGACCCGCTTTGAGATAGACCCTTTCGTACCCGCACTTTAAAGCAGTGACGCCTCGGCCCCACAATATTAATGCAAGGCTCTTTCCCACAACCGACTTCGCCTTGAATAACGGTAATCAATGCCCTCGGTGCCCTCGACCCGCCTTGGTAACTGATCATCATAAAGATCCGTAATTGAAAGAGGCTCGCTGGTACCGCAGCCTATTAATCGAGACGCCGCCTCGCAAAATTAATGCGAGGCTCTTCGGGACGGAGACTTCGAGCCCAAAGATCAGACCTCGATCTTAACATCACGGGTGTAAACTCGATGTACGGACTACCATCATACCCGCTTTAGCATTATGACCCACGCCCGACCGAATGGGAGGTCACATTGTTTCCCGGCAATAATGTAAGGAGCATTGACTCGCGATCGATTCTTCGGGAACGAGTATCATCAATGCTATCCATCGACTTGGAATCATGCAAACGTGAATAGCCTCGCACTCATTGACATCCGCCGACCGCCTTGAACTTCTCGACCGCCATACCCGCTCGACCGAGTAGCTCATCACCCTTTGTGCATCAATCACGCTTGTCCGCCCGTAAATTATCCCTTTCCAGACGCCCGAGCAAATTGTCGTGCAGTGTTGGGTACTAAGCCGCCGTGATCGCCTAGTTCTTCCGTGGTAATCCCAATCAACCAGCTGACCTGATAGATCAACCACCATAGTAGCAAGTAGTTTCCGCCTTCAAATACCCTAATATCCAAGTTCTCAGATCAATGCTTTGCCCCATTCATGAATCTTTTGAAGCGTAGCATCATCTATTACATTTTCTAGAGGGATACATGAGTCCGCTTGATACGGACCAACATGTATGGTCCAAGTCGCCGAATGAGATTTTCTTCGCAATTATAGGATCGCTTCCATTCTTTTCTTTTTCCTTGTTCTAGCCTTCGCCGAACTTCCCGAACCTCCCGAATCATTGTTGAACGTGTAACGTTTAGATTTCTTCATATTAAGAACGGAGAACTTCAAACCATGGGGTACAATCGTTAAACATAGGAGTGGGGAAGAACAATCAAGGAGCAACTAAGGCAAAACGCTGAGAGCGTTTTTCTTAGTGAGAGAAACTTCTCTCTAACAATGATTTCGGCGCGTGGTAAGTCGTTTGATAGGTAGACATATTATGATGCTACGTGTTAGTTTCTTGTAATGTTTGTGTAAAGGGGTTTCTTTGTTGTTCTTATGTTGTTTAACGATAAGCCAGGCCGATATTATATCACTTACCCCCGACTTGTTACGATGAGTCGAGCTAGCCACCCCGGCGCGGTGAATACCTCACGCGGTTCGCGTGGACCTATGCGAGCTGCGGAGTTCCAGATGATCACCGGTGTGTTACCCCATGCGAGAATACCACGCGGTCGTGACTACGCGATCATGAGTCCAGTTGATGCCGAGGGTTAGCTACCCCGGCGAGAATACCTCATGCGACCTAGGTGGTCTACGCGATTTGGAGTCCAGAATATGCTCGCATAATGATACTATAGGCGATCGCCTTGCTTCGATCATTAGCGCCTAGAAAAGACCGCTACATTATATTTATTTTGCTCTTGTTTATGTCTGGCACCATGCGGTTGAATCGTCGATTTGTAAGTGGTTTTAAAATGCTTTGATTTCATTTCGCATTTTTACGCTTCACATACTTGGTACAATTATCGACTCTCCTTCTGGTCGCTCACGCCGCAGGTGAGGTACTCCCGTTGGTCCCCGCCTTAGATCACCGTTGCTGGGAAAGCCCCGCTTTACGAGGCTTGTCTTTGGGTACGATCTCCCGCCATTGTAGCTTTATGTACATTCAGGTACGGCGGCCCTTTCCCGCCATAGTTGTTTATATTCCTGAGGTCCGTAGTCCCGTTGTAAAGTCGGGATGTAACTGCTCACTCTTGATGTATATATACATGCCAAAGGCAATCTTTTCGATAAATCGGTCTCATTTTACATATGTTTCATGTCTTGTTTTTATATTCCGGTTACTCGATGTATGTCTACTGGGTGCCCGTAGGCACCAACACGCCCGGATCGGTCGTGACATTAAATTCCCGAATTTCATAAAGACATGTTAGTGCCTTAAGTAAACTAAAATGAGAATGTATATGAACAAGACTAATAAGAAGTTAATGGATTTCTTAACTTGCTTGTATTATGTATGATAGCCGGTTTGTGCTAGTGATATATTATTCGTTACGGGTCATTCCGGTTGTGGCATTTGCATATTCCGTGGATTTGCTACCCACGACGCGAGGAATACCTCACGCGAGTCCGTAGGGCTCACGCGGTGAAATAGTCCCACGCGGCGGAATGCCACGAGGAATACCTCACGCGGTCCACACGACCCACGCGGGTGAAAAAGTCCTGCGAGTAGATTGTTTAATGATATCGCTGACGGGTGACCTTGCTTTGATCATGAGCTTCCTATTTTCACGCAAAGATAGTACATGCTTGATATTTTCATTATTAGTAAGGCACGTTGTTCAGAATTGATTATCATACATGTCTCCGCTATTTAGACTTATGAGGTATTTTCGATTTTCCGCCGCATACTTAGTATATATCAGGTCGACCCTTTCCTGGTCGCGCTCATGCCGCAGCAGCGGTAAGCAGTGGCGGACCTCATTCTTAGGATCATTGGTCGTGTCGAAGTCCATTTCTCCGAGGCTTGTTTTGTTGGTACGGTTTTTCCCCGATGCCATAGGTATTATGTACATTCACGGTATGGCGGCCCCGCCCCGCCACCGTTGTTATTCCTGAGGTCCGTAGTCACGCTTTGTGGTTTGGGCTGTAAGAACAAGTTGTACTGTTTACTTTTGATTAAGTTTATTCTATGAAAGACGGCCATTTGGCCAGCCGCTGATGTTTACTATCTACGTTATGTGTTACGTATGTTCCGCCGCTATTCTCCGATGTATACTGAACGGGTGCCCGCAGGCACCCGGGCCGTGGCCCCGGTCGGTCCGACAAAGTGGTATCGTGAGCTTAGTGTTATACCGTATTTCCGCAGTATGTACGTGAGGACGACGAGAAAAGTTTGGGCCTTAAAGTTAGGCAAGGACGAAATTTTGTTCACAAGTACCGAAAAGAATCGTTTTCGACTAAACGCTTTACAAAACTTACGAAGGGAAAAATACGGCTATGTCATTTATATTTTTGCGGATTTTTCCGGAGACGAAATATTTTGGACCAACGGAGGGACATGTGTCACCTCACATCGACGCCATGGGCGCAAGTGCACGATTTGGGGGTCAAGAGTTGGTAGGATATTTGTGAGGATTTGTGGAGTAGGGACTAGGGGCACTGGGCAAATCTCGCCTCCACTCCCCCACTTGGCTTGATCATGGCCATCAACTCCCTATAAATACCCCTCAGTGAAGACTTATTCATCCCAAAAACTTTCCTAAGTCTTGAAAGCCCTCTTCCCCTTTGTGTAGTTCTCGCCCTAGCCTCCCTCCCCTCATGAGGCCCTCGCCGAGAGCCCCTCCCCTTGGCCGAAAGTATCCTCCTGTGGATGCTAGCCAAACCTACCCCTCCTCAGGTTGTTGTTCTCGTGAAAATACCCCTCTTGGTAGAAAATACTCTTCCAAGTATTGTTACTATACCAAAATACCTTAGCCTTATACCTTGTAGTATTCCAAAAGTTACCTCTATACGTAGAGTCCAGAATACTACCTTATGTCCTTTTGTCTCAAAACGAAACCCTAAGAAAAATCTCTTCATAGGTTGAAGGATTACAGAAGTTGGTAGAACTTCTAAAGCGGTTGTTTGGAGCGGTCGAGCGCCAGAGTAGAGCTAAACGTTGCTCAGATCGACATTTATACTTGGATAATTATGGGCTTATCGAGGTAAATATCTTGTCTCCCTATTGTAATTGGAAATTACATACCGTAGTAGTATGTAAATGAATATAAGATTCATAAGAGAATTGAATCGTAATAAGGATATTACGAAAAGACTTGAATCAAATCGCATCGAGAATATTAATGTAGGTTGATAGACTTATATAACCCGTATAGGTTGAATGTTCGCGAGTAGCATGTACTACTTGAAAGGTGGACAAGGCTAGCCGTTATACCGTGGAGCGCTTTTGCTAATAGTCGATAATCGTCGCGAGGTATGTGATTCTTCCTATCCTCTCGAGCATGATATTTTAAAAGAATATATATAGTACGCAGACGACGTGTTAATCGAACGTAGTTGTACAATGTCTTTTGACTTAAGCCTGAATAATAAGAATCTTGAAGTATTTCAAAAGAATTAAGAAACCTTTTTGAAAGAAGAGTACTTGGTTTTAAAAGCTTAAGAGTTATACTAGCTGTATGGGCAGTTAGGTATAACGCCAAGAGAGATAAAAAGAATGGTTTATTGATTTTAGAAGTTAAGAGACTTGATCTTAAAAGATAAGAGACTTGACTTAATTATTAATATGAATTTTGTTAAAAAGGTGTGAAACCTCATTCGTGAGTAATGAGTACTTGGTTTTTAAAAGGGATAATGTTTTACTGATTTCGGGAATCAGAATAAGTATCGAACGAACCACTGCAGCGTTAATAAAGGGAAATGTTTTGACTAATTAAGTATTATTAACCAGTAGAAACCTCCATCTGCATAGAAGCTAAGATGAGACAAAATGATGTTACATTTCCTAGATCATGGCTACTTTAATAAGATTGTTATAAACAAGAATAACCTACTCACATATAAGGCATATGTTTCTCAAATTGTTTTAAAGGAGAATTATATCATTAAGTGATTAAAACTATGAACTACAAAACCTTTCGAAAACGAGAAACTTGAGTATTTGAAATTAGGCAAACTTGAACGTTTGGAAAAGAATGTTGTTACTTGATTTTACAAAGAAAAGTGTTTTGATTTACTTAAGAAGATAATCACTCTATTTTTATACTACGTATCAGGTGACTTTTGTGAAAGAAACAGATCTTTTAAAGAGTTAATGTATAAGTACTTTGGGGATAAAACCCAACTTGTTAATCATAAAGTATAAAGTACCTTGTGTGAATAACTTGATTTTGTTGGTTTGTGATAGCCTTGTAATACTTCCTTGTTGATTTAATAATTAAACATGTTAGGATGCTACGTGTGTTAGTGTCTTGTGATGTTTGTGTAAAGCGGTTTCCTGTTGTGCTTATGTTGTCTAACGGTAGTCGTTATGCCAGTATTACATCACTCACCTCTTGACATGATTCCGGGTTGCCGCCTCCGACGCGGTAGACTCAAAGTGTCCGGGACCATGATTCGAGAATACCTCACGCGGTCCTGGGACCTACGCGAGCTACGAGTTCCGTGTTAGTGTGCGCCTTGTGGGTCACGCGGTCCATGTGGCTACGCGGATCGCGAGTCCAGACGCTGCGGGAGTAGCTACCTCGATGCGAGGAATACCTCACGCGGGCCATCGAGTGGCCTACGCGAGCTACGGAAGTTCCAGGACTAGACGCGCATTAGATAATCGCGGGCGAGTGCCTTTCGATCATGCGATGCCTAGACAGATCTCATGATACGCTTTATGACCCCACTGTTACCGTGGGTTTTAGTAGTCGGCTATGCCTTCGACTTACCTCAGACGGTTTTATTATGACACAGTGGACTCGTGTTCATGTGTGTTCCTTGGTGCTTTTATATCATGATCGCCAGCTATGAAGGTATTCCACGCATGATTGATGTTGTGGCGAGACCCATAGTTGTATTTAAGTGATGACTTTGAGGCGTGAGTCACGACTTGACATGATCGCTTATTTATCAGGAATCGTAGTTTGGTTATCATACATGTCTCTCGCTTTATATAGACTACTATGATTTCATTTACGATTTTCGGGCCACATACTTGGTACCGTTGTAATCGACCTCCTTGGGCCGCGTTCATGTCGCAGTGTAGGTACACGGTGTTGATCCTAGCTCTTAGGTCACGATTCAAGATTTGGGAAGCTCCGCTTTCCGAGGCTTATCATGGTATAGTCCTCGCCGTTGTAAGTGCTTACATTCGTGGTACGGCGGCCCCGTCCCGCCATTGTTGTCATATCATTCTTAGAGGTCTCAGAGTATCAAGGGCGTAATTGTAAAAAGGGATGTAATCGTTTCTAGTTATATATATATATATGCCAAAGGCAACTTTTCTCGATAACTGCTTTACACTTCACTTTATTCATGTCTTGTTTTATATTCCGCGATTACTCGATGTATGGCTACTGGGTGCCCGGGTAGGCACCACCACGGCCCGGTTCGGTCGTGACAAAAGTGGTATCGAGCGCTTAATCCTCGGAAAGTGTCTGCATCGCATCTAGTAGTCTTGATTATCGTGTGTTGTGTACCACACCAATAATCGTGAGGCTATAGGATATTTAGGATTGGTTTCATTCTTGTCACTCTAAGATCGTGCCTTAGAGATGTGTTATAAGTTGACCCTCTAACGTATTTCTTTCCCTTACCGCTATGCCTCCGTAAGGCAACCCGCCCGGGCGGCAAGGCAGGCGAGCCGCGAGTAGAGTACAGAGGTTACGAGGGCACAGTGCCCAATCATCACCGGGGTGGTGCTTCATTCGGGAGTTCGCGACACGCCAATTTCAAAGCAGAGTTTAGCACACGCGAGCCTCTGCGGCCATGATATGTGAGCCTTACGCCCACGATCGAACAAAGAATATGGATTACAAAGGAATGAACTCACATTAGCTAGGATTTTAGCAACCAGAGAATATAGAGTGCACCGATATATCACGGTCTCATGACTATCTAAGAGAGGTTGTGCAAGAGTAGATCTTGATCGAGGCTTGAGCATGGCTCAGACGGGCTTATGCACGCAAGCCGAGAAACGAGAGATCGACGGATTAACCAAGATCAGGTAAGAGGACCGTAACAACAGTGGTCCTTTGGTAACTTTTTAGGCGAATCGCCTCGCAGCTAGAACGAATATGCGCCCGCCAAGGCAGAGTGGTCCTCCACGTGGTTCGTGACATTCGGTATGCCGAGTTGGCGAGCCCGTGGCTTCTCGGTTCACACTATATGTAGGTTCTAGCCACCAAATTCGATGGTTCAAAGAGAAGGGTGTTAGCTGCAGAGGCCACCCTCACCCTGTGGCCGCTGTGGTAAGTGTCGTGAGAGTGTCGCATTTCTTCGGCAGCTTGTTTTACGGCCAGCAGTCCATTTTGCGAAATTTGTCCACCGAGTGGCGCGGATATAGAGACTCGCTTCAGATCAGTGGCTAGTTCGTCACATTCCTTAGCTATGCGCCCAACAGGGCAGGATTGATTAGAACGGCAAAAGGGGAGTGAAGCTGTAGATACAGGTAGATCCTTAACCCTCTAGAGATTTATACGTATGATAAGATGAGTATGCCTTAAATGTTATGTTAATTGTGATTAGAAATCATGGTTAGTTAACCGGGTAAGATTGAGGATAAGGAAAGTGTGAGCCTTAGAGTTTTATACGTGGAGACCTTAGAGGCAAGGCCATCTCGAGTAAGAGATCTATATTTTTATGTTTGTCCCTTATCGGAGTGCATAGTATAAGTGGGATATATTTGTGTAATAAGTCCCTGGGTAGTTTGAAATGAAAGAGGGTAGTTGATCTAAGAAGACCACTAGGTTTTCGTGACTTAATTGTGGGATTGTTCCGGAATCGGGAAACAAGTGTTTGACGCGATAGTGGGTCGGGTTGCGGACCGATCGCGGGTCAACCCGCGACCTGTTTGGTGGTGGTCGCTGGTGGTCCCGCCAGTGGTGGGGTCACGGGGTGTTAGGCCCAAGTTTAGTTAACCATCGTGCGAAGTTCGTGGACGCGCACGATCAGAGCTCGGCCGACGAGGTCAGCTCATCTTGTCCTTCGGTGATCGCCATTTACTGCAGGTTATGCGAGATGTTATATCAGAAGGTTGTAAGGTTGCACGAGGTGCCTACTTTCACCTTATGACAGCATGGAGCCGTGTTACGCTATTTCTTTTTCTCGGAAGTTTTACCAGCAGGTTAGGAACTCAGTGAGTCTCAAGACGCATTCGCCTCGCCAATGTTTGGATTTCGCGGGTAGCCGCGAGGATTGTTGCCTCCGTTGAGAGTGTTTTAGCTACCATTTCGTTGTTCGGATATTGCCTTACGAAGCCTTGTAGGGCGGAAATATAAATCGCGTCGATTGGTTCGATGTTGGCAAGGTTCGATAGTTGGTTCATACGCGTTCGCAGACGTGGATAGGTGAAGCTTATCCGTAAGAGGTTATTGGCGCTCGAGTCACCGTAAGTCGCGGATAATATGCGACAATGCTTGGAGTTCAGCCGACGGTGGTCTTCAAGGTACCACCGGAAAGCGTGTGGCGAGTTTTGGAAATCAAGCAAGAATAAATGTGGTGTTATTAGAAAGAGATCGAGTGTACGAGAATGGTACGAGGAGTAATGGAAGAAGCGAGCATGTGTTAAGAACATAAAAGTGATCATTTCGCTTGTAAAGAAAAGTGCGGCGAGTATCTTTTAGCCCTCAAAGGGAGCTTTTGTAGTGACGAGGTGGTTCCTCGTGGACTTGGATTAAGTATTTGCGGTGTTTTCTCGTGGGCTAGCGTGGCATGATTGTTTTCGTAAGTATAGCGGTGAAGTGTCACGACCCGACCGCCGCGATCGGTGCCCTACCGGGCACCTGCTCGTATACATCGAGAATAGCAAATGAACATACACAACGTAAACATGGTGTAAACAATATATCAACACAGGCTAGCCGATAAGGCCGCTTCCATAATATAAACAAAGTCAAAGTACAACTTTACAACTCGGCTTATACCAACCACATATGTGAATACTGCACTTAGGAATAACAATCGTGGACAGTGGCCCGCCATACCCCGAATGTACATAATCTACAACATCGTGGAAAGATCGCTAAAAGAAAGACAAGCCTCCGAGAATGGAGCTCCGACGCCCGATAAGTGATCCTAAGAGTGTGGATCCGCAACTGCCATTCTTTCTCGCAGATGAACGCACTTCGAGAAGTGGTCAAGACACACAATATGTACTAAGTAAAATCGAAAGTACTGTAATTACAACATAAGTTTAAAAGAAAGCCGAGACATGTATGATAACAAAATTACAAGACACAAAGGCCTTACTAACAATGAGTGAAAATAGGTGTATACTTACAACGAAAATAGGATTTGAAATCCTACTCCTGGGACTATTTCACCCGATAGTCCAGAGACTGCGTGAGGTATTCCTCGCACGGGACTATTTCACCCGCATAAGCCCTTACGACTCGCACGAGGTATTCCTCGTGATAGGTCGGACCCGCCGCACGGGACTATTTCACCCGCATAAGCCCTTACGGACTGCACGAGGTATTCATCGTGATCGTGGTTAGCAAATCCACGGAAATATACAATGCCACAATCCCGGAATGACCCATGACGAATAATATATCATTAGCCCAGATCCGGCTATCACACATAACATAAGCTCTATCGGCTTATCATGCAATATATAAGCAAGTTAAGAAATCCCCTAACTTCTTACTATTCTTGTTCATATACACTCTCATTTTAGTTTACCTAAGGCACTATCATGTCTTTTATAAAAATCCGGGAATTTAACCCAAAGTACTACGTACTTCTATGCTTTTAAAATGACTCATTTCATTATAAAACTTCCAAGATACTAATAAATGTCAGAGTATCAAGTGACAATTTCTTTTCAAGACAAGTCACAATACTTTTAGAAATAAAATATGGCTTCTAAATCAAGTGACTCGTGTCTTATAAAACCTTAGGCAATTGATGTCTTAAAATCGAATTGCCTTCCATTAAATCAAGTCATTTATCTTTCCATAAAGTCAATATAACCAACTCCCCATAAAGTCGTTATATTCACTTTATACCTTAGTCATGTACAATTTCCTATCCAAGGGACTTATACGTTTTTAAAACGACACAAGTATTACATACTTTAAAATTCTTCAAGTCCCTTATCTTTAACAAGACTTAAGACATCTTTAATATTCTCAAAGAAGTGAGTTAAATCTCCTAACTCACCCGACTTGGCATTTCAGAAACAAGTAAAGTATGTCAAAGTCTCAGACGCTCACCGCACTATATACGTGAAACTAGTCATGCTCAAAGATAGGAAAAGTTCTACATACCTTGTCTGTCAAACCACTTGCCAAGTACAAAGTCCCGCCCGTAGTATAACAACCTATAATATTCACAATACATCTATTAAGGCCTTACTTCAATCGTAGAATATCATAAGTGTAAAGTGTCCATTTTCTACGGAAAATCGGACAGCACCTCCTTTGTTTTTACTTACTTTGCCACCTTTTCCAAGGCCGAAATACAATAACCAAACAGCCCCAATTGGCTCACAATTATATAGAAGGTAATCCAATACAAATGAATAACTAAACAAATTTCAATTGGCTCACAATTTATAAGGTAGTCCAATTCAAATGACTAACTAAATTTCCCAATTGGCTCACAATTTATAGAAGGTAGTCCAATTCAAATGACTAACTAAACATCCCCAATTGGCTCACAATTTATAGAAGGTAGTCCAATTCAAATGACTAACTAAACAACCCCAATTGGCTCACAATTTATAGAAGGTAGTCCAATTTCCATTTCAATCCAAATTTGTAGCATAACATGATATCAAGTCGCATTTGATTATAATAACCATAATCCTTAAGTCAATGACATGCGACGGTTCTAACAACGATTAAATTGTAATTCAACTTAGTCATGGCTTACATTATATTTCGGATTTCCAAGGCTATAATCAATCCATAATTCTTATAACCTCAATATAACAACTTCATGCTCGCAACATACAAAGCTATCAACAACAATTAAATATGTAATTCAGAGCACCTTTAAAAGACAAGATTATACCTTCACGAATATGAAATCAACTCCAATCCGAAGTCGCTCCTTAGTAGCTTAGAACCTCTCCAAGACACTTCAATCCGCTTGTTGAGACCCTTAGAACAATACCAACAATTATTCTTCAAATCTCCAAACAAAACCTAGAAAGACCATTAGGTTTCGCTATGACTAACCCGAAAACTATCGCTTTTCCAAGATGTTTCTATTGAGACTTGCTTACAATACACATAAGAACCTTGGTTTAAAGTGGGGAGCTAAATGGATCACAAACAAAGATTTTTCTCTTTTTTTTTGTAAGGAACCCGAGAGCATGTAGCCTATGTTCTTCAATTTTTGTGTAAAATTATTCTAAGTGTTAAGCTCTCCCTCTACTAGTAGTAATATATGTAGCACCTTGGAGGGTTTGGATACAAACAAATGGTTGGTTGGGATGTAGTCTTGCTAAATATCAAGACTTATTGACCAAGACTTAGTCAACCTTCTCAAGCTACACAAGTTGCAAGACTAGTCTTGAAACAAAGGTCCAATGACCTTCATGCCCTTGCACATTTCGACCAAGGCATCACATAAGGGGGGTGACACGTGTCGCCCTCCCATTCGTTACAATAATCCATTATCCGACAATTCCATAATTTCCGATAAGTTTTTACAAGTCTCAAATCCTTAACATTTGTGAGTTCTTACTTACGTTCTTAAGACATGTCCTGAAATTACGGGGTGTAACATTCTTCCCCCCTTAGAAACATTCGTCCCCGAATGTTCTTTCGGAGTCAAACTTAAATAGCGACATAGTTTCCTCTCACAACCCCGACATACAAAAAAAAATGCTACACATGGCCACATACTAGCATTTAGGCAAAAGAGATACTTCAATTAAAACTTGACAAGTAAGGGAAGATGAATTACCTGAAGGTATAGGAAATAAGTGAGGATACTTCCTCAACATGTCTTCCTCCGCCTCCCAAGTCATCTCTCTCTGCTATCATTCCTCCACAGGCTTTGACTAAGCTACATCCTGGTCCGCCGCCGACTGCGATCGAGTATCGCTATGGGACTCTCCACATACGATAACCCCTCTGTCACCTGGACCTCACTAGTAGGGAAAACTCTCGCTGGATCACCGATACACTTCCGCAACATAGAGACATGGAAGACCGGATGTACCGCCTCTAACTCTGATGGCAGATCCAACTCGTAGGCAACCTTGCCCACCCGATTTAACGATCCGGTAGGCCCAATGTACCTGGGCCGAGTTTCTTCTACCGAATCTCATCACACCCTTCATGGGTGACACCTTCAAGACCCAATCGTCACCCGAAACTCCAAATGCCGCCGATTATCCGCATATGACTTCGCCGACTGAAGCCGCTACGGTTCTCCCGGATAAGCTTCACTTATCCACACCGCCGTACCAAGTCCGCCAACTAATCGCACTCGCCACGCCGAACCAACCGACGGGCGACTGCATTTCCGCCATATAAAGCCTCGTATGGCGCCATCTCAGAACCGGAATGGTAGCCGCGTATTATAAGCAAACTCCACAAGGGCAAATGATCTTCCCATCTACCATCGAAATCAATCACGCAGCTCGCAGATATCCTCGTTGTTCGGATAGTGCGCTCTTCCGCCCGTCACCGAGGATGAAATGTTGGCCGAGACTCACTGTGTCCCTAAACCCTTCCGAAAGACCTCCGAAGTTAGCCAAACCGCTCCCTATCGATATAATCGACACCGAACACCGCAACCTCACTATCTCTGATGTACAGCCCGCATAGTCTCACCAAAACGCCGCCCCGATCGAAGGAAATGGGCTGATTTCACTGTCAACAATAACCCAAATGGAGTCGCATTTCCTCCGAGTACGAGGTAACCTCAGAACGAAGTCCATGTTGATCACCTCCCACTTCCAAGTCGAAATCTCAATAGCCTCGCAATAATCCACCGGGCCTCTCGTGCTCGACCTTAACTCGCGGCAATTAGGACATCAGGCAACAAAACTCGCCATGTCCTCTTCGTGCCATCCCACCAATACAAACATCCGAGGTCATGGTACATCTTGGTCGACCGGATGAATAGAATAACGAGCGCCGTGTGCCTCCCTGATCTGCCGACGAAGTCTGATACATCGGAACACACAACCGCCCTCAAATCTCAAGACTTCATCAGCGCCACCGAATAGACTCTTCTCCTCCCAAGAGCCGCATCACGCATCGCATCAACACTGGGTCCTCAAATCGCCGCTTCTTCACCTCATCAACGATGGAAGACTCGCAACCTCACGAACCCGCATCTACTATCGTCGGTATCGATCAATCGAACCCCAAGGCTCGCTAACTGGTGGATCTGACGGACCATGTCCTGTCTCTCTGGCTGTATCTCTGATAGGCTCCCCATCGATCTACGACTCAAGGCATCGGCAACTACGTTGGCTTTCCCGATGGTATAGAATATCAACATCATAGTCTTTCAAAGAACTCTAACCACCGCCTCGCCTCAAATTCACTCTCCTCGCTCAAGATATACCGAGGCTCTTGTGGTCCAGATAAATATCCACATGAACCCTGCATAAATAGTATCTCCAACTCTTCAAGGCATGTATAACTGCAGCCAACTCTAAGTCATGGGTAGGGTAATTTCTCTCATGCTTCTGTAACTGCCGGGAAGCATAGGCTATTACCTTGTCGTGCTGCATCAAAACACACCCTAGCCCGATACCCGAGGCATCACAATAGATCACGCATCATCTAACCCTCCTAAGAGTAAGAACGGAGCCGTAGTCAACCTTTCCTTCAAAGAATCGGAAGCCCTTCTCGCAAGCCTCGCCCATCGGAACTTGGCCGCTCGAGTCACCTTAGTCAATGGTGCTGAAATCAAGCAACCGCTTCCACAAACTCGCGATAATAACTCGCCACCCTAAGAAATCGCGCACTCGGCCGGAGTAGTAGGTCTCGCCAAGACTTGATCGCCTCAATCTTTGCCGTATCCACGCGAACACCATCACCCCAATAATATGCCCCAGAATGCCATCGAGGCCAACCAAAACTCACACTGAGAACTTGGCGAATAATCGCGGCCCGGAGAATCCTGGCACCGCCTCAAGTGATTCGCATGCTCTCGCTCGTTCGCGAATAAACCAAGATGTCATCAATGAATACAATCACAAATGTATCCAAGATGAATTGAACACCCGGTTCATCAAATCCATAAATACCGCTGAGCGTTGTCAAACCGGAAAGACATAACTCGAACTCATAGTGCCCATACGGGTCCCGAATGCGATCTTTGGGATATTCGCCTCGAACTCGAACTCGATGATAACTGCATCGCAGTCTATCTTTGAGAAATACCTCGCACTCGTGAATCGGTCAAACAAATCATCAATCCCGGGAGAGGTACCTATTCTTAATGGTTACCTTATTCACCGTCAGAGTCAACACACACATACGCAATGGCCCCATCCTTCTTTCTTACAAACAATCGGCGCTCCTGGGAGATACACTAGGCTCGGATAAAGCCTTTTTCCAAAGAAATATTTCAGCTGGTCCTTCACTCCTCAACTCAAGAAAGCATCCTCGTATGGCGGAATGGAAATAGATCGAGTGTCCGCAACGTGTCAATACAAAACTCAATCTCCTCTCGAGGATACCCAAGATCATCCGGGAACACATCCGAAACTCCCTAACCATCGGCACTAATCAAGAATCGAACCTCGGCCTCAGACGAATACCCGAACGGATGATAGATGTACCCTTCTCGCACCATCTTCCTAGCCTCGAGGTAAGAAATAAACCTACCTCACGGCGATGCCGTGTTGCCTCCACTCGATAATCGCTCGCCAGAAACGAACCGAACCAACCTGTCCTACAGATACGTTGGCATAACAAGAAGCCAACCACCCATACCCATAATGACATCAAAATCATCTCCAAATTTCTATCAAGTCGCAAGTGGTCCGACGATCGTAAATAAATACCTGACAACCTCTATACACCCGCCGCCTAACACCGAATCACCCATCGCGTAGCTACCTCAAACGCTCTATCGACATCGCCTATCCCGATTCTACCCGCAATAAGAGGGGACACATAGGACAAGGTAGAACTCGGATCTATCAATGCATAAACATCACACCAAATCGCGAATGCACTGCGGCGACGCCGTGAAGCCTCCCGACTCGGCGGCCGGCTAGAGAATATATGCGGTTCGGGACCGCTAGAATCGAACCACCACCACGACTTACCGCGCCCGCCTCGTCCGTGAGTACCTGCCTCCGGCGCATAACCACGTAAGGAGAAGAAGACCCAAGAATCGATCCCGCTTACGTGGCCAGAACACCCATGCCGCTTCTAGACGGACAATCTTCTCTTCAAGTGGCCCAACCGCCACAAGAGTAACAACCTCCCGCAGAACACGACACTCTCCCGCGTGAGATCTACCGCATCGAGCACACCGAGATGTGGTGGTCTCGACGGCGAGATCTTCGCCTCCCCGAAACTCAAGACTGAGCCCCGACCGCTTCCCGACCGACCGCTGACGGACCTCCGCCGTAAAACCGTGACGAGCACTCAGGCCGGCCGGAAAGTGGACCCGGTCACGCGAGGTTGTCCGCCTCGAACCGCCTCGAGACCACGATGTCCCGCCCTCTGGGCCGGGCTCGTCACCTGGTCCTCCCTTTCTATCCTCTATCCCCGAGCATAGGCTCGCATCCTAGCAATGTCCATACCGGCCAAGAGCCACACCCAAGCATGCTGTAATCATGTGACGGTCTAGCCCCATCAAATAACGATGAACTCTATCCGCCATGCTAGCTACAATAGTGTGAGCATGCCTGGCCAAAGAGTCAAACTGTGTCAGACTCCCTAACAGCCCTCCCGCTCGCAAGGTCAAAAATCTGTCTACCCGGCTCTCCTCATCTCGGAGGTAAAGTGATCCATAAAGGCCTCAGAACTCCTCCCAAACACCTGGAAGAGCATCATCACCTCTCGAAGCAACCACGACTCAAACCGCTTCAACGCAATATCGCGCAACCCAGAAGAGGCTAGTGTAATGCACTCGTCTCAAGCCCTAAGGACTGCAAGGTCCGTCGTAGTCGAACGAACTCCCGCGGATCCTCATCGCACTCGAACCATAAAACTCGTGTGGATGACATCCCGTAAAATCCCTAATCCGCAAACCGTCGCACAGGGTGGGTCGCCGCTCTCGCCACGCCGACTACTATCTTGGTCAACAATCGAATGCTTCCCATAGTCTCTATACTCGCAGTGGCCGTGGAACCGAGGCTCGCACGGAACCTTCGAGCTTCGCCGCCTTTGGCCTTCTAAAATCGCAGCGTGGCTGAACTCGCCGACCCGCCTACTACCTCGGGCATAGTCCGCGCCGAGCCCGTGTAACCTCTCGAGTACCGCTAGCAGCCTCGCCGCCGCTTTGCCCTTCCGCCCCGTAGCTTTCCGTGGAGGCATAGCTGTTTCATAAGAAGAGGTCAGAGAGGATTCAACCTAATAAGATAGCTCTACCGCACGATCTCAGAGAGAAGAATGGAAACCAATCTTAAATGTCCTGCAGACTCCTGATTATAGATGTGGTGCACAACACACTGATAATCAAGACTCTACTAGACACGGTCCAGACACTTTCCGAGGACTAATCGCTTTGATACCACTTTTGTCACGACCACCCTCGGGCGCGATCGTGCCCTACCGGGCACCCTGCTCGTGCATACATCGAGAATAGCAATGAACATACACAACGTAAACACAGTGTAAACAATATATCAACACAAGCCGATAAGTGCCGCTTCCATAATATAAACAAAGTCAAAGTACAACTTTACAACTCGCTTCTACATACCAACCACATACGTGAATACAGACTTCAGAATAACAATCGTGGCGGACAGGGCTCGCCATACCCCGAATGTACATAATCTACAACATCGTGGAAAGATCGTACTAAAAGAAAGACAAGCCTCCGAGAATGGAGCTCCGACGCCCGATAAGTGATCCTAAGAGTGTGGATCCGCAACTCGCTACCCTTTCTGCGGGATGAACGCAGCCCCAGAAGGGGGTCGACACAATATGTACTAAGTATGTAAAATCGAAAGTATCAGAATTACAACATAAGTTTAAAAGAAAGCGAGACATGTATGATAACAAAATTACAAGACACAAAGGCCTTACTAACAATGAGAGTGAAAATAGGTGTATACTTACAACGAAAAATAGGATTTGAAATCCTACTCTTGGGACTATTTCACCCGCATAGGTCCAGAGACTGCGTGAGGTATTCTCGCACGGGACTATTTCACCCGCATAAGCCCTTACGGACTCGCATGAGGTATTCCTCGCATAGGTCGGACCCGCCGCACGGGACTATTTCACCCGCATAAGCCCTTACGACTCGCATTTAGGTATTCCTCGCATCGTGGTTAGCAAATCCACTAAATATACAATGCCACAATCCCGGAATGACTCGCAACGAATAATATATCATTAGCCCGCATCCCATTATCACACATAACATAAGCTCCATCGCTTATCATGCAATATATAAGCAAGTTAAGAAATCCCCTAACTTCTTACCATTCTTGTTCATATACACTCTCATTTTAGTTTACCTAAGGCAATATCATGTCTTTTATAAAAATCCGGGAATTTAACCCAAAGTACTACGTACTTCTATGCTTTTAAAATGACTCATTTCATTATAAAACTTCCAAGATACTAATAGCCGTAGTATCAAGTGACAATTTCTTTTCAAGACAAGTCACAATACTTTTAGAAATAAAATATGGCTTCTAAATCAAGTGACTCGTGTCTTATAAAACCTTAGGCAATTGATGTCTTAAAATCGAATTGCCTTCCATTAAATCAAGTCATTTATCTTTCCATAAAGTCAATATAACCAACTCCCCATAAAGTCGTTATATTCACTTTATACCTTAGTCATGTACAATTTCCTATCCAAGGGACTTATACGTTTTTAAAACGACACAAGTATTACATACTTTAAAATTCTTCAAGTCCCTTATCTTTAACAAGACTTAAGACATCTTTAATATTCTCAAAGAAGTGAGTTAAATCTCCTAACTCACCCGACTTGGCATTTCAGAAACAAGTAAAGTATGTCAAAGTCTCAGACGTCACCGTACTATATCGTGAAACTAGTCATGCTCAAAGATAGGAAAAGTTCTACATACCTTGTCGGGTCAAACCACTTGCCAAGTACAAAGTCCCGCCCGTAGTATAACAACCTATAATATTCACAATACGTCTATTAAGGCCTTACTTCAATCGTAGAATATCATAAGTGTAATCCAATACAAATGAATAACTAAACAGCCCCAATTGGCTCACAATTTATAGAAGGTAGTCCAATTCAAATGACTAACTAAACAGCCCCAATTGGCTCACAATTTATAGAAGGTAGTCCAATTCAAATGACTAACTAAACAGCCCCAATTGGCTCACAATTTATAGAAGGTAGTCCAATTCAAATGACTAACTAAACAGCCCCAATTGGCTCACAATTTATAGAAGGTAGTCCAATTTCCATTTCAATCCAAATTTGTAGCATAACATGATATCAAGTCGCATTTTATTATAATAACCATAATCCTTAAGTCAATGACATGCGACGGTTCTAACAACGATTAAATTGTAATTCAACTTAGTCATGGCTTACATTACATTTCGGATTTTCAAGGCTATAATAAATCCATAATTCTTATAACCTCAATATAACAACTTCATGCTCGCAACATACAAAGCTATCAACAACAATTAAATATGTAATCTTGTAGCACCTTTAAAAGACAAGATTATACCTTCACGAATATGAAATCAACTCCAATCCGAAATCGCTCCTTAGTAGCTTAGAACCTCTCCAAGACACTTCAATCCGCTTGTTGAGACCCTTAGAACAACACCAACAATTATTCTTCAAATCTCCAAACAAAACCTAGAAAGACCATTAGGTTTCCGCTTGCGACTAACCCGAAAACTATCGTTTTCCAAGATATTTCTATTGAGACTTGCTTACAATACACATAAGAACCTTGGTTTAAAGTGGGGAGCTAAATGGATCACAAACAAAGATTTTTCTCTTTTTTTTTTGTAAGGAACCCGAGAGCATGTAGCCTATGTTCTTCAATTTTTGTGTAAAATTATTCTAAGTGTTAAGCTCTCCCTCTACTAGTAGTAATATATGTAGCACCTTGGAGGGTTTGGATACAAACAAATGGTTGGTTGGGATGTAGTCTTGCTAAATATCAAGACTTATTGACCAAGACTTAGTCAACCTTCTCAAGCTACACAAGTTGCAAGACTAGTCTTGCAACAAAGGTCCAATGACCTTCATGCCCTTGCACATTTCGACCAAGGCATCACATAAGGGGGGTGACACGTGTCTCCCTCCCATTCGTTACAATAATCCATTATCCGACAATTCCATAATTTCCGATAAGTTTTTACAAGTCTCAAATCCTTAACATTTGTGAGTTCTTACTTACGTTCTTAAGACATGTCCTGAAATTATGGGGTGTAACATGAAGACTATACTGGCGCATGTTTGTTTTGAGAATTACAAGGAACATTCGGGACGAATGTTTCTAAGGAGGGGAGAATGTTATACCCCGTATTTCCAGAGTATGTACGTGAGGACGTACGTAGAAAAGTTTGGGCCTTAAAGTTAGGCAAGGACGAAATTTTGTTCACAAGTACCGAAAAGAATCGTTTTTCGACGAAACGTTTTACAAAACTTACGAAGGGAAAAATACGGCTATGTCATTTATATTTTTGCGGATTTTTTCGGGAGACGAAATGTTTTGGACCAACGGGAGGGTGACATGTGTCACCCTCACATTGGACGTTGTGGTGGGCGGCAAGTGCACGATTTGGGGGTCAAGAGTTGGTAGGATATTTGTGAGGGATTTGTGGAGTAGGGACTAGGGGCACTTGGGAAAATCTCGGCCCTCCACTTGCCCCCCACTTGGCTTGATCATGGCCATTGAACTCCCTATAAATACCCCCCCCCCTTGTGAAGACTTATTCATCCCAAAAACTTTCCTAAGTCTTGAAAGCCCTCTTCCCCCCTTTGTGTAGAGTTCTCGTCCTAGCCTCCCCCTCCCCCCTTTGTGAGGCCCTGGCCGAGCCCCTCCCCTGCCGAAAGTATCCCCTCCCAGGGTGCTAGCCAAACCAACCCCTCCTTGTGGTGTTGTTCTCGTGAAAATATCCACCCTCTTGGTAGAAAATACTCTCCAAGTATTGTTACTATACCAAAATACCTTAGCCTTATACCTTGTAGTATTCCAAAAGTTACCTCTATACGTAGAGTCCGGGAATACTACCTTATGTCCTTTTGTCTCAAAACGAAACCCAAGAAAAATCTTCATAGCCATTGAAGGATTAAGAAGAAGTTGGTAGAACTTCTAAAGGGTTGTTTGGAGCGGGTTGGGCGCCAGAGTAGAGCTAGCGTTGCTCGGGATCGCCATTTATACTTGGATAATTATGGGCTTATCGAGGTAAATATCTTGTCCCCCTATTGTAATTGGAAATTACATACTGTAGTAGTATAGAAATGAATATAAGATTCATAAGAGAATTGAAGCGTAATAAGGATATTACAGAAAAGACTTGAATCAAATCGCATCGTGAGAATATTAATGTAAGTTGATAGACTTATATAACTGTATAGGTTGAATGTTCTGCGAGTAGCATGTACTACTTGAAAGGTGGACAAGGCTAGCCGGGTTATAGCCGTGGAGCGTTTTGCTAATAGTCGATAATCGTCGCGAGGTATGTGATTCTTCCTATCCTCTTGAGCATGATATTTTAAAAGAATATATATAGTACTAGACGACGCGTGTGTTAACTGAACGTAGTTGTACGGCAATGTCTTTTGACTTAAGCCTGAATAATAAGAATCTTGAAGTATTTCAAAAGAATTAAGAAACCTTTTTGAAAGAAGAGTACTTGGTTTTAAAAGCTTAAGAGTTATACTAGCTTTATGGGAAGTTAGGTATAACGGCTTAAGAGAGATAAAAAGAATGGTTTATTGATTTTAGAAGTTAAGAGACTTGATCTTAAAAGATAAGAGACTTGACTTAATTATTAATATGAATTTTGTTAAAAAGGTGTGAAACCTCATTCGTGAGTAATGAGTACTTGGTTTTTAAAAGGGATAATGTTTTACTGATTTCGGGAATCAGAATAAGTATCGAACGAACCACTGCAGCGTTAATAAAGGGAAATGTTTTGACTAATTAAGTATTATTAACCAGTAGAAACCTCCATCTGCATAGAAGCTAAGATGAGACAAAATGATGTTACATTTCCTAGATCATGGCTGCTTTAATAAGATTGTTATAAACAAGAATAACCTACTCACATATAAGGCATATGTTTCTCAAATTGTTTTAAAGGAGAATTATATCATTAAGTGATTAAAACTATGAACTACGAAACCTTTCGAAAACGAGAAACTTGAGTATTTGAAATTAGGCAAACTTGAACGTTTGGAAAAGAATGTTGTTACTTGATTTTACAAAGAAAAGTGTTTTGATTTACTTCAAATGATAATCACTCTATTTTCATATACTACGGGTATTGCGTGACTTTTGTGAAAGTAACGTATCTTTTAAAAGAGTTAATGTATGAAGTACTTTGGGGATAGAAACCCGATCTTGTTAATCATATAGTAGAAAGTGCCTTGTGTGTATAACTTGATTGTGTTGGGTTGTGATAGCCTTGTATTACTTTCTTGTTGATTTGTTAAGTAAATATGCTAGGATGCTACGTGTGTTAGTATCTTGTGATTTTTGTGTAAAGGGGTTTCCCTTGTTGTGCTTATGTTGTCTAACGGTAAGCCGTTATGCTAGTATTACATCACTCACCTCTTGACATGATTCCGGGTTAAGCCGCCTCCACGCGGGTAGACTCGGTGATGCAGGACCATGATTCGAGAATACCTCGTGTGGTCCCGGGGACCTACGCGAGCTACGAGTTCCAGTGTTAGCGGCCCTTGTGGTCACGCGCATGCTACGCGATCGCGAGTCGGGGCGTTGCCGGAGTAGCTACTCGATGCGAGAATACCTCATGCGGGACATTGGAGTGGCCTCGCGAGCTGCGGAAGTTCGGGACTAGACACGCGCATTAGATATCGCGGCGAAAGTGGCCGCCGATCATGTGGCGGTCAGACAGATCTCATGATACGATTTATGACTGCTGGTACCGTGGTTTTAGTAGTCGGCTATGCCTTCGCATTTACCCAGACGGTTTTATTATGACACAGTGGGACACGTGTTCATGTGTGTTCCTGGTGCTTTTATATCATAGATCGCCGGTGAGGAAGGTATTCCACGCGCATGATTGATGTTGTGGGCGTGAGACCCATAGTTGTATTTAAGTGATGACTTTGGCGTGAGTCCCGACTTGACATACATGCTATTTATGGAATCGTAGTTTGGTTATCATACATGTTGTCACGACCAGACCCCGGCTCGCGATCGTGCCCTACCCGGGCACTTACAGTATACATCGAGATATACAATGAACATACATAAACTTAAACAATGAAATAAATTATAGTCACCGATAAGGCTATCTCCAGATATAAACAAATCCAACAAGAAGATTACCTAAATTTTTTTATAAAGTGACCCACGGATATGACTACTGCACCTCTAAGAGTTTACATAACAAGCGTGATGACGGGCCCCGCCATACCCCGAATGTACAAAAGTCAACGACTTGGAACTATACTAAAACAAAGCCTCCGGAGAAATGGAGCTTTCCAGAACCGAACAGTGATCCAACGAGTGCGGATCAGCAAGCTATGTACCTCAACCTGCGGCATGAACGCAGCCCCCCGAAGGAGGTCAGTACAAAATATGTACCAAATATGCAAATCAGCATCAGAATTAAATCATAATAGTCAAAAATACGGTGAAGACATATATGATAACCAAATTAACGACATCTGGCCTTTACCGGGAAGTAATGAAAGTCGCTTTACCTTATACACTTGTCTCAACATATGAACCATAGTCACCGTGGCTATGAACCCCTCAAATATCCAAGCGCTCAGGGATTCCCATCACCGCCGACCGCTAGGTGTGAATCTAACTGACGCGCCCGTGGCATCCTTCCTCACCGCTCACGTACACACAAATCTAACCGTGTATATACCTATATCCTGCGCCTGTGGATCCCCGTCACGCCGGCGACCATAAAAGTAAATACAACCATGTAACGCGCCGTGGCATCCTACCTCACCGTCGCACACATACACAATACATACATATATACATATATCATGCCGTGGAATCCTCATCTCGGGTACATGACTTCGTGAGGTGTTCCTCGCATCGTGGGTAGCAAATCCACGGAACCAGGTGGTATAACGATCTTGGGGGTTTACCCCTCATTTATACTCTTACCCCTCAAACTACATGCCTCGGAATCCCTCATCGCAAGCATGTCCCCGAAGCATACCCGTGGAATCCCACATCACTGACGGTATGTCCCGGTAAACTCATACTAAGACCATGGAAACATACCCGTGGAATCCCACATCACTGTCGGTACATCCAAGTAAACTCATACTATGACCAGGGGGGCATACCCGTGGAATCCAACATCACTGCCAGACGTCCGGTAGACTCGTATGAGGCAATGAGGCATACCGTGGAATCCTCCATCACTGACGGTACGTCCAAGTAAGCTCCTAACTTCTTTAGACTTTCATTAACATACAAAATGGATCTCATTTTACGACCTTAGGCACTTTCCATATCACTTAACAAGTCCTGGGAAAATCCAACCCAAAGTACTATGTGTTTCTATTCCTTCCAAGATCCCTTTTCCACATAAGACCCCAAGATACTAACACCCGTAGTATCAAGGCTTACCTACATTTCAAACAAGTCACTATACTATTAGAAATATGCTTCGGCTTCTAACTCAAGTGACCCTCATTTTAAACTTTAAGCAATTGATGCCTTTAAATCGAATTGCCTTTCTTAGTATCCATTCTTTTATCTAGGCTTACCTTATTCGAGAAAAACCATTTCTTTAAGCTTCCATAAAGTTATTATAACCAACTTCCCATAAAGCCGTTATACTAACTTTATGCTTTAGAACCAAGACATCCTTATCCTCCCATAAAGCCGCATAACTAACTTCCCATAAAGCCGTTATAACTCTTTATGTCTTAGACCACTTTGCTCTCTCTATAACCAAGAGGCTTGTACTTGAATTCAAGTTACACCGCTTCAAAATACTTCAAAATCTTAACTTAGAAAACAAGTTTCTTAACTTAGGAATCGGTCTCTTATCTTTAGAATAGTTCAAGAATCAATACTTCCCGAATCTAGTATTCTATACTTGATCATGTCAAGAAATCCTTGTCTACCTTATTAGGATAAACCATTCTTATAACTCTTCCTTAAGGACACGTGAGTTAATTCTCTAACTCAACCAACTAGACATCCTTAAAACAAGTCAAATATGTCAAATGACTTCACTTCATTTAAAATCACGTACGTCTACCGCACTACAGCTTATAACTACTCATGCTCAAGAGATAGGAAGAGTTCTACATACCTCTTTTGCTTAATCCACTTGCCAAGTCCAATATGTCATCCGTAGATGTCAACCTATAATGACCATAATATGTCTATTAGCTTCTAGCTTCAACGTAATATATTCTAATGAAAAGTCCCTTGTTCTACGGGAAAATTTGGACAGCACTTCCTTTGTTTCTACTTACTATGCCACCTTTTTCAAGGCCGAAATTCAATAACCAACGCCACATTTAAGGCTCAATTCATTCAGCAATTACAAGGGGATTACACGCCTACTAATACGTGTAAAATTCCGCCCCACAACAACACAAAATAAACCACTAATTTCCATGCCATTCTTGGCCAACAATATAACCAATACTAAACCCCTTTCAACTCTTTCCAATCCAAGTTCTTAAGTCTAACAAGATATCTAGCCCTAGACATCTTCAACAATTACAATCTCCCGTTACAACATGCGACGACCCAAATCTATTCAAATAAAACAGCCTCAGGCTCAACTCTATACTACTACAATAAAACAGCCTTAGGCTCAATTCTAAATCACTAAAATATATGACCTCGGCTCACATCTATACTACTAAAATATAACAGCCTTAGGCTCATAACCAAGAGAAAGGGGAAACTTTTACCTTAAGGAATAGCCCACAAAAGCCCCTTTTTCTTCCACCTCCTTCCGTCAAAATCGCCCACCAGCGCTTCCCACAAGTTTACCCACACTTTTCCTTCTTGCCGCCGCTCCAACAATTTCCTCTTAGGCTAGGTTTTCTTCAAAAAAATCAAGAGAGAAGGGAGAGGATCTTTCTTGGGAGGGTTTGAAATGAAATGGCCAAGTCTTCCAAGACTTGGCCCTAAAATAGGACCACTTTCAGATAAAAAGGATGGGAGGGACACTTGTCACCCTCCCATAGGTTTAAAGCAAAAATATCCCCCGTTTTTACTTTGTCGGCTGCGCAAAAATCCGTCTGGCGCCCTTGGCCTGCTTCAGAAAAGTTCTGCATTCCGCGCGCGCATTCCGGCCGGCGCTGCAACCCCTGCGAACCCCAGAACAACCGGCGCGCGACCACAGATTCCGGGCGCGCGCTGTACCTGAACCAAAAGCTGCTTTGCTTTGATCATTGCGCACCAAACTTGAAACTTCCCTAAGTTTTGACTCCGATGTCCTATCGACGAACGGTTTGTTGCGTTGGAAACTAGATTCAACGAACTTCATACTAATCTTTTAAAACTCTTCAAAACTCCTAAAGAACTAGGAGATATACCACTCCAAAGTTGACTGAAAGTCTGCCCACAACCTTTTGCCAATCCAACTTTCCAAATTCAAATCTTATTTCCTTTCGTATGTTCTTAACTTAACCTCTTGAATATACGGGGTGTAACACATGTCTCCTGCTTTATATAGACTACTATGATTTCATTTACAGTATTTTCAGTTTCACATACTTGGTACCTGTTGTACTGACCTCCTTCGGGGGGCTGCGTTCATGCCGCAGGTAGAGGTACACCAGTGTTGATCCTCGCTCTTAGGGTCACAATTCAGCGTTGGGAAGCTCCGTTTCTCCGGAGGCTTATTAGTGGTATAGTCCCCTGTCGTTGTAAGTGCTACATTCAGGTATGGCGGGCCATCGCCCATTGTTGTCATATCATTCTTAGGAGTGCATGTAATCTTGTTGTGGCGAGAATTGTAAAGGGATATGCTTCTAGTTGTTATATATATATATATGCCGAAAGACAACTTTTCTCGAGATAAGCATTTTACACTTCACTTTATTCATGTCTTGTTTATATTCGTGATTACTACGATGTATGGCTACTTGGGTGCAGGGAAAGGCACGATCACGAGCAGGTTCGGTCGTGGCATTAGTCTCGGGAAGTGTCTGAGACGTGTCTAGTAGAGTCTTGATTATCGGTGTGTTGTGCACCACATCTATAATCGAGGAGGCTGCGGATATTTAGGATTGGTTTCCATTCTTTCACTCTAAGATCGTGCAATAATTGTGTTATAGGTTGAACTCCTCGATATTTTCTTTTATGTATCGATTATGCCTCCACGCAGGCAACCGCGAGAAGGGCAAAGCGGCTAAGGAGGCGCTAGTAGGGCCCGAGGTCACGAGGCACGAGCCCGTCTTTCCGGAGATGATGTTTGGGCGGCGAGTTCCACGACGTTGTCGACCTCAGGAGTTCGGCGGCGGCGGCTCGAGACGCGGTACTAGAGCCTTGATCCCACGGCCGGTGAGTATAGAGATTACGGGAAGCGAATCAGGTTATTGGCGGCATAGTAGCGAGCGGCAACACCGCAGAGCGAAGCGGCCAACCACAGAGCCGATTTACGGATTGGGATTTCTGGGTTGTCATCCACCCGAAGTTCTATGGTTCGAGATCCGGAGGATCCTCGGGAGTTTTCGGCGATTCTGACGGACTATGCAGTGCTTAGGGCCTCGGAGGCTGAGTCCATCATGCTAGCCTCTTACCGGTTACGCGATATTGCGTTGAAATGGTTTAAGTCATGGGAGTTGTCTAGAGGTGAGGATGCTCTTCCAGCTGTTTGGGAGGAGTTCACAGAGGCCTTCCTGGATCACTTCTTTCCTCCTTAGATGAGGAGAGCCCGTGTGGATAGATTCTTGACCTTGAGGCAGAACGGGAGGACTATCAGAGATGCTGACACAGGTTTGACTCATTGGCGGTATCGCACACCATTGTAGGCGGCATGGCGACGAGTTCATCGCTATGTGATGGGGCTAAGCCGTCATATGATTCTGATGCTTGGGGTGGCTCTTGACCCGGTATGGATATTGCGGAGATGCGGCGTATGCGCGAGGATAGAGGCGAGAGAGGAGGATCGGCTAGACTTCGAGCGGCCAAGAGGCGAGACATCGAGTCTCGGGCGATTTCGGCGGGCGGCCTCGTGGCGAACTAGGTCCACATTTGGCCGGCCACGAGTGCTCCTTCCGGTTTTTGGCGGGAAGTGCAGCGGCCGGGTCATTCGGGAAGCGGTCGGGCTCGGGACTTCGAGATTTCATGGAGGCAGAGGCGTCACCGTCAAGACCACCACATCTTGGTGTGCTCGATGCGGTAGGTCTCACGAAGCAGTGTCGTGTTCCTCGGGAGCTTGTTACTCTTGTGGCGGCGGGGCCATTTGAAGAGAGATTATCCGACCAGAGGTGGCGGGAGTGTTATGGCTCAACCAGCGGTCGATTCTTTGGATCTTCGTCTTGGCGGTTATGCGCCGGGCGAGGGTGTTCACGGGCCAGCGGCTGGCGAGGGTCGTGGTGGGGTCCCAGTTCAGCGGTCCTCGAAGCGCATTTATGCTATGTCAACCGTCGGGACCGAGGCGTCACGGATGTCGTCACGGTACATTATTGGTTTCATCTTTGTGATGTATATGCTTTGATAGATCCGGTTCTACCTTGTCCTATATATCTCCTCATATTCTTTGGTAGAATAAGGATAGAGCCCGAGTACATAAAATCTTTTGAGGTGGCTACGCCAGTAGGTGATTCGGTGGTAGCTGAGCGGGTATATAAGGCTTGCCAGTGACTATATACAGTCGTCAGACTCTATCCAGCTTGATAGAGTTGGATATGACGGA